>JAJHSJ010000005.1:84104885-84334140 GCA_021015155.1 Magnolia officinalis | reverse complement strand
CTAGGATGCAGAAAGGGAAAAAACGTTTTTTCACGGATTTCGTGTCGCAGTCCTTTCGCAATTGGGATGCGGAAGGAGCTTCGCGGATGTTGTGTCGCAAGTCCTTTCATAACTGGGATGCGGAAAGGGAAGTTGTCAAAACTATAAATTGGGGTCCCTAGGGCTATTCTAGGGTTAAGGTGAATAATGGGAAAGTTATTCTAAGGTGTTAGCAAAAGGTTTTCTATATGCTTCCAAGGGAGAGGTTAGTATATTGCCTTTTAATCTTTATTTTTCTTCATAGTGGAAGTTTTGCATCTGTGGTTTTTACCCTTGTTGGGGTTTTTCCACGTATATCTTGTCTTGTGGTTTGTTTGAATGCTTTTATTCCTTTCTATTTTATATTTCTTCCTATTTATCGTTTGTTGGTGAGACTTGAGATTGGAGCTTGGTTCATTGCGTTGTTGGCATGCTGCGCAACAACTGGTATCAGTGCTATTAGTTTAGTTCTATTGGGAGCGATGGCAGAATATGGGAAAACTATAATTGAGAAGTTTGATGGTTTAAACTTTGCCTTCTAGAAGATGCAGATGGAAGATTATCTATATCAGAAGGACCTCTATATTCCTCTAGGAGGAAAAGAGAAGAAACCAGAAAAGATGACAGATAATGAATGGTTTTTACTGGATAGGAAGGCTTTAGGAACGATCCGACTCTCGTAGTCTAAGAGCGTCGCTTTCAATATATCCAAGGTAAAAACGATAAAAGAATTAATAGAAGCCCTAGCCACCATATATGAAAAACCCTCAGCATCCAACAAGTTTCATCTATGAAACAGCTATCAACATGAAGATGTCAGATGGTGGGAGCGTGACTGAATATCTAAACGAGTTCAATACAGTCACGAGTCAGTTGGAATCCAATGACATTGTTTTTTAGGATGAGATCAAATCGTTATTGATCTTATCCAGTTTGCCAGACAGATGGGATGGTTTGGTGATTGCTGTGAGCAATTCTTCAGGGTCGACAAAGCTGAAATTTGATGATGTGGTCGGTCTAATTCTCATCGAAAAATCTAGAAGAAAGGCATCAGGAGTTTCAGGGGATTCAGGGAATGCTCTAAACGTTAAAGGAAGAGGAATATCGCTAAACAAATGAGACAATAAACATGGGCATTCTAAGTCAAATAAGAAGTCTAAGGGACGAAAGACAAAGATGGGTGTTGGCATTACAACAAGAAGGGGCACATGAAACGTGATTGCAGGGCGCTTAAGAAACAAGAAGGAAGCTCTCAAGGCGGGAAAGATTCAGTGAATCTATCTAAGGAGAGTGACACAGAGGCGTTGATCTTGTCTCTTGATGCTAGGAATAAGTCTGGGTTATAGACTCGGGTGCTTCGTTCATGCCACTTCATGTAAGGAAGTTCTGCGTAACTAATATCAGGTGACTTCGGGAGAGTCCTGGGTGATGATGAGCCGTGCAGTATTGTTGGAAAGGGAGACGTTCATATAATTCAGAATACGGAACAACATTGAAATTGAAGGATGTCAGACATGTACCGAGTTTGATAAGGAATCTGATCTCAGTAGGGCAGTTGGCCGATACCGGTTATGTGACGACATTCACCAGTGATTCGTGGAAGATCACAAAAGGTGCCTTAGTGATATCTCGAGGCAAGAAAGAAGGTACTTTGCACGTAACTTCAGGATCGTATAGTTCACTAGCAGTCACATTAACTGGAGTGAATGGGCAGTTATGGCATCAGAGGTTGGGACATATGAGTGAGAAAGGGATGAAAGTACTATTGTCAAAAGGGGCTGAAGTCTATTAACTTGGAATTCTATGAGGACTGCGTGTATGGCAAAAAAAAGGGTAAGTTTCAAGAAGATGGGACGCGCTACAAAGACGCATCTGTTGGAGCTTGTACACACTGATGTGTAGGGACCGGCACAGGTATCATCTCTTGGTGGCTCACGTTATTTTGTTTCCTTTATTGATGATGCTAGTAGAAAACTGTGGATTTATTTCTTAAAGCACAAATCTGATGTATTTGATGTATTTAAGAAGTGAAGTTATGGTAGAAAATGAGACAGGTAAAACAGTAAAATGTCTCAGATCTGATAATGGGGGAGAGTATTGTGACAAGAGGTTTGACGAGTATTGTGCAGCAAGTGGAATCAAACATCAAAAAATGACTCCAGGTACACCGCAGCAGGATGGTGTGGCTGAGTGCATTAACAGGACCATCCTTGAGCGCGCTAGGAGCATAGGTTACATGCAGGGTTGCCCAAGACATTTTGGGCAAATGGTGTGAATACCGCCGCATATCTCATCAATAGAAGTCTCTCGGCACCATTGGATGGTGGGCTACTAAAAGAAGTGTGGACTGAGAAAGAAGTGAACCTTGCACATCTCAGAGTGTTCGGTTGCACTTCATATGTTCACATTGATGCAGAGCACAGAAACAAGCTGGATGCGAAGTCCAGGAGGTGCACGTTTATAGGCTATGGGCAGCATGATTTTGGCTACAGGTTTTGGAATGCAGAAAATAGAAAAATCATCAGAAGCAAGAATGTAGTCTTCAATGAAAAAGTGATGCATAAGGACAGTTTGTAGGAAAATAAGGCCGAAGAAAAGGAATTCGTAGAGTTGGAAGAGTTACTCGACACGGGTGTTACAACGTCACAGGATGATCATGCACAGGATCATTATGAGGCAGAGCCACATACACCGATTTTAAGGAGGTCTACTCGGGAGAGGAGACAAACGGTCCGATATTCACCCTCCTTATATTATCTACTGCTGATCGATAATGGTGAACCAGAGTGTTTTGAAGAGGCATTACAGTCAGATACACGGGTTAAGTGGGAACAGGCTATGGATGAGGAGATGGACTCTCTTGAGTCTAATCGTACATGGGAGCTAGTCACTCTACCTAAGGGTAAGAAAGCTCTTCATAACAAGTGGGTTTACAGATTGAAGGAGGAGCACGATGGTTCGAAATGGTACAAGGCTAGACTGGTTGTGAAAGGGTTTCAACAAAAGGCATGTATCGATTTCACTGAAATATTTTCATCTGTGGTGAAAATGTCTACGATTCGCATGGTCTTGAGTATAGTGGCTACAAAGGACTTACATCTAGAACAGCTAGATGTTAAGACAGCCTTTCTTCATGGGGACTTGAAGAAAAGATATATATGCATCAGCCGACAGGATACGTGGCACCAGGAAAGGAGAAAAGGTGTGCAGACTGAAGAAGAGTTTATATGGCCTGAAGCAGGCCCCGAGGCAGTGGTACAAGAAGTTCGACAGTTTCATATCTGGAAACGACTTTAGGAGATGTCATGTAGACCACTGTTGTTACTTGAAGAAGTTTGATACGTCATACATCATTTTTCTTTTATACGTTGATGATTATGCTTGTGGCCGGTTTAAGCATGAGGACATCTCAGATCTCAAAAGACAACTGTCTAGAGAATTTGCCATGAAGGATTTAGGAGCTGCAAAATAAATCCTAGGCATGAGGATAAAGCGTGACAGGGAAAACAAGAAATTAGTTTTGTCACAGGCAGAGTACATAGCCAAGGTACTTGACTGATTCAATATAGGAGGTGCTAAGCCGGTTAGCACTCCATTAGCCAACCACTTCAAGCTATCTAAGGAGCAAGGGGCAAAGACGCAGGAGGAACGGGACTACATGGCTAAAGTCCCATCGCGTCAGCTATTAGGAGTCTCATGTATGCTATGGTGACCATAAGGCCAGACATTGCTCAAGTAGTGGGAGTTGTTAGTAGGTTCATGAACAACCCCGGGAAGGAACATTGGGAAGTTGTGAAGTGGATCCTTAGATATTTGGTAGGTACTAAGGATGTAGGGTTGTACTATGGTGGATCAGAAATCAAGCTACAAGGCTACGTGGATTCAAATTTGGCAGGAGATATTGACAGCAGGAGAAGCACTACAGGTTATGTCTTTACTCTGGGTAGTGTTGCAGTCAGTTGGGTCTCTCAGTTACAGAAGATAGTATCTATCAGTACGACAGAAGCAAAATATGTTGCAGCTACAGAAGCATACAAGGAGATGGTGTGGATGCAAGGTTTCATGGAAGAGTTGGGTAAGAAGCAAGCAGATTACAAATTGTACAGTGACAGTCAGAGTGCAATACACTTGGCCAAGAATTCAGCCTTTCATTCAAAGACCAAGCATATTGCCATCAGATATCACTTCATACGTTCGTTACTGGAAGATGGATCGATTGCTCTGGAGAAGATTCATACAAGTGAGAATCCTGCGGATATGTTGACCAAGGCGGTCACACGAGAAAAGCTGAAGCTCTGTTCAGCTTTGATTGGTCTTCAGGCTTGAAGACGAGGAGGTGGTGCACTCCGGATGAAGAAGACAAAAGTTTTTGGCGATGTGTCTCCAAGTAGGAGATTGTTGAGAAGTGGAGCCACATGCTCCGATTTCGTGTCGCAAGTCCTTTCGTAACTAGGATGCGGAAAGGAGTTTCGCGGATTTTGTGTCGCAAGTCCTTTCGCAACTAAGATGTGGAAAGGAGTTTCGCAGATTTCGTGTCGCAAGTCCTTTCGCAACTGGGATGTGGAAAGGGAAGTTGTCAAAACTATAAATTGGGGTCCCTAGGGCTATTCTAGGGTTAAGGTGAATGATGGGAAAGTTATTCTAAGGTGTGGGCAAAGGATTTTCTATGTGCTTCCAAAGGAGAGGTTAGTATATTGCCTTGTAATTTTTATTTTTCTTCATAGTGGAAGTTTTGCATCCGTGGTTTTTAATCCCTGTTGGGGTTTTCCCACGTATATCTTGTCTTGTGGTTTGTTTGAATGCTTTTATTCATTTCTAGTTTATATTTCTTCCTGTTTATCGTTTGTGGCTGAGACTTGAGATTGGATCTTGGTTCACTGCGTTGTTGGCGTACTGCGCAACAGAGACGCCATGTGGCACATTCTCATTGGCTAATGGGGTTAGTAAAAGGGTAAATAAGCTCGGATTGAGGGGTAATTCCAGGAGAAAGTTGACTTTCAGACGCTGGGACAGCTGTTCCCAGATGTCCACACGCAGGCCGCACTTGGCGGCACTCAAAGTACCGCCTGCGGAAGTCCAACTACAGCCCGGGTTGGGTTGGGTCCGAAACTCCTGTGGCTGGCTCCGCACATGTTTTTTGAGAGGAAGCGGTAGTTTATCACCTCGAGTACAATTTCTCCCGAAATTTGGCCGGTGGGTCCTTTATTGGGTCATGAAGGTGAAACAAAGTCCGTTTTGGATATTTAGCTTAAAAATGCTCAAAATTGGCTCGATTGTGACCTAAAAATGGACTGAGAAATGGGTTGATTGTGGGTGAAGGTTTGGGTATGCTTTGACTTGAATGATGGCTTGTGATGGCTTAGGTTTGGTTGGGGTTTGGATAACGGTTTTGGCTAAGGTTAGGGTTTAGGCTGGTATTAAGGCTTGGTTCGAATTAGGGTTTGGTTTAGGATATGCTCATGGCTCCCGGATTGTCTTAGCCTTCTCAAGATATAAGCCTAGGTGGGGTGTTTACAGCCACGTACCTGGGCCTCGAATACTTCACAATGGGCCTTGCCCATGGACCTCGGATACTTCACAATGGGCCTTACCCATGGGCCTCAGATTCAAGCAAGTGGGCCCCATCATATGGGCCTTAAATACAAGGCAGGTGGGCCCTATTACATGGGCCTCAAAATATAAGGCAAGTGGGCCCTGTCACATGGGCCAAAATACAAACAGGTGGGCCCTGCACATGGGCCAAAAATACATCATGATGAGCCTCATAGATAGGCCGCACCAATGGGCCTCAAGTACATCAAGTGGGCCTCTCACATGTCACAATGGGCCTCTACCCATGGACTCCAAATACATTTCAATGGGCCTCAACCAATGGGCCCCCAAATACATCTTAATGGGCCTCAACCCATGGGCCAATGTACATAACATCAGGCCGTATCAACGGGTCGAATTAAGTGGACCAAATCAAATGGGCCGGTACAAAGGGGCCAAATCAATTGGGCTGATCAAATGGGCCGATACAAATGGGTTGAGTCAATTAGGCCGACTTAAATGGGCCAAGCCAATTAGGCCGATCAAATGGGCTGAGTCAATTGGGCCGATCAAATGGGCCAATACAAATGAGTTGAGTCAATGGGCCGAATCAAATGGGCCAAGCCAATTGGGCCGATCAAATGGGTCGATACAAATGAGCCGAGTCAATGAGCCGAATCAAATGGGCCCCCAAATACATAAAATCGGGCCTCATCAAGTGGGCCCTAAATTCATTAAATTAGCTTCATCAAGTGGGCCCCTAATACATTAAATGGGCCAAACCAATGGGCTGTACCAACTACACCCTTCATCCATTGTTAGAGATCATTATAGAGCATTATTTAAAAATCATATTCCAAGGATCATTTGGACCATACCACAAATAATAGTGATGATAAAGATTTCCACAGTTAGATTTCCAGTGGGCCCATCATAGTATTTATTTTCCATCTAGTCTGTGCATAAGGTCACAAAGACCTGGATATAGAGGAAAAACAAATATCATATTGGTCCAAAACCCTGTAACCCAAGGGGTTTTCAATGGTGGACGTTCAATCCACTATTTTCTGTAGTGTGGTCCATTTGATAACCGGATCTATCTTATTTTTAGTCTCAAGCCTTGAGACAGTCTTGACAAATGGATGGACGGTGACGGTGGTTCCCACACACCCAACCGATGAACGGTCTGAATATCAAACATGCACCATGATTAGGGCCCACATGGCACCGTCTAAATGGACGGTGCAGATACAAAATATACATCACGGTATGTCCCCACACGTGATAGCTGGCCCCACCATCCCTGCCTTTGGACGGTGGGGATACTACCCATACATCACGGTGTATCCACCCACGTCCAAACTGCTGGACGGTCTGGATCAAAGATATGGATGGTGTGGGTATACAATACATACACCAGGATGGGTCCCACGTAGGTGGGCCATCCCACTTCCCTCTCTCTCAGTGTGTGTGGGTATATATATATATATATATATATATATATATATATATATATATATATATATATATATATATATCAAAAGAAACGGTCCAGTGTCCAGATACGAAATCCTACGGACGCTCTCTGTTACGCCCCAAACTCGGAAATCGGATTCACAGGAATCCCGATCGCCGAATCCGGTACCGACAGCCTCCGTAATACCCCATTCTCGGCTTCCAACGTCCATACGCTAGATTCCGATCCTGGGATCCTACAATGAGGATTTTTTTTAACGTACATTTGTTTCATAACAAGCATAACCACAAGTTTACCCAATTCACAAAGGCAACATCATCATCACATATCCACTAATATAAACATTTGAATACAGTGCTGAAAGGGAAATACATATGTCAACAATCAAAGCTCCAAGAGTATGTTTTACGCTCCAAGCTCAACACTGCTACAACCTAACGCCACCTGCACGCATCTATTGTGCATAAGCTTATAGAAAGCTTAGAGGGTGGTGTAAGTGTGTGCATAAGGTAAGTGCCAAGAATGCAATACAATGTCATAAATCATATAACATCGGTAATACAGGCAAGATCATGAATCATATGATAACAGAGTAAGCGGAAATATTGGTAATCCATAAATCGTACAATATCGGAATAAGCAGAAATATTGACAAGAGAAGGAATTATCAAAGTAACCAGAAATACTGACAAGTCCATGAGTCAATCAATGTCAGAGTACGCAATATACAACAGCTATGCAAATGAGGAGTCATAAAGAGCCAAATATCAGATGCCGAGGGTACAATGCAATACGTAAATCCTACTAAGTCCGTCTAGGCCATATAAGTGCAGACACCTACTAACCCAAAATGCTAAGTACTGCGGATGCGATGAATATGTTGTGCGAATGAAATGACCATACTGGAGTGTGAAGTCAGGATGATAGTACGTAGTATCGCAGGCTACGGGGTCCACCACAAGAGACTTCTATCTAAACCAGTCTCATACCTAAATTTGGATAGTCAAACTCAATGTGGTAAACTCCTGATCTCAGGTTAGTCGCGCGCCCAACCGAAATCATGGCCATGCGAAGGTACACGTAACAAATAGTTACGCACAATCAGCCCGAGTGCATAGTGAATGAATGAATGAATGAATTTGCAATTCCTGCTCAATAAGTCCACATATCAGTACGGTTACTCTCTGGGGAATCACCGGGGTCTATTACACTCCAAACCAGATCGCCGTTCCATCGCGAGCAACAAGGAGGGTGGAAGAGACCTCACTATCCACCTGCCAATATCGGGCTCGACTCATAGATAGCGGACCCATTCCTCGAGCTGGTCAGATTCACCCTAGCATTGCCCCCTCCTCTCAGGCAGGTAAGGTCGTACCCCCTTCCAACCGACCACGAAACAGTGGGAGACGCGGCCTAACAGTATACAGCCCTCATGCGCTCATGCATCCACTCGGTCTAGACGTTGGAGCAACCTATGGAACCAAGAGGGTTGTGGGACTTTCACCCAAGGATATCTATAGCACCCCATGTAGAACGAATTTTCGGTGTCCCATCTGGCCATCCACGATATGCATGTGGAGGCTACAATCCTGATGTCGCTAGGGCGTATGGTAATCATAGTCACACAATGCGAGATGCATGAGTCACACAGTCCAATCATGCATCAATCTTGCGCATATAATGCGCTCATGTGGGGCAACTCCACCCATTAGAGAGTCGCATGAACAACCTGCCCCATGGCATATGCAACGATCAACCATATCTCATATCAAACATGCAGATGATGCATGTGGGCATGTATCATGATGTTATGCTGTCACATACTCATAATCGGTATCAATAAACGTCATCAACAATCGGCCTCAACAATCAGCCTCGACAATGTGGACATTTAACCAACATTGCCCCCAAGGGGTGGCCCACATAGAGCCTAACATATAGTGGACCCATGGCCTCATAAAGGGCCTGATATACAACACCATAGGCCTCACTCAAGAGCTTAATACACATCACGATGGGCCTTTCACATGGGCCTAACGTACATCACAATAGGCTCCATCGCCTAGCCCTCAATTGCATCACAATGGGCCAGGCCTCATATACATACATTGGGTCTTAAACACGGGCTGAATACACATCACAATGGGCCTCAAATACGGGCCGCATATACCTCACATAGCTCTCGACAATCGGCCTCAGCAGTCGAAATCAGCCTCGACAATCGGAATCGGCCTCGACACTCGGGCTCGACAATCGAAATAGGCTTATACAATCGGCCTCGACAAATCAGAATCGATTTATAATCGAAATCGGCAAATCGGTCACGTCAATCGGAATGGGCAAATCGGTCACGTCAATCAGAATCGGCAATCGGTCATGACAATCGGAATCAATCGATAATAAGAATCGGTAAATCGGTCACGTCAATCAGAATTGGCAATCGATCATGACAATCGGAATCAATCGATATCAGAATCGGGCAAATCGATCACGTCAATCAGAATCTACAATCAAAATCGATCAATAATCAGAATCAGGCAAATCGATCACGTCAATAGAAATCGGCAATCGGTCATGACAATCATAATCAATCGATAATCAGAATCGGCAAATCGGTCACGTCAATCAGAATCAGCAATCGGTCATGACAATCGGAATTAATCGATAATCAGAATCGGGCAAATCGGTCACGTTAATCAAAATCGGTAATCGGTCATGACAATCGGAATCGATCGATAATCAGAATCGGGCAAATCGGTCATATCAATCGGAATCGACAATCGGTCATGACAATCGGAATCGATTGATAATCAGAATCGAAAAATCGGTCACATCAATCGGAATCGGTAAGAATAGGCTTAACAAGGCTTAAGGGAAGGTCACAATGAGGACATCTAACCAACATTGCCCATCAATGTGGACATCTAACCAACACTGCTCCCAAGGAGTGGCCCACGTAAGGGATTCATACGCAACGTAACAGCCACACATACATCACATCGGGTCTCGCCCATGGGCCTCAAATACATCACAATGGGCCACAACCCATGGGCCTCGAATACACAATAGGTGGGCCCTACACATGGGTCTCGTATGCATCACATGGGCCACGTATCTGAGTCTCGAATACATCAAATGGGCCACGGGTCATGGGCCTAATACACGTCATAATAGGCCGCACAATAAGGGCTTAATACACACCATAATGGGCCTCGCGTACATCAATACACATCATAATAGGCCTAATACACACAATAAGGGCTTATACACACCTAATACACACCTAATACACACAATAAGGGCTTAATACACCTAATACACCTAATACACACCTAATACATACACCTAATACACCTAATACACAATAAGGGCTTAATACACCTAATACACAATAAGGGCTTAATACACACTTAATACATACACCTAATACACAATAAGGGCTTAATACACCTAATACACAATAAGGGCTTAACACACCTAATACACCTAATACACGTCATAATAGGCTTCATACGCACAATAAGGACTTACACACCTAATACACAATAAGGGCTTAATACACCTAATACACAATAAGGGCTTAATACACAATAAGGGCTCAATACACCTAATACACAATAAGGACTTACACACCTAATACACAATAAGGGCTCAATACATAATAAGGGCTTAATACACCTAATACACAATAAGGGCTTAATACACAATAAGGGCTCAATACACCTAATACACAATAAGGACTTACACACCTAATACACAATAAGGGCTTAATACACTTAATACACAATAAGGGCTTAATACACACCTAATACATACACCTAATACACCTAATACACAATAAGGGCTTAATACACCTAATACACAATAAGGGCTTAATACACCTAATACACCTAACACGTCATAATAGGCTTACACCTAATACACCTAATACACCTAATACACGCCATAATAGGCTTACACCTAATACACCTAATACACGTCATAATAGGCTTACACCTAATACACCTAATACACCTAATAAGGGCTCAATACACCTAATACACAATAATACACCTAATACACCTAATACACGTCATAATAGGCTTACACCTAATACACCTAATACACGTCATAATAGGCTTACACCTAATACACCTAATACACCTAATAAGGGCTCAATACACCTAATACACAATAAGGACTTACACACCTAATACACAATAAGGGCTCAATACACAATAGGGGCTTAATACACCTAATACACAATAAGGGCTTAATACACAATAAGGGCTCAATACACCTAATACACAATAAGGACTTACACACCTAATACACAATAAGGGCTTAATACACCTAATACACAATAAGGGTTTAATACACACCTAATACATACATCTAATACACAATAAGGGCTTAATACACCTAATACACAATAAGGGCTTAATACACCTAATACACACCTAATACACCTAATACACGTCATAATAGGCTTCATACGCACAATAAAGGCTTAATACACCTAATACGCGTCATAATAGGCTTCATACGCACAATAAGGGCTTAATACACCTAATACGCGTCATAATAGGCTTCATACGCACAATAAGGGCTTAATACGCACATAATAGGCTTCATACGCATAATAAGGGCTTAATACGCACATAATAGGCTTCATACGCACATAATAGGCTTCATACGCACAATAACGGCTTAATACGTACATAATAGGCTTCATACGCACAATAAGGGCTTAATACGCACATAATAGGCTTCATACGCACATAATAGGCTTCATACGCACAATAAGGGCTTAATACACCTAATACGCACAATACACGTCATAATAGGCTTCATACGCACAATAAGGGCTTAATACACCTAATACGCGTCATAATAGGCTTCATACGCACAATAAGGGCTTACTACACATCATATGGGCCCTATATGTCAAGTGGGTCACATCAATGGGCCGCACTAATGGGCTCATACACATCAATGGACGCACTAATGGGCCTCATCACATCAAGTGGGCTGCATCAATGGGCCGCACTAATGGGCCTCATACACATCAAGTGGGCTGCATAATGCGCACTAATAATGGCCTCATCACACATAAGTGGGCTGCATTAATGGGCCGCACTAATGGGCCTCGTGTACATCAAGTCGGGCTTCATCATAGGGGTTGCACCATCTACACCATTCATCCATTTGTAGAGATCAATTAGAGTATTATTTAAAATTATATCATATCAAATTATTATCTGGACCATACCACAAACAGCAGTGGGGATAATGATTTTCACTATTCAACCATTCATCGGCCCACCATAACAATTATTTTCCATCCAATCTATTCATAAGGTCACATGGACCTCAATTAGGAGGAAAAATAAGTTTCATATTGATCCAAAACTTTGGTGCTCTCAAGGTTTCAATGGTAACCATTCAATCCCTCACTGATATTTGCAGTGTGGTCCACTTGATAAATAAGTCTGTCTTATTTTTAATCTCAAGCCTTAAGACAAGCCCAACCATGTGGATGCACGGTTTGGATATAACACAAGCATCAGCGGGACCCACAAAACTTGCCGACGACATCACAGCAGTGGGTTCCACAGAGCTTACTGACGTCACCAGTAACTATGGTTGGCGGGGTCCCAGATGGACGGTGTAGATAAAACAGTTCCATTATGGTGGGGGTCACCCTCACATGAATGATGTTGACGAACACTTGCATCACCAAGTAACCCACCGTCCAGCAATATGGTCGGTGGAGACAAAGCACATATATCGTACTGTGGTCCATGGTCCAGATCAATGGACGGACGGTGTGGATGAAATCCACACACGATGTGGTGGTCCCACGTATCAAAGGTGGATTCCCACCGTCCAATTCAATGGACGGCGAGGATGGGTGACGAACCAGATGCATCTGGTGGGCTCCACGTATGCCACCAGCTATATAAGATATATATTATATTATATTATAATATATTACATGAATGCTTATATCTGGTGGGTCCCACGTAGGCCCACCAGCTACATATAATATAATATACTATACTATATTATATTATATATATACATATTATATATTATTATATGTATTATTATTATCATTATTATTATTATTATTATTTAACGTCCAGGCCCTGGACCTTGTTGACGGACGGCCGGGATTAACCACATATCATGGTGGTCCCATGATTTAACGGTGTGGGTCACACACGTTCTACCAGGTGGATCTCACCGTCCAGTGTTCTGGACGGTGCAGATCAACAGATACATCAGGGTGGGGTCTACAGATGTGGCCCACCAGAAGAAAAAAGATGGACGGTTTGGGATCAATACACTCATCACGGTGGATTTCCACCGTCCAGATGCCTGGCACACGGTGTGAATGCAACATCATGCATCGGGGGAGTCCACACACTGATGGACGGTTTTGGATCATCAAACCCCCACCAGCTGACGTTAGTACAGCAGCTATATATAGCTGCTGTAAACGTACTCCGGCCAATCCCTTCCAAATCAGGTGGGTCCACGTGGGGCCACCCCAATATAATATTATATTATTATATTTATATGATATATATATTATATCTTACCTGCTCCACATGAGCTTTGAATCTGCTCCATTCCTACCACCGTCCGTTGTCCCACGTCTGGTGGACCATTCCTTGGATCAAGCTACTGTTGTTGTTTTTTTTCTTACAACGGGGCTGCCCAATGGGCAGCAATGGTGAACAGAGAAGTTGGCTCCGGTTGGACAGCGGCTGCGTCCCACTTGGAAGATGGCATGGGTAAAATAGATACATCATGAGCGGGCCACAAGATGAGAAGAGAGATAGAGATAGAGAGAAGATCGGTCGGTGGAGGGACCCTGCCACTATGGGCCCTCTTTGATATAACACATACATCAAGATGGGTCCACATATGTGGGTGGGCCCCCAAATCACAATCAAATAAATAAAAATCACCCACAACAAGGAAGATTCACCCACCTTAGATCTTTCCTTCATTCTTCCACCAATGCATGCTAGAGCTCCAAATGAACAATTTCAACGGTTGGGATCAAACTTAGATGGTGGAGATGGGAGATAGGAAAGTGGGCCACACAAGCTCTCCCATGGAAGCTTGCTTGGACGTGGGATGCTTACTTGGAGAATGAGAGAGATGAGAGAGAGAGGTGTAAGAGAGAGGAGAGAGAGAGAGAGAGAGAGAGAGAGAGAGAGAGAGAGAGATGGGTGTGATGGGTGATGGATGTGGTGAGTGATGGGTGTAAGAACTTTGTTGACTTTTGAGGAATTTTGTGTAAGAAGGGTATAGGTTGTGTAAGAGTTTGTTGACTTTGGGGTTGCTTGGGAATGGGTGTGAGGTGATGTGAACTTGACCCTTAATGGGATTAATTGATTGATTGAGGTGACATGTTGTAGAGATTATCTTGGGTTTTGCAACGTGCGGCGTTTTCCTCGAACCGAACGCAGGCTCACATCTCCTGGCCTAGGTATCACCTCGGCGCGCGAGAGGCGGCATCGGAACCACGGCGACGGCACGGTCGCTAGGGTACAAGTCTCGGGTTGAGTCGACTTGGGTTGATGGCGTGTGAATCAGGGTCACGCGCAAATGCCGGTTAAGGATCGAAGGTTGCCAGGATTCGACCGAGAAGATAGCGGGAACATACGGAACGGTACGGTCTAAGATAGGGGTCTTACACAGCGTCCAGAGAGTCTTGACGCTCTCTGGACAGACGGTGTATTATTTTATTTTTTATTTTTTTATTTGGCGGATTTTCATAGGTGGGGCCCATATAAGGAAGATTTACTCCGCCAGTTGGGTCCCTGTGTTTGTGACGGGTCCAACAAGCCCAATATTGGATATTTTTCGACGCACAGAAACACCACAGCAAGCCTTAATAATTTTTAACTACTAAAATAATGTTCTAGACGGTGTGGCCTACCAGAGTTTTGGATCAGCTTCAATTTTCGGCTCAACGCCTAAAATGAGCTAGGAAATTTGATGGTTGGTGTGGATCAGGTACATGCATCAAAGTGGGGTCCATGTCCTGTGGACTAGACTGCTAGGATATAACACACGTCACGGTGGTCCCACAAGCTGGATAAAGCACGGTGTGCTCCAGCTGAGGTTTGCATTTGCCTCAGCCATGCATGGATGGGCTGTGTGGAAAATACATCAAGGTGGGTCCATGACAGCATGGCCCACCACTGGATCAAACCGATACTTGTGTTTTCTCTTCATCTGGACAGGCCAGCGGGCCTGCAGTTGGACGATCCAGCAAGGTGGGCCCCATATGGATGGCATAGATATAATACATACTTCATGGTGGGGGTGCATCAGGTGGGCCACACATATCAAAAAGAGAGAAAGAGAAAGAAGGAGAGAGGGAGATCGGGTAGCAGAGGGACCCCGCCACTATGGGCCCCTCCATACAATGTATACATTAAGATGGATCCCACCACAAGTGGGCCCTCAAATAGCAATTTCGACAATTAGATCACCCACCTGTCGGCCTTCTTCTTGGTCCCTTAGCCTCCTTAGCTCCTATGCTCAACTTTTGACGGTGGATGATGGAGTTTTGATGGTGGGGATGAGAGATTGGGTGGTAGAGAAGTGGGTTACACTTGGGTTGCTCTTGGAAGGGTTGGACGTTGGATTTTTTTTTGTTGCTTGGGAGTGAAGAGAGAGAATGAGAGAGAATGAAAGAGAGGCAAGTGATGGGTGAAAAGGGTTGGGATGATGGGTGATGGGTGATGGAGTTGTAAGAAAGGGATGGGTGGAGAGAGAGAGAGAGAGAGAGAGAGAGAGAGAGAAAGAGAGAGAGAGAGAGAGTTGACTTTGGGAATGGGAGAGAGATGGGTTGCTTGTACTTGACTTGTACTTGCGATAGGATATGTACTTGACATTGATTGATTGATTGATGGGATAGGTTATAGAGATTCTTTCGTAATTCGCAAAGCACGGCATTTTTTTAGATTGAACGTGGGTCCATATTTTCTGACCTGGGTATCGGATTGGTGCGCGAGTTGCGGCATTAGACGGCGCGGTCGCTAAGATACAAGTTTCGAGTCGAGCCGACTTTAGTATGTGGGACTCGGCTTAGGATCGTGTGCAAACATCGGATACAGGTCGAGGGTTGCGGAATTCGAACGGGAAGACCGCTGAAGCCTACGGAACAGTACGGTATAGGATACAGGCCTTACACCACGGTCCCATTAGCATCGGGTCCGAGCCGTTTCAGCTTCGGAGACAATTATCTGCAATGATGGCGTTCGGCTGGCAAAGGCTATAAAAACTCATCTGCACCTTCACTTGGACTCTCCCATATTCAAACCTTTACTCTCCTGCTCTCCATTCTCTCTGCTCTTTTCAAATCGCTTTCTGTTGGGAAAGGTTTTTTGCCGGATAAAGGGATTCTGTCAGTCGAAGAAGGGATCTTGCTTGGAAGAAGTCTCCGGAGTAAAGAGAATCTTTGCTGGAGTAAATCGCCTAAAGCGCTGTGAGTCTTGTAGTGCTTTAGCCTTTTTTCCCATTATGTCGAGTAATTTTGACAAAATCTAAGAGGTCCGAGGAGCGAGAGTGGATTCCGAGCCGGAGACTACCAACTCGGAGCTCGGAGACTCCGAAGGCCCCTTGGAGGCCATACCATTACATCCCCCGGCCAAGAAGACTGCAGATCCAAAGACGAAGAGTCGAGGCGCGAAACCGAAGAGGGCGCCTCGGGACCCGGCGAGAAGGTCCAAAGCCGGTCCTTCAGGGGGTAAGTCCCGAGTAGCAGTTCCTGGAGGCTCGATTCTGATCGAGTCTTAGATGGCCCAGTTTCGGGCCGATTACCCGATTCCCGACTCGGTACATATCCGAGCTCACTATCACTCACCCTACCTCAGGATCAGTGGTAATCTCGTTGATGGGGACGTCGTGATATTCCACTGTGCCCTACAATGTGGGCTTCAATTCCCCATCCATCCCCGTTCGTGCGTCGTACTGGTGCTGTGCATCTGCAGCTGGCATCCGGGTGGCTCGGGTCAGGTGGTTCCAAACGAGTGCGATTCTGGTCTCTCTCATTTCATTTCTCCTCTGCATCAGTGAAGAAGCACACACGACTAATAACCACGCTACGAGGTTCCTATATTTGTACATGGCCGAGTTTGACAGGTCCGACCCGGCCTGGTACTATTTCTCGACCAGGCCCCAATGTACCCTAGGTCTGATAACTCGGCTCCCCACCTCTAACAAAGACTGGAAGAGAGTGATTTTGGGCCTCAGGAGAGTGGGAAGCTCCCACCGCTAAGCTCGGCTTTGTGGGTCCGAGTTCCCACTAGATTTTCTAATCCAGGTGGAACATATTCTATTCTTCATGGTGTTTTTTAGAGCTGACCCATCTTATTGCATTCTAACCTGTCTTCGGTTCTACCTGCAGTCTAACTGAAAGGACAACCTGATCTCTCTTCTTTATACTAAGCCCATGTTGTTAGGGCTCGGGTGCTTGGCGAGGATCCGTGCATTTGGCAGGACATCATCAGTAGGGATAACCTCATGTCCTTAGGCTTCTGCCGATTTCCGCCTCATCCTTTTGCTCTGGGTAGGAAGGGTGGGTGTTATGATTGACTGAGGATTCCTCTGTAAGCTTTGTTTGGACTAACTCATTTCTTTTTCGGGCAGGAATGGAGGTAGGTGGCTCGAAAAGGAGGAGGCCGGTGGTGTCGCGCCTTCCAATGAGTGTGGTCCTCGCTAATGAGCCAAGGACCAAGGTGACGGGGAAGAAGAGGAAGACTTCCAAAGTCGAGCCTGCCCTGGCTGAAGCTACGCCCGCCTCAACCGAAGTTGTGGTTGTCCTAGCCCTGACCCCTGCCCTTGAAGCGCAAGCCCCGGAGGCCCCTGTCGGAGCCGAGCCTATCACCATCTCGACTTCGACTCCAGAGGAGCAAGCCTCCGAGGTTCCACCCCCACTCCCTACTAGCCTCCGGGGTAGGGGAGAAGTTGGGGAGACCCTTGATGCTGATTCTCCCGCCCGTTCCGCAACCTGCCTCACCATTGCCGAGATCGACTTCCTGGCCGGTAGAACCGACGCCCTGATCAGATACATTACCACACCCAAGGCTGCGGCTTAAGCCTCTGAGGCCAGCGGAGTCGAACAAGCTGTCGAGCCCACTCCTCTAGAGATATTACCTCTTGGTTACCATATGGCTTTGCTGAATGATTGAGTGGCCAAGCATGTACCAAAGTCGAGCATAGTCAGCATCCTCTCCCGCAACTACACCAAGTTCGTGAACGACTACAAAGCGATTTGCTACCAGTCGCTGCCGATGATGGTGGAAGTTAAGGAGAGGTTGAAGGAGATGGACCGACTCGAGGAGGAGAAGGCCGAGCTCGAGGTAGAAATGGCTGAGCTCGAAAGGCTTTTGGAGGCTTCAACTACTGAATGGGAGAAGCTGAAGAGGGCTATGGATGAGGGTCGAGCGAGGGAGCTGGTGCTCCAGGGTGAGGTAAATCAACTCCAAGCTTGCTTGAATGTGGTCGACCCCAAAGTCATGCGCCTGTGGGAGGTCATTGAGCGCTTGGAGGCCTCCACTGAACGCATGGAGGGGGAGAGCGCGCAGCTCGCGGATGACATCAGGAGGGCGAAGCATGAGGCTACCGAGGGTTTGACCGAGCAGAGGGCTGTTCTCGAGGCCTGGGCTACTACATAGTTAGAGAAGCAGCGAAAGGAGCTCGAGGCTCTAGCGGCTTCACAGGCTATCGCGGCCGTGGCGGAGTACAAGGAGTCGTCGGAGAGAGCTGGAGAATTGGATAAGTTGTACCTTTACGGCTACAACACTGACTTCGACGCTTGCCTCGCCGAGGTTCGAGAACTCCACCCCGGCATCAACCTTGATGGTGTAGGTGCGGACGAGGCCGAGGATGTTGAACCAACTCCGACCAAGGAGCCGAGAATGCCCCAGTTGTCACCGAGAAGACCCCTGATGCTCAGCCCCCTAGCTCGACGGTTGGTCCCTCTTCTCGGAGGGAGTGAGATACCTATCTCTTTTTTATGGGATATTTATGGATGATAATTTTTAGATGAATGGTGATTTTTTGGATGGGTGATGATTTAACCCTTTTTATCCTCGATCGAGGGCTTAATTTTATGCATTGATTGTTACATGATGATTTGTTGATGTTGAGAGCCGACCCCTTGAGGGGTCAACTCTCCACGAATGGCGTGCGACACTTAGTCATTTTGTAGATTTTTAACATATGATGAGCTGACCCCTCCTTTAAGGGATCGGTTCACCTACGGGTTTCGTCTCTGCATATAAGAGGTGACGCTTTTGTAGTTTTTCATGGATAACGAGCCGACCCCTTCTTTAAGGGATCAATCCGTTGAGTTCTCATATGCTTACGAGAGGCGAATCTTTTGTTGTAGATAAATTGAACAAGCAGACCATGTAGAAGGCAAGATGCTTTTATTCAGAGCCTTAATAGGCTAGTAGCTCCGAGTCGTACATTTATTGAGGGCCTTAAATGGCCAACAATTTTTCATGGATAGTAGATCTTCAAGTGCTCGGCGTTCCAGGGGTGAGGGAGCTGATGCCCTTCGAGATCTTCCAAGTGGTAGGAGCCTCGCTCCGTTGATCTGACCACGCATAAGGCCCTTCCCAGTTCGATCCAAGCGTCCCAGCCCCCGATTCTGCCGTATGCTGGCAGATGCGGCCGAGAACCAGGTCCCCCGGCCGAAATCGCCTCGCCTTGACCCTGGAATTGTAGAATCATGTCACTTGCTAATGTCGAGCTGCGACTCGTCTGGCGATGTCTCTGGCCTCTTCAAGTAAGTCAAGGCTTGCTACAATTTGCTCGGTATTCTGGCCCACCTGGTAGTTTTTTATCCGAGCTGTGAGGAGGCCGATCTCGACTGAGCCATAAGATAGTGAAAACGGGGTCTCCCCGGTAAATGACTGAGTTGTAGTCCTGTAGGCCCAAAGGACAAACGGGAGCTCCTCGGCCCAGTTACCTTTGGCTTTTTCTTACTTTGTTTTGAGGTGGTGCTTGGTGACCTTATTCACGGCTTCTACCTACCCATTAGACTATGGGTGACGAGGTGAGGAGTATGCATTTGAAATATCGAGCCTCCTACACATGCCTCAGAATCTGTCATTATCGAACTACTTCCCGTTGTCAGAGACAAGGTGTGCGGTATTCCAAACCGACAGATAATATTTTTTCAGATGAAGTCAATTACCTTCTGCTCTGTAATCTTCGCCACAGGCTCGGCCTCGGCCCACTTGGTGAATTAGTCGACCACCACGATGATGAATTAGTCGACCGCCACGATAGCGAATTTGACCTGTCCCTTCCAGTTTGCAGAGGCCCGATGATGTCAATCCCCCATTGAGCAAATGGCCATGACCTGCTCATAAGGGTCATCTCCTCCGCAGGCTGACTCGGCATGGTAGCGAACCTCTGACATTTGTCACACCTCCGGACATAGTTCTTGGAGTCTTCTCGAATGGTCGACTAGAAGTACCCCTGACGGAGTATCTTCAGAGCTAAAGCACGGCCACCGGAGTGATTTCTGCAGATTCTCTCATGAGTCTCTCAGATCACGTAGTCTGCTTCGTCGGGTCGGAGACACCTGAGGTAGGGCTGTGAATGCCTCTTCTTGTATAGGATTCCGTTCAAGACTATGTATCGTGTAGCTCTGACCTTCAGACATCTGGCTTCTAGTCTGTCTTGGGGGACTTCACCAGATGTGAGGTAGTTGTAGATCGGGTCCATCCAACTCGGAGTGGTCTCCACTGGATTGACCATTTCTTGATTAGCCAGTTCGATGCTCGAACTATCCAAAAATTCTACAAGGATGATCCTAAGAATCTTTCCTTCCGCGGCAGAGATTAGCTTTGCGAGGGCGTCAACCCAAGAGTTTTCTGTCCTCAAAATCTGATTGATGATGCAACTCTAGAACTTCTCTATCAGTTTTCGGGCCTCAGCAAGATAAGCTACCATTCTAGTCTCCTTGGCCTCGTACTCGGTAGAGATGTGATTCACAACCAGTTAAGAATCGCATCGTATTTCGAGAGACTGAACCCCCATACTAGCTGTCAATCTGAGTCTAGCCAGTGAGGCCTCGTACTCTGTTTCATTGTTAGAGGCTTTGAAGCCGAGCCTGATAGCGTATTGGATGGAGGTTGAATCGGGTGCGACTAGGACAATCCCTGCCCCGGCATGCTTGGAATTGGATGACTCGTCCACATAAAGAATCCATCTTTGCTCTCCGTCTGATTCCGCGTCCTAGATAAGCGGGAGAGCTGATGGGGCCACGGGAATTTCCTCTATGCCCGCGTCTGTCACTTCTACATTCAGAGTAGTGAACTCTGCTACGAAATCGATCACAGCTTGGCCCTTGATTGCAGTTCTCAGATGATATTGGATGTCGAACTCCCCGAGTTTTATCGCCCACTTGTTCAGTCGACCTAACACCTAGGGCTTTTGAAGGACTTGCCTAAGGGAGGAGTCAGTCTGGACAACAATAGTATGCGCTTGGAAGTACGGACGTAGCCGCCGTGCCGAGAAGACTAAGCTGAGTGTTAATTTCTCCATACTCGGGTACCTAGTCTCGAAGGGTACCATTGCTTTGCTTACAAGTAGACGGGGTGCTGCCTACCCACCACGTCCCTGATAAGTGTCGAGCTGACGGCCGAGGCAGAGAACGTCACGTATAGGAATAGGGGCTCGCCCTCTTCTGGCTTAGATAGTAGGGGTGGTGAGCCCAGGTATTGTTTAAGCTGTTGGAACTCCTGTTCGCACTCCGGGGTCCACTCAGCCTTCTTATGACCCTTCACCTATTGGAAGAAGGGGAGACACTTATCTGTGGCTCGGGATATGAATCAACTGAGTGCCGCCACCCGACCGGTGAGGCATTTGATTTCCTTTGTGGTCCGAGGTGAGCTCATGTCAAGCAGCGCCTTGATCTTATCGGGATTTGCCTCGATGCCCCTCTAGCTAACCTGAAACTCGAGGAATTTACCGGAGCCGACTCCGAAGACGTTCTTGGCGAGGTTCAACTTCATACGGTACTCCCGAAGAATCGAGAAAGTTTCGTCGAGGTTCGCAATGTGGTCGGACGCTTTGACGCTCTTCACAGTATGTCGTCAACATAAACCTCCATGGTTCGTCCGATTTGCTTGGCAAACATCTGGTTCACAAGCCTCTAATATATTGACCCGGCGTTCTTCAGGCCAAAGGGCATGACCCGGTAACAGTAGAGACCTTTATCTGTGACGAATGTCATCTTCTGTCTGTCTGGAGGATGCATTGCAATCTGATTGTACCTGGAGTAAGCATCCAGGAAGGATAGTAATTCATGTCCGGCTGTGCTGTCCACCAGCTGATCGATCAGAGGCACGGGGAAGCTGTCCTTGTGGCAGGCCTTGTTTAGGTCTGAGTATCTACATAAACCAGCCACTTCCCGTTGTCTTTCTTCACAAGGACCACGTTTGCCATTCAGTCTGGATAATGCACTTTCTCGACGTTGAGGAGCTTCGACACTTTATCTGCTATGGCCGAATACCTTTCAGGGTCGAACGCCCTCCTCTTTGCTTCACCGGTCTATGATCCGTGTCCACATTCAGCCTATGGACCATAACCTCGGGAGAGATGCCCGACATGTCTTCGTGCGACCAGGCGAAGACGTCCTTGTGTTGTTGTAAGAAAGCTGCTAGGAATTCAGTGACGATCCGAGCATAACCGTTCTACTCGAGTCAGCTTCTTCGAGTGGGACGGTCACTAAGTCCTCCATGGGGAAATCTTCTGTAGGAGCTCTGGAGTCGAGGACATTGATGGTGAGGGCCTGCTTTACCGATCCCTTTCTCACTGCCACAGAGTAACATCTCCGAGCTTCGAGCTGATCTCCTCGGAGGTATCCAACTTCTCCCTCGGCGGGGAACTTCATCATGAGGTGATAAGTGGACAAGACCGCCCTTATTGCATTAAGGGAAGGTCGGCCTAATATAACATTATGCACTGACGGCACGTTCACAACAAGGAAGTCGACCAAAAGTATGACTTGATGCTATCCTTTCCTGTTATCACAAGGAGGGAGATGGCTCCCTTGGAGATCACCTTATCTCTAGCAAAGCCATGTAGGGGGTATTCACAGGTCGGAGGCATGACCTGTCGATTCTCATTCTCTCAAACGCCTCGGAGTAGATGATATCGGTCGAGCTGCTAGTGTCGACCAATATGCAATAGACTTTGTGGTTAGCTATAGTCATCGCCGCCACCACGGCATCGTCGTGCGAATGCTGAATTCCACACGTGTCATCTTCTGTAAAGGTCAGACTGCAGGGGCTCACTTAGAGTTCTTTCCTCAGCCTTTCGGTCAGGTGGACATAATGCTCGGGGTCCGAGCTCCGAAAGTAGGCTTTGCGAGCCCTATTCGAGTCACCTCCACCAAATGAACCGCCATAGATGGCGCGGATCTCGGCAGGCTCTTCCGCAGTCTTGTTTGGCTACTCTTCTCTCCGAGCTGACTTTTCTTCCTTGGTGTATCGTCAAAGATGACCCTTACGGATGAGGGTCTCGATCTCGTCCTTGAGGTCCACGAAGTCGTTCATATTATGATCTTGGTCACGATGGAAACGGTAGTACTTGCACTTGTCTCGTTATCCTACGTCGGCCTTCATGCAAATAGGCAACTGCAGGAGTCTCTGATCCCTAATGTCTAACATGATCTGTTCTAGAGATGTGTTGAGGAGGGGTGTAGGAGTGAAACTTTCTCTCATGCCTCCTGCTCGGTCATTGATCGCGAGAGGCTCGATCATCTGGCTTCTTGCTGGATGACTGAGACTCTTCATTCCTCGATCTTCTCCTTGGACGACTACTCGGTAACTTGGACATTCTTACGAGAGTTGGAGAACTCCTCGACATTAGTGTATTTCTGAGCTCGGCTGATGAGCTTGACCAAAGTAATCAGCGGATTCTTCCCAATTGAGAAGACGAACTTTCCCTCCTAGGTCCGTTAAAGATGGCAGAAAGTGTCATCTTGTCATCGTAGTCGTCCACTAACAGTGCCTCTTTATTGAAGCTGGCGATGAAGTCCTTCAATGACTCCTTATTCCCCTGCTTGAGGGTGAACAGATGAGTAGTTGGCTTCCGACACTTCTTACCAGAGATGAACTGGGTAAGGAATAATTTGTTGAGCTCTGCAAAAGAGTCGATCGACTTTGGCTTAAGCTGCCGATACAACTCTAATCAGACCCGGAGAGGGTTATCGAGAAAGCCCTGCATATCATTGCGTCCGTGGCCGACTGGATCTGCATCCACGAATGGTAGGACTCCACATGTTCTGACAAGTCTCAAGACCTAGAGTATTGGATGACTGAAGGCATCCTGAACCTCTGTGGCATCACCTCATTTATGATTTCTAAGGTGAAGAGAGGCTCGTTCTTTTCCATCATCGCCTGAACTGCAGTCGGGATAGACGCGGACTGCTGGTTCTTCTGCAATGTCTTGATCTGGTTGTGAAGTTCCTTAAGCTGAGCCTCCCAAGGATTCTGATTCTCAACTACTGTCTTTTGGGGGGCCTCCGCCACCTGGGCGTTCTGCCCTGTCTTCTCCTCTCCAGCCGATGATAAAGGTCAGTGGGAGCCAGAGCCTAAGTTGCAGACACATAGGATGGGTCCGCATCCTGAGCAGGTTCCGTGACTCGGGCGGACAGGTTCTGGGACACTACATTCTGCGTAGGGTTGGGAGCTTGTGCAGACTATGCTTGGGACCCCCTGACCTGTGAACTGACTTGCTACGGTCATTCCTCGAGTGTCAGGGTGGCTTCTACCATGTTAAGAGGTGGCTACTGGTTTTGTTGTGCTTTCATTCGACTGATTTCGTCCCTCAACACCTGAACTTCATTTTGTAATGCCTCGTTCTTTCCTCCTCCGCTCCGAGTCTGCTAGGATGGCCCTATCGGAGCTGATTCGGTATGTAACACCAAAGAAGACTGATGTTGTCCGATAGGTTCGGGCTACACTGATGTAACCTTCTTATTTCCTTTCACCATTTCTGATAAAACTTTCTAGCTTTTTGTTTGATTTTCCACAGACAGCGCCAAAAAATGTTGAGATCAGAATTTGGACCACCCTCTACTCAATGCTGCGAACCTCGAACTGACCCTGGTCCTGCACAGAAAGGTGAGCAAAGGAGGCCCTGCCTTAAACAGGGGACCCTCCGATGCCTAAGTCAGGTTAGGGAATCTAGGTCTAAGTCACGTAATGTAGAGAGAGGGTGCGAGATGTTGCGTACCTGTTGCAATGGGGTCCCCTGGTATTTATACATGTGGGTCGGGCGGATCGTGTCCATCAATCTCGGCATGATTTACTCAATCAAGCAGATATTGCAATCGCAGAGATACTCCACAATCTTTAGATCGTGTAGCGCATCGTGTCTTAATGGAGCATATCTCTAGGCGTGATCTTCGGTCATGTCCACATTCGGACTGGTTTCCTAGCTTGGTACTCGAAGTATCTTCATCCAGGCTCGGACTTCGTCCTATCCGAGTCCCCGGCTGAGCACTAGTAGTCGGGACTCTTAGCCGAGTCATTGGGGTTTTTTGTCTGTTGAATGAAAACGAGGACGAGAGCTCGACTCGGCCAACCTTCTTCGGATGAGGATGAGGACGAGGACGAGAGCCCGACTCGGCCAACCTTCTTCGAATGAGGATGAGGACGAGGACGAGGATGAGAGATCGACTCGGCTGACCTTATTCAGATGAGGATGAGGACCAAGACGATAGCTCGTCTTGGCCTGCCTAAGGTCGTAGTTCAGAGGTCCACTCGCGCCCGACGTGATGTTCTCCTTCCGAGGCCTTCCTTCCAACCTCCGAACCTTCACTAATTGGTCTGACTTGTCCGGGTCGGATTGCCCCATAACAATAGACAACAACTGGATTGTTGATCATCAGGTGGGTGATCCCTGATAAATTCTGAGAGGAGAGTTGTGCAAATTAGTTTTCAAGTTCTCTTTTATAGTTAAGATTTGTGGTTGGAGACTAGCAGAAAAGAACATCCTTGAGTCGCTGAAGGCAGGGGGAATCATTATTGGGTATGCCCACTAGAATGTACTTTCCTTAGCTCATATCCCAGCAGTAGAAGGCCATAATTAATTAGAAATTTTCTGCTTCTAGATTTTGGTTGTAGCGATGTTGATGAATTGATGGCTGAGAGACTGGGTGTTGTTTTCATGCCCCATGGTCTTGGGTAAAAAGGACGAATGAGGGTCAAGTTTATGGCGAGAGTAGGGGCAGAGCCATGGATAACATAAACAACCAAACACACGCAACTTACAATAATTAGGGGTGTCACCAAAGAGAGCAGTGAAGGGGGAGTTATTATCAAGGATAGGTGGGGGAAGGCGATTTATTAGGTAGGTTGCAGCTTGAAAAGCATAAGACCAAAATGAAAGTGGTAGGGAGGAATGATGAAGTAGGGAGAGTCCGATTTCAACAAGATGACGGTGTCGATGCTCAGCAAGGCCATTGTGTTGAGGCGTGTGGGGTATAGTTAAGTGCGTGATGCCATAACTAAAGAGAAGAGAGCCGAGTTTTTTATACTCACCCCCGCCATCGGAGTAAATGGAGACAATTTTAATTTTAAAATAATTTTCAACTGTAGCTTTAAATGTTGGAACAAGAGAATAAACATCGGATTTATTTTTGAGAGGATACAGCCACACATATTTAGTAAAATGATCAACAAAAATAATATAATATTTAAATTTATCCATTGATTCAACCGGAGTCGGTCCCCATACATCCGTGTAAATGAGATCAAGCGGACCACGATTTTAAGAGAAGATGCATGAAACGGAAGTTTATGGCTCTTAGAACATTGACAGGAGGAACACAAGATAGAGATAGTAGACGAAGATGGCAAGGGTAAAGAAAACTGCTTGACAAGATATTGAAGGGTGTGAGATGACGGATGACCAAGTCGTTTGTGCCAGTCTTGCATGGGAGCCTTGACACCAATCATTGCGAAGGGCTGAGCAGCAGAAATGTGCACACTCGTAGGCCATTCATACACATCGTTTTTATTCGGGCCGCGGATGAGAATCTCCCTCGTGCGTAGGTCCTTGACAAAAAATGAGAGGGAAAAAATTCAATAGATGTAAGATTAGTTTTACAAAATTGAGAGATAGAGATAAGATTTTTTTTGCATGGAAGGAACACACAAGGTATTGCATAAAGTAAAGGATTTGAAAGGACTAGAGAGAGATGTAGATCCAGAGTGAGTAATACGTAAACCTGAGCCATCACCAATAACAATATTGTCGGGTCCATCATAGGGAGAGTAAAGAGATAAATTTTTTAAGTCAGAGGTGACATGGTTTGTTGCAGCAGAGTCGACAAGCCAAGGTTGAAAAGTAGAAAATTCGGTGGCTGTGTAGTTGCCTGTTGGTTCTGGATGGGAGAAATGACGAGCCTGATGGCATCGTTTGGCAGTGTGGCCCTGTTGATCACATAGTTGACAGAACCCTTTGTAGCCACGGCCTTGAGAGAGGTTGGTCTGCTGATTTGGATTGTATGAGTTCCCTTGATTGGTATGATGCAAGAAGTGATTGGAATGATTGGAGTTGTATGGAGAGCCTTGATTAGCAGGGAACCGAAATTGTTGGGATTGACCGCAAGTACCACCACCACGATTGGTGGAAAAATGGCGAGGAGAATTGTTGCTTGTACGGTGAGTTGCATTGGCGGAAAGCACTGGGGATTCACTACGGGCTTCTTGTCATTTGAGATAGGCTTCATAATCAACAAGTTTATCATATAGATCTTCAAAGGAGATGGGATTTTCCCGAGCACGAATGCCGGCAATGATTTCTTTGAATTCATCACCAACCCCATTGAGGATGTGAATAACAAGATCATCATCAAGTAAAGGAATATCAATGAGAGCTAACTCATCAGAGATGGCCTTGAGGGTTTGCAGGTATTCAGTAATAGACTTACCATCACGGGGTCGAGTGAGTCGTTCCTTGATACTCATAACACGTGAGTGAGAGCGATTCGCATAGAGGCCTTTGAGTTTGTCCCACGCTTCTTTGGAGGATTTGCTAGATGCAATTAGAGTCGCAATCGAGTCAGAGACTGAGATACGGATAGCATGTAATAGAAGTTGATCTTGACGCTTCCAAATAATTGATGCGATTGAGTTGTCAGAAGGACATGGTTTTGAGCCATCTATGCCTATTAGGTCATAACCAATCAAGAGAGAATCAAATTGAGCACGCCATGTTGGATAGTTTAAGGGCGTGAGTTTGAGAGGGAGTTGTGCATTAGTAAGGGCGATCAATGACACGTTTGAATCAAAGGAAGCTACAGCGGATGTAACCATTGGAGTTGTGGTGATTGATTTTTGTGAAGCCATTGATGAAGAATCAAGGTTTCTCATTGGAGATGAAGGATCTGATACCATAAAAAGGACAAAATATTGTTTGGCTGAATGAATTATTTCATTACTCTTTGTAATATATATACACACATGTTTACAGATTTTACAGAATCAATAAAATATTATCGTAACTAATATAATTACAGATAAGCATGGAATAGATTTTACAGAATCAATCAAAAATTATCCTAACTAAATATAGTTACAGATAAGCATGGAAGAGATTTGTTGCTAGCTAGCTGGACTGATTTGTTGTGCTGGACATAATCTTCGATGGTGTATTCTCTACATTGGGCACTTCCTTGGACTTGACACCCACGATCCGGGATGCTATGCTAAGGTTTCTTTTGTTAATAGATTTATATGGAAATTTGTGTTATAGTATGTCTTATTATTATTATTATTATGTTTTCCTTGTTTGGTTTTTAATTTTTTATTGCAACAATTTAAGATTTCTTTGACAAACAGGACATGGATAGGCCAAAAGAAATAGGATATATTAAGAGCTTTACGGACAATAAGAGAACTTCAAGAGGGCATGGTTAGTAATGGTTTTACCTTGAAAACATTGTATGTTCTAATTAATTGGCGATGGAGCTCTTTTTGGGATCAAGAGTATCTTTTTTTATGGTAGTGTTTTTTTCTTTTCTTTTCTTTTCTTTTCTTCTCTCTCTTACAATAATAGGGGTTGTTGTCTGAAATTACTGATCCATGAGATTGAAGTTTGGTCAAGAAAACATTTAGCTCAGACAAAAACACAAGAATTAGCTTTTTTCAGCAATTTAGATGGAGGCCTTGAAAGTCATTTTACATGAATTTTGTAACTTCAAGCGACATGAGGCTCAGAAATCGGAGCAAGAATCTCCATCAGAAACCTGACAGATAGTATTAATTTGTAATCAGTTCACTCACATTGGTGTGGTACATGCAGGTGGTACGGATCGATTATTAAGGAATGAGTACCGGTATACCCAAGTCATCTACTCGAGTTGTACATCTGGTATGAAAAAAAAAAAAAAAAAATCTCTTATGCAGATTTCATTTTGTCACCATTACTTCAAGTAATGTTTTAGTTAAAATTGGAATATCTCTCTTTCTAGGTTTGCCTAAATATGGAAGGCTAGCCAAATTATACTTTGAAGAAAATGAAAACTGGATTTTTAAGGTAAGAAACCTTCAACACCTCTAAAACCAAGCTTTAGTTTCTCTCAATCGTGAGTTTGCGGTTTAACGGGAAGTTGAGATTAATATGATGAAGTAATTAAAAATTGTCAAAGTATCATCAAAGAGATAATCAAGAATTAATGCTTTCTAGTGAAATGTTACAGGTGGAATGATAGTTGTACGTGATTTTCTACCGAACTTGTGGTGGAAGACGTACAAGATCGGACTAGTCATCCGATAGGCCGACCCGAAATCAAGCAAACTAGAAATTCCTCACTGTTTGATCAGAACAGGGCCCGAAAAATGCAATGTGCCATTTCTCAACTGAAATTGAGAACTGTGTTGTACTTTTGTATGACTTTTTATGTAGCAGTCCATATATAGTATGGTGACAATGTTTTTTTGTATTTTGCTTTAACCTTTTTTTTTTTTTTTTTTTTTTTTTTTTTGTATTTATATATGATGGGTTGTTTTCCATATATATGGTACATCAGATGTTTGAAATATATCCAATATATATATTTTTTGTTTTTAAATGACGATGGCTACAACCGTCATCATGGTTAAAGCCGACGGCCTTAACCCATCAGAGAGCAATGCCGATGCTGTCTTTCCTGATGGCCGGCCCTACCGATGGCTAAAATCCATCGGCGTTAACACAACGAACTCACCAAAAGATTATAAAATCATTTTACTTTTCATGCTGTCAATTATATTTCTTAGTATAATCCTTTATTTTTCACTTAATATTTACACGTTCATAATGTAATCCATAGCAGTTATCAAGTAATTAATAGTCCTATTTGTAATTTGAGTATAAACTCAGACATTGGATCTAACTCTTCATCAAGAGAGGTTCTACAACTCTCTCTCGCGACCGATTGTAAGAATCTCTTTCTCATTCCTATTTTATCTGTATCGAAAAGTTCAGAAGGCAAATGTGTAATTCATCATCAAAGGACGAACCCTACCCTTTGAATATCACCTGATCCTATTTTACATACCGAGTGAGTGGCTGAAATCCATCATCAAGGACAAACACTACCTCCTGAATATTGCCTAATCTTATTTTACGTACTAAGCAAGTGGTTGAATAAGCAACCGATCTTAGTTATCTATAGTGTATCTGCCTTTCTCCGTGCTTGGGTCATAGTTTTTCGGTTTTAAGTGAGCCGCATATTCAATTTTAGCACCCCTGCATTTACTAGGTGACTAAACTGCTACAAACAACGAGCAACAAAGTGTTGTTATGATTTTTGGTACGTAGCATGCTCAAGGTGCCTACCAACTGATGAATGATCCAGATCTTTGATACGTGTGTCATGTGCTCGTGCACACGAGCCAACCCCCACTTGTTTAGACTTCAGTAAATCACTTTGGTTGGTTTCGAAACGATTGAAGAGAGTTTCCTAGGCTGAATGCATGCTAATATATAAGTTCATTAACTACACCTGCAAAACATGTACAAGATCCAGAACATTCATCCACTGTACCAAAAAATGGCTGGCCCACTTGTTAAAATCATGCCAATCATATGATCCTAGCCATCAATAGAGATTTTTTTTTAGTTCTATTTTTAATAGCTACTCCATTTCTAATCATCAAAGAGTTGTACTTGTGATCATCCACCCAATCATCAGGTTAGGCATACTATGACCACGTGGTCCCCAAAAAATTAGGTTGGTCTACTCATCACGTGGGCCACATTTGACTGCTGGTCATATTATTTTCCCAGCCATGCGTTTGTCTTGTGCAAGTGGCTCATGTGGAAACCGGGCTGGACTTGTCTTCTTAGCTAGCAGGGGACCCCTTTGAGCCCATCGGAAGATAGCTGGCGTCCATTGTGAACTTTTTGAGAGATCCACCCCGTCCATCTGTTTTTTCATCTCATTTTAGTATATGAAGCCAAAAATGAGGCATATCCAAAACTCAAATGGCCCACACGACAGGAAAAGGTGGGGAGGGAAATGCTTATTGTTGAAACCTTCTTGGGTCCACTGATGTTTATGGCATCCAAACCGTTCAAGGTCATTCCTACTTGGATAAATTTAAATCATAAAACATTAGCCTCATCCAAAACTTCCGTGGCCCCACGAATGTTTCAACAGTAACATTCAATCCCCATTGTTTCCTGTCATGAGGTCCATTTGAGTTTTGGATCTCCCTCATTTTTTGTTTCATTGCCTAAAATGAGGTGGTAAGATAGATGGACGGAGTGGATTTTGCCTCACATATCTTTGGACCGTTGGAATTTCATGCAGATTGCCTGATCCGTATCACAAACCGGGGTGGGTCCGGACTCGAGTGAGGTCCTGAGTTCATGAGTTAGATTTGTACATGCTTCAGCCTAGTTCAGCCCATGTTCCCCACTGAATGTGGTCCACCTGCTGATTGGACTGTCCTGATTTTCGGGACAGAGTATGTTCATGGTGGGCCCAATCTAATGCCATTCAGAAGTGGGCAATAAGGTCAAACATGCATCTGGCTCGAAGAAATAGTGTTCAGATGGTAAGAAAACTAGGAAGGTAGACTTCCATGAGAATCAGCGGCTTCCATTTGGTTTCCAGGTTGGAGAAGCAGATAGCCTCGATCGAGCATGGTGACCTCACTCTGTTGGGCCATAGTGATGTATACGTTTTATTCATGTTATTCCGCAATGGATGTCAAACTCGATAAGACAAACGGCGTTATATAATTTTGAATTCAGTGGCTCATCAACGAGTAGCATAGAGCTAGTTTGGTTAATCATGATATTTTTGAAATGAATTGGATCATGAGACTTCTTGCATGCGGCAATTATGGTTTGGATTAGGTAAGTTCACAGCGTGGCCTTTTTGTAATTAGTAAAAGTGGTGATTCGACTCTAATTACCTTAATTAATAGCTTTAATTCAACTACACTAGAAATTACCGAATTAGTAAAATATACTAAAAATAGAAAATTTTAATTTAATCATATATGATGATTAGTAGCATGATTATACAAAATTCTTAAGAAGACAATGAATACAAAAACTCCAAGATAAAAAAGATACATCAAATCTATTGACAACGTACAATTGCAGAAATTTTTAGTTTCAATAGGTTTATTAATTACTTGTAATGTTTTTGGTACTTTTAATTACTAGATTATTTTTATAATGTTTATAATAATTCATCATCAAGTATAGTTTATTCCCACTAAATTTTATTTTATTTCAAGTTCCAAAAAAAAAAAAAAAAAATTTAAAAGTACCAACTATATGAAACTAACAATTTTCTGTACAGTTTCTAAAATGCCCTAAAATCAATCTTTTTAAATCTTTTATATATATATATATATATATATATATATATATATATAGAGAGAGAGAGAGAGAGAGAGAGAGAGAGAGAGAGAGAGAGAGAGAGAGAGAGAGAGATGCTCACACAACTAGTTGGGCACTACATTTTGTTGTTCCAACTAGCTAGGCATTTAATACTGAGAGAGAGTGCGTTTGCTTCACCTTAGCTTTTCCAGAGGTCTTTTGAGAATGATTCCTTGCTTGGGTGGGCCCCACTGTGGTGTTAATGTAAATCCACCTTGACCATCATGTATGTCAACCCATGTTAGACCTAGGAACCAAACATCAACTCCATCCATGGCTCAAGTGGACCGCACAATTGAAAATAATTTTTTTTTTTTTTTTTTTTTTTTTTACACACGCACACACACCACTACACAATTGAAAATAGTGTGCGAAAAAAATCTTACCTTCCAAAATAATTCCTTTGATGAGGTACACTTAAATCAATTATGGCCCTAATTTTTGAGTTATACGTTTAACCTTTGGTGTGGCATCTAACGGTTGGAGTTGATTTAATTTACTCATGATTATGAGTATTATAAAAATCAGAGGTTGACATCTCTTCCCTTGCTGTTCTATTGGTGTGGCCTACCTGAATCAAAAGTTAGTTTGATATTTTACCAAGACGTAGAATGAGATAACACATCTGACGATCAGACTGGATGTCACATGCACATCACCATCGACCCAATAAAAATAAGGTTATACGTTCCTATGAAGCCGTTAAGTTTCTTGGGCTTCGTTACAAGAAAAAAGTGCTTACTATATTTTTTCAAAAAAAAAAAAAAAGAGTGGATTAAGTGCGGCCCCTTCCTCATGCAACACAGTCCGTCTCTAATCAAGCAGCCCACATTGATGTAGGTATTGTATATCCACGTTGTCTACTGGTTTTTTCAGCTCATATTAGAACATTAATCCAAAAAATGAAGCAGTTATAAATCTCAAGTGGTACACACCATAGGAAATAGTGGATATTGAACTCTTACCATTAAAAATTTCCTAAGGCTCACCGTAATTTTTTACTTTCCAACCAACTTATTGATAAGGTCACAAAGACCTTGATGAAATAAATTTTTTTTAAAAAAAAAAAAAAAAAAAAAAAAAAAAAAAAAAAAAAAAAATCAGCTTGATTCAAAACTTTTGGCCCACAAAAAGTTTTTAATGGCTAATCACCACAGTTTCTGTGGTGTGGTCCACTTGAGAATTTATCTACTTCAGTTTTTAAATCACGTCCAATCATGAGCTGAAAATATGGATGTTGGGCATGGATATACAATATGTATATTAAGGTAGGCCCCAGGGTTAGGGATGCACGGTACAACATGAGGACAGGCTGGACCTAACCTACTCTCACTTTTTTCGAAACATGCACATACCTTTTCTCTCGGAGTCCAGAAAAAGTATAACAAAGCAAGAAAAAGCCAACCTTGATTTTTGTATTGGCCCACCGAGTCATATATGTAAGATCTACTCCAACCATCAGATGTGCAATCTCATTGTAGGTCTAGAGCGGAAATATAATGCAGACTTGTAATTCAAGTGAGCCACACCGATAGAACATTTGAGGAAGAGACGTCCACTTTTGATTTTTACGGGACCCCAATTATAAATATGTAAAATTCACTCCAACCATTAGATGCGACAGAAAATTCTAGGTCTGGGACCGAAAAATAAGATCCACACGTGATTCAAGTGGGCCTCATCAAATGAATCATTTTAGAGGGTGAGATATTTCAGCACACTGTTTCCAACTGTGCGATCCACCTGAACTACCAATGGGGTTGATTTTCAGTCCATAAGTCTAACATCAGGTGACACACATAATGGTTGAGTGGATTTTACATTAACACCACAATAGGGCCCACCCAAGCCAGTAACCATTTTGAAAGACCCGTTTGAAAGGTAACGTGGAAAAAAGTACGGTATCTGTCTGATATCTGTCTCAACATTAATTAGCATTAATTAATTGAACTAGTTGGACGTCCCAACTAGTTGTGTGTGAGCATTTCTTTTATATATATATTATATATATATTAAGATATGAATTTTTTAAGTTGGCACATTGAAATTGTCTGTTACTGAACATTGTTGTCAATATTGAACATACATTGTTGGGGGCTATCCAAATTTTGACAGTGGCACCATCAGCATCCATCCAAAAACTCTATTTTTTTTTTTTCTTTTTTGTTTTTAACAGTGGTAAAATGGAATGTTGTCCACTCTTTGCAAAATTTAAACTTCAACTCAGTTGGGCGATTTTGGTGGACCCAAAATCACTCATTTTGGTCCTAAACACGTACAAATATATGCACGTACAATTACTCAAATCGAGAATTAAAAAATAATACTTAAGGACATCAAATTCCTAAGTTTGCAAAAATCTGAAGGGTTAAATCTCATTCTTTAAAAGTCCCCTTAAGGTTACTATGCCTTGGTTAATTGTTGCCGAGAAAATCTCCTTAGGCATGAATTTGAAAAGGGTGGGAGAGTTTCCTACAATGAACTATAAGACCACGAAAATGCAATTTTAAAGTTTAACAAAAGTGAAGTTAAAAATTACACGACAAGAAAATGAAGCAAAGGCGGTGGGAAAAGAAAGACACGAGAAGAAAATGACACAAGTGCAGCACGAGGAAATGACATTGAAATGCTTTTCAATCACTTTAAGACAATTTTGTACGGTTTACAAACATCATTGTAGCCCACCAATGATCGCGCAGTCTCACCACATGGATGGACCTAATGTACGCGCCAAACCCGTGGCTCTCACGCTGATTGGTGTTGATTGCTGTGCAAACCTAACCCCTGACAGTATGTAGGCGCACTTTTATGTTGTTAGAAATACACCTCGTCCATCTATTTTCTCAACTCATTCTAGGGCATGAGTCTGAAAGTAAGGCAGATCAAAAGATAAAAGTAGTGCCAACATGTTTTAACAGTGGCCCTTCTATCTCACTCTTTCTTGTTATCTAGCCAACTGGAGCTTGGTATTGATTTCGTTGTTGGGTTCATGCTATAAAATGATCTGGAATTAAAAATTAAAAATAATAATTAAAAATAAAAAAATTAAAAAAAAAAGATGTAAGGGTTAGACCTGTAAAAATCATCACGTGGCTCCATGAATGTTTCAAGGGTGAGTATAATTTAATTTCTTTTTTTTCTTTTTTTTTTTTTTAATTTTTATGTTCGTTTGGCCCACTTGATATTTAGATTGGCAGAATTTTTAGGCCCATGCCATAAAATGAGGTGGTAAAACAGATGGATTGAGTGGATTTGTCACAGACATTATGGTTAGCTCCACCTAAGTTAAGCAATTCTGGCCTTCTGGACTTAAAATCTCCACCAACCTTCTATTCTCACATTGATTATGGTTGATTGCGGTGTAACCCAACTCCAACTGTGTGCGTGGGGCCATGATTGATGGCTTAATTTGGAAATCCACCCAGCCCATCAATTTTTCTATCTTCTTTTAGAGCATGAACTCAAAAATGAGAAAGATCATAAGCTGAAAATGAGCCTCACGATGGCCCCAAGTTGGCTCAACAACAGTCGTTCAATCTCAATTTTTCTGTCGTGTGGCTTACTTTAGATTCAGTTATGCCTAATTTGTAGGCTACTTCTCTAAAATAAGCTATAAAAACAAATGGACACAGTGAATTTCACCACCTATGGGTACTCTCAGGAGTTTCAACTCCCGGTCAAGGGTTCATTGTGTCCATTTTTTTTTTTAAAAAAAAAAGAAAAATTAATTTTTTTAATTTATTATTATTATTATTATTATTATTATTATTAAATTAAAAAAATTAAAAAAAAAAAAAATTTAAATGGACACAGTGAATTTGTCATAAACTTATATGGCCGCATTTACGATCGGAACTGTATTCCAAGGCACAACTCTGGCCCACCCAAGTCCATCTATTTTTCCATATCATTTGAGTGCATGATATAAAAAATGAAGTGATCCAATTCTCAGTTTGATCATACCATAGGAAACAGTGTTGATTGAATGCCCTATTATTAAAAACTTCAAAGGGTCCATTGAAATGTTTCCATAATGTTTATTTTCCATCCAACCTGTTGACCGGGTCTGTTTCGGTGGGCCACACCTATTTTCATGTAGAGACGTTCATGCGTGTACCCATCTGTCCTCATATGTCCTCATGCAATGGCATTCATCTACAGTCAACCAGGAGTAAAATAGGCCTTTTTTGTTTATCGGGTCACATAAAATCTGATGAATTAACATTGTTGACATGAAGCCACTCATCCTCATATGTCCTCATGCAATGACATTCATACAATCTATAAAGAAGTACTATTATTTGAAACTGGTAAGGGACAAGCAGCAATATCTACAGTAAACTAGGGGTAAAATAGACTTTTCGGTAGTTAACAGCTCAATCCGTTAAGTGTGGATCATTATAAGCGGGTGTAAGATGTAAATGAGATAAGTAAGCGGTTTCTGAGAAATAGTTTACAGCAGGTGGTTTACGGTCCATAGCTAAAAAAGCAGGTGGCCCAATGGAAAAATCCCTTTAAAAAATAAATAGTATAATGATTTACCTCTTTTCAATTTCCTCTAATATCTCAATTTGACTCTTAAAATATTATTTTCAACATGTCCTACGACACAAAATAGAAATATAAGTTAGGCATCTGAATGATTTTAGGTAAACCTAAAATTACACAAGTTGTATGTAAAAATAAAGGGATTTTTCATGTGACTTCCAACCTTATGGACCTAAAACCTTCTGTTTTTAAACTATTTTTTGAAATTGGCTCATAATTTTAACAATTAGATATTAAACTACACTTGGTAATCTCTTCGTTACATTGGATTCATGAGCATGCCGGAAGCCACGACTGTCAATGGAGCCCACTTTGTTGTTTGTGAAAAATCCACCTTGTCTATATGCTCTGCGAGCTTATTTTAGGATACACGCTAAAAAGATGAGGCAAATCCAAAGTTAAAAGTGGGCCACGATGGCCACAAGATGTTTCAATGGGTGTGGGTGTTCAGTCCTCCATTGTTTTCAGTCGTTTGGCCCAACCGATCTTGATATTGGCCTCTTTTTTGGCCCATGCCATAAAATGAACAAAATGAGCGGGCAAAACAGATGCTGGAGGTGAATTTGTCAAAAACATCATGTGGCCCCATGAGTATTTCAATGGCGGCATTTAATCCTTAGTTTTTCATGTTCGTTTGGCCCACTTGAGTTTTGGAGGAGCCTTAGTTTTGGTTTCATGCCCTAAAATGAGGTAGCAAAACATATGGTGTCACGCCCCAAACCCGAAAATCGGATTCACAGGAACCCCGATCGCCGAATCCGGTGTCGACATCCTCCGTAGTACCTCATTCTCGGCTCCCAGCACCCATATGCCAGGTTCTGATCCTGACATCCTACAAGGAGGATTTTTCAACGTACATTTATCTCGTAATAAGCATAACCACAAGTATACCCAAATCACAAAGGTAACATCATCATCATATATCCACTAATATAAACATTTGAGTATAATGCTGAAAGGAAAATACATATATCAAAATCAAAGCTCCAGAAGTCAGATACATGCTGCAAGCTCTACGCTGCTACAACTTAACATTTCTTGCACACATCTATCGTGCATAAGCTTATAAAAAGCTTAGAGGGTATTGTAAGTGTGTGCACAAGGTAAGTATCAAGTATCCAATATAATACCATAATCATAAAATATCGAAAATACTAGTAAGAACATGAATCGTACGATATCAGAGTAAGCGAACATACTGACAAGTCCAGAAGTCAATCAATGTCAGAATATGTAATACAGATCAGCTATACAAATGAGGAGTCATAAAGAATCAAATATCAGATGCCGAGGATACAATGCAATATGTAATTCGGAGGAGCTAACGAATACCATCAGTCTCATTTAAGTCACATGAATACAGAAACATAGCAACCCAAAATGTCATATGTCGAGGATGTAATGCAATATGCAATATATGGTGCAAATGAAATGACCATGCTGGAGTGTAAAGTTGGGATGATAGTACATAGTATCGCAGGCTATGGGGTCCATCACAATGGACTTTTATCGAAATCAGTCTCATACCTAATTTGGATAGTCAGACTCAATGTAGTAAACTCCTGATTTCAGGTTAGTCGCGCGCCCAACCAAAATCCTGGCCATTGCGAATGTACACGTAACAAATGGTTACGCGCCACCAGCCCGAGTAGATAGTGAATGAATGAATGAGTATGCAACTCCTACTCAATAAGTCTACATATCAGTACTGTACATCTCTGGGATCATCACCGGGGTCTAGTACACTCCACACCTGCTCGTCACCCCATCAAGCGCACAACTGGGTAAGTGAAAGAGACCTCACTATCCACCTACCAATACCGACCCGGCTCGTCGATAATGGACTCATTCATGAGCTGGTTAGACTCAGCTTAGTTATGCCTACTCCCTTAAGCGAGTAAGGCCATACCCCCTCCCAACTGACCACGACAAAGTGGGAGACGCGACCTATTGGTATACGGCCCTCATGCGCACATATATATCCACTCGGTCTTGACGTTGGGACGTCCTCTGGTACCAAGAGGGTTAGAAATTTTCACCCAGGGCCATTTATGGCAGCTCGATGCTAGTAACAAATTTTTGGTATCCCATCTGACCAACCACGACATGACTGTAGAGGCTACGGCCCCAATGTCGCTAGGGCGTACAGTAATCACAACACATAATGTAATATACATGAGTCATGCAGTCTAATCATGCATCAATCATGCGCATACCGCGCGCTCATATGGGATAACTCCGCCCATCAGGGAGTCCCAAAAATCATCTGTACTATGGCATATGCAATGGCCAATCACATCTCATAATAAACATGCAGATGATGCTTATAGGCATGTATCATGATGTTATACTGTCACATACTCATAATCGGTATTAATAACCGGCATCAACAATCGGCCTCAACAATGTGGACATTTAACCAACATTGCCTCCAAGGAATGGCCCGTATAGAGACTAACATATAGTGGACCCATGGCCTCACACAAGGGCCTAATATACAACACCATGGGCCACACTCAAGAGTTTAATATACATCACGATGGGCCTCTCTAATGGGCCTAATATACAACACAACGGGCTCTATCGCCTAGCCCTCAAATGCACCACAATGGGCCTCATCACATAGTGTAACGCCCTGAAAATCGGGGGTCGAGCATAAGCTTAACTCCCGAGTTTCAACGCATCACTTATGCAACATAGATAATGATGATTAAATGGTGTCCGTATTAGTGCATTAAACATGAGTGGGATTATACTAAATCAGCATATCATACTCAAAAGACAGTTAAATTACGCAAGCGGAAGACTGTAATAGTTATATAAGCATATAAGTGGTTGTGAGTCCCCAGAGTATGAACATGTCACTAGGTCAAATAATTACATGTGAAATTCTCAAAATAACAAAATGATAAAATGTGATATCGTCTATCCATATCCCTGTAGCCCCGACGCACAACTCCCGGTCTACATAGACCCACTAGAGAGTTGCAAATAGGAGAACTCTTCCTCATCGTCGTAGAAGTCAGGCTCCGCCTCGTATCCCTCGGCATCACCTGAAACTATAGCAGAGTCTGGTTAGTGTTTTAAAACACCGTCCCAGAGTGGGAGTAAGTGATCAACTCAGTGGAGCTATAAGGTAAAGGTTAACGTGTTATCAATTCAGTCAAGTAGTAATGATAAAGCAGTACAACACTCATATCCTATTCTTGTTAATGCAAAGATGATATGTTATAATGATGCATGCCCTCTCCCGCACTCCCTCTTGGAACAACATTTTACGATCGCGGCATGCACCCCTTCCTCTGTGCTCAACTCCAATGCCAAAGGCATATGCAAATGCGGTGCATGTACGTGATTAGCAAAGTTCTTAATTAGACTTATTCATACAGCAGGTTTGGGAAGCTAAGGTACCTCCCTTTATATCATTTACCCAACAATGATCCATCTAGGGTCGTCATTCCTAGTTTATCACATACGATAGGCAAGTTATAGGGCAACGTCACCCCTGAATATGAAGTAGTGGACAGGCAAGTTTAGGTCACTATGAAGAGACTCGTCACCATCCTCATAGGCCTTTGTTTATACTCGATGTCACTACGGGAAAGGCTCGTCACCTTAGCTTAGCCCGACAGCTCGAATACAGTGTTCCATACCACCGTATTCGGCTCACGAGTTTAGGTTGCTCACTAGACACTACGGGGAGGCTCATCGCCCCAACGTAGGCCGACAGCTCGACCACGGTATCCCATACCACCATGTTTGGCTCATGAGTCTTAACGGATCGAGGTACCAAGGTTAAACAGGCTTTGAATTGGTGAGTTAGTACCTTGGATTCAAACAGTAGCGTCCATACATGGTGAACATACATTAGGCCAATCGGGTTACTGGACAAGCTGGACTGGTACGAGCGCATGTTGAAGTAATCGACATGGAGCGCATACGCACTCCTTATAGCCTAACCACTATCGATAATCACCATACGACTCGGATTCATCGAACGAGTCCGTGGTGGCTAAACTAATTTAGTCACTCGATTGGAAGTCGTTACCGATTGCCTGGACTACATCGTACCCCCAATCCCAGTCGAAAAAAATTTCATTCACATGTGATAGTCAAGTACAGCATGTGACAACCAATCTAAATATAAATCTCATTTGAGCATTTCAACATACACATAGTGCACATGTTATTACATAGGCATTTCATCCATAAATCACATAGTAATAAGATAGGTTACATAAAGGAAACTGTAACTATTTATAAGGGAATTGAGAATCCTATCTCAACACCCTCATCAAATACGTCTCAACATGCATTTTCTCATTCAAGCATTTTATCAAACACTTAGACTACACACATCTCTACATGTAATAAACTAGTTAAAACATATATTATAACAAATCCTTTCACAAGGAAGTTACCACACGTACAACAATCATGTATCCTCAAACATAAATCATGGGAAGCACAAATCACAATTCTAAACTCATACAATCATTTCAACAAACACATGGAATGCATCTATTTCAACATAGTTCATATATATGTGTAATACGGGGAAAATCGTATCTAAGCATATGTGATAACAATCAAGTCAAACATAAATCATTGCCGACATTAAAAGCCTTGAAAACCATAACCTAAACGTTTATTGTCCGCACCTTTCACCGGTAAACTCGTATCGAACTCAGTTTGTATACTAAGTTTTTGTCTATGATACAACGGCTACCTGAATCACGGAATAGGTTAGCTATTTCGCCACCTACTCCATTTGAATTCCTAAAACAGATTAGGGTTAGGTTTCCTTACCTAAGAACGGAATCGGAGTCGCCGGTGTAGCGATGCGGGTAGGCTAATTAAGCATGTGGAGTGGCAGGAATGAATCCCTGCAACTATCACACACTCTCTCTCACTTCTCCTCACTTTCTTCTTCTCTTTTCTCTCTTCTCTCACCTAGGGTTTACAAATTCAATGTGAAGGGAGAGAGAGGGTTTAAGACCCTTATATAGGCTCAGAATTGATGGGAATGGCCCCAAGGCCATGGTATACTTAGGTTATAGCCAAAAGTTGGCTGTTTCAATTCAATGGAGCACATCCGGAGGCCCCCTTTCTACATACGGTTCAGGAAAAGTTCTCTAACATTAGATCAAGGTCAGGTTAAGTTTTCAGTCCGATCGGATTCATGGATCGACTGTGGCGGACCAGTTTCAATTCAATGGTCACCGTCACTCGATCAGGGCCACAAGTACATTGACCTGTGCAGGAAAATTTCCCTGATCCGATGGTGTATTTGGGTCAGATTCCGACGGTCTGAATCCTTAAATGTGGTCCGCAAGCGAATGGCCCAAATCACTTAAATCTGAGCTCATTTTTCAAAGGTATTCGCGTTTCTCACACACTTCGCTCCGGGCTTAAGTTGTGCGTTTCTGGATACTATTATGACTTGATTTCCGATAAAGTTGTCAAGTCCAATAAGGTGGTCATAACCGTATGGTTTCGGGGTCATCGGACTTTCGTCGCGCAGTCCAGGTCTGATATGAAGTTTCAGTATGCTCCCGAGAGCAATTGGTTTAGAGATTGATCATAGGTTTTCAGGTAATATAGCGTTAGCGGTTCTGCTAGTTTTGGGTCTTGCAGTTCATATTTAAAGTGGTTAGTGCTAATTTCACAGATAATCTAGTTTAGCACTTAGTTAACTCTTGCCTAATTTCTAAAGGATTTGGTCCTGAGTGATTTCTGCCTGAGGCGGTACTCAGATCTTTGTACGGATTTTTCTGAGACGTTACACATACGCCTCACATACATTACATAGGCCTCAAATGCATCAAGTCGAGGCCGAATGCTCATCAGAATGGGCTGCATATACATCACAATGGGCCTCGACAATCGGCCTCAACAATCGAAATTGACAATCGGTCATGATAATCAGCCTCGATCACTAATCGATCAATCGGCCACGACGATCAGAATCGGCAAACGGTTACGACAATTAGAATCAATCGATAATCGGTCTTGATACTCGAAATCGGCAATCGGTCACGATAATCGACATCGATCGCTAATCGGTCAATCGGCCTCGATCGCTAATCGGTCAATCGGCCACGACAATTAGAATCAGCAAACGGCCACGACAATCAGAATCGATCAATAATCGGCCTCGATAATCGGAATTGGAATCAATAATCGGCCTCAATGAGAATGGGCCGAATAAGGCTTAAGGGAAGGTCACAACGTGGACATTAAACCATCATTGTCCATCAATGTGGCCATTTAACCAACATTACTCCTAAGGAGTGGCCCACATAGAGCCAAATATAATATATAGTGGGCCCATGGCCTCACACAATAGCCCAATGCACATCACTTATGGGCCTCAATTACATCAAATGGGCTGAATCAAGTGGGCCGATCAAATGGGCCGATACAAATGGGCTAAATCAAATGGGCCGATTCAAATGGGCCGAGTCAATTGGACCAAATCAATGGGCTGAATTAAATGGGTCAAATCGAATGGGCCGAATCAATGGATCGAATCAAATGGGCTACATATACATCATATCGGGCCTCATCACATCACAATGGGCCTAATCGTATGGGTTGGAAATATATCACAATGGGCCACGACATATGGTCTATTAATACATAACAGGTGGGCCTCAAATATCCAACAGGTGGGCCTCAATTTTACATTACAGGTGGGCCTTGCACATGCAGCAAGTGGGCCTAGTCATCACAGCTGGGCCTACCAGCGGTCCAGCCAAAGAATGATCTGGATAACATACACATCATGGTAAGTCACTTCAATGGGCCGCACCAATGGGCCTCATATACAACAAGTGGGCTGCATCAATGGGCCGCACCAACGGGCCTTATATACAACACGTCGGGCCACACTATTGCTAAAAATGAATCCTATCACAAGATCGTCTGGACCATACCACAATTGACAGTGGTGGTAATGATTTCCACAGTTAAATTTTTAGTGGGTCCACCATAGTATTTATTTTCCATCCATACTGTTCATAAGGTCACAAAGATCTGGATTTAGAAGAAAAACAAATATCATATGGGTTCAAAACTCCTGTAATCCCAAAAGGGGTTTCAATGGTGGGTGTCCAATCCACTACTTCCTGTAGTGTAGTCCATCTGATAGATGGATCTGTCTTATTTTTAGTCTCAAGCCTTCAGAGAATCTTACCAAATGGATGGACAGTTTGGATACAACACATGTATCACCCATCGTCCCTACTAGGGACAGTGTGAATGAAACCATACATCATGGTAGGGTCCACAGTCCCTGATGACGTCATTGTCCCAAGTGGATTTCCACCGTCCAAATGGACGGTAGGGATGCAACACATACAGTGGGGTCCACAGAACCTGGTGACGTCAAACAGCAGCTGAACATTTGCTATGAGACGCACCAACCAATCATGAATATACAATTGGGTCCCACGTGGGGCCCACCACAACGTTAATTTTTCATCCAATCTGTTGATAAGGTCACACGGACTTGGATAAAGAGGAAAAATAAATTTCATAATGATCTAAGTCTTCTATAACCCAAACTGGGTTTCAATGGCAGGCGTGCAATGTTCACTCCCCAAGTATAAGGTTGTGATGTAGTAATAATCTCGGTAAGACCGAGGTCGAATCCACAGGGATCGAAACCTGTACGTAATCTGAAGTTAACCAGAACTAGAACTAGATAAGATGTAATCTAAATTGAATGAATAAGAGGGAATAATGGTGAAATAATAATCTAAAACTTAAGAAATTCAGAAGTAGGAAACCAGGGATTCAGAGGATCCACTTGTAGAGATCAGAAGGATCTTATGCTTGATTCATGAACTCAACCGGACTTCGAGTCCCATCTTCATCCAGTTGGAGGATATAACCTGAAAATCAATTCTGAACTTCATTTAATCTAGTTTTCAAGTGATCAGACGAGTGTAAATTAGAATGGATTCCATCACAAAACCATGCCCAGAAGATAAAACAAACAACAGAATTTAGTCAATCCACAACCAATCGAAGAGAGTTATGAACATAGGGAAGGATTCCATCATCCATCCATGCCCATGAGACGATGGTGAACAACAAGGTCCATACGATCATAACCTCCATACATGCATGAAAATACCAGAAGATATTGCAGATCTATTGTAATTTCAGTCACAACAAACCATTAAAAACTAAAGGCATTCCATATATCAAACTATAATCAGAGAAGGTTCATCAACATGAATCAAAACAATAGGAAACTATCCATCACACTACAAGCTTCACCTCTTAGCCCTAGCTAAGAGGTTTAGCCCAACATGAATGGGCTGGATCCCTTAAACAAAAGCAAGAGAAAAAGAAAAAGAAAAAGAAAAAGAAAAACACTCTGTCATCTCTCTCACGTTCCCAAAAACTCCCCCTCTTCTCTCTTCTCTCTTTCTCTTTATAGCAGCTGTGAAAGGGCGATGGAGAGGAGTGCGTAGAGATGCGGACGGTAGAGACAACTGGAGGTCTTTACGCAGAACTGTGCGTAGTGGAGTCGGTTTGGAGTGTTGTGCAGCCCTCCTTACGCAATCAAAAACGGAGCCTCCCAATTCCCCTCTTCCTTTGATTCTGTCCAAAAGAATAACGTCTCTTGGGGCGCTATGGGCAGACCCGCAGGATGGACGGTTCAGATCGGTCGTCCGACCATCAAGATGGGCGTACAACCACCCTGAAATCAGTTGGTTTCGGACGCAAAAGCAGGGCCTGCGTAAACAACTTACGTTATGACGTTGGTAGGGCCCATGAATAGCGTTTTCTGATAAATCCACACTGTCCATTGTTCTATACTCGAAAAACCAATCGATATTAGACAGTTTTATATTGATTTTGGTGTGTCCCGAAGAATTATCAACCGACCGTTCGCCCTGCGTCCGAACGGTTGAGATCTGCTACATGCTTCTTCTTGGAAAACTTCCACCTAGGTGAGGGTCACAACCCCCCTCCAGAGATGATGAACGACTCCGATCATCTATTTGCACGATGATGGTGGGCCATTGACGGATCAGCGGACGGCCCATGCGAAAACGGAAACAGATACTTCCGTTCTCTGTTTGAAACTCGGGCGGGCGCGGGTCAAAGTCGGTTTGACCCGACCTTGCATTCAGTGCACCTCCAGTGCACGTGTGCTATGCACACTCATCACATGTAAATGGGTCCCACCGTGATGTTTCTAGAAATCTGCTCCGTCCATCTGGTTTTCCAGCTCATTTAATGGGTTGAGACTTGAATTGAAGCATATCCAGGTATCAGGTGGGCCCCAAATCACAAATTCATGCACTGTTCTATCCGTTGGGCCACTTCCACAGGGATCTAAGGGTTGGAATTTGACGTGTACGGTTAATTTAGAGTCCTCAAGCCCTGTATAAAGTTTCGAACCGAATGGATGGTGGAAACCCTGTGATCTTGCATTATGGCTGACTTTCAGGCCCATTTAACGTGAGCGGCTTGATTTCCTTTGATTTCTGGCATATAATTTCCTCGATCTTGGTCCCTTGGGGTCCATCCCTTGCCTTGGTGATTTCAGAGCGTTAAATCTACGCATTTAGCATCCTTTTTCAGTTCAGCTCGTAAATAAACCTTGCATCACAAACACAATTAAAATGGATCATTAACAGTATTATGTATGTAAATCTAGGCCGTAACTGGGGTCGAATATGCAATATTTGACCCTCAACATGCAATCCTCACTATTTCTTGTAGTGTGTGCCACTTGAGTTCCAGGTACGGCTAATTTTTGGGGCGTCCCACGGCTAGAAGGAGGGCCCACAAAATGCACAGTGTAGATGTTCTACACACATCACGGTGGGGCCCACATTTAGGACCACGGTCCCTGTCCCTACGTAGCAGCGCAGGACACTGCCGCATCGTCCTCTGGACGAGCAGCAGCGCCTGTTGCATGTGTTGCTTGTTTTTTTTTTTTTAATTTCTGAGGTTTTTCGTAGGTGGCTTCCACATCAGGAGAATCCAACCCAAACGTTAGATTCTAGGACTTAAGATGGACCAAACAAGCCCAATATTTGGTATGTTTTGGTGTATAGAAACTTCAGGGTAGATTTCAACGGTAAAAACACTGTTTTCTATGCTATGGCCCACCAGATACTCAGATTGGCCTCATTTTTCGGCCCAACACCTAAAATGAGTAGGATAATGGGATGGACGGCGTGGATCAGACTCATGTCAAGGTGGGGCCTGCATGAGCGGCCCACCCAAACCTTAATAATTTTATATATATTATTATATATATATTATATATATATATATATATATATATATTGCTTGTTAGTACATCCACTGTCGGTTCATACTTCACTGAGCACACGTCCAGCGTCCAGGGACACTGGACGAACGGCGTGAAAATATAATTAAGGCAGGTCCCACATAGACGTGGCCCACTTGATTTGGATCGATCTATTATATGTGTTTTTCCTTCCATCCAGGCCCGCTAACGGGCTGGACGTTATAGATCCAACACATCCGTCAGGTGGGTCCCATGAAGATGAATGGCATGGATAAAATATACACTTCATGATGGGCCACACACAACCACACTATCATCCACACAAGAGAGATAGGAGGGAGAGAGAGAGAGAGAGAGAGAGAGAGAGAGAGAGAGAGAGAGAAGGGAAGGGACCCCGCCACTATGGGCCCTCCCTACATACAAAGCATACATCAAGATGGGTCCCACCATATGTGGGCCCTCAAATAACAAAATTGACGGTTAGATCTCATACCTATTGCACTCCTCCTTGATCCCTTAGCCTCCTTAGCTCCTTGCCTTCACTTTTAATGGAGGTTGATGGGTATTGAAAGGTTGAGATGAGAGACGAGAAGGTGGGCCACACTTACTATTTGGGAGAGAGCTTGGATGTTGGAGCTCTCATGGAATTTTGAGAAATTGCTAGAGAATGAGAGGGAGAGAGAAATAATGGATGAAGGGATGGGTGAAGTGGTGGTTGTAAGGAAATGAAATGGGGAAGCATGGGTGTGTTTGAAATTTTGTAAAAGAGGGATGGGTAGGGGAGAGAGAGAGAGAGAAAGAGTTGACTTGTGGAAAAAGGAGGGATGGAGCTTGTACTTGAGGTATGGGGTGTATTGATTGATTGATTGATGGGACATGTTGTAGCAATTCCCTCGAAATTCGCAACGCGCGGCGTTTTCCTCGAAATGAACGCGGGCCCACATCTTCTAGCCTGGGTATCGGATCGGTGCTCGAGTCGCGGCGTTGGAACCGTGGCGATGGCACGGTCGCTAAGGTATAAGTTTCGGGTCGGGCCGACTTTGGTATGCAAGACTCGGCTTAGGATCGCGCGCAAACGTCGGATACAGGTCGAGGGTTGCCGGAATTCGACCAGAAGGACTGCGAAAACCTACGAAATGGCACGGACTAGAATACCGGCCTTGCATATGGATAAGGTGGATTAATCACGAATCTCATGGTGGCTCCACCCACGATCAATCAACCCTCACATCTTCTACTTAAATGTACACCAAACTTCTGGACGAAGTAAGTAAGGGTGTGATAAGGAAGATCACACTCTACCTCAAGTGTGTAAGATCCATAAGGTTATTCTAAGATCCACAAGAAAAAAAAATTTATTAATTAGTAATTGTATAATGTGTCTTTTTTAATTTTCAATTACATCGCCACGAAAAAATAATAATAATAATAAAAAAATCCTAATTCGTAATTATCAAAAGTAGTAAAGTTATAACTTTAATAAAAATCTTAATTCGAGTAAAACTATTCCAAAGCCTAATTTGCCAAAAATAAAAATTCCAGACAAACATTATTAGAAGAGTCTTAGCATGATTATATATATTTTCTAAACAAGATAGAAATTTAAAACTCTAAAAATAAATAAATACAATAAAAATCAAAATTACTAAAAATAATAAGTTTTTACTAAAATCTCATTTTTGAAATGGAAACATGTACTTTCTCGTGAAACGGATGACCACAACCCACTAAATAGGCCAGTTGACCTTGGATGGCCCATTCTGATAAAGATTGATAAATGGTGCCTACCGTAACAATCTCTATATAAAAAGTTATGGCAAATTTACGGCTCACACTTACGTATAAGGTTTGGTTTCTTCAAACCAAACATGACTGAGGCCCAGTTATATCATGCCCCACATAGGACTGCCCATATATAACATATTACTTCTGCTTCCATTTGGTCTTCTTTTGTTCTAACGTACTAAGAATGTATTTATACTACGTCCTACATCATTAGACCATTAATTGTTGTTGATTCTCGTGGTAACCAAGGGAATAGATTAAGTGTGGCTCTCATCGTGCGGCTCACATTGATATATGTATTCTATATGCATGCCATTAATCTATTTTTCCATATCATTTTAGTGCATGAGCTAAAAATTGGAGAACATCAAAATCTCAAGTGGACCATATTAGGGGAGAGGAGTGTGGGTGATGGAACCAGCCACAATGATGGATCCTTACTCTTGATCCGGTGGTAGACTCCTGGGAGTTTCAACACCCGGTCAAGGGTTTGAGCATCCATAGGTGGTGAAATCTCACTGCCGGCGTAAGTGTGTGTGTGGGGGGGGGAGGGGGGGGGGGGGGGGGGGGGGGGGGGGGGGGTGGGGGGTTGTTAAAAATAAAATAAAAAAAGAAAACCTATTCAAGCTTAAATAAGAGCCCCAAATCCCCAACTCTTCTCCCATAGAAATTATCACGTTCCCATTGCTAAGAGGGAAAAATAAAATAAAATAATGTAGATCCTACCATCAAGCGAGTCAAACTTGTATGAAAAAAGTGGGCTGTTAGAAAAAATAGCCCAACGGTCCAAATTCAAATTACATGTGGGACTAACGTTACGAAAGTGCTGCTCTGATTTTTGGTACGTAGCATGCTCAAGGTGCCTATCAACTGATGAATGACCCAGATATTTGACACGTGTGCCATGTGCTCGTACACACGAGCCAGCCCCCACTTGTTTCGACTTCAGTGTATCACTTTGATTGGTTTCAAAGCGATTACAGAGAATTTCCCACTCTAAATACTAATTATCTTAGTTTGTTAACTACACCTGCCAAGCATGTACTCGATACAGATCGTTCATGCACTGTACCCAAAAATTGCTGGGCCACTTGTCAAAATTACACCAATCAATTGATCCTAGCCATCAATGGAGGCTTTTTTTCAAGTTCTATTTTTCCTAACTACCCCATCCACCCGTTCATCAGGTTAATCATACTATGACCACGTGGTCCCTCAAAATTCAGGTTGGTCTACTCATCAAGTGGGCCACATTTGACTGCTAGTCATAGTATTTTCCCAGCCAACCACTTGTCGGCCCTAGCCTAATTTTTTAGCTCACAGGGAATTACAAAACGGATGGACAGGGTGGATTTCTCACAAACATCACGGTGGGCCCACTTAGGTTCCTAGCGCAGGAACTTCCTGTGAAAGGCTTTAGCAGGAAATCCCCCCACTGCCATGTTTGTGAGAAATCTATCCCTTTCATAGGTTTTGCCATCTCATTTTAGAACACAAAACAAGAAATGAGGCGGTTCCAAAGCTCAAGTCGACCACACGGCAGAAAAAGGTGGGGAGGGAAATGTCCACCGTTGAAACTTTTATGAGGTCGACTGAAGGCATAGAAACATTTACTTGATACAAAACTTATGTGGCCCACGAATGTTTCACGCGGTTAGGCTAGTGACGCTGCCACTGGCCAGGTGGCTATGGTTGGTGATCTTTGGGCCCACCGTGATGTATGTATTTTATCCACACCGTCCATTCATTTTTAAAGATCATTTTAGGTTATGATTCCAAAAATGAGGAAGATATAAATCTCATGTGGACCACACCATTGGAAAATAGTAGAGATTGAATGTCCACCTTTTAAAACCTCCTAGAGCTGAGAGTAGTGTTTATTTGACATCCAACCTGTTGAAGGGAAAAAATATATATCAACTTGATCCAAAACTTTTATGGCCCCCATGAAGTTTTTAATGGTGGGAGTTTAATCAACACTGTGTGGTCTACTTAAGATTTTGATCTACCTCATTTTTGTGCTCATGCTATGAACTGATCTGGAAAAATGGGTGGATGGAATGGATGAAACACATACATCATTGGCAGGCGTTCAATCCCTCACTATTTAGTGTGGTGTGGTCTACTTGAGCTTTGGATCTACCTATTTTTGGGCTCATTAACTAAAATGGTATGGTGAAATGAATGGACGGCACGGATAAAATACATATCTTACAGTGGGCCCCCACAGAGTCGGGTCACCAAGGATAACCCGCCGAAAGTCAGGAGGGGCCCATATTGTGGTTTGAAATAAGGCCCAAGGGCCCATCCCACCGTTCATGCGCGGCTAATGCCGAAAAGTCCAACATGGGCCCGGTCCATTGAATTTCACCGCCGGCCTACTTTCCTCTTTATAAAGGGCTCTCCCACACGACTAGTTGAACGGTCTTGATATAGTCCATCTAGCACCTAAATATCACCGTCTCAGCTTTGTAATACATCCAACCATCCAAAAGGTCGGCCACACCACAGAAGAAAGCTAGCACAAAAGAGCAGGCCAATCCACACTTAGGTGGGCCACACCATGTAAGAAAATACAGACAACAGCCTATCTGATCCAAATTATACATGGGGTTCACCGGACTAGTGGATTGGTCTATTCTTTGTGCCGGGTGATCTAGATGGTTGGGTCAACCTGTTGGACGGATTAGATGTCATGTACATATGACATAATTAAGGTAGTTGAACGATAAAAGGCAATGCAACTAGTTGCATGTGAGGACTCTCTTTTTTAACTTCCTTCAAAGGAGCGGCTTTTTGTCAAGATCATGTGCTATCATTGCAAATATTCTTCTTACAAATGTGTTTTTGAAAAAAAAAAAAATAAGAAGAGAGACAAGGAGAATAAAATAAAAGTACATCAATCAATGTCAAAAACCATTCTTTGTATTCTTGATCTCTTCTCCAACGTCCAATGACACTTACCCTGAGTTATTTTAGAAATCTGTGTTCTTTCTTTCTGCTATTCTATTTTATAACGCCTTCAATATTCATAATTGAATTTCACATATTATAAATATTATTTTTTTAGGGTTATCAATTTTTAAGCACCAGAAAATATTGCTTCAGGTATATATGAAATGACTGATTCACCCTTATTTTTCTTTTTCTTTTTTCTTTTTCTAAAATTCATTAGAATATTGCACTGTGGGCCCACATGGTGTCTGTATGACATCCAAACCTTTCAGCAGGTACATCTGATTATGATGATCTGATAAACTATAAATCACATCGATCCCACATCAGGTGGCCGCACATTAATTTTTAGTTTTTTGGATGGTGTAATTTCTTGATAGTTGTGACCCATCAAAATGATTGAATCAACTTGATTTTTTTAATCTCATTGTCAATCAAACAACGCATAGATCCCACAATCTTAAACTCCATGAAGTTTGCATTGGTAATTTCGAAGAAAAAATGGACAAGGATATTTTGGTCATTTCAATATCCAGAAAGCATATGTTGGTAATTTCTAAACCCTAAACCAGAATTTCAAGGAGTTCTTGGTAAACATCTCTTATTTTATTTAACTTAGTTACTTAGCTTAGGGCTTGTTTGGCCGACACATACAAATGGGTTATCCCATTTTAATTAATCATAATTATGTATTAGAGATGAAGATTCATTTTTCAGGCGCGATACTCACCGTTAGAGAAAATTATCTTCACCGTTCAAGACCAACTTCCTATCTTCCTCAACATCTCTGGTCACTTTTTCATATTCATATTTTCTCTTATCTATATCAACATTGAAAATCGACGCCCATGCTTTTATCTTTGATTTTTGAGGCGTATGGACTTATTTGGAATGACGTTGTAGTAAATTTAGAGTCGCCACTAATCAATTAGCTCAAAATCCCGCAATCCGTTAAAACCCGTAAAATCTATAAAAGCTAATGAATATGGAGACTCTCTTGCTTTATGTTAACTTCTGATTTACAACATGAGATTCCGAGTAAAGGACCTCGGTTACAGAGAATGAACGTTTTAGGCATCCTCTCTAACCATACGGGCGTACGATCTCTACTTCTTGTGGTAAGTAAATTTTAAGGTATCAGATGATAAGATGCGAAGTTTTAAAATGGGACTAGGCATCCTCGAATTTTTGATGTGGTAGAGTCTGAAATTTTGACAAGCCACAGAGCATACGTCCAGAGAATATATAGAAAGGGGTTTAAGAAGAGATGTGATTATGCTAGAATATTATATAAGAGGACTAGGCTACCATGAATTTATGATGCGACAGGATCCAGAGTTCCGGCAAGTCATAAAGCATACATTCAATGGCAACTTACAAAAGCAAAGGGGTTGAGAATGGAAGTAATGATGCAATTAATGAAGCATGAACGCTAGTAATGATGTCACGATCTTAATTAGCTTGCACTTGAATGTGGCTTGGATAATGTATGTGCACTATGGTTTGGAAGGGTTGACATAAGTGGGTCTAAGAGGCTAAGAGAGGGTTGGAGAAGGCTAAAGGGGGCTGAAGAAGATGAGAGCTTGAAAACTTAAGCGCGCGCGCGCACACACACACTTCTCTCTCTTCTCCCTCTCTCTCTCCTCTCTCTCTCTCTCTCTCTCTCTCTCTCCAGTCTCTTTCGCTCTCTCCTTCTCTTGGCGAGAGTTGCTTGGTGTGGAATAAAAAGAGGAGTGGGGTATTTATAGTCCCCTTACTGATTTTTTAAGTAATTGTGAGGTTTAGAGGGTAAAAATGAGGTGAGAGGTTGTGATTGGTTAAGGAAAGGAGATGCCACATGGCACACTCCTATAAGTTGATGAGGCTAGGTAAAAATGTAAATAGATGAAAGTTCAGGAGTAAAATAGGTCCTAGCACTGTTGTCTCTACAGGGATTAACAGTTGTAGCTCGGGGCACACTTGTCAAGAGGGAGTGGTAATCTGATTACTGTTGTTGGTAGTAAAACTACCACCAGTATTAATCAAACTATCATCTCCTCTTACTTTTCTTTGAAATCTGGCCAGATGGCTTGTTTAGCTCGAAGAGTGGCTTTAAGGCTCAGGATTGGGGTTATGGCTTGAAAATGATCTAGATATGGCTTTGGCTTAGAAATGGCTTAGATGTGACTTTTGGCTTTGTAAATGGCTAAGGCTTGGCTAAGGTACGAGGGTTTAGGTTAAGCTCGGGTCACAGTAATAGCTTATAAGGATCATCTATGTCTCATCAAGTTGCTAGCCTGGGTGGGGTGTTTATAAATGCCCCTCTTTGGTAGAGGTTGTGCACAACCAAATGTCAAAGTGAGTGGACCCCCCACCCCTCTGATCAGCAGAGATCGTGGTCAGGACCTGTTACTTGTCATAGTATCATTGCTAGCTTACTATCTGGAAAAGAAATAAGTCACACATTATGAGGATTTGAGGAAAATTTTGTGATTGTCCCTGCACTTTCTACGGCATTATGGGCTATGAATCACAATCCTTTCGCATCGGATTAATAGCATCAAAGGGTAAATTTGGAAAGTAGTGCCCCAGTGCTTCATGGCCTTATGGGGATCCCCCTACTATCTGGATATGTGATGTTCATTTTCTACGTGATCACCCTAAGATTATTTATTCCATTTGATCGTTAAAGTGGTTAGCGGTTCTGCACTTTTTGTGGCCTTACGAAGAACACGCTATGCCAACTCAGACTCAATCGAACTTTGCAAGCATCCCAAATTAGGTATGTACGGGTGACCTTTTTCCATACAATCTTCTAATTTTGATACATTTGTTACAACTGATCTTTTCCCATCTTTTGAAACAATTACTCTAACCAGGATTAGATCAAGTTCACCATCACTTGCATTACACTTCACCATTGTATGACGGTCCTGACATTGAAATTTAGGTCAACCGTGCTTGTATCACATACAGATTCGACAATTCCAAAAAAATCATGAGAAATCGAATCTTATTTTACTATTACGTAGGTTGTTACCGAGAGATATGGAAGACCTCTTAATTTAATGCCTCGAATACCAAGCGTTGTTTTTTATTAAAAAATTTAAAAATTATTCCACATGAGGGGTTACACTCCTTGGGGATTTTATTGCAATAATTTTTTTGAAGATTTTTCCTATGCTGTCGAAAAGATCTATCCAATCTCGCAAGAAGGCATCGTCATTTAGTTTTATTTTGGTCTTGAATTTTTTGTAATTTTTGAATAAGTCTGGTCCACCTCCACTAAGGATAGTGGGAATGATCGAGGTCAGTCTTTATTGGAAATGAGCATTTGGGGTTTTGTTTCTTTAAAAAGTCCTTACTAGTAGATCGATGATTTATAGGGTTTTTATTACACATATTTTTATGGAATAAGTCCAGACGGTTTTGTTGCCTCCACTGGGGGTTCAATTGGTCTTCCGATTGATCTAGTTTTTATTGAAATTGTACAAAAGATTAGTTTTATTAAAAAAAAAAATGTATTTTGAAATTTTTTTTAAAGGATCTTATCCATTGTTTCACACTCTAATGGTTGCGATCAAGATTGCCTTTAATGGGGATATATATTTTTATTTTTTCCAAGTTGATCTGATCTGTCATTTCGTAATCCAATGGTTGCGATCGAGATTGGTTTTTATTAAAATATTTTCATAATTTTTCTTTATTTTCCTCAAATATTTTTCTCTCTTTTTTTCTTTTTCTTGAATTTTTCCTCTATTTTCTCCTCTTTTATCTTTTTCCTCATTTTCTTCAATTTCTAGTAGATTCCCAATTCCTCGCGAGATTTCCAATCTTACGAAAATCTCTTCTCCCTTTTTCCCTCTTTATCAATTACTTATTCCTGTTCCAATAGACCACCTATGCCGCACCCATCCTGTCTTTCTCTCTTCTGTTTCTTTTTTACTAAACTCATTTTCTATCAATGAAAAGACCTTCGAATTGTTGCATTTTGTTCAGTTTTTTCCTTCAATTTCTGCTGGTGGGCCTCTTATGGGCCCTCGATGATCACACAGTATACCAGATCCCTTCTTTTTGCATAAATAGTTTCGTTTATCTTCTGAAGGTTTGAGGGGGTTATCAGTGATTTTTTGCTTGAATTGGTGTTGTAGTGGTACTTGGATTACCTCTTGCCACATCACTTGACAGGTCGTTGACTTTTGACTGAGTTTTCGTGTGCAAATAGAGGGGTCACATTTGTCAAGAGGAGGTGGAAATCGGATAACCATCATTGGTAATCTAACTATCGTCGGCAGTAATTCAATTACCATCAGTGATCAGCTTTTGTTCCAACAAATGAGTTTTCTTCCTTAGATCCTGAACTTGGTCCCTATCTCATCCGTGCGTCATTGTACCCTCCGAAACTTTCTTTTTGCCCTCCTTTCTAATCATTCTTCCTTTCTAATTGTCTTCTTCCTTTTTGTTTCTCCCATGGCCAATGATGGAGAAAGCTCAAGTGAGGCCCCAAATATTGGGTTTTTGGATTTTAGGGGAGATACTCTTTGTATCTCTTTTTGTGGGGAATTGGGAAGAAGAGAAATTAAGCTCTTTTGTAGGGTTCTTGAATGAGGCCATTAATGGTGGTTTGATGGGGCCTTTTGGAGAAGTGAATGCCATTGATAGGTAAGCTCTAACCACCATTGAAGGAAGTGAGATGGGCATTGAAGAAGCTTTGGGTGATGGTTTTGGGGAAGATTGGGTGATTGATGAGTTGGATTGGTCCATGTTCAATGGGCCACTTGATGGAGGGTGTAGGAGCTTTGTAGGGCCTATCTTGAGGGATTTTGGCATGGATGAGATTATCAGCCAGTTGGATGGCCCTTCTTTCGGGTTGGATGGGGGAATGGTGTTGTTGGATGGTACGAATTTCATGGTAGCTGGTGGGGCCATGATGGAGGGTGTGGGTATGGATGATGGGATGGTGATGATGGAGGGTACAAATTTTGGTGGATATGGGATGGTGATGATGGAGGGTGTGGATTTTTTTAGGGTGATGGTTATGATTGTTGGAGGTGGGGATGTGGCTATGATCAATGAGGTGATGGTTTTGGATGACCCAAATGGTGTGGTACTTGAGGCGGATGGCGCTTTGATGGACCCAGATGTGGTGATTATTGGCGACTTAGGCCGGATCATTTTCAGATGGTGGGATGGTGCTCCCCACTTGCCATACTTGAAGATCAAAGCCACCCCACCATTAGAAAGGTTAGACCATTTTTGCCTTGTGGTTTGCGATTCATAGGAAGAAGTCTGGTACCTACGATCGAAAAATAAGAGAATTAGATGAGAAACCAAAGAATTAGAGTATTGAGAGAGATATTTACCTTTTGAGTGATGATGATCAAAAGATGGTCGCCAATAGGAAGCGACCTAGAGAAGATTGGAAAATTAGAGATTTTATTTATGGAGAGTCATATGTTCCTTTATCTTTCGTACGTGAATGACTTAAAAAAGAAAACTTGTTTTAAATTTTAAAAAAATAAAATAAAATAAAATAAAGAAGAAAGGAGACTATGTATACAAATGAAAATGGATGAAAATTTTTATACTATGTTTGTCTATGTGTGCCCAAGTTTGGATTTTGTATAAGGATAGTGGAATCAGAACATTAGACTCAACCCATGTCAAATTCGGTATTCTAAGTTATTTACTAGGGATCTGATTCCCTGACAGTAGTGCATTCTAAAATCTTATCCCTTAGATTTTTCAAAAACTAAAGGAATTCCTATCCATGACTTATCTTCTCTTGCATTTTCTTATCTTGCTTGTGTCCCGAGCTCTCATGTATCTGCTTTTAATTTTTCTTTTCTTTTTTTAGTCGTTATTACCTGTAGCGCCCTTTTGAGTTTTCACTACGTCATGGGGTTTTGTTCTTACCTACCTCTTGGCAGTTGTGCCTTTTTACCGTTGGCACCCTTTCAGGTTTTCACCAAGTCTGCTATGTGCCCGCTATTTTTACTCGAGGCGCCCTTTTGGATTTTCACCTTGCCCTTTTTATTTTGGCACGTTACTTTTCTTTTGATTTTTTTTATAGCAGCAAGAGGCTAACTTCCGTCATTGCCATCTAACTGGTGATATGCCTAACTTTGTCTTCAACCATGACCGTAAAGTTGTTGACATTGGGTTAAACTATCTTAAGGAGGAACGGGCTGGTGTTTTGGGACTTATGTTCTCACTCTTTCAGTTTGACTCTTTTTTTTTACCTTTTCTTCTTCTTTTTTTGGTTAAACTATGTGCTTTATTCATCCATTTTTCTTCTTTTTTTTCTTCTTTTATTTTTAATTTTTTAACCCTTTATTTTTTAAAACACTTATTTGAAAAATGAATGATAGTGGAATGTACCTCAGGATGCTAACATTTTATCGTTTGGCTTCAACTTTACGATTGTAGTTATTAACATGATAGGATTATCCATGATATATTTTTACATTGTCGGCGTTGATGGACTCCAGAAGATCTTTACCCCTAATGATGGTGAGACGAAGGGCACCTCCCGGAAGAAGTTCACGAATGATCAGTGTTCACTCCCCAAGTATAGGGTTGTGATGTAGTAATAAACTCGGTAAGATCGAGGTCGAATCCACAGGGACTGAAACCTGTACGTAGTCTGAAACTAACTAGAACTAGAACTAGGATAAGATGAAATCTAAATCACGAATAATTGAAAGAATAATGGTGAAATAGTAAACTAAAATTGGTGAAATTTAAATGGAGGAAACTAGGGTGCCAAGGATCCACTTGTAGAGATCAGGGAGATCTACGCTTGATTCATGAACTCAACTGGACTTCGAGTCCCATCTTCATCCAGTTGGAAGATATAACCTGAAAATCAATTCTGAACTTCATTTAATCTAGTTTTCAAGAGATTAGACAGGTGTAAATTAGAATGGATTCCATCACAAAACCATGCCCATGAGACAAAGCAAACAACAGAATTAAACCAATCCACAGCCAATCTGAGTGATGTATGAATGGCAGGAAGAGTTCCGTCATTCCACCATGTCCAAGGGGCGATGGTGAACAACAGGGCGTCCTGGCTTCATAATCACAAGAAAGGAAAAAGGAAATACTTAAGCCATCGTAGATCTATTGTAATGTCGGTCACAACAAACCATTAAAAAAAAACTAAAGCATTCCTTATTAATCAAACTAAAATCAATTCCATTCCGTCACAAATCCAAGCCGTAGAGATCTTCCATCACGCCACAAGCTTCACCTCTTAGCCCTAGCTAAGAGGTTTAGCCCAACATGAATGGGCTGGATCCCTTAAACAAAAATAAAATAAAAAGAAAAAAAAAACACTTGCTATCTTTCTCTCTCTCTCACGTTCCCAAGCCAAACCCACTCTTTTTTTCTACCCTCCTGTCTTTCCTTTTATTGCAATGCTAGGACGGTGGAGAAGCTTGCATGCTGCAGTCGGTGTTGTTACTTACGCAGCCACCGTGCATAGCAGGAAACCACAGGCGGAGAGTTCTTCCTTTTCGCAGCAAAAACAGGAACTTGATGTCAGATCCGATCCGGTCAGTCTCCTTGAGCTTGATCGAAAGTCCCATGGAAGAAATTTGGACGGCCAGGATGGACGGTCCGATCCTGTCCAAGGTCACCGAACGGACCGAAACGTCCGAGCCTCTCTGGACGCGCGTCTGCGTAAAGAGTCCGAAAATTCTGATTTGCGTTAACTGTGGGACCCATGATTGACGTCAAAAGAGAAATCCAACCCGTCCATTAAAATCGTGGCGAAAACCAATTCAGATATGGACGGTTTTGGATTGGGTTGAGTGTGGCCCACTGAAGTTCAAACCTACCGTCCGTCCTGTGTTTTACAACAATCCACGTGCGTACACATGCATGGGGCCGAAAGGAGATCTTGTAGAGGGTCTTGGCCACCTCCTGGGCCGAATGAACGGTCCTGATCGTCCATGTGATCAACAGTGTGGGCCCACTACTCGTCCCAGCGTTCGGACGTGCGGACGCTGGTGAAAACGGAACTTTCCATTTTTTTAAAGGGAAGGCTCAGTCAATCCTCTGTTTGACCAGATTCTCCATCCAATGCATCTCTTGTGCACATGTACCCTATGTACATGCAATGTACATGTGGGGTCTATCGTGATGTATCTTTGAAATCCGCTCCGTCCATCCATTTTGTCACATCATTTTGAGGGTTGAGACCAAACTTAAAGCATATCCTGTTATCAGGTGGGCCCCACTTAATGAATTAAGAGGCTGATCTGGCTGTTGGCCCACTTTCCGCAATATTCAATGGTTAAAATTTAATATGTACGGTTAATTTATGGTCCCCATCACAGGTATGAAGTTTCGAGTCAATCGGATGGCGGAAACCCTGTGATCTTGCATTCTAGACCATTTTCGGGCCTCTTTAACATGAACGACTTGATTTTCTCGAATCCCTGGCATGTAAATCCGTTGATCTCAGTCCTCTAGAGTCCGTCCTTTTCTTTGGTGACTTCAGAGTGTCAAATCAATACTTTTAATACTCTTTTTCAGTCAACGCTCCTAATTACACCCTGCAACAAAAACACAATTAAAATATTCCATTAAGCCTTATCATAGACGTAAAATTCGGCAATACTCAGGGTTTGATATGCAATATTCGACCCTCATCACAACCCCCAACCAGCATTTTGCTAGTCCCGAGCAAAGTATGCGAAAGATAAGTTGAGAATTACATGACAATTTTTATGAACTCGAGCGATTTTTGGAAAAACAATTCATGTACTAGAACTTTAAGATTCATGAATGTTGGGCATTACTTTCTCCTAGAATCAAGTTCATGGTAAACTTCATAATCAAATTCAAAATATTAATCCATTAATCAGAAAAAAAATTCAAACATTAAGTCTCATAAGTGTATTGTGCAATCTTGGCTTATCATCATTAAAATTCACTTCTTTATTTCAGGATATCATTGGTAAGCAACAAGATAATTCATGATAACCAAAACTTAAACCAAACTTGCCTCACAGATCATTTTTTTCATTCTTCCAGTCTTTTAATTTTTCCATTCAAAGTAATGCCAATGAGATGAATTAAATCCTTACCTATAGGGAGCAAACCTATGGTGAAGACCGTATATCCAAACCTTTTTCACATATCATCCATGGGGAATTAAATCTACACCTATAGGGAGCAAACCTATGGTGAAGATTATTCGCCCACCCCTTTCCAAAGGCATTTGTATTTTCTTTTTCTTCAATTGATCATGACGGGCAACTTTTTAGGCTGGTTCCTTCCATGCGTAGTGATTACCAAGTTAATCCTTCAATATTAACTGAAACCTTAATGTGTAAGCAAGATGTGACATATGAAATCATGACTCAATCAATGTTTACAACTTCTAATCATGGATTAATAATTCAACCTTAACTGTGAAATCTAACAGACAACTGAATCCAAGAGTCAGAAATTTCCAACATCACTTATCTTGAAATTCTAAGTGCCCTAAATGGCCATCAAGATCACTTCGAATGTACAAGAAAGTCCTAAAAAAATTTAAAATTTTCACAATTTTTGCTCAAGACCAAGAAACACTGATTAGGTTACCTAATCTCCCACCCCCAACCTAAAATCTACATTGTCATCAATGTAAAAGATATAAATATGCAATGCACATGGGACAACGACAGTAAAGAAAAAGTGATGGGAAGATAGTACCTGGATAACGAATCGAGAGAGATTTTTCAAGAGATTGCTGGGAGAGATCAGGTCAGTACAAGAGTGAAACCAATAAAAATAACAAAACAAAATCCTACCTATACCATTTCACAGGTGCTTTCGATTGCATTTAGCGTATGCAACAAACCTTTAAACCCCTAGGTTGCCCCTAGTGGACGAGTTGTAGTCTCGTGAGGGTTTGCAACAATGTTACCCACAAACATTAAATTAACTGACTAGGAAAATGAAATAAAAAGCTGGGTTGCCTCCCAGGAGCGCTAAGTTTACCGTCTATCCTAAAACAACATAAAACAAACTACCCTAGTCTTATAAAAGCAAGGAAAAACTACTCGATCATGCCGCAAGGTTCCTCTTCCGGCCAATATCTTGATAAGTTTCTCAGTAAGTTCCTCAACAGGATCATCCAAAAGCCCTTTTTGCAATAGGCTTGGGCGCCCTGGAGCATGACTTTCCAAAGAGACTTATGTACCTCATAGGAATTTTTCCATTGAATTGCTTGAGGTATCCAAAGTATATACGATTCACCTATGACAGAAGAAGTTTCAACGTTAGTATCCCATGGTGAATCAGAGACTACAAATAGATAAAGTTTAGAAAACTTCGCCAGAAGTGATGTAGCCTCAACACATTCCAAAGTTCTAGACTTCGGTTTCATTTCAACTTATCTTCCTTTAAAGGTAAACAATTAGGATCTAGGGAAGAAGTGGCTTCAGAGTAAGGGTGCGCTTGGTCCGTGACAACCACCGAGGTGGTGTCATGTAAGGAATCCACCTTTTCTTGTATCATGAGGTCGTTGGGATCCATAAGGTGTGCCAAGCATGAGTTCAAAGACGTGGGAAAGTCAACTGGGAGTGACTCGTCTCATTTATCGAAATCTGTGATGATGAGCCCAAGGATTCCATCGTCTTTTGAATAGATGGACGCATGCTCACTTGCTCTTGCCCTTCACAGACAAATGGACAATTAATAGGTGAAGAATTGATGTGAAGACTCTGGTCATTGAAGCTTCTCAGTGGAAGCATTGAATCGTCTAAAGTGTGTAGCTCAGATTGTAGCCTTAACTGGGTAGTTTCAAATTCCAAAGTTATATCAAGCAAATCGTTCATTGCCCGAATCATATCATCATTCAATTCAAGGCAGTGGTCCAAACATGTATCAAAAGGGTTGGAAGAATTAGGTAAAAGTGGTTCATTCTCCACATTCAAATCAGTCATTTCAGACAGGTGGAGTACATCATTATGGTTGACAACTTCCTGAACCTCTTGATCATTGGCAGGGGCCACACTTGAGATTGAATCCCAATACTCATCACATCCAGTTCGTGCAGTGTGAACTTAGGATGAGATCACATTCCTCACATTTTGTTCCTAGATTGGGTTGAGGTTCGAATAAACTAACCACTACCTCATCATCATGTAATCATGTGTGTCATGTGAGTGAAGTGTGTCACTATCATTATTTTGAAAGACACCCACGTCTCTTGATCATTCCTTTGGACAGTCATCGAGATCGACTCATCGGGAAATCGAACCATCTGCTCATTAATGGAATCCAATTCCTCATTCATAATTTTAGTTTCTGCCACAAGCGAATTATGATAACCTTCTTCACATTGTGCTTCTAGATTGAGATGAGACTGGGATAACCTAGCCTCTTCCTTCTCCATAAGATGTGACTGAATGATTGAAATTGAGGATTTGAGCAATCGCATGATTGGATGACAAGTTGATTGAATTGCTCTTGTGCTTTCATGAGCTTCTGAAGTGAATCCTCTTGGATTGTTTCTGATTGGGTTTCAAAAGTAGAGGACCCAAGAGAATTATCACTATGATATATAGCTGGTTTAGCTTCCCGATATTGTTGTTTCCACTGGTTATAGTCATACGGATCATAGGTTGGAGAATCTGATGGTTGGTAATACTTATTATCACTCATAATATAATCACTCATTGTTTTCTTTTTCTCAGATGGGTGATAATGATTCTCACTCACATAGTTATGATAACCCCAACACTCGCGTACTGTCCGTGGGGTGGAATTGTTCTCTCATATATGATCGCGTAAGGACTTCTTAACTGATGGAGTGTTATGCTCAGGTTGGTTCTCGCTGATTAGTTCAGGAAAATTTTGAGACATAGGTGGATTTCTATCATAATCATCATACATCCCTTCACAGTTTTTCGCATGCTCGAAAGCTATCTCAGCATATTGACGTTCCCACTCATGCATATACATGGTGAAACCCTCAATCTAAATCTAATCCTAAGAAAAATAGAAGAAGATCCTACAGCAATATGAAAAGTAGGTAGAAGAGAAGTTAGAAAGAAGTTACCAGACTTGGAAGTTCCTATGTGAGAATCCTGCAAATGAAAACAAAATAATTAGTTTCTACAAATAGAAATCCTAAAGTCAGAAAGTTTCTAAAAATAAACTAATTCCTAAAAAGGAAAGTTTCTAAAAATAAAATAAAGGAAATATGAGTTAGTTTCTAAAATTAGGAAGAGTTTCTAAAAAGGGAAATAACTAACCTAGTTTCTAAAAACAAAAGAGGAAAGTTTCTAAAAATAACTAGTTCCTAAAAATAGAAAAACACTAGAAATAGAAAATTTCTAAAAGGAGAAAAGAAAACCTAAAGTTAGAAAGTTCTAAAAACTAATCTTAAAATAGAAAGTGATGTTAGTTTCTAAAAAGGAAAAAAAAAAATTCTAAAATTAGAAAATAGAAAATTTCTAAAACTAAAATCCTAATTCTAAAATAGAAAAAGTAGAGAAATAAGAAAGGGATTACCAAATTAGAAGTTTATGTCAGGCTCCTACAAAACAGGTAATAGGTTAGTTTCTAAAAATAAATAAAATAAAATAAAATAAAAAACAAAAACTATTCTAACCTAAAATTAGAAAACTCCTAATCTTAAACTAATCCTCGAACTAGTTAATCTCAGAAAACGTAGCCGTCAGTCCCTGGCAACGGTGCCAAAAACTTGTTCACTCCCCAAGTATAGGGTTGTGATGTAGTAATAAACTCGGTAAGACCAAGGTCGAATCCACAGGGACTGAAACCTGTACGTAGTCTGAAACTAACTAGAACTAGAACTAGGATAAGATGAAATCTAAATCACGAATAATTGAAAGAATAATGGTGAAATAGTAAACTAAAATTGGTGAAATTTAAATGTAGGAAACTAGGGTGCCAAGGATCCACTTGTAGAGATCAGGGAGATCTACGCTTGATTCATGAACTTAACTGGACTTCGAGTCCCATCTTCATCCAGTTGGAAGATATAACCTGAAAATCAATTCTGAACTTCATTTAATCTAGTTTTCAAGAGATCAGACAGGTGTAAATTAGAATGGATTCCATCACAAAACCATGCCCATGAGACAAAGCAAACAACAGAATTAAACCAATCCACAGCCAATCTGAGTGATGTATGAATGTCAGGAAGAGTTCTGTCATTCCACCATGTCCAAGAGGCGATGGTGAACAACAGGGCGTCCTGGCTTCATAATCACAAGAAAGGAAAAAGGAAATACTCAAGCCATCGCAGATCTATTGTAATGTCCGTCACAACAAACCATTAAAAAAAACTAAAGCATTCCTTATTAATCAAACTAAAATCAATTCCATTCCGTCACAAATCCAAGCCGTAGAGATCTTCCATCACGCCACAAGCTTCACCTCTTAGCCCTAGCTAAGAGGTTCAACCCAACATGAATGGGCTGGATCCCTTAAACAAAAATAAAATAAAAAGAAAAAAAAAACACTTGCTATCTTTCTCTCTCTCTCTCTCACGTTCCCAAGCCAAACCCACTCTTTTTTTCTTCCCTCCTGTCTTTCCTTTTATTGCAATGCTAGGACGGTGGAGAAGCTTGCATGCTGCAGTCGGTGTTGTTACTTACGCAGCCACCGTGGGTAGCAGGAAACCACAGGCGGAGAGTTCTTCCTTTTCGCAGCAAATACAGGAACTTGATGTCAGATCCGATCCAGTCAGTCTCCTTGAGCTTGATCGAAAGTCCCATGGAAGAAATTTGGACGGCCAGGATGGACGGTCCGATCCTGTCCAAGGTCACCGAACGAACCGAAACGTCCGAGCCTCTCTGGACGCGCGTCTACGTAAAGAGTCCGAAAATTCTGATTTGCGTTAACTGTGGGACTCATGATTGACGTCAAAAGAGAAATCCAACCAGTCCATTAGAATCGTGGCGAAAACCAATTCAGATATGGACGGTTTTGGATTGGGTTGAGTGTGGCCCACTGAAGTTCAAACCTACTGTTCGTCCTGTGTTTTACAACAATCCACATGCGTACACATGCATGGGGCCGAAAGGAGATCTTGTAGAGGGTCTTGGCCACCTCCTGGGCCGAATGAACGGTCTTGATCATCCATGTGATCAACAGTGTGGGCCCACTACTCGTCCCAGCATCCAGACGTGCGGACACTGGTGAAAACGGAACTATCCATTTTTTTTAAGGGAAGGCTCGGTCAATCCTCTGTTTGACCGGATTCTCCATCCAATGCATCTCTTGTGCACATGTACCCTATGTACATGCAATGTACATGTGGGGTCTATCGTGATGTATCTTTGAAATCCACTCCGTCCATCCATTTTGTCACATCATTTTAAGGGTTGAGACCAAACTTAAAGCATATCCTGTTATCAAGTGGGCCCCACTTAATGAATTAAGGGGCTGATCTGGTTGTTGGCCCACTTCCCGCAATATTCAATGGTTGAAATTTAATATGTACGGTTAATTTATGGCCCCCATCACAGGTATGAAGTTTTGAGTCAATCGGATGGCAGAAACCTTGTGATCTTGCATTCTGGACCATTTTCGGGCCTCTTTAACATGAACGACTTGATTTTCTTAGATCCCTGGCGTGTAAATCCGTTGATCTCAGTCCTCTAGAGTCCGTCCTTTTCTTTGGTGACTTCAGAGTATCAAATCAATACTTTTAATACTCTTTTTCAGTCAACGCTCTTAATTACACCCTGCAACAAAAACACGATTAAAATATTCCATTAAGCCTTATCATGGACGTAAAATTCGGCAATACTCAGGGTTTGATATGCAATATTCGACCCTCATCAATCAGTGGATCATCTCAGGATTGCTTGGACTTGCCCCTAGGATCTAGTAAGTGCAGCATCATGATTACACATTATTACCATGTTATTGACCTTCCTTTTTGAACATGCATGGCATTGGTCCTAGAAATCCGCTTTGGATAGAGTTATGAGTGGGTCATGCGCTTTATTCTCTAAGATGCAGTTAGTCATGTCAAGCTTACCGCCACTCATGTACCCATAATGTAGGATGTTGTCACCACCCACTTTGCAAAGTAGTTGTCTTCCACGAGAACGTACTCATGACCATTGGATCCCTTCAGGTTCACTCTTCCAATGATGTCAATACCCCACATAGAAAAGGGTTGGTTCATTATCAGGTTGTAGAGTCTCGAAGCATGCACATGGATCTGTTATGCAGGCTTCGGATAGTTGAAGCATTTCCTGATATGTTGCAATAGTCCATCTACATTATTCATCAATAAAATGTCAGTCTCAAGTTCTTCTTGGACATCGTATATTTAATTATACGCAGGGTGCATACTTCTTCAGACATGATCTTGACAACTTCTGCTTGACGCGCTTGACTTCAAGCTTCATCGGGATGGTATATGACTAGCTCTTCATGGGGTTTGGGTAAGGCTTCATAGGAAAACGCGAAGTTAAATATCCTTAGTTTCAGGAATTTTATCATCCTCTGCTTGTATTCTGGGGCTAAGGATCTCCCCATGGGCACTTCTCTAGAGAGCACAAGGGATCTCAAGTTCACAATTTTGAAATCATTTGTAACAACATTGGCTTTTGTTTCAAACTTTCTGAGGGGATCGTTTAGCTTGAGAGTCGAATCATCATTTTCCTCATCCTGAGCTTTGTCCAAACCCATGAGTTTGAAGTCTAACTCTATATCAAAATCACATGAGTCAACTTCAAAGTCGAGTGCTTTAACAGACAAACTTGACACATTATTCCTTAGGATATTTGAAAAAGAAATTTTTGGATTTTATTTTTTTTATCTTTGAAATTTTCTAATGTTTTATAGATTTGGGTATTTTCTGGTTTTTTAGGATTTTTACAAATATCTTATTTTTTAACTTTTTAAATATCTGTTGTTGATGACTAAATCTGGATGGCTCTCCACTCCAACTCGCGAACTCCGAACCGCTTCAACGTCTCAAACCTGCACACTTGCAATAAGCAAAGGAGACCCTGGTCTAGGTAGGGGACCCTCCGATGCCTAAGTCAGGTCAAGGGAATCTGGGTCTAAGTTCGGGCGTAGTAAGAGAGTGCAAGATGTTGCATACCTGTAGTGATAGAGTCTCATTGTATTTATACCTGACTATCGGACGGTCTGGGTCCGTTAATCTCGGCACGATTTACTCAATTAACAGGATACTATGATCGTGGAGATATGATCCATAATCCGGGGATTGTGTAGCGTAACGTGCGTATCTGCAGGCGAGACAATCGGTTGCGTCCGCTTAAGGTAGTTTCTTCTTGGTTTAGCGCATGGAACGTCCACATCCAGCCTCGGCCTCGGCTCGGGATCTCAGGCCAAGGAGGTCCTAACTCTAAGCCTCGGACCTAAGCCAGCATACCCATGGGCTTTTTTTATTGAGTTATTAAGCGAGGACCACGTCCCGAGTCCAAGTCGAGTTCCGATCTGGACTTATGATGGCACGATTTACTCAATTAACAGGATACTATGATCGTTGAAATATGATCCATAATCCGGGGATTGTGTAGCGTAACGTGCGTATCTGCAGGCGAGACAATCGGTCGCATCCGCTTAAGGTAGTTTCTTGGTTTAGCGCATGGAAAGTCCACATCCAGCCTCGGCCTCGGCTCGGGATCTCAGGCCAAGGAGGTCCTAACTCTAAGCCTCGGACCTAGGCCAGCATACCCATGGGCTTTTTTTATTGAGTTATTAAGCGAGGACCGCGTCCCGAGTCCAAGCCGAGTTTCGATCTGGACTTATGATGGACTCAGTGCCAATTCGTCCGCCAAATACGCTTGAGGATCCCCATCCGAGCTCCGAGGCAGATAACAGACTTAACCCACCAGGCTAGATTTCTCGTTACAGGTGATACAAAGTTGTAAGAGGTTGAACAACCATCTTTAGTGAGGCAGTAGTGGGGCAGTCCGAGATCTCGCAGGTGGATTCTGGTATGATCTTTGCATCGACTGTCTCAGTCTTAGATTACTCCGAACCAACAATCTCGGTGCAGGAGCTCAACTGAGGCCAAGCCGAGCATATTCCTTCAAATCGGTACTACAGGTTTACTCTTATGTATTCGATTCGATCCGATCAGTGTGGCGTCGGACCTCGGAATTGAAGGGACTCAGATCTTTCCATAACAGAAGCCCCCTACTCTCTAAGTTCGGGCTCGAACTCGGAGAGTAAACGCATGTGGAAGATCAACAGGGGCTCGAACTCAAAGAGTAAACGCATGTGGAAGATCAACAGCTTCCCGTCGTATCTTCCATGCGTGCAGCTGCAATCATGATTTCCTCGCTTGAAGTGTCGCATCATCGGGGCTCTTTCGTCCGTGGGTTAACCTCCAGCGGATGCATGGCGACAGTTAAGATCTTGAATCGTCGCTGAACCTATGGCTGACCGCCACGTATACCATGGGAGTCGTTCGAGTGATGCTTCCCCTGTTCGGGCGCCGTTTCCGCTATCCGGAGCCCGTCATGCGATGTCAGAAGTGTACAGCCTGGCAAAGCATGAGCCAGTAACCTGCAGCCACGTGCATTCTGAAGTCGGCTCGCGACGATTCGGCTGCGGCCATCATGCCTTGCCATTAATGTGAGGTCCTTCATAGGCTATATAACTCTAGTGCTTCAGAAACACTTTTCATTTATGCGTTCTGAACTTGTGTGACTGCCTATTCCTAGAAGAGGTGATTTTCGGCGAATGCAATTCCGACCGACTTGAAGCTTCCGACTAGGCGATTCCGACCGACTAAAGGTCTCCGACAAAGGCGATTCCCAGTGACTGTCCGGTGAGTCCTTCCTTCTTCTAGCGCTTTTCTATCTCCTCTGTGAGATGTCGTCCAATTTAGATATGGTCCTAGAGGATTATGATGATTCTGAGCCTAGAAGCTCGGATGACAGGAGAGGGGTATCTGAAGGTCCCTTGAAAGCAGTACCCCTGTTCTCTCTACCCTGAAGAAACAAAGAGGCGGGGGCTCGGACTCGCTGGGCTGGCAAGAAGAAAGCCACTCGTACCCCCCGAAACTCGACGGCAGCCATCATCGAGATGCCTGGAGTGGGCGGGCCTCAAAGACCGCCCCGGGAAGCTCCGTACTAGTGGAGTCTCAAATGGGATGGATCCGTTCAGAGTTTGAGATCCCAGACTCCGTGCAGATAAGGGCGTCAAAGCCCCTTCACACCGCTGGTGCGCCTACTGAGGGGGAAGTCGCAATTTTCCTTCGCGCCCTGCAATGTGGGCTCTGACTTCCTCTGCACCCTTTCGGCCGAGCCCTGACAGCCTACTTGGGACTGGCTCCCAACCAATTTACCCCCAACACTTGGAGAGTTTTGATTTCTTCCTACATCATCTGGCGTCAAGTCAGGAATTCGGAGCTGACTCCAGAAAAGTTAATAAGCTTGTACTTAGTCAAGCATGATAGTCAAGAGCCATGGTATTACTTCGTGACTCGCGGCAGCAAGGGGTCGGGGCTGGTCATGAATCTTTCATCTTCCAACAAGGATTGAAAGAACAAATGGTTCTGAGCTTCGGGCGAGTGGGAGGCGCCGGCGGCGGAGCTCGGAAACTTGGGGACTCGGGTCCCCACCCGGTTTTCCACACCAAGTCAGACCTTACACCTTTTTCTTTTTATTTTTTAAAAAAGGCGAGCTATTAAGTCCTAGAGGGGAGGTGAATAGGGTTAAGCCAAATTAAAAAATAACAGCGAAATTTAAATAAATTAAATACTGATAGCAATAGACAATCCCACAATGCTGAAATTGAAGACAACCTCAATTGTACGAGTATTGAGAGGTTGATACAGATGTTGTTCTAAGGACAACCTTACACTAAAAATCAAGGGTTTATGGTAGGACAACCTTACTAGAACGGTTTGTGTATCAAAAACTCAAACTAATATAGAGGAATAAAGAAATAAATAGTAAAGGAAAGAAATCTAAGCTATTACAACATTCTCATACTTGCATAAAAGAAATTACAACATTCTCCACAAATGCAAAAGGGGAAATTTCAACATACACAAAATAAAATAAACAATCAACCACATGACCAAAAATTATAGTGGTTCGCTTATGTGTACACCAACTGTTAAACAACAACCACGCAACTACTCCACTCCTAATATCCTCACACAGTGGATATTAGCATTCACTATGAAAATAGGTTTTTCAAGGTACACTTAAAACCCTCACAATTGTGTCTTTCAAGTGGGCTTACACAATTCAAAAAACCCCACACTCTGAATTTTCTGGATCACCTCAGACAAACCAAAACAGAGAGATTTTTCTGGCACAATCTCAATGAAACCAAAAATAGAATTTACAATAGTGTAAAATACCTAGATATTCTCCTTTTGATGCAACCCAAAAGAACCAAATCGGAATAGAAGTTCAACGTAGAAGTTCAATGTTCACACTCACTTGTGATATGGTTCTAGGTTCTAAATTGATTTTAGATTAAACCAAGTTGGTTTAGCTCGATTTGATTTTGATTCCAAGAAATGGGAATACAACAATCCCTCTTTCAAATCAAATTGGAATGCATAATTCAAAATCAAATATAAAGAAAGCTAATTAAAGAGAATACTAAATAAGCACAATATAGCTTAAAAAGATGACTAACTTATCTCTCAAAGTGATGTATTGACTTAGCTTGAATTAGATATGAAACTCTGAAATTTGTGTTCTATTTATAAGTGCAGAAATCGCACCTTCAACTAGTCCTGAGGTCTCCACGACTGGTCGTAGGACTAAGAAATTTGTAAAATTTTGAGCGCAATAAGATAAGACCGTTCCACGACTGGTCGAAAGACCTGCTCGACCGGTAGAGCGGCCTCCACGACCGGTCGAATCCTGTCCACGACTGGTCGTGCGGAACCCAATTTATTTGCTGGACTTTGAGTCGAGACTGTAGGACTTGTCGAACACGAGTCGAGTATTGTTCACACGACTGGTCGAGCAGTCTCCAGGACTGGTCGAAGCTTTAACAAAAATTCTCGAAAATCAGTAATAAACTTAGGACTGGTCGAAGAATTCGTGGACTGGTCGAGCCAATGCTAGGACTAGTCGAACATAGCTTAGGACTAGTCTAAAAATAGACAAACACTTATAAAATGAACCATTTGAATTATGTATTCAAAATTACTTACCCTAAGGTCAATCTAGGATCATCTAAACCTTGTTAGTGATATATGAACATTGAGTCTTCTTTTCCTTCAGTTGATAATTGATCTTTGAAGTTCACGAAGCTTGAGATCTTGTCAAAAGTAGAAGCTTGAACTCGAGACTTCTGAAGCTTGACTTTGTGATATATTGAAGCTTGAGCTTGAGGTTCAACATTTAAGAAACTTTGTTTTAACTTGGACGAAGTTCTTGATAACTTGAACTATGAAGCTTGAAACACTGAGCGATATTCTTGAATCATGAAGTCTTGCTTTTGTAGATCTTGAAGTAAAGACTTTTGTCCTTGTACACGAGATGCACTGTCTTGAATTTGTAGAAGCGCTACACAAGACACAGATTCTAAGAAGTTTTGGCACCACAAAATTTGACATTCATAGGAGCTAGATAGCATAGCACTTACATTTTTTACATCTCTTTTTCATCTATTATGACTTTGACTGAAGCTCCCCTTTCATTTCTATAGATTTCCCGAGAGGTTCGCCTCTCCTTTCCTCGGACCAAAAGAACAGGGTTGTCAAGGCAGGGCGCGCTCAGGAGACCTTTGCTCCTGGTCGGGTCTGATTACAGCCACCAATCTTCATTGGTCTGAACTTTGCAAGTCCAAGCCCCTTCCCACTTCCTTCAGTAAGTTTTTCCTGCGCTCCTTACCTTGAAAGGACTGAACCTCTTGAGTTGGTTGCTGATTCATCACTCTATACGCAGGCATGGCCGAGGTGGCTGGCTCCCGGAGGAGAAAGGCCACCCCAACAGTCGAGGAGATGTTGAGGGCCGAGCCCCGAACAAAGACTACCGTTCGGAGGAGACCGGCGGCTCCCCGTGGCGAGGGCCCATCGGCCCCAATTTCTGTCGCTGCAGCTCCAGTTACAACTTCAATTTCTATTGCTGTAACTCTCGCCCCAGCGCCTGTTGCGACCGAGGCCGTCATTGCCGACGCTCCGGCCCCAATCTTTCCTCCTGCCGCTGCCCCTCATATTACTGAAGCACCTCCCGCAGCCCTTGAGCCCTGCATAGTTGTCCCCTCTTCATCCAAGTGGGAGGAGGCCGTTCGGATGGCTGACGCCATGCTCTCCCCTCTCGAAGTCGGGAATGACCTCAGGGTTGAGGCTCAGGCCTCAGCAGGCAGTAGGACTGGGGTCGGGGAAGCAATGGGATCAACTCTGATCGGAACGAGCAGAGGGAGATTCCAGTCGGGCTATCATATGTCATGTCTGGTTCACTGGGCCGCCAAGCACGCCCCAGAGGAGAAGATAGCCAGCCTTCTCACCAAATCAGATGAGTCTTTCGTTAACGACATGGCTTCCGTCTTCTACCGGGTATTTCTGTTAACTTTTCTTATCCCCAGTTTCTTTTATTGCATTGTGTATTTATTCTTCCTTTTTCATGCAATCCGTCCCCAGTCTCCTTCTGACTCGAGAGAGACTGCGGGAGCTTGCGAAGAAAGATGCCGAACTGGAAACCCTCAAGGGTGAGGCTGGGACCCTGCGTGACGAGGTCGCCTTCCTCCAGATGGAGCATGCAGAACCGCATCGGCAGATTGATGGCGGGAGGGCTCAAGAGCTCCAGCTACAGGGGGTCGTGAGTGATCTCGAAGCCCGATCCGGTGCCGCTGCGACCGAGCTATCCCGAGCCAGGGCCCATGCAGACTCGCTTGCCAAGGAGAACGCTCGATTAGAGGAAGTGTTGGAGTGGACTAGAGCCGAGGTGGCAGAAGAACATAGCCCATTTTCCAGGCAAAGGAGGCTTAGCGAGCTGAGGATGAGGCCTCCCTGGCCTTGACAGTGGCTACTGCAGTGGATACCTTTAAGGCTTCAGAGGAGAGGGCCACCGAAGCTACCAAGTTTTACAACTGTGGCTTCGACGCCTGCATTGATGCGGTCCAGGATTTATATCCGAACCTCAACCTTGAGCCTTTGCTACCTAAAGACGCAGGCGAGAAGCCCCTTGGAGACGCTCGTCCGGATCAAGCTCCTGGCTCCCGAATTCCTCCTCCTCCAGCTCCGACAGAATAGCTTTTAGCATTCCCCTCTCTTTTTTTTATAACTTTTTAAACTTATCTTTTTGATGATGGATTTGATGGATGATATTTTTTTGACCCTCTGGAGAGGGCACGTGGATGATGATTTTTTTATATGTTAATCCATAGTTGACTCTTGGATGATGATTGTTGATTGCCGAACTGATTCATTGACAGGTCGGTTCATTTTAGGGCATTATCGAGCTGACTTATTGATGAGTCAGCTCATTTTAATGTTGCATCGTAGAACTTTGAACTTTGCGGTATTGTAATTGTTGAGCCCGGACCCCTAAGGGATCGGCCCTTCCATGATTAGCGAGCAACTTTTAATATATTCGTCAGTCGGGTGATGACCCGACTCATCTGTCGGGGAGTCGGGTCGTCTATTAGCTTTTCCCCTGATTATGAGGGGATGCCTTGGAGAACTGTCGTGGGATAACGTTCTAACTCCTTCTTTAAGGGATCAGTTCGTTAAGTCTGCCCCTGCTTATGAGAGGTAACTTTTTCTAAGTAGATAATTCGTTCGTGTAGATAGGAAGAGATGCAAATTTTATTGAGAGCCTTAAAGGCTAGTCGGTCGGAGGCGTACATTTATTCGGGGCCCACAACGGCCATTACATCAAGGGTAGTAGACTTTCAAGTGCTCAGTGTTCCAGGGGTGGGGGAGCTGACGGCCCTCGAGATCTTCTAAGTGGTAAGAACCAGGTTTGGTCGATCGGACCACACGATACAGCCCTTACCAGTTAGGTCCGAGTGTCCCAGCCCCTGACTCCACAGTGTTCTGGAAGACTCGGCGAAGGACTAGGTCCCCTAGACGGAATCGCCTAGTCCTGACTTTAGAATTGTAGAACTGGGCCACCTGTTGATGTCGAGCAGTGACCCAGAGCCTTAAGATGTCTCTAGCCTCTTCAAGCAGATCCAAGTTGGTTGCAATCTGCTTAGTGTTTCAGTTCTCCTGGTTGTTTCTGACCCGAGCTGTAAGGAGCCCAATTTCGACTGGCACCATTGCTTCCGAACCGTAGGAAAGCGAAAATGGGGTTTCCCCGGTGGATGTTTGAGCCGTAGTTTTGTAAGCTCAGATGATGAATGGAAGCTCCTCGGCCCAATTACCTTTTGCTTTCTCCAATTTTGTCTTAAGATGGTGCTTGATGACCTTATTAACAGCCTCTACCTATTCATTGGATTGCGGGTGCCAAGGCGAAGAATACGCGTTTGTGATGCCGAGCCCCTAGCACATGCCTCAAAATTTATCGTTATCAAACTACCTGCCATTATCGGACACGATAGTGCATGGAATCCCAAACCTGCAGATGATGTTTTTTCAAACAAAATTGATCACCTTTTACTTTGTGGTTTTGCAATAGGCTTGGCCTTGGCCCACTTGGTGAAGTAGTCAACTGCGATAATGGCGAACTTGACTTGCCCTTTCCCTGTGGGCAGGGGTCCGATGATGTCAATCCCCCACTGAGCGAACGGCTACGGACCGCTCATGGGAGTCATTTCTTCTGCGGGTTGTCTCGGCACAGCCGCGTATTGTTGACATTTGTCACACCTTTGAACATAGTTCTTTGAGTCCTCCCTGATGGTCGGCCAAAAATATCCTTGTCAGAGTATTTTCAGAGCTAGGGCTCGAGCACCAGAGTGATTTCCGCAGATTCCTTCATGAATCTCCCAAATCACATAATCTGCCTCATCGGGTCAGAGACACCTAAGGTAGGGCTGTAAATGCCCTTTCTTATATAAGATCCCGTCTAGGATTACGTACCGCGCCGCTCTAACTCTCAGGCATCTTGCCTCCAACCTATCCAAAGGGACCTCACCGGATGTGAGGTAGCTATAAATCGGGTCCATCCAGATCGGAGTATTATCTAATGGATTGACCATTTTTTCTCCACCTGGTCAATGCTCGAATTTTCTATGAATTTCACGGGAATAACTCTCGGGATCTTCCCTTCCATGGCCAAGGCTATCTTTGCTAGGAAGAATTTTCTGCTCTAGGAATCTGATGGATAGTGCAGCTCCAAAATCTTTCTATCAGTTTCCTCGCTTCGACTAGGTAAGCAACCATCTTAGTCTCCCTGGCCTCGTATTCAGTGGAGATATGATTCACAACCAGCTGAGAATCACATCGTACTTGGAGAGATTGGACCCCCAAACTAGCCACTAGCCTGAGTCCGGCCAGCAGAGCCTCATACTCCGCCTCATTGTTAGAGGCCTTGAAATCGAGTCTAATAGCGTACTGGATAGATGTGCAATCAGGTGCGACCAGGACAATTCCTGCTCCGGCGCGCTCGGCATTGGACGACTCATCTACATAGATAATCCATCCTAGTTCTGATACCGCCTTTTGATCTCTTGGGGGAACAAGCGAAGGACTTGTCTCGACTTCAGCACTGATCTCTTCTTCAATCGAGGTGGTGAATTCTGTAATGAAGTCGGCCACGGCTTGACCCTTAATGGATGTCCTCGGTTGGAACAAGATGTCAAACTCCCCAAGTTCGATAGCGCACTTGGTTAGTCGACCCAACACTTCAGGCCTCTAAAGGACCTGTTTAAGGGGAGAGTCAGTCAAGACGATGATGGAATGAGCCTGAAAGTACGGACGTAACCTCCGAGCCGCGACAATAAGACAAAGCACTAACTTCTTCAGTGCCGGATATCTCGTTTCGGTGGGTACCATGGCCTTACTCACATAGTATACGAGATACTACTTGCCCCCTACTTCTCAAATCAAGGCCGAGCTGATAGCCGAGGCTGAGACCGCTAGATACAAGAACAGGGGCTCGCCTTCTTTAGGCTTAGACAGAATGAGTGGTAAACCTAAATACTGTTTTAACTACTGGAAAGCCTGTTCGCACTCCAACGTCCATTCTGCCTTCTTATGACCCTTCAGGTGCTGAAAAATGGGGAGGCGTTTGTCCGTAGCCCTGGATATGAACCATCCGAACGCTGCCACTCGTCCGGTGAGGCATTGTATCTCCTTGATAGTCCGAGGAGAACTCATATCAAGGAGTGCTTTGATCTTATTGGGGTTCGCTTCAATGCCTCTCTGGCTAACTTGAAACCTGAGGAATTTACCGGAGCCAACTCCAAAGACGTACTTCATGGGATTCAGCTTCATCTGGTATTCTCGAAGGATAGCGAAGGTTCCTCTGAGGTCTGCTAAGTGATTGGAGGCCTTGATGCTCTTGACAAGCATGTTGTCGACGTAAACCTTCATAGTGTGTCCGATCTGCTTGGCGAACATTTGATTCACCAGCCTTTGATATGAGGCCCCAGTGTTCTTCAGGCCAAACAGCATCACCCGGTAATAGTAGACTCTCTTATCAGTGACGAAGGTAGTCTTCTGCCTGTCTGGGGGATGCATCGTGATTTGGTTGTACCCTGAATAAGTGTCCAAGAAGGAGAGTAGTTCGTGCCCCGCTATGCTGTTCACCAGCTGATCAATCCGAGGTAAATAGAAGTTATCCTCCGGACACGCCTTGTTCAGATCCGTGTAATCCACATAGACCCGTCATTTCTCGTTGGCTTTCTTGACGAGGACCACATTTGCGATCCAATCAGGATAGTGTACCTCCTCTATGAAGCCAACGTCGAGCAGAATGGAGACTTCGTCGACTATGGCTTCGTACCGTTCGGCATCGAACAGACTCCTTTTCTGTTTTACGGGTTTATGATCCAGGTCCACATTTAGCCTATGGACCATGACATCCGGAGAGATTCCGGGCATGTCCCCATGCGACCATGCAAAGACATCCCTAGGAAAGTCATCATTTTAGACCACTGCTCGGAACTTAATGTCGTTCTGAGGTGAACGGTTTTGCTCGGGTCTGCTTCATCGAGCGGTACTTTCTCTAGGTCTTCCACAGATGATTCCTCTATAGGTCCTCTGGGATTTAGGACGTTGAAGTGAGTGCTTGCTTCACGGATCCTTTCTTTACTGCTATAGCATAACATTTCTGAGCTTCGCGCTAATCGTCGCGGAGGTAACCTGTTCCGCCCTCGGCGGGAAACTTCATCATCAGATGATAGGTGGAGACGACTGCCCTCATTGGATTGAGAGAAGGTCTACCCAGAATGACATTGAGTACCGATGGTACATTGACAATGAGGAAGTCTATCATGAGGGTGGCTTGGTGTTGTCCTTCTCCCACGGTCACGAGGAGGGAGATGGCTCCTTCGGAGATTACCCGTTCTCCAGCAAAGCCGTGCAGGGGGTATTCACAGGTCTGAGGCGTGACCTTGGAATCCCCATTCTTTCGAAAACCTCGGAGTAGATCACATCAGCTAAGCTTCCGGTGTCAACCAGGATGCGGTACACCTTGTGGTTGGCTATGGTCATAGTAACCACTAGGGCGTTGTCATGCGGATGCTGGATTCCGCACGCATCGTCTTCCATGAAGGTCAGACTGCACGGGCTGACTCAGAGTTCCTTGCTAGGCCGCTCGATCATGTGGATGTAATGTTCTGGATCAGACTTTTGAGAGTGGGCTTTTCGAGCCCGATTTGAGTCTCCTCCATCAGATGAGCCGCCGAAGATGGTGTGGATTTAGGCTGGCTCTTCCAGGGTATTACTCGGCTGCCCTCGCTCTTCTTTTCAAGCCGTTCTTTCTTCCTTAGTATATCGACGCAGATGACCTTTACAAATAAGGGTCTCAATCTCATCCTTGAGGTCTACGCAGTCGGCTGTGTTATGGTCGTGGTCCCGATGGAAATGGCAATACTTGCGTTTATCTCGATGTTCTGGGTCGGCCTTCATACAAACAAGATAATTCAGAAGCTTCTACCCTCGGATGTCCAGTAGAATCTGCTCGGTGGATGTGTTGAGGGGGGTGTCGGAACGGAATTTACCCTCTGGTTTTCTGCTCCGACGACAATCGAGGGGGACGCGGTCATCTGGCCCTTTGTTGGGTGTCTGAGGTTCCTCGTTCCTTGGTCTCTTCCCTTTGCAAGTCGGCTCTGTTACTTGGACATTTTTACAGGCGTTGGAGAATTCCTCGGCGTTAGTGTACTTTTGAGCCCTGGTGATGAGCTCAGCTAACGTCTTCGGTGGATTCTTTCCAATGGAGAAGACGAACTTCCCCTCCTTTAGACCGCTGAACACTGCAGAGAGCTCCATCTTATCGTCGTAGTCTTCCACCTGCAATGTTTCCTCATTAAAATGAGTGATGTAGTCCTTCAATGATTCCTTAGGCTCTTGCTTGATGGTGAACAGATGGGTATTCGGTTTCCGACTCTTCTTACCGCTTATGAATTGGGTAAGGAATAATCGGTTGAGTTCTGCAAAGGAATCAACGGAGTTGGGTTTGAGTTGGCGGTACCAACTCCGAGCGGATCTCGTGAGTGTGATTGAAAACTCCCTGCACATCATTGCATCCATCGCTATCTGGATCTGCATCCATGAGTGATAAGCCTCCACATGCTCAGATGGGTCACCAGACCCAGAGTATTGGATAACAGGAGGTATCCGAAACCTCTGAGGCATCACTTCGCTCATGATCGCGGAGGTGAAGGGAGGCTCGGTCTCTTCCATCATCGCTTGGACAGCAGCTGGAACTGACGATAGCTGCTGATTCTTTTCTAGCATTAGGATCTTGTTGTTAAGCTCCGCGAACCGTGTTTCCCACGGATCTTTATTTTCAGCCACTATCTCTTGGGTATCTTCTATTTCGGGAGTTCTCCTTCCCCTCCTCCTTTTCAACTCGTGGCGAAGATCTGTTAGTGTCAGGGCCGAGGTGAGCGAGGCATTCGTTGGAACCCCAGTTGCCGTATTCTTGGCCGGAGCTCGGATTTGGGTCGAGGGAGGGTTCTGAACCGAAGCTGGTGCCTTAGCGGGTTGCTGCCGAGACCCCTCGAGTCTCATACTCCTCGGTGCGGAATGGGCTTCCACTACCGAACCAACGATTTCCTGAACAGGATTTTCCTGAATAGGATGTGGCTGCGGCTCCTGTTGTCACTTCATCTGGTTAATTTCGTCACATAGGGCTTGTATCTCGCTTTGCATAGCTCGATACTTGCTCGCCCTATTGCGAGAACGCTAGGAAGGCCCTGGAGCTGATTCGGCATGGAGTAGCGAAGAGGAATGGGTCTGATCATTTTACTCTGGTTCCACAACTACCACCTTCTTCTTTCCTCTCGCCATAATGGTTAAGAATAGGAACCTGAATTTTTGTATCAGATTCTCATAGACGGCGCCAAAAATGTTGATGACTAAATCTGGACGGCTCTCCACTCCAACTCGTAAACTCTGAACCGTTTCAACGTCTCGAACCTGCACACTTGCAATGTGCAAAGGAGACCATGGTCTAGGCAGGGGACCCTCCGATGCCTAAGTCAGGTCAAGGGAATCTGGGTCTAAGTTCGAGGATAGTAAGAGAGTGCAAGATGTTGCGTACCTGTAGAAATGAAGTCTCATTGTATTTATACCTGACTATCGGACGGTTTGGGTCCGTTAATCTCGGCACGATTTACTCAATTAACGGGATACTATGATCATGGAGATATGATCCATAATCCGGGGATTATGTAGTGTATCATGCGTATCTGCGGGCGAGACAATCAGTCGCGTCCGCTTAAGGTAGTTTCTTGGTTTAGTGCATGGAACGTCCACATCCAGCCTCGGCCTCAGCTCGGGATCTCAGGCCAAGGAGGTCCTGACTCTGAGCCTCGGACCTAGGCCAGCATACACATGGGCTTTTTTCATTGAGTTATTAAGCGAGGACCGTGTCCCGAGTCCGAGCCAAGTTCCGGTCTGGACTTATGATGGACTCGGTGTCGGTGCCCATTCATCCGCCAAATACTCTCGAGGATCCCCATCCGAGCTCCGAGGCAGATAACAGACTTAACCCACCGGGCTGGATTTCCTGTTACAGGTGATACAAAGTTATAAGAGGTTGAACAACCGTCTTTGGTTAGGCAGTAGTGCGGTGGTCCGAGATCTCGCAGTTGGATTCTAGTATGATCTTTGCATCGACTGTCTCGGTCTTAGATTACTCCGAACCAACAACCTCGTGCAGGAGCTCAACTGAGGCCGATCTGAGCATCTTCCTTCAAATCGGTATTACAGTTTTACTCTTATGTATTCGATTCAATCCGATCAGTGTGGCGTCGGACCTCGGAATTGAAGGGACTCAAATCTTCCCATAACAATAATGATAACATAAATGTTCCTGTCCTCCATCCATCCAGTGGAAGAAGACAATCTTGTTACCTTTACCCAAGGCGCACCATTCACCCCTCGACACAAACAACAATAACAACAACAAGCAAGATGCAATGTACAATACTCCAATCATGGTTGGAAAATGGGGATGGCCTGGGAACCTAGGTGGTTTACACCAATAGATCGAACTTATATCGAAATGTTAACCGTGCCAGTCCAGGGGCAAGTTCTTATCCCGCAATTGCCAAGGTCCCTACCAAACCCTTTACCACCAACATATAATGAAAATGAGTATTGTGTGTACCATCAGGCTAGAGGTCATGCAACATATCATTGTTTCACCTTGAAATATGCAGTCTAAGACTGGATTAACTAGAGAAAATTTTTAATCACGACCTCTGACATAGTTGTGAATAACACACTCCAAAATTCTCTACCACAATATTGGGCGAGTCCCAACACATCGGGCACCCATACCATCAACATCATCCGCGAACCATCTCCTCTCCATCTAGTCCAATTTATCCATACCATTGACTCTCGTTCGGAGTTCGAGCCAATCATCTTGTAAGCAATACTCCTCATCAATCCCATCTTAGAGCCCCTCACTTTGCAAAGGGCACCTCTAGCCAACCCAAACTCTACGCCTCTAAATATACAAGGGGCACCTCTAGCCAATCCAATCTTCATGCCCCCAAGCCTACAAGGGGCACCCCCAACCAGTCTAGTCTCCTCATCCTCTATCTTGCAAGGGGCATCACTTGCCTATCTGGCTCTTATTCCAGCCGTCATGCTCCAAGGAAAAGCTCCTTCCCTGGTCAATATGTTATATGGCCTAACAAAATCAGGGCCCAACTTCAATCATGCAGTTACTTTTCAGGAAGGGCATTATGCTATTTGATGAGAATTTCCTAAATCTACTCAGTCTTCGATCCTTCGATAGAAGAGTTTAGGACAAGTGGTTCCCGCTTCTAAGAGACAAGTCGAGGGAAGATTGATGTTGAGATTCTGATTAGTCCCAAAACATCAACCATCACTTTTCAGGTCTTCATAGATTCATTTCATCTCCTCCTTGATCAATCTTGGATCTATAGAGTTGAGGTTATCTCTTCGACTCTTCACCAAAAGACCAAATACATTTTTAGAAACAGGGCACTTATCATTCTGATGATCTCAAACAAATCTTCTTGATAGAAGCAACCAACTATCAAGAGCTAGATATCCCATTTATAGACGTACAATGCTCTAATGAAGGCATCCTATACCATAGTCTCGAGTTTAAGACAATGAATTACACCACTCTCGCGTGTCCCATCAGATCAAATTATGCCATCCCTCCAATCGAGCGCTAAAATTCCTATTATCAACTTAAATATCAAGAGAATGTGAGCATGAGAGGACTAGGATATTAGCCTCCTATGGGTGAGATACCAAAGTGCAGATGTATCGAGAGAGGGCAAAGTTGTCAAGAGGATGATGATCCCTTCAACCACAGACCAATAAGATTCCTTAAAAAGGAGATCAACTATCTGATTGGAAGACCAGGCTCCGCCCAAGAGGATCAAATTAACAGATTGAGTCTAGCCAAGTTGCCTAAAGAGGATTCAGGCAAGGAGCGGGAATTGTTCCTGATTGACTAGCCAAAGTCTTAGTCCAACATGAGTTGGAATAGCCTAAAGAGTTGCAATGCATCGGGGATGAGCTGGAAGAAATCACATCCAATACCAACTCAAAGTCCAATATTGAATTCATTATGACATTTGACCACAACGGTGAGGGCCAACCTATTGATCCCTCTAATCGTGCCTCCTAAAGGGAGGGAGTGTAGGGTAGTAGTTGGTTTGTATTCCCCATGACAGCACAATAAAAGTAAATAGTGCTTAGCTCCCTGAGCGAAATCAGGTAACCCTGGTTCACATCGTTATCTTGCTCGGGTCTCTTAAAATAAAAATTTTTAAAAAAAACTCAAAAAATTAGAAGATCCGAAGGCCAAAAATAGCAGATGTTACCGGAAGATCTGAGTCCCTTCAATTCCAAGGTCCGACGCTACACTGATCGGATTGAATCGAATACATAAGAGTAAAACTGTAGTACCAATCTGAACGAAGATGCTCGACACGGCCTCAGTTGAGCTCCTGCACTGAGGTTGTTGGTTCGGAGTAATCTAAGACTGAGATAGTCGATGCAAAGATCATACCAGAATCCACCTGCGAGATCTCGGGCCGCCCCACTACTGCCTAACTAAAGACGGTTGTTCAACCTCTTACAACTTTGTATCACCTGTAACAGGAAATCCAGCCCAGTGGGTTAAGTCTGTTATCTGCCTTGGAGTTCGGATGGGGATCCTCAAGAGTATTTGGCGGAGGAATGGGCAGCAAGTCCATCATAAGTCCAGACCGAAACTCGGCTCGGACTCGAGATGCGGTCCTCGCTTAATAACCCAATGAAAAAATCCCATGTGTATGTTGGCCTAGGTCCGAGGCTCAGAGTCAGGACCTCCTTGGCCTGAGATCCCGAGCCGAGGCCGAGGCTGGATGTGGCGTTCCATGCACTAAACCAAGAAACTACTTTAAGCGAATGCGACTGATTGTCTCGCCCGTAGATACACACGATACCCTACACAGTCCTTGGATTACGGATCATATCTCCACGATCATAGTATCTTGCTAATTGAGTAAATCATGCCGAGCTTTTCGGACCCAGACCATCCGATAGTCAAGTATAAATACAATGAGACTCCATTGCTATAGGTACGCAACATCTTGCACTCTCTTACTACGCCCGAACTTAGACCCAGATTCCCTTGACCTAACTTGGGCATCAAGGGTCCCCTGCCTAGACTAGGGTCTCCTTTGCTCATTGCAAGTGTGTAGGTTCGAGACGTTGAAGCAGTTCGGAGTTCGTTAATCGAAGTGGAGAGCTGTCCAGATTTAGTCATCAACAATTATCATATCCGTTAGGCCTTTCTTCCACTATCCGTTGTATAGGGGATGCCCAATGAAGCCACCAAGGGGAGATCATCCCAACCCTTATTTCAGCTTTGACTAGTTCCCCGACATGAATGAGTTGGGCAAAGTTGGCATACAGATATGAGACAAGGAATCTAGAGATACTCAGGTTTGCCTAGTAGATGATTATGGATTATTTTTTTTCTCCTCATCATTGATGGGTGTCTTCATTCTGACGGTCGTGTCCCACCACGTCCAATGTAAGCTAATAATGACTCATTATTCATTTTCCTTAAGGCAGTAAGATCAACCCTTCTTTGCTCCACATTAAGATTGTACACAAAATGGTCGACGAATGCTTCAGAAAGTTGTTCTCAAGTTTTAATTTAATAGTAGTCCAATGACGTGCACCAATCTATCACATCACCTTTTAAGGACTTCTGAAATAAATGGATCAACACTCTATCATTGCCTATCATTGCCTGCCAAGGCATTAAACTCTCCACAGAATGCTCTTAGGTGGTCCATATGACACCCTGTACCATCATAACTTTTAAATTTTGGTACCTCGAAGCCTAGAGGTACATTTGCATCAGGAAAGGAACATAGATCCCTGAACTTGGTGGATAGGAGATACATTCCCCTTTGCTTTTGTATCTTCCTTTTAATCTCTTGCAATTTCTCTCGGAGTTCTTCAATTTCAAAGGGACAGGATGAGAGGAATTTTGCCCATTGGAATTGACTTGATCTCATATAGGAAGAGGATGTTGGGATTGGTTGAGATTTCCGGCTATGGGAGGTTGTACTTGATAGAAGCTCTCGTTAATGAGAGACTGCTGGAAAGGATTCCTAACTGTAGAAAACTCGCTTTAAAAGTAACTCCTGTTATGGGGAGGGTGTTGCATGTTTTGTGCAGCCACTAGAGGGAAGTTGACAACTAAATTTACATCTAGGAGGAGATTGAATACTGGAGGGCGTTAGAGAGTTGGGATGACTGGGGCACTAGGCAGTGATGCCTGTATAGTTTGGCAACCCTTCCTTGACAATATTGGGCCAAAAGGTCCTGCAACACCTTGAGATTTTAGGCCATATAGGCCTTAGATATGGTGGCTACGGTATTTTAAGCCATGAGCTTAGATGATCCAAGAGTGCCTTTTAGGCGCAATGGTTTCTTCTTCTTGTTCTATTATGGCGGTTTTGGATTAGATAAGTATGGGGGAAGCTAAAGCCTTAAATGGGTGCAAGCCAAAGATTAATACTCATCTCTTTTTTTATGCAATATATGAATGGAAAAATATCCCCTAAAACTGGATAACCACACTCTTTTGAGTCAGGTCTCAGCTAGTGCAAGCTAGCAAATCCCCAGTGGAGTCATCATTCTGTGAGCGTTGGAAATCGAAGCCCATGCTTTTATCTTTGTTTTTTAAGGTGTTAGGCTCATTTGAATTGAGAATGTATAGAAATGGGGTTTTAAAATATATGTGATTATGCTAGAATATTATGTAAGAGGACTAAGCAACCATAAGTTTATGATGCGATAGGATCCAGATTTCCAGTAAGTCATAGAGCATACATTTAATAGCAACCTAGAGAAGCAAGGGAGTTGAGAAGGAAAGTAATAATGTGATTGATGAATTATGAATGCCAGTAATGATATCACGATCTTTGGCTTGCACTTAAATATAACTTGGATAATGTATGTGCACTATGGTTTGGGATGGTTGACCTAAGTAGGTTTAGGAGGCTGAGAGAGGATTGGAGTGGGTTGAAGGGGGCTAAAGAAGATGAGAGCTTGAGAACTCAAGTAATCCATCTCTCTCTCTCTCTCTCTCTCTCTCTCTCTCTCTCTCTCTCTCTCTCTCTCTCTCTCTCTCTCTCTCTCTCTCTCTCTCTCTCTCTCTCTCTCTCTCTCTCTCTCTCTCGGTGAGAGTTGTTTGATGTGGAATGAAGAGAGGAGGGAGGTATTTATAGCCCCCTTACTAATTTTTTAGGTAATTATGAGATTTGTGGAGGGTAAAGGAAAGGAGATGCCACATGACATACTACCAAAGTTTAATGACACTAGGTAAAAGTGTAAATAGGTGAAAGTCCAGGAGTAAAATGGGTCCCAACACATTTGTCTCTTAAGGAGAGCAACAACTGTAGCTCAAGCACATTTGTTGAGAGGGTACGGTAATCCGATTACCGCTGGTGGTAGTCAAACTACCGCCTCCTCTTACTTTTCTCTTAAATTTGGTCCAATGGCTCCTTTGGCTAAAAGAGTGGCTTTAAGGGTCGGGATTGGGGCTATGGCTTGGAAATGTCCTAGATATGGCTTTAGCTTGGAAATGACTTAGATATGGCTTTTGGCTTTAGAAATGGCCTTGGCTTGGCTAAGGCTCCGAGATGACTAAGATATGAGAGTTTAGGTTAAGCTAGGTTCAAAGTAATAACTTATAAGAACCATTCATGTCTCATCCTGTTGCTTGGGAGTCTACAATCTACTCCATTATGCCCGGAAGAGTTAGGTGTTATCCTTATCATGTGGGGCCCACCTTGATGAATGTGTTTCATATTACCATTTTCCGAGCTCATTTTAGGATGTTATACTAAAATTTAAGTACATTCAAATATTTGGTGGACCACACCACAGCAGTGAACGATCATTAAAAGCTTGTTTTAGGCCACGACAGTTTTGGATGAAGCTGATATTTGTATTGCCCCTTTATCCAGGTCTGTTTGACTTTTTCAATAAATCTGTTTGACTTTTTCAATGGGTTAAATGGAAAATAAACCTTAAGGATCAGCTTAGGATGGGCACTGAGGAGTTTTTAATGGTGTGCATTCAATTACCACCGTTTCCTGTGGTGTGGTCCACCTGAGATTCGGATATGATTAATTTTTGAGATTACATTCTAAAATGGGCCGGAAAAATGGACAGACAGTGTGGATATACAACATATTATCAAGGTGGGCCCCAAGATAAGGGTAAAACCCACTAAGGTGTTACCCGGGTAACACCTAATCCACTCCCGTTATGTTATTTTATTCTATTGATGATTCTTTAAATCAGCAACTTTTAACCATCCTGGGCCATTTATTTTTCATACATACCAAATGCAGGTGCACCTTAGGGGGTCCCACCATGATGTGTTTCCAAAATCTATCCCAACCATCAGATGCGTGATGGAAATTTAGCTTAAGGGTTTAAAAAACCAAGCAGATTCGTGATTAAGGTGGACCACACCAAGAGAAACAGTTGGGAGGGGAGAAGCCTACCCTTGACTTTTTATGAGTCCCACCATTATATTTCTATACAATTCATTCGTGCCATCAATTAAGTATCATCTATTGTTACATCCTGCAGGACCCAAAAATTAGGCTGACCTGTGATTTTGAAGGGTCCCACAGAAGAAAATAGTCGGGAGATGAATATACACCGTTGAATTTTACAGGGCCACCATGATGATTATATGAAATCTTCTTTAACTATTAACTGCCTCACAAAAAGTTAGGCATGAGGCTCAGAAATTAGGTCTATCGGTGATTTATGTGGCCACGTCAAGTGAAATAGTTTGGATAGTGGGTGCCTCATGCACTCTGTTTCTACTCTTGTGGCCCACCTGAATCATGGATGTGGTTGATTTTTGGGCATTTGGTCTAACATCAGGTGATGCATCTGATGGACGGAGTAGATTTCACATATACATCATAATCAGGCCCATCAGCACCTGGCCCAACTTTTCTCATTAGGAGACTTTAGTACGGTGGGTGATTAAATGGTAAAGATGTAGAATTTGTGATGAGTGGATTAGTGGAGGTGTCCCACCTTGCAAGGAAAAGGCCGACATGCATGCTTAGATGCGTGGGGTCCATCACCTGTGTGAACCAATCAAAGGGTTGTCCAGCACGCCTGTGGAATTAGTAGACCTTTTATGATGCGTAACACTATTTTGACGGCATGGATTTAATTATATTTGTGTGACTGAACGGCTCAAAAGAGGTCAATGATTTTAACTGTTAATAAGCGGTGGGGATTTGCTAATTTACCCGCCCCTCGTGTTTCTAGAATGTGGATAGTGTGATTATTAGTCTGGACCGTCCATCATGTTCGGCCACTCTTCGTGGGCCACTTCTAATAAATGTCAACTACTGGAGGATCCTTACCATCCAATCAATGCACTACTAAAATGGTTTGGCTCATCGACCATTAAAAAAATCTCAATCTCAAAAGTGGGACTCACCTTACATAGCTTATCTCGAAAGAATCATCTCTACAATCGATCGTGGCCAAAGCTGTACACGAGTTGAACCGAGTCGAGCTTGGATTCGGCTCGGCCACTAGCTGACCCCAACTCAAACTCGGCTCGGCTCAGCTCAATCCTTGAGCTTGACTGGCCAGCTCAGCTTGGTTCGGTCAGCAACTTGGGCCAATTCAAGCGAAGTTTGAGCCCTTGCAGCATTTTCTCAAACACATAAAGTGCACTTTCAATTTCTCACAATTTGTAAAACACCAGCAACAATTTACATGTATTTTATTAAATACTCAATTAGTTGCATCAAAATAAGATCCAAGGTTAGTTTTATCATGTCATGTATGTTTGTTTTTTTTTTTTTTTTTTCTAGTGATTTATTTTATATCCATACCTTCCTCACCCCCGACAGATCTCATGGAGAATGTATCCACCCTAAACAACACTTTGTTGAGTCATTTCATCAAACACTTGATGAACAACATCAATATCAAAATAACCAAGTCCCCATAGTAGTTCGATTCAAGTTGAGGTTTGATCTAAGTCAATTCGAGCTTGGCCAAGCTCGAACTCAGCCAGGAATTTTTTCGAACTCCAAAAATTAGCTCGACTTGACTCGAACTCAGTTTCAAACCGAATCAAATCAAGCTTTTTCGAGTATAGTCAAGTGAGTTAAGTTAACTCAGTTCATGTACAACTCTAATAATGGTCATCACATCCGTGGCTTCAAAATGGGAAACTCATGAAAAAGAAGGCTGAAATTTGAGCCTCTAACATGAATCTTTCACAGTGGCCCATGAAAAAGTTGGCTACACCTAATGGATGGCCTAGATCAACAAATAATCAATACTTTCATGACACCACATGACTTAAGAGGTTTAAATGGTTATTAATTATTTTTTATGGTGTAATTCACCTAACAATTTTTTTAAGCTTTATTTTTTGTGCACCCATCATCATAGGGACCACATAATTCAAAGGTTGGATGATATATATATACAAAACATTGCCGTCCTCATTATAGAAAATAATAGACAACCAACAAAAAAAACTTCCAAATCCTAGTGGTAGCATGCACCCCTAGTCAGCTTTCTAACGAATGATTTTAAATAATGCCGTAATCAAATAGAATATGTATTTTTTATTTCTTTCTTTTTTTTTTCTTTTGATTTGAAGAGAGCACGCATCTACAAATATGATTATTTCAAGAAAAAATAGTAAAGTGGTTGAAGCCATAGATGTATGAATGTATGGAGAAAAATAGAATTTATGAAATTACTCGACACTTTTCTTACATGAAGTCTATAGCTTTCAAGACTCTGGAATCTTGAAAAATAAAAGTAGAGAAAGACATTTTATACAAGAGCATAATCATAATGTTTGGAATATGTGTCGAATTTCACCTCGATTTTTGAGTCAAACTCAACCCTGTAAAACTGAAAATTCTGTGGGCCCCACTATAATGTATGTATTATACCTATGTTGTCTGATCATTTTGTTAGGCTATTTTAGACCACGAGCCCAAAAAATAAATAAGGTGGATCCGAACCTTAAGCATACCACACCACAAAAAATATTGGGTGTAATGGTGGGTGTCATTATTCCTACTGTTTTCTTTGGTGTAGTCTACTTGAGTTTTAGATCCACTTCATTTTTGGGCTCATGTCTTTAAATGATTCGACAAAATGAATGAATAACATGGATAAAACACCGTAAGGCCCATAGAGTTTTGCTATGCTAACACATTAGGGCCGTCACACAAATAAGGTCTCCATTGAGACGCCATATCTATCAAATCTTATCGGAAGAAATATTGAAGCAAATAATTATTTTCTTTTAAGACTTCTTAAGAAAACATATTCTTGAAAAATGTTTTCCACCAAAAAGAATACTCTCAGGAAAAGATAACATTTTCTTGTGAGGTATTATCCCAAGTACTTCCTAAGCTCCCAAAAAATGCAATTTTAAACAAAATGAAATAGTAAAAAACAATGCAAGATGAAAGATAAGAATTAAAAAAAGCAAATTGAAACAATTAGAGATAGTGATAAGGATTAATCATGATCCAAATTTGGTGGGGGCCATTCCCTCCACGGCAAACTCATTATGCTAAAGCAATGTTGTCTTCTGCTTAATTGCAATTATGGGAATGCTTTGTGTTGGCTAGGCTTTTCCCCCTTCTATAAAACCACCACAACTACAATTATAGGGTGGAAACCACTACTTTAGCATGAAAATCTGACATAAAGGTCCTAGCTTATTTGGTTTGGGGGAATTCCATTCCTTAGCTTTTAGTTTTTCTAAAACTTACCTTTTATTTTTTCTAAAAATGTTAGAGCTGACCTAGTATTTTTTGGGTAACAATTATATTTATGTTCAGTGTAATGGGTTTTTCGATAAAGCTGAGAAAAGTCTAAAATTCTATTTCAGCTCCTCAACAAAAGATTGTGGCAAGTTTTTAAAGAAAAAGCTAGGGAAAGAAATTTTGGGGAAATTTTATTTTTTTTCGAGTATAAAAATCATATTAAAACCATCAACAAAACACTCACTCAATGGAATTTTCTTTGAAATTACCATTTATGGTGTCCAGAGAGAGGGGAATTACTCTAAACAAAATTATCTTTTACCATGAAAATAACTAACTACAAAATTAAAAGAATACATCAAGTTTTCCATTTTTATTTTTCAATACTACTTTGGGCATGCTTGAGCAGACTAAAATCCTCTGCAAGTACTTGTTGCAGGCATACTTGTCAAAAATCAGCCCCATCTATAACTCAAGAGAGCCATATTACAGAAAACAATAGCAAGAGAAGCTATATGATTTGTATATTCCATCCAAACCATTCATCAGGTGTGCCTCATTAGGATGAACAAACATTCTATAACCTGATCCAAAACTTAGGTGGGCCACACCACTTGAACTTAGAGATTTTAGGCATGATTTTATATTATTCTCCATGGTGTGGCCTACCTGAGTTTTGGACGGGGACGATATTTGAGCTGTGCCATCAACATGAGAAGGATCAACTGATGGACGGAGTGGATTTCACAAGCACAACGCGGTGGGCCCCAACCCTGTAAGCAATCGCGACAAGCTTTTAAACAAATTGCAAATGATTATGCAAACCAAAAACCCAATTTAAACAAGCAATTAAAGAAAATAATCACAACTTACATTTTTGATTTTCCATTTTTTAATTATCTTTTTAATCTTCTCCTGCCATTGTCATTCTACTAAGTGGACTAGGCCCAAGTTTTTTCTTTCTCATCAAACTCCTCCTTATTACTTCCATCTGATTCCTCCTCCTAACTTGCATCATTGCTTCTTCTTCCACCACAAATCTCCTCATCAGAACATCATCAGTCAGCGACTTTCCGCGAAAAACTCTTCGGCCGCCTTCTACGGCCGCACTTCTCATGGCAGGCAATTTCTCTCTAGGGGCCACAAATGACTTCGACCTTGGATAACTATAACTTCTCCTTGGTGGAAGCTCAGCACGAAACACCTCAGTGTAGGAAGATATCGGTGCACATAGACAGACGCGGGTGAACGAAGATGCAACCTTCAACGAAGCGCTCTTCCGCAACTTGGGTCTGGTGGAATTCGCCGGAATTCCTGAAGGTTTGGATGCCGGTCTCCAAATATGTGCCGCCTCCATCGCTCTTTGATACCACGGCTTCCTGTAACATGAGAAACCATGTTATGCATGCACGCATATACGCTCGTACATGTACGCGTATACATGAACATGTATGTTAATGTTTTGGAACCATCATAGCCAATTTAATTACCCACAAATGTATGTATGTGTGTGTGTATGTTTTAAAAAGAATAGACACCAATGCCACCTAAAATCATGTAATGGGAGTCATTTGCAATTTAGACCACTACTTTTACCAACTCAAAATTAATATTATATAATCTTAGTGTTATTAGAATATACAGATTTATACTTTGATTTATAAATGCACTAACATGCAAATGATATGATACCATACAAGTGGATTTTGTAATAATACCTTTCATCGTTTCATATATAGATTACAATATCACCTCGTTTGTGGAATTAAAGGAATATATTCCTTAATGAATATATATTTCCTTGAGTGGACCACTTACTGAGAAAATGGTATACCAGATTTGGGTTCCTGTACCATCTACTAGCCATCTGCGGTCTATGTATAAAAATTACATAACATGGACACAGTACAGGTTTTCCATATACCACATATGGGTTCCTGTACCATGTACCAGAGCGATCCGCGGTCCATATAACTTTAGCAGAGACAAGTCCCATGTATAAAATTTGTGTAACATGGGCACATAGTTCAGGTTTTCGATATACCATATATGGGTTCCTATACCATGCACCAGAGCGATACACAGTCATGTAATTTTAGTAGAGACATGTCCATGTATAAAAGTTATGTAACATGGACACATAGTTCAGGTTTTCCGTACACCACATATGAGTTCATGTACCATGTACCTGAGCGATCTGCAGTCTATGTAACTTTGGTAGAGACGTGTCTGATATATAAAAGTTGTGTACATAGTTCAGGTTTTCCGCATATGGGTTCATGTACCATATACCAGAGCGATCCATGGTCCATGTAACTTTGATAGAGACACATCCGAGGTATAAAAGTTGTGTAACATGGACACATAGTTCAGGTTTTCCATACACCACATATGGGTTCCTGAACCATGTACCAGAGCGATCCATGGTCCATGTAACTTTGGTAGAGACACATCCGAGGTATAAAAGTTGTGTAACATGGACACATAGTTCAGGTTTTCCATACACCACATATGGGTTCCTGTACCATGTACCAGAGCGATCTGTGGTCCATGTAAATTTGGTAGAGACACATCCGAGGTATAAAAGTTGTGTAACATGGGGACACATAGTTCAGGTTTTCCGCATACCACATATGGGTTCCTATAGCATATACAGAGCAATCCATGGTCTATGTAACTTTGGTAGAGACACACCCCATGTATAAAATTGTGCAACATGCATACATAGTTCAGGTTTTCTATATACCATATATGGGTTCATGTACCATGTACCAGAGCGATCCATGGTCCATGTAACTTTGGTAGAGACATGTCCCATGTATAAAATTGTGTAACACGCACGCATAGTTCAGGTTTTCTATATACCACATATTGGTTCCTGTACTATGTACTAGAGCGATTTACGGTCCATTTAACTTTGATAGAGACACTTCCCTAAAAATTAATTATGTAACATGGGCACATAGTTTAGGTTTTCCATATACCACATATGGGTTCCTGTACTATATATTAGAGCGATATTTACGGTCCATTTAACTTTGGTAGAGACACGTCCTATGTATAAAAATTGTGTAACATGGACACATAGTTCAGGTTTTCTATATCAAGATTTTAAGCTATGCGACAAGCGGGGGAGATTTTGATGATAGCTCAACATTATATCAAAAAATGGCGGACCACTCATCGGCCATACACTCGATCCAATGAGTTTGGACACTGTTTTACTCCTAACTATCCATTGGATAGCCATCGATTAATGGATGGTTAGGATCTCTTGATCAATATCAGTTTTGAGATAAGGTCCATCCATGATGTGGCCCACAATTTGGATGATCTGGATGATAGTATATGTGTGCCACATTAAGGAGGACAGTGCTGAACTAATCAGAGGAGGCTTTGTCCACTGTATGGGATATGCATGTGTGATGTTTTAGTAGTAAAAATGAGAAAATAGTAAGTAAAGAGAAATGGGTAGAGATAAATCTTCCATACCTTGTTTGTGTGTTCTTTGGATCTTGCATCAACAAGGAATGGAGAAGGAGAGAGCTGGAAGATGAGAGTGATGGAGCTCATCTGGGTGTAAGGGAATGGTGCCTTTTGCTTGAATTTGTGAAGGGAAGATAGAATGTGGAGTATGCTCCTTTTCTTTTTCCTTCTTTCTTTATTCCAACATGCTTTTGCTTTGACAGGATTCCTTTTTGTGAATATGAGAGAGAGAGAGAGAGAGAGAGAGAGAGAGAGAATAGTAGGCTAGATGTGGGCCCACCTTTTGTGGGCCCTTTCATTTTTTGAGCATGAAAGTCAGTCCACGTTGATTGGCCCAAGTCGTCTGAATCAAACCCATTTGCATCTACTAGCTCGCGGCGTCAAACTGAATTGGACTTGAATGAGTCCGAGTCAACTCGATGAGTCAACTCAGAGAACTTGTCAATCTAATATCAATCATAAGCCAGCATGTAGCTAGGTTTGGGTCAGGGTCTTAATAATTGAACATGGGTTCAAATGGGTGTGGACCCAAAAGTCAAGTGAGCCAGTATGGCCCACTGCCAGCCCAGATAAAGAGAGAGAGATATATATCAAAGATGCCAAGTTGAAAACTGAATTTGAATTTTCAAAGGGAAAGTGAAATGATGCTTTTGATGCAGTTACTAAAGTGCCCCTTCTCTAACACATGAATTGCTTTTGAGTTTCATGATCATTTGGTAGTCACATTGTCATGTCTTCTTTTTTATTTTTATTTTTTATTTTTTATTTAGTTAGAAAATGCATTGAGCTTTAAAGCTGGCATGAATGACATATGTGGATCTTCATTCCAACCCCAATGCATGTGAAAAAGATTTTTTTTTTTTTTAATAAAGAATAAAAAATTAAAATTTATATTTGGTTGTGTATTTTCATGATTAGGTTTGCTAATCCCACATGTGCATTTCTACACTCGTGTCCATGTTCCCAGCCGCTCATTAGCCAGGCCCTACAATGGATGTGACCAGTTTGAAAAATCAGGTCAGTTGATCATTCTGACATCTGGATTTGAGGGGGGGAGAAATGGACGGTTCTAAAAAGATTGGTAAACCGTTTACATTCCCAAAACCAGGTGTCTGAAGGTCTGACAGAGTTTTTTTTTTAACAGGTCATGATATTCAAGGTGGAGCCCTCCTGATGTGTGGCTTAGAAATCTTACACATGTGCAAGAGTGCAGGTTGGTCATATCTACATGGTGAGAATTATATAGATTGTTTAAATGAATTGCCAACGATCCAGGTTTCGACTTACTCATCTGGCCCACCTGATGAGTGGACAGACCTGTATTATGTTGTTTTGTCATCCTCAGATTTCAGGCCACCTCCTGCACTGCCGAGTTGGCACGTGTGCTGTATGTGGGGCCAGCAGACCTCATTTTTTTCCATTGTCCGGTTGGGCTTTTTTTCAATTTAAAACAATGTCATTCATTTGACCTTTTTCTTTTTTTTCTCTTTTTTTGGGTTAGCTTGTTAGTATACACCCATGTCAATACACACACTCCATGTTAGCCACCCCGACTAGGGATCGATACCAATACCTACTTGGAACCTTGTAAAATAGACAGGAGGAAAAAAAAAAAAAAGTTTCAAAGAAAGCATTTGAAAAACTTTATATCTAGAGAGAGTGAAATACTTAGTTGCGCACCGGTTCGCATGTCATTACGTGTGAACATTATTATCAATAGTTAGAGAAGGTAGATGGTCTGAATAAAGACGCTCTTATGTGCAAGTTTGAAAATGCGAATTTTCATCTCTGGCACGCCTCTTCTCCCTATTCTCTAACTATGCGAAGAATGTGGCGAAAGCCTTTCACATGAAGTTCTTCCGTTCATTTTTTTTTCTTGTTTTTTTTTTTAGCATTCTTAGCGATTGTGTTTCTTAATTTCTGTTGCATATAACTCACCATTTAAAAAACTATTTTCTCTCATTTTATTATTTATTAGTGTAATTTCCAAATTCCCTAAATGGATTAATTTTTAATTCCATCCCTCATTGTCTCACCACTCATCCATATCTCATTCTTATTTTAATTATACTTATTCTATAAATATATTGTTTTTTAACTATCCAACATTCTATGGATCTCTTGCATAAAGCATGGTTAATCTTATAATCATTTATTAAAATTTTCTTTCAATTTAAATGTTATATGAAGATCATGTGAAACTCAAGAGACATATCACAATTTTCTCATCTATGGTCGAATTTTCTAAGAAGCACCATTTTCAATATCTCTACTCTCATAAATTATCGACTTAAGATATGTAAATCATTTAGAAAATAAAATTTAAAAGTGGATGAGCTAGGAAAAAATTTTGGGCTTTTTTTTTTTAATAAAGTTGAGTTATTGATAATGTTTTTCACTGAAAAGTGAACTCAAATCAAGAGAAAATCTCATTATTAGTACTTTCCCACTGCTAAAATTTTCGACCTACCCAATAAGTATAGAAATCTTTTGATACTCTGGTAGTATATAACTCTTAATATGCAGGCACTCAAAAATTATACAAGTGGCATACATTAGCTCAAAAGTAAACTAACTAAATTGGAAAACCCACCAACACTAAGTCAAAGTCTCAAAATCAAATTTATTAAACAATATTAACTTCTGATTCGTAGACACATTAAAATAAGACCGGTGGATATTTTTCATTTTTTACTTTCTAATAAATGTCCAATAATCTGATAGTTGATTAACCAAACACAATGATTTTTTGTTCATGATATATCTACACTAAGACCCATAATTTAGACGATTTAATTTCAATTATTAGCATGTCACATATGCAATTTCTAAGTAATTTTCAAGTGAAGCGTATCATCCATCACACTCAACCAGAGTATCAAAGCTTCCAACCATTCATTACCTAAGTTAGAAAAATGTTGTAGGGGATGAAATGCATTGTATAAGAAAATAAGAAATATATGCATGTATGTGGACAGTTAATTGCTATTGGATGGCATCATCATTCTTTTGATGGTGGTGTTATGTCCAAAGGCTGAAAAAGAAGGTGGAAAGACAGGAGCATATGATTATTTGGGATTGGGTTTTGTAGGGTATCCCAACATCATATCAAAAACCCCGAGAAATGTCACGAGGATCACGAGAAAATGAGAGAGAACTCGTGAGATTAGGACGCGAATTGCATATGCCAGTTCCTGTGGTCGGAAGCTATGTGGGGCCCACAGAGATGACAGTGAAAAATCCACTCCGTCCATCAGTTTCTAAATATCAAAATAATGTAAGAACGTAAAAATAGGGAAATTCAAGTTTAGGTGGGCCACACCGCGTGAAACAGTGGGAATGAAAACTTCCGCCGTTGAAACCTCCCTGCAGCCTACCATGATTTTTATATGCCATCCAAACCGTTCATAGGGTTACTACCAATCAGATAAACTGTAGGAAAAAATATCATCCTGGCACAAAACTTCTATCTCTCGACGAAGTTTCCAGTGGTGGGAGATCAATCCATTCTTCTTTCGTGTGGTGTGGCCCACCTGAGTTTTGAATCTGCCTGATTTTTGGAATACTGCTATATTGTGATCTTGAGAATCTGATGGATGGATTGAATTTGTCATGGGAATCTCTGTGGGCCCCACATTGCTTCCCACCATTTGCGTCCGTGAGATTAGATAAGTTTGATGTTATAATGTTAGTTTAGCATCATGACCTAAAATGGTAGTGACTCTTCAGACACATGAATAGCACAGTTTCAGATCAATCTAGACCGTCCAAATCATCGAGCCAACTGTTGATTGACCAGAAGATTGAAAATTTACACTGAAAAGATGATAATAACCATTGAATTTTTCACTTTGAATTTGGATCACCCACAACTTTACTTTTAATCACCCATTTGTTATCCATTAATTGAGTGGCTACGAAGGCTTGAGATGTGCTCCATCCAGGAAGGTACTAAATTTGGATGGTCTAGATGGCTGAACATCAGTGCAAGTGTTACAGTGAGGAGAGTTAGACCATTTTCAAAGTGATACTGAACTAACACAGGAGTGTACCGTTCAGCCCTACAGTCCCATTGATTCACTGGCCAGATCAATCTGGACCGTTTATTCGCCCTATCATGAAAATTGGACTTCCATACATCAGGTTAATCCAAACATGAATTTGAAGATTTTCCATAGTTGTCTATCATCTTCTGTTGTTGGGCCCACCTAAAGATTCTGTAAGCCTGATTTTTTGGGTGTCCCATAATCATGATGAGCCTCATGTAATGCACGGCTTGAACCACATATACAAAACACAGTAGACTTACCACGAAAATCAACGGACAATCATCTAAAAGCTTCCAAATTTACATGATGGACCATAAAAAAATCAACAGAAAATCATCCAAGAATTTCCAAATTTATATGATTGCCCACCTAACGGTTAGATTGACTTGATCTTTTAGCCGTCCAACCTTCAAAATGGGGTAATAGAATAAGCTTAGTCTGCATGGACTTGCAGAGAATCCGAGCCCCACAATGGCATTTGAGATCACTAAGTTTTGTGGGTCCAACCATGATGTATACATTATATCCACACCATCCATTCATTTTGAGATATCATTTTTGGGGATTTAACGTCTACCATTGAAAACTACCTGAGGGTCACAAAAGTTTTGGATCAATATGATATTTGGTTTTTTTTTCCCTTCAACCAGGTCTGTATGTGTAGACACCCTACCGTAGGCTGACAAATTGGTTATATTAGATCATTTTGACGGTGAATCAAACCTTAATTCAATCCCTGGTCTAGGTCATAAACCCTATCCTTAAAAGTCTAAACCTTAAAAATTCTGAACCCAACTCACCAGTTCAACCCACCAAGTTAACCCGCTGCCAAATCTAGTTAACCCACCACAAAATCAAGTCTTAAACCAACCCTAAACCCATAAGACCACCAGAGATCCGAAGCAACCCTATAAAATGTTGCGCAGCACGCCAACAACGCAGTGGGCCTAGATCCAATCTCAGGCCTCGCCCACAAACGATAAACAGAAAGAAATATAAACTAGAAATAGAATCAAAGCATTCAACAAACCACAAGACATGATATACGTGGAAAAACCACAATCTAGGGTAAAAAACCACAGATGCAAACTTCCACTATGAAGAACAAATATGACAAGGCAATATACTAACCTCTCCCTTGGAAGTACAGAGAAAATCCATTACCCACACCTTAGAAATATTTCCCAATATTCACCTTAACCCTAGAATAGCCCTAGGGACCCTAATTTATAGTTTTGGCAACTTCCCTTTGGCATCCCAATTGCGAAAGGACTTGCGACACGAAATCCGCGAAACTCCTTTCCACATCCCAGTTGCGAAAGGACTTGAGACACGAAATCCGCGCAACCTTGACTGGTAGTGGGCGGCCCCAGATGTAGCTCCACTTCTCAACAATCTCTCACTTGGAGACACATCGCCATAAACATTTGTCTTCTTCATCCGAAGTGCACCACCTCCCCGTCTTCAAATCTGAAGACCAATCAAAGCTGAACAGAGCTTCAGCTTCTCTCTTGTGGCCGTCTTGGTCAGCATATCCGCAGGATTCTCACTTGCATGAATCTTCTCCAGAGCAATCGATCCATCTTCCAGTAACGAACGTATGAAGTGATATCTGATGGCAATATGCTTGGTCCTCGAATGAAAGGCTAAATTCTTAGTCAAGTGTATTGCACTCTAACTGTCACTGTACAACTTGCAATCTGCTTGCTTCTTACCCAACTCTTCCATAAAACCTTGCATCCACACCATCTCCTTGCGTGCTTCTATAACCGCAACATATTCTGCTTCTGTCATACTGATAGATACTATCTTCTGTAACTGAGAGACCCAACTGACTGCAGCACTTCCCAGAGTAAAGACATAACCTGTAGTGCTTCTTCTGCTATCGATATCTCCTGCCAAATCTAAATCTACGTAGCCTTATAGCTTGATTTCTGATCCACCATAACATAGCCCTACATCCTTAGTACCTACCAGGTATCTAAGAATCCACTTCACAGCTTCTCAATGTTCCTTCCCGGGATTGTTCATGAACCTGCTAACAACTCCCACTGCTTGAGCAATGTCTGGCCTCGTGCTCACCATAGCATACATGAGACTCCCTATAGCTGACGCATATGGGACTTTAGCCATGTAATCTCGTTTCTCCTGCGTCTTTGCCCCTTGCTCCTTAGATAACTTGAAGTGGTTGGCTAATGGAGTGCTAACCGGCTTAGCACCTCCCATATTGAATCGATCAAGTACCTTGATTATGTACTCTGCCTATAACAACACCAGTTTCTTGTTTTCCCTGTCACGCTTTATCCTCATGCCTAGGATTTATTTTGCAACTCATAAATCCTTCATGGCAAATTCTCTAGACAGTTGTCTTTTGAGATCTGAGATATCCTTCATGCTTGAACCGGCCACAAGCATATCATCAACTTACAGAAGAAGGATGATGTACGACGTATCAAACTTCTTCAAATAACAACAGTGGTCTGCATGACATCTTCTAAAACCGTTTCCTGACATGAAACTGTCGAACTTCTTGTACCACTACCTCGGGACCTGCTTCAGGCCATTAGACTCTTCTTTAGTCTGCACACCTTATTCTCCTTTCCTGGTACCACATATCATGTCGGCTGATGCATATATATCTCTTCTTCAAGGTTCCCATGAAGAAAGGCTGTCTTAACATCTAGCTGTTCTAGATGTAAGTCCTCTGAAGCCACTATACTCAAGACCATGCGAATCGTAAATATTTTCACCAGAAAATATTTCAGTGAAATCGATACCTGTCTTTTGTTAAAAACCTTTCACAACTAATCTAGCCTTGTACCGTTTCGAACCATCGTGCTCCTCCTTCAGTCTGTAAACCCACTTGTTATGAAGAGCTTTCTTACCCTTGGGTAGAGTGACTAGCTCCCATGTATGATTAGACTCAAGAGAGTCCATCTCATCATCAATGCCCTGCTCCCACTTAACCCGTGTATCCGTCTGTAATGCCTCTTCAAAATACTCTGGCTCACAATTATCTGTCAGCAGTAGATAATGTAAGGAGGGTGAGTATCGGAACGTGGGCCTCCTCTCCCGAGTAGACCTCCTCACAATCGGTATCTGTGGCTCTGCCTCATAATGCTCTTGTGCATGATCATCGTGTGGCGCTGTAACACCCGTGTCTGATAACTCTTCCAACTCTACGAATTCATTTTCCTCGGCCTTATTTTCTTGCACACTGTTCTTATGCATCACTTTTTCATTGAAGAATACGTCCTTGCTTCTGATGATATTCCTGTTTTTTACATCCCGAAACCTGTAGCCAAAATCATGCTGCCCGTAGCCTATAAATGTGCACCTCCTGGACTTTGCATCCAACTTATTTTTGTGCTCTGCATCAATGTGAACATATGAAGTGCAACCGAACACTTTGAGATGTGCAAGGTTCACTTCTTTCCCAGTCCACGTTTCTTCTGGTAGCCCACCATCCAATGGTGCTGAGGAACTTCTATTGATGAGATATTCGGCAGTATTTACAGCATCTGCCCAAAAGGTCTTGGGCAACCCTGCATGTAACCTCATGCTCCTGGCGCGCTCAAGGATGGTCCTGTTAATGCGTTCAGTCACACCATTCTGCTGTGGTGTCCCTGGAATCGTTTTCTGATGTTTGATTCCATTTGCTGCACAATACTCTTCAAACCTCTTATCACAATACTCTCCCCCATTATCAGATCTGAGACACTTTACTGTTTTACTTATCTCATTTTCTACCATGACTTTCCACTTCTTAAATACATCAAATACATCAGATTTATGCTTTAAGAAATAGACCCACAGTTTTCTACTAGCATCATCAATAAAGGAAACAAAATAACGTGAGCCACCAAGAGATGATACCTGTGCCGGTGCCCACACATCAGTGTGTACAAGCTCCAACAGATGCGTCTTTGGAGCACGTCCTGTCTTCTTGAAACTTACCCTCTTTTGTTTACCATACACGCAGTCCTCGAAGAATTTCAAGTCAATAGACTTCAGCCATGGTAGCTTCCCTTTTGACAATAGCACTTTCATTCCATTTTCACTCATATGTCCCAACCTCTGATGTCATAACTGCCCATTCACTCCAGTTGATGCGACTGCGAGTGAACAATACGATCCTGAAGTCACGTACAAAGTACCTTCCTTCTTGCCTCGAGATATCACCAAGGCACCTTTTGTGATCTTCCAGGAATCACTGGTGAATGTCGTCACATAACCAGTATCACCCAACTGCCCCACTGAAATTAAGTTACATTTTAAACTCAGTACATGTCTGACATCCTTTAATTTCAAAGTTGTTCCGTCTTTTTGATTTACATGAACATCCCCCTTTTCCAACAATATTACACAGCTCATCATCACCCAGATAGACTCTCCCAAAGTCACCTGACACATAATCACGCAGAACTTCCTTACATGAGGTGGCATGAAACGAAGCACCCGAGTCTATAACCCAAGACTCATTCTTCGCATCAAGAGACAAGATCAACGCCTCTGTGTCGCTCTCCTCAGATAGATTCACTGAATCCTTCCCGCCTTGAGAGCTTCCTTCTTGTTTTTTGAGCGCCCTGCAATCACGTTTCATGTGCCCCTTCTTGCCGCAATGCCAACACCCGTCTTTGTCTTTCGGTCCCTTGGACTTCTTCCTCGACTTAAAACGCCCGTGTTTATTACTTCCTTTGTTCAGCGATCTTCCTCTTCCTTCAACGTTTAGAGAATTCCCTGAGTCCCCTGAAACTCCTGATGCCTTCCTTCTAAATTCTTCGCTGAGAATTAGACCGGCCATATCATCAAATTTCAGCTTTGTCGACCCTGAAGAATTGCAAACAGCAATTACCAAACCATCCCAACTATCTGGCAGACTGGATAATATCAATAGCTCCCTGATCTCATCCTCAAAAACGATGTCAACGGATTCTAACTTGCTCGTGACTGTATTGAACTCGTTTAGATGTTCAGTCACGCTTCCACCATCTGACATCTTCATGTTAAATAGTTGTTTCATAAGATGAACCTTGTTGGATGCTGAGGGTTTTTCATACATGGTGGTTAGGGCTTCCATTAATTCTTTTGTAGTTTTTACCTTGGATATATTGAAGGCGACACTCTTAGACAAAGAGAGTCGGATCGTTCATAAAGCCTTCTTATCCAGTAAAAACCATTCCTCATCTGTCATCTTTTCTGTGTTTCTTCTATTTTCCTCCTAGACGAATATAGAGGTCTTTCTGATACAGATAATCCTTCATCTGCATCTTCCAGAAGGCAAAGTTTGAACCATCAAACTTCTCAATTCTAGTTTTTCCATTTTCCGCCTTCACTCCCAATAGAACTAAACCAATAGCTCTGATACCAGTTGTTGCGCAGCACGCCAACAACACAGTGGGCCTAGATCCAATCTCAGGCCTCACCCACAAACGATAAACAGGAAGAAATATAAACTAGAAACAAAATCAAAGCATTCAACAAACCACAAGACAAGATATACGTGGAAAAACCCCAATCTAGGGTTTAAAAAAAAAACCACGGATGCAAACTTCCACTATGAAGAACAAAGATTACAAGGCAATATACTAACCTCTCCCTTAGAAGAACAGAGAAAATCCCTTGCCCACACATTAGAAATATTTCCCAATATTCACCTTAACCCTAAAATAGCCCTAAGGACCCCAATTTATAGTTTTGGCAACTTCCCTTTCGCATCCCAGTTGCGAAAGGACTTACGACACGAAATCTGCGAAAGTCCTTTCCACATCCCAGTTGCGAAAGGACTTGCGACATAAAATCCACGAAAGTCCTTTCCACATCCCAGTTGCGAAAGGACTTACAACACGAAATCCGCGCAACCTCGACTGGTAGTGGGCGGCCCCAGATGTATCTCCACTTCTCAACATAAAATGAGGTAGATCATTTTAGGCATGAGAACAAAATTGAGGCAGATCCAAATCTCAAGGGGATCACACCACAAAAAGTAGTAGGGATTTAACATCTACCATTGAAAACTACTCGAGGGTCACAGAAGTTTTGGATCAATCTCATATTTGGTATGTATGTGTCTCTACACCCTACTCCCGACTAACAAACTACTTATATTGGATCATTTTGATGGTTAATCAAACCCTAAATCAACCCCTAATCAAAATCCTAAACCCTAGCCCTAGAAGCTTAAACTCTAAGAATATTGAAACACGACTCACCGATTCAGCCCATCGAGTAAACTCGTTAAGTCATGCAAAGTTAACTTGCTGCCAAACCCAGTTAACCCACCCCAAAACCAAGTCCTAAACCAACCTCAAAACCAAGACCAAGCCCATACCCATATGCCCACTAGAAGTCCGATGCAACCCCAAAAATGAACCTCGAACAAATCGGAGCTCCCACACACTTGTGAGAGACTACATGCCAAAGCAGGAGGCAGGTTGTGGCGTGAGCAGTGAGTTACCCACCGCCCGCCATGTGGCATACCTCCTACCTTAGCAAGAGACCTCCAACGCATGCAAGAATTTTCTTCTTTGATTGGTAAGCATGTGGTGGTTGCGAAAAGCCCTCTGTATCCTTCATTAAGCTTAAAATTATCATTTTACTGGCCAATCCAACCATCCAAATCACACCATGGGGATTATATATAATTCATGCCATTAAATCATATTTTAAGCCTGAACTTTCCAAGAATTATCAAAAAATTGAATTTGGAGGCTATAAATAGTCCCCATCCCCTTCTCATTTCAATCATCCAGTGATCTCAGAAAACACAAATCATACAGTGGAGCTAATCATCCCTCCACCAAAGAAAGTGAAAGTGAGCCCGACCCTGGTCTAACCTAGTCCGGCCAGAGTCTTAGCCTCTTGAGTCATCCAAGTCTCAATCTGAGCCACTAGATCTAATCCTTACAACATAACTATCCATGAAACTGCCTAATTACTAACAGCTTCGTCTAATCCCTAGCATTAACATTGTGCAATACATATTCCCTCTCAATTCTCTGCCCATTTCATCTATTAATATTACATTCATAACACTACCCATATAATCGACTTAAGTGTATGTTTTGTAACTTACCGATATAATCAAATCCTACCCATTAGAAACTTTGGTCAACCAGTTTACGCTTCAGCAAGTAGAGAAATCAGGACGGATTTATCTGGCTCAAACCAAAGCTTGTCATAAGCATTGCATTTAACACAGCATTACACACACTATTGCATCTACATTATATAAGAACTAATTTCAACCCTCAAAATTATTAAGATCATGTTAAGTAGATACCATACATTTGTATAAGTCGAGCGGATGCCTAATACTTTCCCGCACTATAACTACAGTCCATTACCCCGAATCTTTAGTTGCAAATCATCTTAAGGTTGAGAATCTTTGGATCCTCTTTCCTACTATTTCTACGGGATTAGCCGGCTGTAGAAGCCAAGTAATTAGCCAGTGGAGACTCCAATCAAATATAATATCCTTCTACACACAGTACAAAGCCCCTAAAAAGAGCAACCCGCGATCCACTCCACGGTGTGACCTTATCAACAGGTTGTATGGAAACTAAACATCAGGTGCCCTTTGGAGGTTTCAAATTGTGGGTGCCATTGTCCCCACTACTTTCCATAATGTGGTCCACTTGAGTTTTGGATCTGCTTCATTTTTGGGCACATGTCCTAAAATGATCTCACAAAATGGATGGATAGTATGGATATGACACATACATCTTTGGGGGACCACATAATTTGATGACGTCAACACACCACTGAGTTCGGTAGTGCGTGTCATAACACGCAATCCCCTTCCATTTGCATCATGGTGTTTTGGTGGAAATAAAACCGGGAAATCTCGTTTCTCGCGATATATTGAGGTGTGGTACTATAATCCAAATTGCAAGGATGTCTATCCAAACCCCTAAAAAATTCTGGGGTCAAAAGAAAAAAAGGTAACTGTATACGTGGCATTGATACTCTGGTAAACTCTGACGCTTCATACACATGCACCCATGGGGTATACCCTCGGCACATATGTAACTATAGTAAACTGTATACGCCGTCGAATACGATCGATTATACACTCCTAACTGATCAACAGACATCTGTATGTTGAATCTGGACCGTTGAATATTCTCCATTTGATCCTTTCATGAAATGCCCACCAATCGAAGGGCTAGGACATCAACTGAGTGTAACTATTCTTCTATGGCCGATCTAAAGTGGGACACATGACTTGGACGGTTTAATTTGATTTACATGTATTCCACGTGTCAATTTCTGAGAGGATGATCACAAACCATCAATCTACCAGAGAAGCAAAGTTGTTCTGTTCCCTTTTGTTCATGTAGACCATGGAAATCATTCTGTCCACTATCGGGTCCACATCACGGGTCCAAGAATGCTCACCCGTCAGAAAATCCACTCAATCATGCTATCGCACGTGTGCACGCTGCGCACTCTTCGCACGTGGCAACCAATGATCACGGTATCCGGCTTGGTGGGCCACGTGGCGACATCATAATGTGACACATGTCGTACATTTTTTAAGGTCAGTAATTAGTGTTGCAAGTCATCAATGGCCGGCCGCCAATGACCTCACGCAGCGTTAATGAGTTTGCGAAATGGGGGCACGTGAGCTGTGAAAACGTAGGGGTGTACATGAGTCGAACCGAGTCGAGCTGGCCTCAACTCGACTCGGCATGGCTCAGCCCTTCAAGCATGACGGGCCAGCTCGGCTCGATTTAGTCAACGGCTTGGGCGAGTTCGAACCAAGATCGAGCTATCAAGCCATTTTCACAAGCACATAAACTGCATCTTTAAAAGCTCATTGTATTTCAAATAGCAGCAATAGTTTTACAGGTATTTTATCAAACACCTTCTAAGCAATATAAAAAGCAAGAAAATAAGAGTGTTGGTTTCATAAACATACCTTCATTGCCACTGGCCACACTTCTTTGAATTATTTCATCAGACACTTGGTAAGCAACATCAATATCAAAGTGACCGAGTCACCGAATTGGTTCGATCCAAGTTCAATTCGAGCTGGATTCGATCCGAGTCAAGTCGAGTTTGGGCCAGAACTTGAGCTTAAAAAATCAGCTCGACTCGGCTCGAACTCAGCTACGAACCAAGTCGAATCGAGCTTTTTCGAGTCGAGTCGAGCGAGCTAACTGAGCTAGCTCAGTTCGTGTACACCCCTAGCTGTGATTTATCAGTTGGGGAGTGATCATGTACATCCATACGTGTGGGCCCACCTTGTTGCGTCTATGCACCCCAATCGTCCATTAAATGGACCCCTTTTAGGTCCAGAGTCCAAAAATCAAGGAATAATGGGAGCAGGGAGAGGGTATTGCCCACTGTAGAAAATTTGGACGCAGATTGCGTCCTACCGTGATGTATGGGTCTTATCCACACTATCTATCTATTTTTCGTATCATTTCAGGATATAATCCAAAAAATGGGGCAGATCCAATGCTTAAGTGGACTACACATTGGGGATTAAACTCTTACCGTTGAAATTTTGTTGGGGCCCATAGAAGTTTTGGATGGAGCTGATATTTAGTGTTTTCTATTCATCCAAGTATATTTAACTTTATGAATAGTTTAGATGGCAAATAAACATTACGGTGGGCCCTAGAAAAGTTTCAACGGTGAGAATCATTATCACCACTGCTTCCTGTGATGTGGTCCACTCGAGCCTTGGATCTACCTCATTTTTGGACTTATGCCTAAAATGATATGAAAAAAATGGACGGACGGTGTGGATAAGACCCATACATCAGTGGCCACTCGTCTATACATTATATTTTTTTATCAAACTATTTTTTTTATAGACACACACGTGTCCAAAAATGAATATACGACACATGTCAAAGTGAGCACTATGGTCATGGCCTTATTGGATCTGCTCTGGTCTATATGTCATCTATTCCAGTCATCAGATCAGTTTCACGAGGATTAAGGGATACCCTAAAAACGAAAGCTATTCTATAACTCATGTGAACCTAGAGGTGTACACGAACCGAGCTAGCTCAGTTAGTCCACTCGACTCGACTCGAAAAAGCTCGATTCAACTCAGTTCGAAGCTGAGTTTGAGCTGAGTCGAGCTGCTTTTTGAGCTCAAAAATGAGTTAGAGCTGCCCCAGCTTGGCTCAACTCTGATCGAACCCAGCTCGAATCGAACTCGGATTGAACCGGTTCAGTGACTCGATTACTTTGATATTGATATTGCTCACCAAGTGTTTGATGAAATGACTCAAAGAAGTGTGGCTGGTGGCAAGTAAGGTATGTATATAAAATCAACACCCTTTTTTCTTAATTTTATGTTGCTTAGGTGTTTGATAAAATATGCATAAAATCATTGCTGCTGTCTCAAATGCAGTGAGATTTTGAAGGTGCGGTCCAGGTGTTTGTGAAAATGTTGCAATGGCGAACTCAGCTCGATCTTGGCTCAAATTCAGCTCGAACTGGCCCGAGTTGTTGACCGAACCGAGCCGAGCTGACCAATCAGGCTTGAGGACCAAGCCGAGCTGAGTTCAAGCTGAGGTCAGCTAGTGGCCGAGCCGAGTCAAGCTAAGGCCAGCTTGACTCGGTTCGACTTGATGTACACCCCTAAGTAAGTGAACCACGCCAATCGAACTTAGAAGTTCCAAGAATGATCTACGTTGTTCCTTGTGGCGTGGTCCGCCTAAGGTTTTTTTATCTACCTGATTTTTGTTCTGTAAGGTGAGCACGACTTTTTAAACCTGATTTACGGTTTGGATTCGACATAGACAAAATGTTCGCATGGGAACTGACATACGTTCATTCCCCAACCACATGTCCATAATCCTCTGATTTTCCATGGGGTCTGTATTTCATTGAGCCAGGCTGTTGGCCTGATGCCCCTCACCAAAGATAGGCCATTGGCCATAAAATCTCCTCAATTGGAAAATCATAACCCTTCGATTGGCAGCCAATGGATTGACGGTTAAGAGAAGAAACACAACATAGATATAAAATGAAAAAATATTGGAGGTTTTGGACTCACGGCACATCCACAGTGAACCCAGTAGATCAATGGTCCGGATCACTGGACCATGGGCCCCACTTGTACAAACTAAATAACCATGGACACTATTCATATCACATGGGAAAGAAATCACCTGTAGGCACACACGTGGCACGCCTGTCTTTCCTTTCAACGTTACACTTGAATGCATGAGTGTTGCCTGACGGTGGGGCCCTGTACATCCATGCCGTCCATCAGTTTTTCCAGCTCATTTTATTGATGGGTCCCAAAAATGAAACAGATCCAAACCCCAAGTGGACCACACAGTAGGGATTGAATTCCTGCCATTAAAAACTTCCCTGGTCACAAAAGTTTTGGATCAAGCTGATATTTGTGTTTTCCCTTCATCCAGGTTTGTATTACTTATAGGTTGGATGGAAAGAGAACATTATGGTAAGGCCTAAGTTTTTAATGGTGAGTGTTTAATTGCCATTGTTTCGTCTGTAGTATGGTTCACTTAAGATTTGAAGATGCTTCATTTAAGCCATACACTAAAATAAGATGGAAAAACTGTTTAACGGAATAGTTATACAACACATATAAAGTGGCCCCATGGCAGATATGTATGAGGCCCACCCTGATATTATTGTTTATTCATGCGGCCTATTCCTTTTCTCATATAATTTTAAGATAGAAGTTTAAAAATGAGACAAATCACACCACACATGACTCTTGCATTTATTGTAACTTATATTTAATGCTTTGTACATTTAATGCAAGCAATTAAGCTTACTATTTAGTGTGGTCTAGTAAGTGTTCCATCTACTTAATTTTTGAGATCATGCTTTAAAATGATACGAGAAAATGGATGGATGATGTGGATACACAGATACACCCTAATATAAGCCTGGCTACAGGTTTGCTTGGACCCGAATTTGAAAGAGGCGTGGCTTGGGTGGATCCTTGAGGCTCAGTGTGACAAACGTGCTTTACATTCACACCTACATTCATTTTGACAGCTCATTTTAGGACATAAAGTAGATTCAAATATTAGGTAGACCATAGCACAGAAACAGTAGTGATTGAATCCAGTATTAAAAACTTTTATGGGCCCACTAGAATGTTTATTTGCCCTCCAACATGTTCATGAAGTAACAAAGACCCGGATAAAGAGACCATACCAATATAAGCTTGATTCAAAACTTTTTTTTATGGTCTACTTAGATTTGGATCTGCTTCAATTTTGAGATCATGCTCTAAAATGAGTTTTCGAAGCCGATAAACAATATAGATATAAGGTACATACATCACAGTAGACCCACACTCAGGGATCATCCTCACCTCGGTGGATCCGGGGATCCACTGAAGCTGCACTCATTTTGAAGGGTGTGGATTGCCTGTGACACAGGCACAGAGATATGTTTGTGCCACAGCTGTGTGGGGAACATAGACTTGTCTGCGACAAATCCACTTTGTCTATCTGTTTTGAAAGACTACTGTATGACAGGATTTTAAAAATCAGACAGATTCAAAACTCATATCAGGTAGACCATACTACACGAAAACTATGATGATTGAACATTGGGCGTTGGGCGGTTACGGAAGTTTTGTATCAGGATGATATTTGTTCCTACAGTTTATCTGAGTGGTGATAATCCTATGAACGGTTTGGATGGCATATAAACATCATGTCAGATCCAGGAAAGTTTCAATGGTGGATGCTGCTGTTCCAACTGTTTTGTTGGTGTGGTCCACCTAATTTTTGAATCTGCTTGATTTTTAGAATATTGTCCTAATGTGGTATTTCAAAACAGATGGACAGAGTGGATTTGTCATGGACATCTCTGTGGACCCTGCACAGCCTCGGGCACAGAGATATGGGGTCACACCAGCAATCCTCTCCAATTTTGAACGGTTCGATTGGCCCGTTTCTCATTGACAATCCTATCCATATCATGCAAATGGTAGGCCCATATTTTTTTATCACTTATAAATCAGCACATCCGCTGATTAGCTGGGCCCCACCCGAATGAATATACTTTTCTAATAATTGGACCCGGATCCAAATATCGGATCGGATCTAGGTAACCTCTGCTGGATCCGACCCGCTTACACTTCTATAAAATCAGCAATTCATGTGGAACTGGTAACCTCAGGCCTGGTCCGAATCCGATCTGGGACTGGACCCAGATTTGCATCCAACGGCTCGGATCCAAATCAAGTTGGATCTGGCCCACCTTGACCCAACTGAATACAATCCATTTACAGCCCTGTGCAGAGATAATGTCGTTCCATACATACATCACATACTTAAAAATCAAGTCAATCCGAGACTTGTGTGGGCTACAACACATACAGAAGTTGAGAGGGGCTACACTCCATTAAAACATTTATAATCATTTGTTGGGCCCACCAAGATGTGGTTCACAAATCCAGTCCATCCATTATATGTGTCCCACTTGGATGAGGGGTCAGACCAAATTTCAGACACATCCAAATTTCAGGTGAGCCCCACCGAATGTTTTTATATGTTTTAGGCATGTCTTCACATGATTTTAAATGGTATGGCCCACCTGAGTTCCATATACGGCTGATTTTTGGGATATCCCATAATTTAAAGGGGACCCATCAAATGCATAGTGTTGATGTTCGACATACATCATAGTAGGCCCACACAGGTCAATCTCATGGAAAGTTCCCACGAGCTCAACCGCATGGAACCCTCTCTCTCTCTATATATATATATATATATATATATGAATGTTTTAATGGAGGGTAACCCCTCTCAACTTTTGTACGTGGTGTGGGTGGTGTGGTTCACACAAGTTACCGATTGACTTGATTTTTAAGCCCTAAGACCATCCTGGAATGTTGCATCTGACAGATAGGGTAGATGTTTGACATACATCATGGTGAGGACTACACAGCTCGACCTCATGGGGAGTTCCCATGACCTCGACCGTATAGATATATAAACTCCTAAGAGACTCATGATCCAGACCGTCCATTCTATGGACCCAGCAACAAGTAGAGTGCAGTTTGCTAACATATAGTGGGTCCCATGGTTCAATGATCCACATCATTGATTTGAGGGCCTCACCATGTAGATGACCAAAAATCTCCCACATTGGAACACCGGGCTACAAATAGGACAGCAATCGAAGGGTCAAGATCATCCGACGAGGCAGATTTTTGGTTCATGTCCCATCAGGATTAGAGCACGTCAGATCAGCTCCCGGAACATAGACCACACATGCATGAAAGCCTGCTCATCCACATATTAGGTGGGCCACTTTCTGTCTATCTCGAGCTAATTGTATTGCTGGAATGTGATATATGGCTTTGGACAACTAAATAGAAAAGCTGCCGGCATTTGTGCATGTTATAAAATCACATGGCCATGGGCCCGTTTGGCAGTACCTCAAATTTGGAAGCCATTGCATCCTGCCCTTACGGAAATTGGTCCGGGGATCTGTGTGGCCCACCCTGATATATGGGTTTCATCTACACCGTTGCTCTATTTTTCCATATTATTTTAAGACATTAAGCCAAAAATGAGGCAGATCTAAGGCTCAAGTGGACCACAACACAGGAAGCGGGGGTGATAATGATGCCCACCGTGGACACCTTCCTAGGGCCCACCTTGATGTTTATTTGCCATCCAACTTGTTCATAAGGTCACATAGACATGGAGAATACAAATTTTAGGTTCATTCAAAATTTTCATAGCCCTTAAGAAGTTTTTAATGGTGGATGTTCAATTCAGACTATGTCGTCCACTAGCGTTGGATCTCCTCATTTTTAGGCTTATACTCTAAAATAATATGAAAAAATGGATAAACAACATGGATAAAACTCATACATTCCTGTGGGCCCCATAGAGCTCATGATTAGACCATTCCATCGTGGTAGGGCACACGGAATCCACTTCCCTAAAATTGTGAGTGGACCTAGAATTGACCACCCAAATGAGAATAGAATGTTGGGGGACCACGGAAGCACCTAGAGATGAATCAAGCAAAGTATTCCAATCACACAATTAAGCTCAATCATGAAGATTCTGAGTTTAACATAGAAAAAATTCTTTTAGAAAAAAAAAAAAAAAAAACACCATGGCACAAAACGACAAGTATGCACTATGAAAATAGAAAATTATAAGTGATAGAGATTATCTGATTCAAACAAACCTCGAATCACCTCAAGTTACACCCTTAAAACCCTAAGAACGAATTAAAAAGCTCTTGGATACCCCATATTCTTACACTCATGTATATAACCTCTAGGTGAATAACAATCGAAAAGGTTCTATACAGTGGGGCTCATGAGAACTTCCCATGAGGTCAAGTTGCGTGGGTGCCATCGTGATGCGTGTCGAACATCTATCCCATCAATCAGATGCACCATTTCATGGTGGGCCTGAGGCTTAAAAATCAAGTCAATCCATAACTTTTGTGGGCCACACCACACACAAAAGTTGAGAGGGGTTACTCTCCATTAAAACATCCATAATCATTTGTGGGGCCCACCAAGATATGTTACACAAATCCAGCCCATCCATTATGTGTGTCTCGCTTGTATGAAGGGTCAGACCAATTTTCAGATACATCCAAATTTCAGGTGGGCCCCACCAAGTGCTTTTATATGTTTTAGGCATGTCTTCACATGATTTTAGATGGTATGGACCACCTGAGTTCCATATACGGCTGATTTTTGGGATATCCCATAATTTAAAGGTGACCCATTAAATGCACAGTGTTGATGTTCAACACGCATCATGGTGGGGCCCACTCAGCTCAACCTGATGGGAAGTTCCCATGAGCTCTCTCTCTCTCTCTCTCTCTCTCTCTCTCTCTCTCTATATATATATATATATAATATATATATATATATAACTCGGGGCATACAAATGGGCCACGTAATAAGTTACTTTTTCTACTTACAATAGTAGATAAGTTTGGTTTTTAATCAATTATAAATAACTTTTTTACATAAAGGTACTTCATCACTTCATTTAATAAGTAGAAATTAAGATAGGTTAATTAAGGCATAAGTAGCTTTAAGTAACGTAGGGCGTGTTTGGCCGATCCGATTCCCTGGGATTAGGTGGGATGGAATGGTTTTTAAGGTAATGATGGTGGTGTTAGTGTTTGTCTGTTGATCCCATGGGTTTCGGATAGCCCATGGGATATCCAACAGGGTGTTTGGATGGTCACAAATGGATGGATTTGCATCTCCACTGCTTCTTATGGTGTGCCCCACTCATTGCTTTATAGCTGCCTCAAAACAACTTTGTGGCTGAATGTAGGCAGGTGAAAATGATGGAGGGAGTAGATATCTCATAGATATCTTGGTGGGCCCTACACAGGGGTGAAAACCTATATCTCGGGATTAGCGGTCCAGGTGTTGTTTACGAGGGTGCCGTGGAATGGTTTTTATTCCGCCGTCCCAAACAGAAAAGGGAATGGGATGTAAACAGTATAACCCTCGTAAAACGTCTTTATCCCATATCCAGCACCCGGCCAAACACACCCTTAAAGTCCCTTAAATGCCTTTACTTTTACATTAAAGCCCCCTCCCATACTCTTCAACAATGCAAGGTTTAAATTGCAAGAAAATTTTTGCCCTTAGCTGCTCATATCATACGTGCAATGGAAATTCCCATTTTGAGCTAATTTTGCCAATGGGAGTTTTATTCTTCTCCCCTTCCACATTTCAATGAATGCATCCAACAGCTCAATTGCGCCGAACTAGATTTGATACGAGTTCTCATTTTAGGGCACATCCAAACAAGCCCCCGGCAAAAAGTGAAGAACCCCATTCTCATTTTGAAGTTAGGTCTACTACATACATTCCGACACGGCCCCACCGGACTTTTTCACATAGAGTTTTTGTGTCTCCCAAAGCTTGCCTTAATTTAGGGTTCATTTGAAAGTTTTCAAGCTTTTGCTTGTTTGGGTCAAAAATAAAAATTTTGCTTGTCTTCCAAAAAAATATGTTAGCGTAATCCAAGCCGTTCATCGGGTTCGTATCATTGATCAGATCCCTAACACAAAAATCAGGTGAGCCACATTTTATGAAACAGAAAAACATGGCCTAGTTTTCATGCCATGCATTTATTTATAAGATTATGTCCAATGTGATGAGTGGGTCAGCATGATTTTTGGGCTAAGACACCTAGATGGTCGGTCCCATCTGATGGACAGCTTAGATCTCACACCCTTATACCTGTAGCAATTGGACGGTCGGGATGTAATCTAACAAACCTTACATTAATATCTTCATCTCTAAAATGGAAGTAGCTATTTGTCTAGTGATTCAGACCGTTCATCCAGTGGTACTGATGAAAGTTGTGGACCATTTCCCATCAAGTGGGCCATCCAACATTTAAAAATAATAAAATAATAAAAAATTAAAAAAACCAATTGGGACCCACTTGATGAATTGGCCGGCTTGATTTTTTCACCCGGCCAATTGATGGTAGTGTTGTAATGGGTGTATAAAATGGGCCTTGATCAACGGTCCAAATTCAGGGCCCACATTTAGTGGGCTTTCCAGGTTTGGGCTGGGCCTGACATGTGTCATCAATCCAAGATTCTCACATTATGACCTTACTACAAATAAAATTATGAGAGATGATTAGAGGTGCGTTTGGTTGCTCCAAATATAATGAAATTTCATGATTGTGATCATGAAATTTCATGATACCAAACGCACCTTAAATGGTAAAAACATATTAAAAGTAGCAGTCAAAAGTTTTACAGCATATTATTATCTTAGTTTTGCATAATTTCGAAATAGTGGTGAGTCATCTCCCACACGTGTCACTTATGTAGAGCTATCCAGTCCATCCAAAATGTGGGACCCATTGTGGATGGATCATATGTCAAAAATCACACTGATCGAGTAATCCTAGCCAGCCAAATGATTGCTATTAAATGAATGGCTAAAAGTAAGTTTAGGAGCGTCGTAGATTTGAAGGACGGATCTGATTTTTATGGTAGGAAATCTACATGGTGGTAGACTTCTGATGGACGGCTTGGATATTGCAGATGTCTGCCACGCTGGCATATTTGGTGGCGTGTGCATTAGCTGACTTGATTACACGTGTGCATTAGGTTCAACATATGTTTCATGGCCTACAACATGAAAAATCACTCTGGCAGAGTGATCCAATCCATCCACTTGGGCTTCTCATCTGCACCATCCATTTGTCAGGCCACGCATTGGATGATTGGAATGATCTAACAAACGTGATTCATTAGATCTATAAGCAATCGATGATGGCTCGAATTGTTGGTCAGGCCTTTTTTCATAAAGAAATGATCTTGACCGTCCATCTTATAGGCTATTAATTGGATGGGTAGAAAAGTTCCATTGGTGTGGTTTTTACGTGGTGGCCATGAGATGTGTGTTAAAGCTAATGGACGGTCTAGATCCATTAAATGAATTGCCCAAGTATAACCTTAGTGTGACAAGAGCATTGGATCATTTCTCCATGAAGCTGTGTTTGAAAGAATCGGTGATTCGGACGGACTCAATCAGCCCTGAGTCAAGTGTCTGAGTTGTTAAATCGGCCTAACTTGCCCTTGTCGCGGGTGACTCATGATATTAAACCAAATTGGGTCCCACCGTGTCCGAGTCGACTCATCCAAGTCACACCCAACTCAGTGGGGTTGACGGGACTCAATCAGATCTAGAGTTGGGTATAAGGGTGTACACAAACCGGGCTAGCCCGGTTAGCTCGCTCGACCCGGCCCGAAAAAGCTCGACTCGGCCCGACCCGGAACTGAGTTCGGGTCAGGACGGGCCAATTTTCTAGGCCTGAAACTGAGTTCAAGCCGAGTTCAGATACCTCCCAGTTCGGCCCGACTCGGTCCGAAACCCGGTTCATGATATATATATATATATATATATAACTAGTTCTTGTAATTTGAAAAGTTTAAAGCCATATACTTAATTTCTAAGTAACTTCTAACTGCTCATGTCTCATTTATCACTCTGTAAGAGTATCAAATCATTTCTTCATGAAGATTGTGAAGATGATTTGCAACATGACAAAATGTCATGTGTACAAGATCTGGGTCAGTCATCAGGTGGGCTAGCCCTGGTTCCCACTTATCAGTTGGCCCACATTTCTACCAGAAGAATCAATGGTTAGAAAAGCAATAATGACTGATGGTGAGTCTATCATCCTATTTTTTGGGCCATTGGATGTTCAAAGTGGGACCCAATAAGGACTAGCTTAGATGTGAAACACATGTGCCACATTTCTTGTCTTAATATGGATTAGAAAAATGAAATCTTAGTTTCATCCGGTTGGATGTACTAATTAGATCTTCTGATTCGAAAATCAGGCCGGTAAACACCTTAGGTTGGCCACAGGTATAAAACAAATAAACTGCTAAAACAAATTCTCTAGTCACCCATTTGTTTTGGGCAGCATGGTCACTGGGAGGAATTGAACGTTCCAGGCCAGAAGATTTTTTGTGGAGTTTATAGTTCAACTATCTAAACCGTTGATCGAGGGCCTTGTAAATTAATGGGACACGGATTACCTGCCAAAGCCCTTCCCATGAACTTGCTGTAAGGTTCGAAACTGACCCGAACTCAGGTTCGAAACTGGCTCGAACTCGAAGGTTCGAAACTGGCCCGAACTCGGCCCGAACTCGCCAGGGCCCGGTTCGAGCTGGAGATGTTGGCCCGGTGACCAGGCCCGGTCCGATTCGGACCTGGTGTGGCTGTTGAACGGGCCTGGATGAGCTGAGGCCAGTTCGACTCGGCCCGACCCGTGTACCCAACGTACGGGACGACTCGACTAGGCAAAATCGACTCGTCCGACTTATTCAAACTCAACTCAATCCGAATCAAGTGGATGAGTAGATCGGAACGAGTAGACTTAGTCCAATCCGAACTCAAACCGAGTCAATTTTGGATCACCCAGTAACTCAACTCAACTCGACTCAATCTGAAGCTTGACACGTGTGTGTGTGTAACTCAGATATGACGTTTTAGATTTGAGTCGCCATGTAGTTGATGGAGAGGTTGCAATTCTAACAAGTGCCCCTAAGTTTTGAGTTGTGATTTAAGCCTGTGGATACCCGTTGCACCTGACCCAACTCAGTGCAGACTCGACCCAACTTAGTACTTGTGATCGGGTCATACTCGGTCCAGATTAGTCCAGGCCAGACCCGGACTCGGATCAAGTCAGGCATGTCGGACTCGGTGTTGAGCCAGGTCGAGTTTGGATTAGGTCTATTTCAGAACCAGATCGAGCCGGGTCAGCCCTAACTCGGTCGCACTCGACTCGATGCCCAGCTCTAATCAGATCTTAAGAATTCTCATCTCAAGCCGGTTAAAATTATGGGTGACGATCGGCAGCCCACTGCTCAACCCAATTTGGACAGGGCTCAAAAGAGTAAGGTGGCAATAGGCAACTTGGGCTCACTTACGTCTCACCCAACAAGAATGAGTCTTAAAACCATAGTTCTAAAACATGAAAAAACATGACTCGGTGGAGTTGAGTAGACTCAACCAGATCATAAAAATACTCATCTCTAGTTGGACCAGGCTAGGGGTGGCATTAGGAAGCCTGCCGATGAGCCCGAATGGACTCGGCTCGAAGGCAATAGGCAGGCTGAATTTAGACCGGGCTTGATCCTATTAACTTAACACATGGGTCGGGCTTAATCCTACCATGGATGGCTTATTAAATTTTTGGTTGTCATTTCTACCTTGACCCACCCATGTTGTATCCTACAAATTAGTTATTCTATTCCTTTATTAGATAACACATGTATCCCGAGAATTGGTAGTTGGTTCTAATTTTTTAGTTTGTCTATTCCCTTGTGCATGTGTTGGCACAAAACTAACATGTGGACTAAAAACATTCACATGAAAAATAAGAATGGACTGGTCCCACGATGATATATGTGTTTTACCTAAATAGTACATCCGTTTTAAATATATTGGGTCATGTTTTACGGCAAGAGTGTAAAAATGAGCCAGATCTAAATCTCAAGTGGACCACACCATAAGAAAACAATGGTCAATGAACGCTGATCGTTAAAAACCTTACAGGGCCCGCTGTAATGTTTATTTTGCATCCAACTTGTTGATTAGGTTATAACGACCTGGATGAAGAGAAAACACAAATATCAGCTTGATCCACACCATCCAACTTGTTGATTATGTTATAAAGACGTGGATGAAGAGAAAACACAAATATCAGCTTGATCCAAACCTTGTGATCCTTTTGAAGTTTTTAATGGTAAGCATTCAATCACCACTATTTCTTGTGGTGTGGTCCATCTGAGATTTTGATCTACCTTATTCTTTGGTACATGCCTTAAAATAAGCTGAAAAAATGGATGGACGGTGTGGATGATGCACAGACATCATGGTGGGGCCCACAAAGCACAGTCCAGTAGGGATATGATCAATTTTTGGCCAAGTTGGATTGGGCAAGAATCTAACTAAACCATTGATCTAAACGGTTCATTGGGTCTAGAAAACATTCCATGGGCAACCATAAAAACATCAAACCTATCTAACAAATATTAACCATTCTATCAATGGTCTTTAATATGGGCAGCCAACATCTTTTACAAAAAAATAAATAAACAAATAAAAATAGGTCCAATCAACAATTTGGTCCACCTAACTATTAGGTCCATCATAGATATCTCATGATTATGAAGAATCACTTTTGTTAGGCGACTGTAACCATCCCATCCATGGCTTAAAAAAACGGATGGTTGTAAAAAAAAAAAATTTTAAAAAAGAAAAAAAAAAAAGAGACCAAGGATGGATTGGATCAGATCAGTGCAAGTTTTTCATGGTAGCGTGTGGAATGTGTTATAGACATACGGAATGTGTTTGTCAATTTTAAATATCAAATGTCAGCAGTTTTGGTGTTCAATACTCTAAAAAGGAAAATTTTACAATGAACCACCTAATTAATATGGAATATACATTCCGGCTACATTTTCAAAAGGGATTTCGAACACCTAGCTCATTAATCCAGTGTTATCATTCCACGACGGCTAGTTCATGGGCCTGTGAGAAAATGGGTTGTCTGCTTTGGATGGCACTGTGATGTTTATGTAAAATCAATCCTAACAACCAGTTGCATTAACTTAAGCTAAGAGAAGGGCCCAAACATCACCTCATCTTTGATTTAGGTGGACCACATGAGTGAAAAAAGTGTGTTAGTAACAATTGCCCTCCAAATTATTTCCCTAGTATGGCTCACCTGAATCACATATGGGTCCGAATATTAAGCTTCAGGACTAAATTTTTTGTGTGGCATCTAATGGTTGAAGTAGATTTCATATAGGGATTTTGATTGTACTATCATTGTGGTATAGTCAAACTCTCAAAATTGAAAAAAAGTTTCAAATATTCCTAAGGTAAATCATCTGACAGGTCTTGAAAAGTTTTTCCTACCAAATCGCTCTTGTCCTTGGATCAATAGTTGTACGGTTTTTAAGTGAAGAATAAGTTACATGGTATTCAAACCTGAGAAAGTGACGTGGACGGAAGTAATTATTGGGCCTATTGCAATCTAAATCCAATCCATTCATTTTCTTTGTAACCTTTATTTATATAGGAAGATGCTAACGTCTTACTGTCACCAATGTGTGTGGCCCACAAAACCTTATCCCCTATAAATGTGGCCATTCGATACGAACTATTTTCTGGTGATGTGGTCAATGTGACTAGCAGATGTTGATCATTTTTTTAAACCATGGTCATTCATGAAATTCTGATGTTAATGCATGGAGTGAATTCCAGACATATACGATAGTGGACCCCACAGATAGTTTACGAACGACCTTAGAAAGGGTCTAACGTTGCCTTTATTCATTTTTACAGAGGTTTTTCTTTCTTCTTTCTTAAAAAAGTGAAGATCATGGGACCCACTGCCACTTTTCCTCTGTCGTTTCTCTCTGATATTTCTCTCATCTGGAAGCTTCTTTCACCACTATTTTAGCATTCTTTGGCATCCTCACACGTTTGCTAGCAGTTTTTAGTGTCCCTAATATGTTAGTTATTTTTTAAGGTAAAAAAAAAACCTTAAATCTTATTATAGTCGCATTGTGTTAAGAAGGATCAAATTGGAGAAGTGGTTTTCATCTACTAAAGGTCGTGGTTATCATTCGGTAAGGCTTGATGATCAAAATGTGAAGAGTGGTGATTGGGAGGAGTGAAGGGTTGAAGTTGACAACTAAAAAAGTTGACAACATCAACCTTTAACATTTGACAACCACAACCCTTCACGTCATCAAACCTCGACTCTCTACAGTTGACAACCACAACCCTTGATAGTTGACAACCACGACCCTCACATTGTCAAACATCGACCTTTAGTTAATGACAACCTAGACCCTTCGCATTTAATAACGACGACCTTTAACAGATAATAACCTGAACCCTTAACATTTTGACAACCTCGACCCTTCACATTTGACAACCTGTACCCACTTATTTTTATTGCGGTTAACCCATATTAGAACATTATGTCTCGTCAGCCCATCCTATGCTATTATGATGGAGAGAGTACATACAAAAAGGGGATTTTTTCGTACGTAGGTGGGGACTCGAAAGGAGTTGTATGAGGGATAATATTACATATTAGGAGCTTCTACATAAAATGCATCAGATTACGAAGACAACACCGAATGAATTTGATTTGATAATGAAGGTTGTGTATGGTGAGGCAGTACGTGGATTACTCCCTCCACATAGAATTAAAGACAATGAAGATCTCGAGGCATATATGCTTTTTTGTGGACAGAGTCGACCTATTCAGATACCACTGTATATAGAGAAAGTGAGGCGTACACCTCCCGTGCAAGAGAGTAGTATACACTTTACATTACATTCGAACATATCATCCCTTGATTTGTAGTCTTCAAGTAATGATTGATGACTCGATGATTGCGATATACCTGACCCTTTAAGGAATTATACATATTATGATCGAGGACTTGAAGATTGTGATATACATAACCCTTCAAGGAATGATACACATCATGATTGAGGACTCGATGATTGTGATATACCTGACCCTTCAAGTAATGATATATATTATGATCGAGGATTCGACAATTACGATATACTTGACCATTCAAGGAATGATACATATAATGATCGAGGACTTAACGATTGCAATATACCTGAACCTTTAAGTAATGATCAATGTCAGAAAGAGCTGACAACTACAATATCCCCATCCTTTCCACCAATGTTATGTGTCTTGATCTATCAGGTTCAATTCAATTCACAGCCTACAAACTTAAATTTATGCGTAGCGGTCAATGAAGAATATCGAGATATTCTTAGATAACTGGATAATTTCTTTGCTTCATCCGATATTATTCCACTTGATATACGTATAGTCGATATAGCTTTTGTTAATGCAGATCATCAAAGATATCCGAAAATGGTGGACGAACCCAATGAAATATTTGTCGGATAAATGTTTAAAGACAAAAGCCGATTATAGAATTTTCTGAGTAAATATGCGATGCATTACAAATTACAGTATAAGATCCTGAATTCAAACAAGCCGAGATATACGATTAGGTACATTATATAAAGTTATAGTTGGGAGGATGGATGCATTGAAAGTGGACGGCATAGGTATAACGCCCCGAACATCGAGGGTCAAGCAGACGCTCAACTCCCGAGTTCCAACGCATCACTTATGCAACATAGATAATTAATGATGATTAAATGATGTCCATATTAGTGCATTAAACATGAGTGAGATTATACCAAATCAGCATATCAAACTCCAGATATGATTAAATTTAACAAGCAGAAGACTGTGATAGATATATAAAGTATAGAAGTGTTTTATAAATCCCCAGAGTATGATCATGTCGCCAAGCTGAATAAATACATGTTTGTTCCAAAATATACAAAATGACAAAGTGTAATGTCCAACTAATTCGTATCCCTATAATCCCATCGATCAGTACATGGTCTACATAGACCCGCCCGATAGCTGCATATAGGAAAACTCATCCTCATCGTCATAAACGTTAGGCTCCACTTTGTAAGCATCGCCATCATTTGTAGCTAAAACAGAGTCTGGTTGGTGTTTTAAAACACTATCCCAGAGTGGGAGCGAGTGATCAACTCAGTGGTACTATAAGGCAAAGGTTAACATATTATCAATTCAATCAAGCAGTAATGATAAAGCAGTACAACACTCATATCCTAAGAACTCTTAGTAATGCAGGAATGATATGTTATAATGATGCATGCCCTCGCCTGCACTCCCTCAGTGACATCATCTCACGATCGCGGCATGCACCACTCCGGACACGTGCGCTTCCTCGCCAAAGCACATACAATGCGGTGTATGTTAGCCAATACTTAATTAGGTTTATTCATACAGCAGGTTCGGAAAGCTAAGGTACCTCCCTTTATATCATGTACCCAAATAATGATACATATAGGGTCGTCAATCCTAGTTAATCACATACGATAGGCAAGTTATAGGGCAACGTCACCCCTGATTTAAAAACAGTGGACAGGCAAGTTCAGGTCGCTAAGGGAGGCTCGTCACCTCGGCGTAGGCCTACTTTATACTCGAGGTCACTACGGAAAAGACTCATCACCTTAGCGTAGGCCGACAGCTCGAATACAGTATCTCATACCACCGTATTTGGCTCATGAGTTTGGTTTGCTCACTGGTCACTACGGAGAGGCTTGTCACCCCAGCGTAGGTTGACAGGTTGACCACGGTGTTCCATACCGCCATGCCCGGCTCATGAGTCTTAGCGGATCGTGGTACCAAGGCTAAACGGGTTTTTCACTGGTAAGTGGTACCTTAGATTCAAGCAGTAGCGTCCATACATGGTGAACATACATTAGGCCAATCGGGTTACTTGACAAGCTCGACTGGTACGAGCGCACGTTAAATTAATCGACATGAAGCGCATACGCACTCCTCGTAGCCTAACCACTGTCGATAATCACCGTACGACTCGGATTCGTTGAACGTATCCGTTGTGGCGAAACTAGTTCGGCCACTCGATTGGAAACCATTACCGATTGCACGGACTACGTATTAGTCCTAATCATACTCAAATACAATAGGCATTCATATGTGATAGTCAAAACAACATGTGACAACCAATTCAAATATAAATCTCACTTGAGCATTTTAACAAACACATAGTGTGCATGTTATCATATATAGGCATTTCATCCATAAATCACATAGTAGCGTGATAGATTACATAAAGGAAACCGTAACTATAGATAAGGTAATTGAGAATCCTATCTCAACGCCCTCATTAAATACATTCCAACAAGCAATTCCTCATTCAGACATTTTATCAAACACTTAAACTACACATTTCAACATACATATAGTAAATTAGTTATAACATATAATATAGCAAATCCTTTCACAAAGGAGTTGTCACACATACAACAATCATGTATTCTCACTAAAAGATCATGGCATGCACAAATCATAATTCTATATTCATTCAAACATTTCAACAAACACATGGAATGCATCATATTCAACATAGTTCATATATATGTATAATATACGGAAACCATCGCATCTAAGTACATGTGACAGCAATCAAGTCAGTCATAAATCATTAGCTGACATTGAAAGCCTTAAAAACCATAACCTAAACATTTATAGTCTGCACCTTTCGCCGATACGCCGATTACGAACTCGGTTCGTACACTACGTATTTGTCTACGGCACAACGGCTACCTAAATCATGAAATAGGTTAGCTATTTCGTTGATTCTTCTATTTGGATTCCTAAAACAAGATTAGAGTTAGGATTTTTTTACCCAAATCGAAGTCAGAATCAAGGGTGTAACGATGGTAGGGTGACGATTCGGTGTGTGGAGTCGTGAGAAAGGATCCCGGCAACGATCTCCCTCTCTCTCTCTCTCTTCTTCTCACTCTTTCCTCCTCTTTTCTCTCTTCTCTCTCCTAGGGTTAGGAAAATTCGTATGGAATGAGAGAGGGGTGGGTTTAGGGCTTTAAATAGGCCCAGAAGTGATGTCAATGGCCCCAGGGCCATGATATACTTAGGTTATAACTAAGAGGTGGCTTTTTCGGTCCAACGGAGCTCATCCGGAGGTTCATTACCCGTATATGGTCCGGAGAAAGTTCCTTGACAATGGATCTATGTCAAGTTAAGATTTCGGTCTGATCGGATTAGTGGATCGACCGTGGAGGACCAATTTCAGTTCAACGGTCATCGTCACTTAATCAGGGCCACAAGTACACTGACATATGTAGGAAAATTTTCCTGATCTAAGGGTGTAGTTGGGTCAGAATCTAACGGTCTAAAACCTTAAATTTGACCTACAAGCGAACGGCCCAAATCACTTAAGTTTGAGTTCATTTTTTAAAGATATTCGCGTTTCTCACACACTTTACCCAGGACTCTAGTTGTGCGTTTCTGGATACTATTTGGACTCGATTCTCGCGATGATTGTCAAGCCCAGTAAGGTGGTCATAACCTTATAGTTTCACGGTTATCGGACTTTCGATGCGCGGTCCAGGTCCGATACGGAGTTTCAATGTGTTCCTGGGAACAACTGGGTTTTGAGATTGCTCCTAGATTTCTAGGTAATGTTGGGTTAGCGATTCTAATAGTTTTGGGTCTTGCGGTTCATATAGAAAGTGGGTTGAGCTAATTTATCGATTAATTCAGTTTAGTACTTAATTAATTTTCGTCTAATTTCTACATAATTTGACCCTTAACGATTTCTGCCTAAGGTGGTACTCAGGTCTTTGTATGGATTTTTTCGAGACATTACAGTAGGGATGTTCAAAATAAAGACTTACAACTCCAAGCATACATGTAGCATGTCGTTTGAGGCGATACGCCACTGCAAGGCAACTATCGAAGAGAGCGAACATGATATAACTTCAAAGAAGAAGGGAAGAGATCATCGCTAAGCCACCGGTCTATTAAGTAGTGAATTCGTCATTAGTCGTATAAGTTCGAGACTGACCTGCATGCCAAAAGAAATTCAACATCGAATGAATGAGACATAAGGCGTTGAAAACTTGAAATCAACTACAAGAAAGCATGAAAATGTAAGGTATTCATAAAGGAAAAAAGTCTTAGGATCTTACGAGGATTCTTATAATGAGCTTCTGGTGTATCTTCATGAGTTGAGAAATGCAAATTTAGGGACCATGATGGAATTACATGTGAACGAAGAAACAAACAGTTTCGAAAGATGCTTTATTGCAATTGGACAGTGTAACCAAAGCCACTAGTATATATTCGAAAGGTTTTGTGTGTTAATGCAGCGCATTTGATAGGAAGGTAAAAGGGTATTCTCTTCTTAGCTACGACATTGGATGAAAATAATTATGTCCTTTCAGTAGTATATGGGATCGAAGAATTGGAGAACAATATTAGTTGAAGATGGTTCCTTCACAATTTATACAAAACAATCGAGATTCTTCTAAGACATGTTATTATCTTAGATCGTCACAAAGGGTTGGTCAATCCATGAATATTTTGTGCATCATATTTCGAAAAACATAAATAAGGTGTGTTCAAATAATTCAGTGAATAATTATTTTTTGAGTGTTGTTAAGACATATAGGGCATCCACTTTTTTGGATATGATGAGATGCATTCAAATAGCGAACCCTACTATATTTCAATTTCTTAATGATATATATCAGGAAAAATAAACATCTGTATTCTTTTTTAGTAAAAGATATAACATCTTAACCACTAACATCGTTGAGAGCATGAATGCATTATTCGTAGATGCACGAGAGTACCCCATGACAAAACTTCTTGAAGTAGTAAGGACTAAAATCCAACAGTTCTTCCTATGTAGAAGAGATGAGGCATCAACATGCAAGGGAACTTTGACTCCAAGGGTAGAAAAAAGATTGAGCAAACTTTATCACTCAGAAGTGTGAAAGACACGATGTATTGTGATTTCTACGGATGAGTTTCAAATGACATTGAGGGGCATTACTAACATAGTGAAGATAAGATAGATGAAGTGTATACGTGCGGTGAGTTTAGTTGTATATTATACTACCTTGTGTGCATGTGAAGTGGCTTGTGATAAATATCAACTTAATATTTGCATTGGATGGTACGGATGGGTCCTACAAAGCTTGTGGGGCCCACCATTTCAAGTTTTAGAATGTTTTAGCCAGTGGTGGGTTTGGAGAAAAACTATTGCAACTTCTATCGCCGCATGCGGCCGAATTTTTTGGCACTGGTTACGCTTGAACCTCTCCTTCCAATTTCTTGTACACAGAAATAAGACCTAATGGTCTGGAATGAATTAATCCCCGCCAATCTAGGATTCACTTTAACTGTTTCTTAAAATATACAGTAGAAAGAAGGATTTTGCAACGCTCATCTTCTCGATGTTCCGTGTGAATACCTTGAATGGTTTGGATACTCTCCTATAAATGGTCAGGATCAATGAGAAATACTCGTCTTAGATTCGAAAGGAATCCGACTCCAACAGTAAGAGAAGAAAATGAGATTTTTCATTTTTAAATAAGTTGTTTTCACACGTTGGGTGAAAACACAGTTCTGGTTTTGATCGTACATGCATGCACACATTCAATGCACAACGATCTCTAGTCACACATATATCACCAATAAGAGTTGAGGTTCACTGATATGCGACTAAGATGAGCAGTGGCCCGCCCATGTACCATTCCAGTTATATAACTCGATCCTAGTTGTATACAGTGATAAATCTTAAAGTTCCACAATCTAACCTAAGACCTAGTGGCCTACTCAACTTAAAATTATAACTCAATTATCCTACAGGACTTCTGAGAATGTTTAGATGTTTATGTATAGGTGATCTCCCAAACCAACGATCAGATCATGCATTTAGTGCGCGAAGGTGTATGGTGGAGAATGTACATAGGGTTACCACACTAGTTTTGGGTTTTTTAAAATATAGGAGCTATAGAATTACTCCCTATTGTTTATGAATTCTGAAAATAGCTTTAGACACAACTAATGGGGATTGTAAGTTGATAAGTTCGTTAGGGATCACTCGGGAATTGGGTAGAGGATTGTTTTGTTATTTTCAGGTAGGTCAACTAGAGAATTCAATTTGAAAATCGATGAATTAATGGTCCATCTCATGAGTTAGGTCTTGAAATTGGAGATGTACGATCCAGTTGAGTTGATTATCTAGTTTCTGGATTTTCATTGTGATCAGACTTTTTAAAATGGGTTTTCCAAAAATTTAAAAATAGACTTCGACAATGTGCAACAATTATTTATACATTAGGGCCAAGATAATAGGTTTAATGTTATGGATGATCGAATATAAAGGTCTTAATCATGTCCATATTTCATTCCATGATGATGGGATGGTCTAAAATCAAAATCAATAGTTGGATGGGTTCATCTACTCGTGAAGGGTATTCTCATCGGTTGGATTTAGAGGTAATTAAGTATGTAGTTCATGATATGCATCAATGTGCATGCATGTGTGCACAACTAGACTTAGAAGTAAAACCTACACGTGTGAATGTGCACCCGAGTACATAATCATCTGTGAAAGTTTTCAAAATATTACAACTTAAGCACAAAACAATCATGCATTGCTGGCCGTTGCTAGAGGCATTTCATGGACTAGGCATTATGGACCCATTTCTCACAGTGAAAACGGTCCAATTTTAATAAGCCACATCAAAGCATATGAGAATCTATTAAGAAAAAACTCATAAAATCAATTTTTTTTTAAAAAAAAATTGATTAAAAAATAAAACATTAATGAGTAAAACCAGGCTTATTAAAACCTTTATAAATAGTCTAAATCAGGCCATCCAAGGCCGGATCATCATTCCCCCTCTTGCGCATGAGTGCAGGGAGGTGTGCACAGGCAGACATGATCGGTTAAAGGTTTCTAGGTTATTTTTTCTACCAGGCCAAAGGTTGTGTGCATACGGGGTTGGCATAAGAGAACACATTCACATAAAGGATATGAGGGGAGATCTAATATAGCCTTAATTTTCCCTGCCCAACTTTTCAATGTGGGACTAAATTTTTTTCAAAATGAAACACAATAACGCGAACTAAAAAAAAAAAAAACAAAGGTTCTTTATTTTATTTTTTTCCTTTTCCTTATATATATATATATATATATATATATATATATATATATATATATATATATATATATATATATATATATATATATAAACAGTGACTGCTAGATGAAAGATATACTGGGGACTGTTCCTTCTAATAATGTAAAAAGGATCTTTATCGTCGTAATGATTAAAAAGCTAACACTTGTTAATTATATCAGGAACTTTTAATAATAGTGGTAAGTATGAAATAGATATTGGAATTTGTTCCTTCTGATAATGTTAAAGATGTTTATTGTTGTAGCAATGGAAAAGCTAACATTTGCCAATTACACAACTTAGAGAACTAAAGTATGTGTGTACCTTCAAGTTGTGACTTTAGGGAAGTTATTAGTGGAAACAAGGTTGAGATGGCAAAGAATGAACGATCAATGAAGATTTGAAGATGGAAGATTGAGAAGATACCTATAGTTTTAAGAAAGTGCATTAAGAGGTTTGGACACATAAATTTTGATTTGTCCATCTTAGGTTTAGAATAACTTCAAGAACTCTATTTAAAAAGTGGTATTTCACAAGTACTTACAAATTATTGCATATGAGATGTTGAATGGTGAAAAGAAATTCATCGAGTTCAAGCATCAAGATGGTATCAATGAATTAAACAAGATTGAAAATGAAGTATCTTGTGACACTTCTAGTATTATGGGAAAGGAGGAGGTAAGAAATATGGGGGACGATTTTGAATCCACCAAAGAGTAAGATGAGATTGTTCATATTGAAATTCCTCTTTTCCTTGCTGAAGATTGAAAAATATAAAACATTGAAGAAAGCTTTGAAGACACAAAAAAGTTCTTCCATGATTCTAAAATATTAAAGTGTGTATCCTTAATTTAGAAGATTTTAATTTTTTGAGTATTGACCACATCAATTTTGATAGGATGGAGAGTGGCAACTTACATAAAATTTGTGAAAAAAAAGATAAAGATGAGAAAAGAAAATTTCTACTTAATTTAGAAAGCTTTATGAATATAAGAGAAGTTATGAACTATTTGGTGTGTAATTGTATTGATGAAAAACTATTTATTAAAATATCAAGATATGATATAATTAGAGAAATTCCAAATTCAGAAACTATTATGAGAGATGTGAAAGTAATAATGAATGCATGAAGGTTAATTTTCAGAGATGAAGAGAATTAAGAATACGCTTATTATCCAAAGCCAAAGGTTAAGATATGCAAAGTTCAAATTATGGTACAATATGAGTATGGTACGAATGGTGAATGGTGAAATCATCAAATCCATATGGCAATGGTATTTACTGTAATTGATGACTCAAGTGGAGCTTGTATTTTTCAAGTCTCTGGACAATGACACAAACAAGTTTACAAGATCACTAATAATTAAAGTTTTGCAAATTCAAATATTGGATAACAAATATTTTTACAAAGGTATTGAATGTAAAAGATGTTCTTAGATGAAGATCTATGAGAATGAGAGAGTGAGACCATTAAATTCAAGTAAACTCGATTTGCAAATCTTGGTACAACTTAGATTAGAATTAGTTATTATTTTTCATTTTTAGGCAAGTTTCTACTTTAAGTTCAAGGCTAAGTTGGATTTCATTTTTCAGTATAGAGAAATTATAGATAGAGGGCGTAGTAGAGACTAGAGAGGCATCGCTTCATCTATTGTGCATATGGAGTGAAGGCTATTTTTCTCCGAACTAGACATATGGCTCGTTAATTCAAGTTATTGTAGCAACAATAGAAGTAAGATTTTCACTACTTACGAAAACTCTCCAATTGGAATACTTTAGCACTTTTTTTTAAAAAAAAAATCTTATTTTATTAAAATTTTTTTTTTTTTTTGAATTTGGGACATCGCCCTTACCCCTTCTTTGTGTGCCACTACTTTGAAAGTCTATAATCTTCCAATATTAAAGATTTTTTAGGAAGCCAAACTCTATCATTGTACTTCACCAAAGGTCACTTTGATATCAAAAGCCACTTTAAACTAATGGTTATAACCATCTAATCAATGCTTGAAAAAATGGATGAGCTATATTTATTATACTAGAGAGGTTCAATTAATATCTGGGCCATCCATCATGTGGGGGCCACCTTTGATTTACAATCCATACTGAAAGTATATTTGATTGAATACTTCTAACCCGCCGATCAATGGCTATAATAAATAACTATTGATATTGATTAGAATAAGGTCCAATTAGTAATCTAAATCATCTATCATGTTGGCCCTACCTTTGATTGCTTATCCCATTTAAAGACTTTTTTTAATAGATAATCCTGAGTACTTGAACAATAGGTATAACATAGATAGCCACATTAAAGGTCCAATTAATGATTTGGACCATCCATTATATGTAAGGCGTACATTTATCCTCCCATCCCTCTTGATTTGATGATTTTAGCCATCCAATCAATGACTAGGAAAATGAAAAGTCCAAGTTAATTATAATAAAAATCTACTCATTAATTTGGATTGTCGTGACGTAAGGGTGTAACTTTGATTGTCATTTTTTACCAGAAGGATAGAGAGAGAAGACATTGAATGGGATGTTGGGAGAGTAATTTACGTTAGCATGCATCACGTTGTATTATTTTATAAATACTAATGTCCAAACAACATTAAATAAAATCAATAAAATAGATAATGACATCCACATAACATTTGTATATAAAATTAAATATCTAGAAGGTTATGGAAATTGCTTTCTTTAAAAATATGTTTAAATTTTTTGCTTTAAATGGACTCAGAATTCCCCTCCAAGCCCAAGAAGCATGGACATGGATGGATGGTTATTAAGAAAATGGCAATCGAAGTTTATTTCACCGTCCATTTTTTTAACATTCTAGATTCTAAGAGTTAGGATTTTTTGATGAGGGTGATTTTAGGAATGTGGCCCATCAAGGGCAAGAACTATCTAATGATCGGTTTGGATCTAGTACAGCTATATGAGTAAAGCAAAAAAATAAGTAAAAGAAGGACACATGCATGAAACACGAATTGAACGTAGCATTTCCCAACACAAGATACTTTCTTGAGGGATATTTTTGGGAATTTACTCTTTTAAATACCATTCCCTAAGTGCTACCCGGTTGCACCCAAGACAGTGCATCCCTCACATTGGGGCCCACCCTGATGTAGGTCCTTTAAATCCATGTTGTCCATCCATTTTTTCATATCATTTCAGGGCATGAGCTTAAAAATGAAAAAGATCCAAATATCAGACGAACCATACTACAGGAAACAACAGTGAGTGAACACCCTACCATTAAATACTTCCTAGGACCCACTATAATATTTCCATAGTGTTTATTTCCATCCAAACAACTATCAGATTGATTCAAAATTTATGTGGTACATTAATGGTCAATCACTACTGTTTCCTATGGTATGGTCCACCTAAGAATTGGATCCGCTCCATATTTGGGTACATGCCCTAAAGGGAACTGACAAAAAGATGGACGGTGTAGATATAGAATAAATACATCAAGATGGGCCCCACAGTAAGGGCCACACTGTCTTGGGAGAGGTGGGGGCCGCACCTAATCCGCACCATTGAGAAATGATACACTAACTCATGCCCACTGTAATAGGAAAGAATTGAGAGCTTTTTTTAATTTTTTTTTAAATTGACTTTATGTGCCACTTGTACTCAGTTGATTGGTAGTCTGACCTATTACAGTCGGGCATGAACTCATGTGGGCCACACCACATGAAACAATGGAAAGGAAAGCTTCACCATTGAAACTTTTTCCTGAGCCCTTCATGATGTTTGTATGCTATGCAAACCGTTGATAGGGTTATTACTACTCAGATAAAATGTAGCACAAATATCATTATGATATAAAACTTCTATGACCCCACAAACTTTCCAGTGGTCGGCACTTAATTCATTTTGTGTGGTGTGGCGCACATGAGTTTGGATTTGCCTGATTTTTAGATTCCTATCCTATTGTGGTCTTTGAAAATTGATGGACATAGTGGATTTGTCACCGGCATCTCTGTACACCCCCACACAGCTTTCGACTATGGGAACTTCCCATGGCTAGTGCCATAAGCAATCTGCCCACTATTAAGTAGAATATAAACTAAAACCTTCTATTTTCATTCAATTTGGCTCATTGATAGGCAGTTCTTATCTAACGGTGTGACTTTGTGGATCTCTCGATCCAGGGTAATAGATCATGGACTATGGGGCTTATCATAATATATGTGTTAGGGATCGCGCAGAAGCAAACCCGAATTTAATCAAACAAGGTGAAATCGAATGTAAATTAAACACACAGATAACACATTAAATTTACGTGAAAAAATTCATACGGAAAAATACTACGGCACAAAGCGACAATCAATCCACTATAAAACGATATTACAAGAGATGATGCACTTATAATGATGAAAACCTCATTTGAATCTCTCAAAATCGTAGCTTTTCTTCTCTAAAACCCTTAGGAACGTCTTAACAATCCCCTTGGAATATCCTAATCCTCATTACACTTTATATATATAGCATCACAAGCAAAATAGGAAATAAATCGTGCAATTACGCAGTTCCACGTACATCGTCAATCTGAGTGTCGATCGATCGACACTGATCGACCACCCTTCGATCGATCAAGCAGATCAAAGCTCGAGCAATCAAACTAGTCTGAAATTATTTAGAGAGTAAAAAGGTTTTTTATTTTCAAATATTGTTGATCAATCAATCCGATGATTCGATCGATCGAACATGGTTTAAATTGTCCAGTGAGAAATCTACCTAATTTCGGGGTAGTCCGATTGATCGAGTAAGGTTGTTGATCTATTGATGCCCATTATTTCTACACATATTAAAGACATCTCACAACAATCTTCACCATGAATTCAATCTTCATGCTCCATTGCTCTGCTGTCATCACTATTTCTAACCGCCTTCCATCATATCTTCATCGTTGTTTTTCGTGCACACTTCGTCTTCATCAAATCTTTTTCAAGCCCAGAGAAGTTGAATATAATTAGAACTTCTCTACTGGAACCACCTTCATAAGCATGTTGGCCAAATTTACGCTTATATGGATCTTCTCTATAGTCACACCAACTTCCTCCACCACATGTCGAATAAAATGATGACGAACATCAATATGCTTAGTATGTGAGTAATAAACCGAGTTTTTTGCCAAATTGATTGCTCTTTTACTGTTACAATTAATTGGCATGACTTTTTGTTGAAGCCTAAGCCGATTTATCATTCCTCTTAACAAAAAACTTTCTTTAAATGCTCTGTCATAACCATATACTTAGCTTCGGTTGTGTCAAGATCAATCACAAACTGAAGCTTCGACATCTAATTGATCGCTCCACTTGCAAAAATATATAAGCAACCAGAATTTAACTTTCTATTATCCACATTTCTTGCATAATCGGTATACACATAGCCTAATAGTTTTCCCTATATTTTTTCGAATGTCAAGACGTAGTATACTGTACCTTTTATATATATATCGAAGTAATCATTTCACCGCCTCCCAATGTTGTTTACCGAGGTTAGTCATGTATCTGTTCACAACACTCACTGTATATAAAATATCTGATCTCGTATAGACCATGACATACATCAAACTATCAACTACACTCGAATAGGGGCACACAAGACCTAACTTGCTTTTCTTCATCTCTAATGAGACATTATTTTGAATAAGCCTAAACTGAGCAGCATAGGGTGTGCTAACTGGTTTCACCTTATTTATGTTGAATTTAACCAATACCTTCTCAAGTTATTCTGCTTGTGATAATCGTAGCCCGTTTCTCTGCCTATCTTGATGACTATGCCGATAATTTTCTTTACAACCTCCAGATATTTCATTTCGAATATCCCTGACAACTGAGTTCTCAATGTATCGATCTTAAACATGCTATGATAGACAATAAACATATCATCTATGTATAAATCCATTACAATGAATTGTTATTCACTTAATGTCTTGAAATAGACACAGTAATTATATTCACTTATGATAAATCACTATCCTATCATGAAAGTATTAAACATTTTGTACCCCAAATCTTTGGTACCAAACGACCCCTAAGCATCATTGGTATGATGCATACCTTGATACGAGTGTACTAACTTGAGCCTTATAGTAAAGAAATATCAATTCAAAACAATTTACTAATATTTTAATAAAAATTAAAATAATATGAGTACAAATCGAAGGTGTGTGGTTACGTATAACACGTGTAAATTTTTTAATTTTAAAAATTCAAACATTTTATTTAATGGTTTTCTCTTTCATCTCTATGACAATTTATTCTTTAAATTTTTAATTGCCTCCAATTATCATTTAAAAAGAAAAAGAAAAAAAGAAGAGTATTTGCCATATACATAAATCATAATAGAGTTTGAATCAATGTAAATGAAATAATTGCTCTCTTTCTTTTTCCCCAACATCTAGTCTCCTTTAATTTCCTTGCTTGATTTGGTGATACAACTAAAGTCGATCACACATTTCAGTTGGGTAATTTAAATCTCGAGGACTTTCCTCATTTGTGCTGTCGCTGCTTAAATAAAGCCAGCAAAGCCAAGAAGAGCTTTTCCAAATATAAACAACAAGGGTCTCTCAACACTTTCACATAAACGGATGTAATCTTTATATGGTCAAAACAGTTGGATTAGAGAGCAGATTAGGTGAGACCCCTGCTTCACCCAGGATGGTACGGCCATTACCACAGGTTACTGTGGGGCCACCTTGATGTATGTATTCTGCATCCACATTGTCCATCCGTATTTCCAAATATAATTTTTTTAAAAAAATTTTTTATTTTACCAAAAATGAAGAAGATCCAAATCTCAGGTGGACCATAACGATTTATTCTTTAAGTTTTTAATTGCCTACAATGTAATGGATGTTCCACCGGACATGGATTTCCTGTGAAAATGTGGGCCCCACTATAATGTTTGTAAGGAATCTACCCCGTCCATTCGATTTATGAGCTCATTTTAGAATACAAGATGAAAAGCAAGCAGTACCCAAGACTCAAGCGAGTCGTATTAGGGAAATTCCTACAGTTGAAACCTCCCTAGTTGACATTGATGTTTAAATGCCATCCATACCGTTGATAACGTCATTCATACTGGGATGAACGGAAAACACAAATATTAGCATGATTCAAAAAGTCGATGGCCCCACAAATATTTCAACGGTGGATGTTCAATTCTCACATTTTCAGCCCACTTAAGAATGGGATCCGGTTCATTTTTAGCCTCATGTCTAAAATGAACTCAAAAAACTAATAAACATGGTTGATTTCCACAAACATCACCTGAGTTCTCAATGCAGGATCTTCTGCGAAAGGGAAATACCATCCTGTTCCACTTAAGAATTTAGATCTGCCTCATTATTTAGCTCATCACTTAAAATAAATTTTCAAATTGGATGGACAGCGCTGATAAAACACATAATCACGGTGGGCTCTACAGAGCGCCTGGCGGGACCGTCCGTCTCTTGCTTGGTCCCGGTCGGGTATTACCCAAACCCGGCCCAAAAAAAAAAAAAAAAAAAAGAAGTTTTTCACTCATCGAGTGGGCCACAATGTGCCGAACAACGGACGGCCGAAACAACTTTCCCCAATCATTATTTGTTTCTCACAGCTGTGGCCCACCTGAACATCGAAACAATCTGATTTTTCGACAAGAAAATCTAACCGATCACACGTGCGCCGTTTGGCACGTGTGCTTGCCTTTAGACGGGCAGCATCCTCTCGTCCAAAGCCCAGTCACGTCAAGACAGCGTCCACGCGAATGGCATCTTCGATATTTCCAGAAATCCGAATGTCAATTTTGTCTTCCAAAACTACCCCCCCATGATCACTTTATTCCACGTCACACCAGCAGGAACTTCTAATATTCACGAACAAAAGGAGGGGCATTTCAGGAACTCAACCGTTATAAATTCCCATTTGCCTTTTCACGGTAACCTCGCTCTCGCTCTCGCTCCTCTCCCTCCAACGAACCTTCGTTTTGACTCTGAAATGCCCGTTCTCTCTCCTCAAATACACCTCTCTCATGGATCTTCTTCTCAAATTTCCATACCCTAGAAATCCCACACCCCAAACCCTAGAATTCCTCTTCTCCGATCTCTTCCGCTCACCAACTGTTGCGGGGATGGCCGAGATCGCCTTCGATTTCCTCGTCCCGTCATGGTGGGAGATCATGATCACCGTTGCCGCGGCGGTGTTCGTTATCGCCATGTACTCGTTCCTCATGAAAGTCTCTTGCGATGGAACTGGAGTCGATCGGACAGGCGTGTGCGAGCTTCCTTCGGAATCGGATGATGGAGATCAGGTCTGTTGCTTGGCTTCTTAATACACACTGAAACTGTGGTTTGAATTCGATCAGACCCGCTGCTCGGGTGCGATGATTTTTGTGTGAGAAATTCGATTCGGAAATTCAGTCATTTTTTCCATTTCGGTTCTTTCTTATTAATATTTGTTTTATTTTCTATATTTTGATGCATATCTTGTCTTTTTTTTTTTTTTATTACTCAAGTTTAGTTATTGGTAGCACAACCGACACTTATACGTGTATCTGTCACAAATGTGGCGTTCTGCATCCGAAATCTTAAAAAACATGAAATCTTGACCCTACGTTGGATGGCCCATAGCTCAGAAATCAGACTGACTGGTGATCCTAGCCCTTAGAAGACTTTCACTGTTCAGTAAGCAGTGCGGCTAATCTTTCTTATCTGTCTTTCACTTTGCATTTGTAGGACACCGATCAGATAGTTATGATATTTCGATCAGTCCGAACTTTGATCTATGGGCCCTCCAAGTAGGACCCAGTACCCACTGAATCCTGATCTTGTCCACCTTTTGGATGTTTATGGTTTTTGAATGTCGGAAGCAGAAGTTGGTCCCTGTTTGATACATTAGTTTCGACCTCCTCCAATTGGGGTTCCTGTGGGTACCAGTGTTTGTGATATATTGGCTGATATTATCGACTTAAGGGATAAGAATGCATTTAAGAAGATTCGACTAATTGATTATTGCATACTAGCTACCTAAATAGGAGGCTTGGGCCTAGCCCATGGATCTTGAGCCCAGTTCAACCTGCATCAGTCCTCCATAGCATGAAAGAACTTGACTCTGGCGAGTTAATAGCCTGATATTGCTTATAGAGGTCAGGATTCGGGTCGTCGAAGTCTATATCTGCAATCCATGTAACATCAGATAGAGAGATCGTCCTTGCCAATGAGTGAGAAACTTCTGGTAACAACCTTGGTGCGTGGAGACAATCTGGTCATCAAGAACATCAATGATCGTATTTGTAGGTGACAAAATGGTCGGAAGTGTAATAACTTGTTCTTCGATACCATCATCAATATGATGCCTACAATCGACGGAAAGATCCTCCACATCGAAAGTATAACTAATAGGTAAATCTTGCGGGAGATTTAAAACTTAAGCATTGACACTAATATTCTTTATGGTTTTGAATGGTCTTGCATTGTGAGGGTGGAGCTTCTTCGAGGATTTAGGGGTAACCTTATAGGACAAATATGGACCATAACCATGTCGTTGTCCGCAAATTTTACAAAATGATGTTTTGCATCTGTATGTTGCTTATACCTTACATCACTTGCGGCGATATTACATCGAACTTCGTCATGCACCTACTGCATATGGCGGATGAAGTCATCGGCTCCTACACTTGGTCTCAACTCTATGGGTAGAGGAACCAAATCGACTAGAAGATGCAGACATATACTTGTACCTACTTCAAAAGGTGACATTCTGTGGATTTGTTGACTGAGTTATTATAGGTAAATTCAGCCATGAGTATTACTAAGTCCCATGTAGCTATATGATCGCAAAAGAGACATTGTAATGACTTGCCTAAGCTACGGTTGACCACTTATGTTTCACCATTGGTTTGAGGGTGGTAGGCACCAGAGAACTGAACCTTGGTCTTCATTACTGTTTAATGAGTTTTTCAGAAATAAGTCAAACTTGGTATCACGATTTGACACAAATGTCTTTGGAGGTCCGTGAAGATGAACAACCTCATGAAAAATACTTGAACAATCTTCAAGGCGTCCGCTGTATTCGAACATGGTATGAAATGGGCCATCCTTGAAAATCGGTCAACTACCACAGATATTGAATCAACTTTCGAGCGGTCTTTGGCAAACTAAGGACAAAGTCCATGTTAAGATCTTCCCAGGAAGCATGTAGAATCAGCAGTGGTTTATATAATCCACTATTTTCTTTTGACCCTTAACCATGGTGTGCCGTAAAGGCCGTTAAGGGGTTGTAAAGGCCATAACGTAAAGGTAACGGTGGCAACCATTACACGTTACGGGGTCGTAACGGCCGTAACAACCGTTATAGAAAAAATGACTTGTAATTGCCGTTAACGGCATGTTACGTCCCCTATAAAGGCTATAATAGCCCCGTAATGGTTTATTATGGGACAAATACAAGTTTTTCATACTTTTTCATCAACATTACGAGACAAATATAGGTTATTCAGGGTTTTTTTTTTTTCAATAAATAAATAAGAGAGACCATAACAGCCGTTATGTGGCCGTAACAGCCGTTATGCCTCGTATTGTAAAGGTAACGGTGGTGGCCATTACGGCCATCGTTACCGTTACGGAACACCTTGCCCTTAGCGAGCTGGCAAACCCTACATAATTGATAGATCTTCACGACATTCGATTTTAGTCGAGGCCAAAAGTATCTATCTCCAATTAGGAACCAAACCTTGGAAGAGCGTGGATTTGACCTTATGAGATATAGACTCATCTTAATCAGTAACATGTTTCCGCACCTGTTTTGTGACCATTGCAAACATTACGCCTCTTTCGTTGCTCTTTTCTTTAAACTTCCACATGGTGAACAAATAGGAGTTAGGAAGGCTAGCCAATGTCGTTATTTTGGGGGGGGGGGGGGGGGGGGGGGGGGGGGGGGGGGGGGGGGGGTGACGTAAGTTATAATGGGTGAAAGCGAATCCGATGACCTCGCCATAGGAAAGTATGCGTGTTAACCTCACCATCGCTTTGTACCTTTCGATTAAAGAGCCAAAGTCGACCGAGAAGAATGTGGGCAACATTCATCGGAATTATGTCACACCAAATGTCGTCTTCATAAATGCTGATTTTAAAGGATACCAAACACCATCGACTTGCGGGGGTGACATGTTATCAACCCACGTAATCTTATATGGTTTTGGATGGCTTTCAGTTGGTAATGTGAGCTTATCAATTACTTGTGAGATGATGTTCATTGCACTACCGTCATTGATAATCATATTATATAATCTAACCTAGCATTTAACTCGTGTACGGAAAATAGTGGTTTGTCGTTAGTCTTCCTCTTCCTCTTCCTCCTTGGTGGTGGTAAGGAGGCACGTATGATAAGAGTGAGGCCTTTTAACCTCATGTTTCACAACGGTTTCAACAGGGAGGTCTTCTGGCTGTGATGCAGGCTTTACATAGGGTTGTTCCATCTCGATGTGCTCGTTGTATACTCATGGCCGCCCGGCTAGTAAGGGTCTTCATTATCACAGTAATGGAGGTCCTGGCTTGCGAACATTCATTGGAGAAGTGTTATATTTGTTCGCTACAGTCAACACTCCGCCGTTGTTGCCAAAGGGGAGGATTAGGACCTCACCCTTTGGTGCCATGTCCCTGCAGCGCTGGTTGCCTTTGGTATGAATTCTGTGGTAGAGGTCGTTGCAAAGGTTGTGGTTGCCTTCTAGGTGGAGTCTGCATTTGTAGGCACACCTGAAAAGGGTATGGAGGTGGTTGGTATCCTTCTGGCAGAGTTTGATTAAGATGTGGATCTAGACCTTTTCTCACATAAGGTTCCTTGGCTAGAGAGCCAAAGTTTCAAAGAGTATATTGTCGCAGCTGCTTTTCAACTTGTCGAAACTTCCGCTGAATATTGTTAATTGACTTGAAATCATACATAACCATTTTGCGTTAGATCTTTTGGTTGTACTGTAGCAGTTAGTTGTATGCGATCTGTCTCTGCAAACTTACAATGGACAAAAAGCCCATTGAACTTCTCAATGTAGTCATCCGCTGATAAAGTTCCTTGTTTGAATGTTAGGAGTTCCTGAAGGAGGGTATCTATGTAGTCTGAAAGCAAATACTTACTTTCCAGCTTTTCTCTCATGTCAGCCCACTTAGTGGTAGTCAGTGTTTGAGTTATCGGCGAGAAATTGATAAAATCGCCGATATTATCAGTGTCGCCAGACCTGCGATACCGAAAACCCAATATTTCGTTTCTCTTCTGGATGTCGCCGATATTTTCGATATTATTGGCGAGATTTTCGGATCACTGGCCAAATCAGCCAACTACCCTGTAGATTTTGATAAAATAGGCAAAACAAATGCTGTGTTTTCGGCGACATTAGGTGACGACCCTCTTATTCGGAAAAAAATATAGAAAAAAGAATAAGAGAAGAAGAAGAGGAAGAAGAAGTTCTCTTACCTTTTTACTCAAGATCTACCTCAAAGAGTGGCCTTCGGCTGGATTTGGTTGGCCAATCGCGATCAACAGCGCCGGATCTTTCACAAGAACGAAAAACCTAAAACCCCCTTTTTCCTTCTAATAGAATAGCTTTGAAAAGAAACTAGATTTCTACCTAGGCTTATGGGGATTTGAAAAAAAATCTGAATTTGAGGAGAGATTTTTGAGAGAGTTTAACGGAAAATTCATCAAAATCGCCATTGTCGTTGCCAGTTTATCAAAAAAAGGGAAGTGGATTGGCTGGTGTACCACACAGTAGCTATATAGCTGCTGTAGGTATGTGTCTTGCGCAGACGAGCACTGACGCTCCTCAAGCTCCGAGTAGTACGAACGGTTCAAAGGAGATTAAAGTTACATGGGCCCCACAGTGATGTATTTATTATATCTACACTGTTCATCTATTTTTTGAGATTATTTTATAGCATTATCCAGAAAATGAATCATATCCAAAGATCATCTGGACCACACCACAAATAGCAGGTGAGATAATGATTTTCACTGTTAAACAATTCGTTGGGCCCACCATAACGTTCTGTAGGCCCCACCATGACGTATGTGTTGTATCCTCACAGTCCATCTATTTTTCGAGACCATTTTAGAGTGTGAGACCAAAAATGAGGTATATCCCAATCTCAAGTGGACCACATTACAAGAAACAATGTTGAATGAACGTAGACCATTAAAAACTTTTTGGGGTCTATAAAAGTATTGGATCAAGCCAATATTTGATTTTTCCCCTCATCTAGGTCTGTATGACCTAATCATACAGATTGGATATCAAATAAACAGTACAGTGGGCTTTAGGAGGATTTTAACGGTGGTTATCCAATCATTATTGTTTTCATGTGGTGTGGTTCATTAGAGATTTGGATCTGATTCATTCTTTGTCTCATACACTAAAATGATATCTTCAAATGGTTGGACGGTGTGGATACGAAACATAAACCATGGTGGGGCCACATAACTGCTCGACGTCACTTCAGTGGCAAGTCTCGCTGCTCAGCCCGTCATAGCTAATCCGCGTCCCTACGGACTCGGGTGGGTATATATGTGTCGCGTATTGAGTAAACTATGTGGGGTGCGCCGTGATTTACATATTTTATCCACTCCATCCATCCATTTTAACAGATAATTTGAGGGCTTTAGCCCAAAAACTAAGTACATCCAAATCTCAAGTGGACCTCACCATGGGAAACAATGTGAATTGAAATTATACCGTCTAAAATTTCATGAGGCCAAAGAAATTCTGGATCAATCTGTTATTTGTGTTTTTCCTTCATCCATGTCTTTGTGATCTTATGAACAGGTTGGCTGACAAATAAACATCACTGTAAGCCCTACCAAGGTTTCAACTGTGGAAATCATTATTACCATTGTTTCATGTGGTGTGGTCCACTTGAGCTTTGAACCTGCTTCAAATTTCGAAACAACCATTAAAATGAGCTGAAAAAACGGATGGAAGGCGTGGATAACCCACGCACATTCATGGTGGGCCCAACATGTTGGGCAACAGTACTACTCTCAACTGCCACAAGATCCGGACAATTATTACGAGTCACCTCGTCATTCTATGTGGGGATGAAACGTGACCAGAAATGTGTATTTTTTTTAAAAAATTCATTTACTTTTGCACGTCTTAATTATTATAAGCTTGCATTTGTATTATATAAACTCATTTTGGTTACTATTTGAGTGATTTCTTACGACAACGCATGCCTTTTGGCCCCCATTAAATGGAAACTTCTTATTTAATGCATTCTTTTTGCATTTTTTTCATTCCTAAATATGTAAATATGTGTATTTAGGCATGTCATGAAGTTTCACTGAAAAATTCCACCATTTTCTCCATGTTTCCCCCTTTTTCCCTACATTTCCGGTTATCGGCGATAACGATATCATATCTTTATCTTCGACCAGCGAAACTTGTAGCGATACCGACAACTCGAACACTGGTGGTAGTAAGGCAACCCATGATGATTTTATTTTTTTGAGTGATTAGAACAAAATTGCAAGAAAAGCCCGAAGCCAAAATATACAAAAAGAAAATGAAAAGGACTATATAGCCTCCCAACAACCTTTGGTTTTTAGCCCAATTGACCGGAAAATGCACTACGGCCTTTGCGGCCACTACCCATTCTATGACATGAGATTTTGCCTTGATAAACACTTCTTGAACTCGACCCGAACAATTTTTGAAAGTTTTATTGTTCCTTTCCAACCATAAGAACCATAAGCCCGCTAGCAGAGCAAGATGCCACACTTTTCGAGCCACATTCCCATGAATACCCTCGTGCCACGTATAAAAAAATTGACCAATGTTATTTGGCAAAACACATAACTCCAAAAAGGCTAAAGAACTTCTGCCACACCTGTCTTGCAAAGTCGTAATGGATAAAAAGATGATCCACTGTTTCCTAATCTTGAAAGCACATCACACAAACATACGGAAGAATTGTCTTTCTTTTCCTAAGATTATCCACTGTCAGAACCTTGCTACAACACCCTACCAGCCAAGCGAAGGCCGCCCTAGAAGGAGCACCATAATGACAAACTTTCGCTGACGGACTAATCTCAATAATGAAATCACCTCCCTTCAAATACAAATAGAATGATCTAACCAAAAATCTTCCAGATCTATCTTTCAAATACAACATGGAATCCGGTTTAGATAGCACCGGCCTCACCTTGTCAAGGAGGGACAACAAACCAACTAACTCCTTGAGTTTGTCATCATGCAAATTCCTCCTACACAGCGGAGCCCAAATACATACATCACCTTGAAACAAGAAGCAACTTGCCACTACAATCCCCTCTCCCAATGCTAACCTAGCTACAATCAGAAACACCTCTTGCAATTTTTGCTCCCCCACCCAAATGTCTTCCCAAAACTTGATCTTTAGGCCATTACCTAGAGAGAACCGAACCTCTCATCGGCAATGCTTCACTACCAGATTCTTGTTGGGCCCTTTAGTTTAATCTTGACAAAGGGCTCTCTCTGGATATCATCCATGTCGTACCATGCAAAATAATCTTCAAGCGTTGTAATTTAATCGACAAAAGCATTTGCATTAAGACGACCCATGAAGTCTAAAAATGGAACTTGTGCGTTCTTGGTGATCTTGTCTTTCTTGGGCGTCTCTATCGGTGCGCCATGGGTAGAGGTTTACACGAGTCGAGCTTGGCATAACTTGACTCGGCTCGGCCACTAGCCGACCCCAGCTCGAACTCGGCTCGGCTCGGCTCGGCTCGGCTCGGTCCTTGAGCTTGACTGGCCAGCTCGGCTCGGTTCGGTCAGCAGCTCGGGCCAGTTCGAGTCGAGTTTAAGACAAGATCGAGCCTCCGCGGCATTTTCTCAAACACATGGAGTGCACCTTCAATTTCTCACAGAATGTAAAGCAGCAGCATCGGTTTATAAGTATTTCATCAAACACTCAATAGGCAACATAAAAATCAAGATACAAGGGTATTTGTTTCATATCCATACCTTCCTCGCCCCCAGTCGACACTTCGTTGAGTCATTTCATCAAACATTTGCTAAGCAACATCAATATCAAAATAACTGAGCCACCGAACTGGTTCGATTCGAGTTCAATTTGAGTTGGGGTTCGATCCGAGTCGAGTCAAGCTCGGGCAAGCTCGAACTCGGCTTGAAATTTTTTCAAGCTAAAAAAATCAGCTCGACTCGGCTCGAACTCTGTTTCGAATTGAGTCGAATCGAACTTTTTCGAGTCGAGTCGAGCGAGCTAACCGAGCTAACTTGATCGGTTCGTGTACAACTCTAGTCATGGGCTCTCTGTGCAAAGAGTCGTTGCATGAAGTCATAAACATACTTTCAAGGACCAATTCCATTTTGATTCATCGAAGGTTCTGGCTGAAACTCTGGTTGCGGATTTGGGTTGCTATCAAGATCTTCGATTGAATCAGGTTGCTCTCCATATTGTTCTCCATGTAGTTGGTCAATAGTGGTTTTCAGGCTGGCAACCCTTGCAAATAGCTTGGTTGTTGATGGGTAAGCCTCCCTTGATAGATGTGACCATTACGGGTAGACATTGTATCAGGGGGTGACTCGGCAAAGTAATGGACAAAATATAGGGCGGTTTCTGGTTTAGAATAGAAGATTGTTAATGGTCTAAGATTCTAGGTTTTAATGGGTTGGAACAAGGGCGAATGTAGACTGTTAATAGGTTGGATTTTGGGCTGTTAATGGGCTGGGGTAGGGGCTGGATTAAATTAGAATAGGGCTGGTTTCAGGGCCTTTAATGCGCTAGAATGGGGATTGGATTCTGGGTTGTAATAGGGGCTGGATATTGGTCTGGAATAGGGCTAATTTTTAGGGCTTTTAATGGGATGGAATAGAGGCTGGATTTTGGGCTTTTAATGGGTTGGATTTGGACCGGAACATGGCTGATTTTTTTGGGGCTTTTAATAGGCTGGAATGTGGCTGTTTTTTGGGTTTTTAATGGGCTTGGAATGGGGCAATTTTTTCCCCAAAGTTTTAATGGGCTGGAATGGGGTTGATTTTTGGGGTTTTTAATGCACTGAAATGAGGCTAATTTTTGGAGTCTTTAGTGGGCTGGATTTTTGGGGGTAGATGGCTACCAACCAGGGTCTCCCCTTGTTAATTGGACGTTTGGGCTTGAAAAATAAAAGAAAATGTTTTTTTTTTTTTTTTTGGGGGGGGGGGGGGGGGGGGGGGGGGGGGGGGGGAATGTAATAAAGAGAATAAAGAAAGAGATGCATAAATTTATGATTAAAGAACCTGAAAACAGAATATCGAGATTGTTGTTGATCTAGGGGGTACAAGGGATAGATGGAATGAAGAGAATAAAGGAAGAGATGCAGAAATTTATGATTAAAGAATCTGAAAACAGAATATAAAGATTGTTGTTGATCCAGGGGGGTATGAGGGATAGATGCGATGGAGATAACAAAGGAAGACATGCAGAAATTTGTGATTAAAGAATATGGAAACATAATATAAAGATTGTTGTTGATCCAGAACTTCAATCCAGCCATTAAAACCGGCTCTGATACCAAACTGGCGTAGTTGGTTTATGGAAAGGTTCCGCTCAAATGTAGGCACTTTCAATCTTATCCTGAGAACCACAAATAAAGTAGAAAGAGAACAATATAGAAATTTTATTCATGTCAAAGGTGCCTTGAGACTACTCATATAAGGCCCTTGAATAGACTTTTTAGACGTACAAAGAAGGTATAGGTTGATAATGTCATTAATAACCAATGTCTTATTACCAAAAATGGAAAAGTAATAGAGAGATGCCCAAGGGGTAAGAACACATTTAAGAGGATTTGATTAATTGATTATTGCATAACTAACAGATTGATTTTACTGGCTAACTACTTAAAACTAGGAGGCTTGGGTTCCTTATTGATGGGCCAGCCATGGGGCCTGGCCCATGGATCTTAGGCCCAGTTCAGTCTGCATTATTTCCACTCGTATGTTTACTAAAATTGCATCCCATCTAAGTATGTTGGAGTCCGACTAACTTATGAGTTAAGACCTTTAGATTCTAAAGCATTCCTGCATAGTTCTAGCTTTGTGTTACCGCTTCCCTCATCTCGTTAATCAAAATTATGCCATCTGCAAGAAACATTCACTACAAGACCTCTTCTTGTAAATACCTTGTCAACCCGTCAATAACCCATGCAAAAAAGATATAGGTTCAATGCCAACCTCTGGTGGATAGATGCAATGAAGAGAACAAAAGAAAAGATGCAGAAATTTATGATTAACGAACCTGAAAACAGAATATCGAGATTATTGTTGACCCAGAGGGGACTTCAATCCAGCCGTTGAAACCCACTCTGATACCAAACTGGCATAGTTGGTTGATGGGAAGGTTCCGCTCAAACGTAGGTACTTTCAATCCAAGCTTGAGAACCAAAAATAAAGTGGAAAGAGAACAATCTAGAAATTTTATTCATTTTAACGGTGCCTTGAGACTACTCATATATATAAGGCCCTTACATAGGCTCTTTAGACCTACAAAGAAGGTAGGTTCATAATGTCATTGACAATCAATGACTTATTACAAAAATGGAAAAGTAATAGAGACACGCCCAAAAGGATAATAATGCATTTAAGAAGATTTGATTGATTAATTATTGCATAGCTAGCTGATTGATTTTCTTAGCTAACTACCTAAAAATAGGAGGCTTGGGCCTCTTTATTGATGTCCCAATTGTGACGCCTGGGCTTGGGCTTAATGTGAAGGCCTGGCCTATGGATCTTGGGCCCAGTTTAGCCTGCATCATTTCCACTCCTATGTTTACTAAAATTGCATCCCATATAAGTATGTTATAGTCCGACTAACTTAAGAGTTAAGACCTTTAGATTCTAAAGCATTCCTGCATAGTTCTAGGTTTGTGTTACCCCTTCCCTCATCTCATTAATCAAAATTATGCCATATGCAAGAAACATACTCTACAGGACTTCTTCTTGTAAATGCCTTGTCAACTCGTCAATAACCCATGCAAAAAGATACATGTTCAATGCCGACCTCTGTTTCTTACAGTAATGGTGAACTCATTTGTCTCTCCACTGGTGGTCTTCAGTGACTCTTCACATTTGTGCACTCCCTTAGACATATCCCTCTCTCTCTCGATCATTAAGTTGGCCAACTAATATAGTTTCTTCCGTTTTCATGCTCAATGATGAGCCTGCAGCTAGCTGGGCTTTAGTCATAAGCTTTTTTGTTATATCTCTCATGGAGTAATTATTCCATTTGTTTGACATGCAGTTCTGCACTTATTTTGTAGATGGGCCAGTTGAAAGGAGATTCACAAAGTACTTCAGCATATGTGATCAAGGTACTTGGATCTTGTGGATTATGCATAAGTATCTTGTATGAATCCAAACACTCTAGTGCCTTGCCTATTTCTTCCACACTTAATATTATTTAGGATGGTTTGCTGGCACAAAAGTATTATAGTTCCTTGGCGGTCACTACTTTCTGCTGAAATGAGATCCTTTTCTAACAAGGCAAGTGCCTTTCGTTCCTTATTTCAGTTGGAACTTTTGGCAGCCAAGAACCTGATTGGAGCAAACTTAAATGGAACGTCAGATCCTTATGCTATTATCACTTGTGGTTCCCAAAAACGGTTTAGGTGATTGCCCCTGCTTCTCCATTTTGTTTTATTGTTGCTTAATATCTTTTCACAGGTATTGCCATCTCTTGTCACTCTCACTTTACTCGACAAATGAAGCTTTTGTGTAGTGGTTGACATGTTGGTCTATTAGTTTATTTTAGTGAGTTATGGTTGCTGTCTTCTGCATAATAAGATCAAATTAGTAAGTCGCCTATTGTGTAGGATATTATACAGTAGTGTTCATAGTGAGGAAGATTTGCCATCTTCCATGAAGGGAACTCTATCTTGAAGTTTGGACGTCTAGTTTATCTAGATTTTGGACATATTGGTGAAAAATACGTTAAAAAATAAATGTGTGGAGCAAATACCAGATGGGAAAGGATTGAAGAAACCCTCATACACCAGATTGCAAATAATTAGGGAATGAATATCTAGATGTGGACATATCTGCCATGAAGAATGTGTACTCAGGATTGAAAAGAATTTGAGACCAAATGTCATCAGCTTGTTATAGTTGAATAGAGACCAAGTGATGCGGATACAAGCGCATTCAAGGTGTACCAACGAAGAAAGCGTCAACTACAAGTGCCGTCCTTATGGATAGGCGACTATTGAGGAGTTGAAGACCTTTCACATGTGATTGGATATATAGAAGACCCCACTTAGGGAAGACACATGTGAAGGAAGATTGGAGAAAGAAGACCGAGCGCCCGAACTTTTCCGCACTTATGTTATTTGCGCATTTTTGCTTAGTTAGGGGTCTTTTAGTAATTTTATGTCTTTATTAGGGGTCTTTTAGTAATGTTATGTCTTTACTTGCTTATTCTAGGGGTATTTTAGTACTTTTATGTCTTTATTTGCTTATTTAAGTGGGTTAAAGCCCTAGATACGAATTTTTCAACTATTGATTAATGAAAAGCAAACCCTTTGGTTGCCTCCTTCCTCTCCTCTCTAATGATGCTTTTTCTCTTCCCTTGATCTTCCTCTTCTAATTTCTTCTTGTGCCCCTCCACCTTCTTCAAGGTAATTATTTCCTTCTTTCTATTTTTCAGTTTTGGCTATTCCTTCTTCGATCAAAATCTTGAGAACCGATCTAAACCCTAAACCCCCAAATTCTCAAATCCCTAATCCGAGAAACTTCTTAGTTCTTCGGACTAGTGATCTTCATTGATCGATTGGGTGTGACCATGCAAGATCGGGAGGTCTCATCCCTCGCCGGATCCAACCTAAGTAATAATTGAATGCTACACTCCATGGTTGTGATGATGCCCCGCTCCATTGCATGTTTCCTTTATGATTTTCTCAATTATGATGATTACTACTAGAATTTTAGATCATTTATTCCTTTTATTTTCGCTGTTTAATTATGTTCATGAGCATGCATCATAATTAGGGCTGTCCTGCGTCAAATTTGGTATCAAAGCCTAGGCTTGCATGGTTTTTTTTGTCTAGATCGAGTTATCAAATTAGGGTTTTGATTTTTAGGTTTAATTTTGGAAAGTTCCAGATTTAGAAAGTTTTCAATTTTAGAAACTTTTCAGATTTCCAGATTTAGAAACTTTTCAGATTTAGGAACTTTCCAGATTTAGAAAGTTTCCAAATTTAGAAACTTTCCAGATTTAGAAAGTTTTCAATTTTAGAAACTTTCCAGATTTCCAGATTTAGAAACTTTCCAGATTTAGAAAGTTTTCAATTTTAGAAAGTTCCTAATCTGGAAAATTTTCCAGATTTGAGTTGTTTCCTGTTTCAACTTAATTGTGTCAGTTCATAGTAGTTTTGCATTCATCGCATTCATCTTGAAAGTCATAACACCTAGTAGTCTAGTTGGGTAGAGTTTGGTTCAAGTCTTCATTGTATGCCCACGAGAAGAGGTAGAGGTTTCGGACTTCAACCTACCATGAATAACGAGTAGTTATCTGAGCAACTTGCTCAATTGATACAAAAGATAACCGCCCTAGAAGCGGGTCAAAAGCGTGAGTTTGCCCGCCTTGAAAACCAAATTACCACTACCATGACTAAGGTCGAGCAACTAGAGGCGTCCCAAAAGGAAAACCCCGCTGTAGGGTATGATGCGCACTCCCAAGTGGGAGGAATCATTGAAGAATGCGCTGCCACACGTGGTGGTAGTGAGGATAGAGATCGTGGTAATGGTCGTGGTGTGGTGCGAGAGGCACGAGCCACATGTGATCATCAAGACCGCTATGATCCAGATGAGCGTGCGATGAAGAGTGTGAGAGTTGAGGCCCCGAGTTTTGATGGGCGCTTGGATCCCAAGGCATTCCTTGACTGGGTTGCTGACATGGACCACTACTTTGAGTGGTATGGCATGTCGGAAAACCGTCAAATGCGGTTTGCTAAGATGAAGCTTGTGGGTCAAGCCAAGCTCTTCTGGACTAACACCGAGCGTAGGATAGAGAGAGTTGGTAGAGCCCCTATCACACATTGGTATGAGATGAAAGAGAAGTTGAAGGAGAAGTACATTCCTCTCTCATACCGTCAGAAGCTCCTTGACCAATGGCAATCCTTACGCCAAGGGTTAATGTCTGTCGCTGACTACATCGCTAAATTTGAAGAGTATATGATGCGATGTGATATCCGAGAAGACCCTCTAGTAACGCTCTTGCGTTTCAAGACGGGCTTTGTGCGGATCTTCAGCGCGAGCTTATGACTCGGCCCTTAACGGACTTGGATGAAGCATATCAAGTCGTGCAGGAGTTAGAGCAATATCTGAAGGCTCCTGTCATTCGTCGTTTTGAGTCCCGAGACTCCAGTGCTAGATTTAGTTCCCAGGGAACTAGACCCAATATTGGTAGTCAACCTAGGGCACAGGCGACCATTCCGCCTAGGCCTAGGGAGGACAAGGGCAAAGGGGTTCTTGGTGCCGGTTCTAGTAACATGAGCCAAGTGAGGTGCAATGAGTGTGGCAATCTTGGTTACATGTCTAATCAGTGTCCTACGAAGAGCCGTGGGAGAACCTTAGTTATAGGCGAGTCCCACGAGGGTGGAGATGACCAGGGTGACTATGAAGTTGAAGAGTATCACCCTGAAGGAGGACTTACTGATGAAGAAGATGGAGAAGCAACGCTTGCAGTAGTCAGGCGTGTGCTAGCTCAGTCTAGAAGTAGTGTTGACTGGCGTCGAAGCACTATCTTCTACACTATTGCCAAGTGTGGTGAAAAGAATTGTAAGGTGATAGTGGACAGTGGAAGTTGTCAGAATGTGATTTCCACTAGCACCTTAGATCGCTTAAAACTGAAATCCACACCTCATCCAGACCCGTATAAAGTTTCTTGGGTTGACAAGACATCCCTACCTGTCACCCAGCAATGTCTAGTCCCCATCGAGTTTGGGTCATACAAAGAGTCCCTGTGGTGTGATGTTTTACCGATGGATGTGGGACATGTTATCCTAGGTAGACCGTGGCTATTCGATAATGATGTCACGATCTTTGGCCGTTCGAATGCGTGTACTTTTATGTATAACGGTAAAAAGATCAAACTTAATCCCATGCCACCTGAGAATACACTAGGGAAGAAGAAGGATGAGAAGGCAAGTGAGCCAGAGGAATGGGGAAATCCAAACCTAAGTCTCTACATATAATCAGCGCAAGAGAGTTTGAAAAAGAGGCTAAGGAGGATTCTATGGTGTATGCCCTTGTGGCTAGAGAGATTACACCTGAGGTTCCATTAGAGTTGCCCCGTGAGGTGACCTCGGTCCTGAAGGAATACAGTGATGTATTTCCTGAAGACTTACCGAATGAGTTGCCACCTATGAGGGACATACAGCATGCCATTGATCTTGTCCCAGGGTCTACTTTACCGAACCTTCCTCACTACAGGATGAACCCTGCAAAGCATGCAAAGTTGAAGAAGCAAGTTGATGAGCTTCTGCAAAGGGTTTCATCCAAGAGAGTATGAGCCCGTGTGCCGTGCTTGCATTGTTGACGCCAAAGAAAGACGGCACGTGGCGCATGTGTGTGGACAGCCGTGCCATAAACAAAATTACTGTTAAGTATATGTTTCCTATACCTAGACTTGATGATATGCTTGACATGATGGCCAGGTCCACTATATTCTCTAAGATAGACCTCAAGAGTGGATATCACCAAATCCGTATACGCCCAGGAGATGAGTGGAAGACGGCGTTTAAGACGAAAGATGGGCTGTATGAGTGGTTGGTCATGCCCTTCGGCTTGACTAACGCACCCAGTACTTTCATGCGGGTGATGACACAAACTTTGAGGCCGTTCATGGAAAAATTCCTAGTGGTGTACTTTGACGATATTCTTATTTATAGTACCACTAAGGAATCACACCTTGAACATTTAAAGAAGGTCTGTAGTGTCCTTAGGAAGGAAAAATTGTACGCTAATCTTAAGAAATGTGCATTCATGTCTAGCCAAGGTGTGTGTTCTTAGGATTTATAGTGTCATCTGAAGGGATGCGCGCAGACCCTGAAAAAGTCAGGGCCATAGTTGAGTGGCCAGAACCAAGGAACATTCATGAGGTGCGAAGCTTTCACGGCCTACAACTTTTTATCGTCGGTTCATTAGAGGTTTTAGCACGATCATGGCTCCCATTACCGAGTGCATGAAAAAGGGAGAGTTCGTGTGGTCTAAAGCCGCAGTTAAGGTTTTTAAAGAAATTAAGGGCAAGATGGTGGAAGCTCCTGTCATGCGTCTACCTGACTTTTCTAAAGTCTTTGAAGTAGCGTGTGATGCGTCTGGTGTCGGTATAGGTGGAGTGTTGAGTCAAGAAGGACACCCAGTGGCCTATTTCAGTGAGAAACTGAATGAGGCAAAACAAAAATACTCCACTTACGACAAAGAATTTTATGCGGTAGTGCAATCCCTGAGACATTGACGACACTATCTCCTACCGCAAGAATTCGTTTTGTTTTCTGACCATGAGGCTTTGAGATATTTGCATTCTCAGAAGAAACTCAACCCAAGGCATGCCAAGTGGGTAGCGTTTTTTCAGGAATATTCGTTTGTTTTGAAACACAAGGCCGGGGTTGAAAACAAACCAGCGGATGCCCTTAGTAGGAGAGTGGCGTTGCTCAACTCTTTGAGTGTAGAGGTAGTCGGATTTGAGCAACTGAAAGATGAATACCCCATGTCCTGATTTTGGGGGTACTTACGCGTCGCTCTCTAGTGACCAGCATATTATGGGTGAATATGTTCTTAAAGATGGTTTTCTTTTCAAGGGAGACAGACTTTGTATTCCCCGTATGTCCCTTCGTGAATTCCTCATCTGGGAGCTTCATTCAGGAGGGATAGCTGGCCATTTTGGTCGTGATAAGACCATTGCCCTCGTGGAAGATCGTTTCTATTGGCCAAGTCTCAAGCGAGACGTAGCCAAAGTTTTAGGGCAGTGTCGAACATGTCAGCTGGCAAAGCAAAGAAAGCAAAATACCGGGCTGTACACGCCATTGCCAGTGCCACATGCTCCGTGGCAGGACATTAGTATGGACTTCGTGCTTGGGCTTCCCAAGACTATAAAAAAGCACGATTCCGTTTTTGTCGTTGTGGACCGTTTTTCTAAAATGGCGCATTTCCTCCCATGTTCGAAGACGTCGGATGCGTCTCATGTTGCTCGTCTCTTTTTTGATGGTGTGGTGCGTCTCCATGGGTACCTAAAACCATAGTGTCTGATCGTGATGTTCGATTTACTAGCTATTTTTGGAAGACACTGTGGCACATTATGGGAACTCGTTTGCAATTTTCTACTGCTTACCACCCACAAACAGATGGTCAAACTGAAGTGGTAAACCGTAGCCTTGGAAATCTTCTACGTTGTCTAGTGGGTGAACATGTTAAGACTTGGGACCTAATTTTACCAACTGCTGAACTTGCTTATAATGGGTCAGTTAATAGATCTACAGGGTTGAGTCCTTTTGAAATTGTAAGTGGTTATAAACCTAGAATGCCCATAGATCTCTTACCCATGTCTGTTACCCAAAGGTCTTCTGAGTCAGCCGATGCATTTGCACGCCATATTCATGATTTGCATACACATATTAGACAGCGGTTAAATAAGAGCAATGATGATTATAAAGTTTTAGCTGATTCTCATCGTAGAATGCAAGAATTTCAAGAAGGAGACTGTAATGGTGCGAATAAGGCCAGAGCGATTCCCTCAAGGATCTGCTAAAAAATTACAAGCGCGTAGTGCTGGACCATTCAAGATATTACAAAAGGTTGGGTCCAACGCGTATTGGATTGACCTTCCACCTGAAATGAGCATTAATCCAACTTTTAATATGGAAGATCTAGTCCGTACCCATACTCCCATTGTTGATACATCGTCCCTTTCATGGCCTTTTTCTGAGTTTGCTACTCAACCCCTTCCACCACTTCCTCCACCTATTACCCATAAAGAAAAAATTGAGGAAATCTTGGATGACGAGATAGTATCCACGAGAGATGGAGGTTTCCAAAGGTATCTTGTCAAGTGGAAGAACAAACCATCGTCTGAATCTACGTGGCTGTCGGGCGACGCATTGCAGGGTATTGATAGATCTGCTAGAGCGCTACAAAAGTTTCAACTCGTCGGAGTCGAGTTTTTCTCACCCGAGGGGAATTGATGCGGACACAAGCGCATTCAAGGTGTACCAACGAAGAAAGCGTCAACCACAAGTGCCGTCCTTGTGGATAGGCGACTATTGAGGAGCTGACGACCTTTCACATGTGATTGAACATATAGAAGACCCCACTCAGGGAAGACACATGTGAAGGAAGATTGGAGAAAGAAGATCGAGCGCCCAAACTTTCCCGCACTTATGTTATTTGCGCGTTTTTGCTTAGTTAGGGGTCTTTTAGTAATTTTATGTCTTTATTAGGGGTCTTTTAGTAATGTTATGTCTTTACTTGCTTATTCTAGAGGTATTTTAGTATTTTTATGTCTTTATTTGCTTATTTAAGTGGGTTAATGCCCTAGATACGAATTTTTTCAACTATTGATTAATGAAAAGCAAACCCTTTGGTTGCCTCCTTCCTCTCTTCTCTAATGGTGCTTCTTCTCTTCCCTTGATCTTCCTCTTCTAATTTCTTCTTGTGCCCCTCCACCTTCTTCAAGGTAATTATTTCCTTCTTTCTATTTTTCAGTTTTGGCTATTCCTTCTTCGATCAAAATCTTGAGAACCGATCTAAACCTTAAACCCCCAGATTCTCAAATCCCTAATCCGAGAAACTTCTTGGTTCTTCGGACTAGTGATCTTCATTGATCGATTGGGTGTGACCATGCAAGATCGGGAGGTCTCATCCCTCGCTGGATCCAACCTAAGTAATAATTGAATGCTACACTCCATGGTTGTGATGATGGCCCGCTCCATTGCATATTTCCTTTATGATTTTCTCAATTATGATGATTACTACTAGAATTTTAGATCATTTATTCCTTTTATTGCCGCTGTTTAATTATGTTCATGAGCATGCATCATAATTAGGGTTGTCCTGCGTCACCAAGTATACAAGGGCTATGTCTTTTATGGAATTTGAGAAACTTCTTATTTTTGGCTTGAGGCAAACAAAATTTTTTTTTCATGGGACAAAAATGTATTTATAGGAAAGCTTGAAAATTGGTAACTAGTTTTCTATTCTTAGAAACTTAACCTGGCATCTTTGAGTTTTAGATGAATTGGTTATCAAGTAGGACTTCAGCATTCTCAAGATCTATGATTCTTCTCCCCCATAAAATTATGGCTGGTGATAGAGTTGAACAGCTATATGTTCGAATACTCAAGAAGACTTGACTCGACTGTGCCTAGTCAACTCAAACTTGATCATATTTCTAGGACTATAGCATTCTCAAGATCTATGATTCTTCTCTCCCTAAAACTATGGCTGGTGATAGTTGAAAGGCGTATGTTTGAAAACTCAAAAAGACTTGACTCAACTTGGCTGAGGCAACTCAACTTGATAAGATTTCATCAAGACATTTGTGTGTGCGCGCGCTTGTGCGCACGTGTCAGCCACAATAGTCTTTTGCCTTAAATTCTCTTTTCCTTTTTTTTCTCTTTCTCACTCTTCTCTCTGTGTGTGTACGTGTTAGTCATTCACATTAGTCTTTTGCCCTAAACTCTTATCTTTTCCTCTTTTTTTCTTTTTTTTTTTCTCTTCCACAATCTTCTCTCCCTTTCACATTTCTCCTTTCTCCCTTTCTACTGTAAGAAAGGTGGTAGCATGGTTCAAAATCTCGTTTTAGCTCGCTTGGAACTGAGTTCAAGTTGCATTGCTGAAGCTGACAAGACTTGTTTCAGATGGGGCCAGTAGGGAAATTGAGTCCAAAATCTTAAAAGAAAATATCTTAAGATCTGAAATAGAAAAAAGTTAACACAAATTATAATGAAGATTTTTTAGACACCAAAATAGGTAAACATAATACTAATTTCGTATACTAGAAGGTCTTGGATGCCAATATGGCAAACCTTGGTCGGTTGATTCTCAATACCATATTGAGTATGAATGGTAGCTCGAACCCACATGCACTGATGTGGTTAGTTTATGAGAATTCAAGAAAGAAACATATGTATCATTAATTTTTTAAAGATTTTGCATAGTTTGTCTTGTCTATTCTGGACATACTTTTAGGGCCTGTTTGTTAACGCTGAATTATTGCACTTAACACGGAATTGGGAAAATATTCCGTGCTTAGTCATGTTTGTTAATGCGTTGTTAACGCGGAAGAAGGAAAGCGCTAAGTGGTTTTTCACTGAATTCTTTCTGCGATAGGAGTTCGGCTTAATGGTGAACGCGGAATACGCTCCATAAGTTTTTCTATTAAAAAAAAAATGGTTCCAAAATTACCCCTTTTCAAGTTACTACGGAAAATTTCTTCTCTTCAAATTGTTTGCGCAATACAAAACCAACTTTTAACATGTAAAACTTCTTTATGCCCCACTATGATTTATGTGTTTGATCTACATCGTCCATCAACTTTTTTAGATCATTTAAGGTGTGAGCCAAAAAAAGATGCAGGTCCAAGGATTAATTGGACCGCAAGGTGGGGATTGAACGTCCATCATTAAAAACTTCTTGGGAGCTGGGGAAGTTTCAGATCAAGTTGATATTTGTGTTTTCACTTCATCCACGTCTACACAACCTAATGAATAGGTTGGATGGTAAAAAAAACATCACAATGTCCCTTAGAAAGGTTTCAACGGTGGATGTCATTATCATTGCAGCATCCTTTGGTGTGGTTCACTGGAGCTGTGGACTTGCTTCATCTTTAGGATCATATATTAAATTAATACGAGAAAAACGATAAAAGGCTTAGATAAAACACTTACATCACGGTGGGCCCCACAGAGGGTAGGAGGCAATCTGCTTTCGAAGCAGATGGGCTGGGAGTCAGGGGGAAACAGATTGGCTACTCCCTTGCCACCGGCCATTGGCTGGTGGTCGGTGCTTTGTGGGCCCCACCATGATGTATGTGTTTCATCCATGCCGTCCATCTATTTTTATATATCATTTTATGGTATGAAAGAAAAAAATGAACTATATATCAATCTCAAGTGGACCACATTACAAGAAACAGTGTTGAATGAACATTGACCATTAAAAACGTTTTAGGGGCCATAAAAGTTTTGGATAAGGTTGATATTTATTGTTTCCCTTCATCTGGGTCTTTATCAACTAATCAACAGATTGGATGTCAAATAGACAGTACAGTGGGCCTTAGAAGGATTTTAATGGTGGATATCCATTCATTTTTTTTCCCTGTGGTGTAGCCCACCTAAGATTTATATCCCTATCATTTTTTTGTATCGAGCCCTAAAATGATCTGTAAAAATGGATGAAACACATACATCATAGTGGGGCCCACAGAGCACCGACCACCAGCCGACTGGTGCCAGAGGGAGTAGCCAATCCGTCTCCGAGTCAGGGATGGGATTGGAAGCGGATTGGCTGGTGTATTGACGTCAGCAAGTTTAATGGGTCGCATCATGACGTATTTGTTATATCCAAACCGTCCATCCATTTTGCGAGCTAGTCTTAAGACTTGAGCCGAAAAATAAAACAGATCTAAAGATAAACTAGACCACATTGCAAAAAGCAGTATGGGATTGAACGTCTACCATTGAAACCCTTTTGGGGTCACAAAAGTTTCGGATCAATATGAAATTTGTTTTTCCTCTTTATCCAGATATTTTTGACCGTATGAATAGATTAGATGGAAAATAAACGTTATAGTGGCCCCTGCGAATTTTTTAACGGTGAAAATCATTACCCCGCTGCTATTTTTGGTGTGGTCCATTTTAGTTTTGGATATGATTCATTTTTTGGAAAATGCTCTAAAATAATCTTGAAAAATTTATGAACGGTGTGGATATAATAAATACATTATTGTAGGGCCCATGTAACTTTGATCTCCTTTGAAACGTTCCTACAACTCAGACCTCGAGGAGCGTCTTCGCACGACACGTATCTACACCAGCTATATAGCTGGTGTGTGATACGGAAACGGATTGGCTACTCCCCTAGCCACCAGCCTGGTGGGTGATGGTCGGTGCTGTGTGGCCCCATGATGGATGTGTTTCATCCCTCCGATTCATCCATTTTTACATATCATTTTATTTCTCTATCCCAAAAATAAGATGGATATAAATCTCAGGTGGACCACACCACAGGAAAACAATAGTGATTAGATATCCACCATTAAAATCCTCCTAGGGCCCACTATGCTGTTTATTTGACATCCAATATGTTGATTAGGTCATACATGCCCAGATGAATTGAAAAAACAAAAATCAGCTTGATCCAAAACTTTTGTGGCCCCCAAAAAGTTTTCAATGGACAAAGCTCATTCAACACTGTTTCTTGCATGTATCCTGACAGATAAACAAATACCTTACAGAGGAAGAAGAAGGGGTGAATGTGCTCAGAAAGTTATGGCTATCTGTGATTTTAATATGATTTTTACATATGCCATGGCTGGATGGGAAGGGGTGGCACATGATTCAAGGGTCCTTATGGATGCTGTGCTTGATCCAACAAAGAAATTTCCGTTGCCCCCTCCTGGTAATATTTAATTTTTTTTTTTCATATAACTTGGTAAAATTATAACTTGAAATTTTGCTAAGATGTCATTTGGTTTTATGTAGATAAGATAAATATTATCTGGTTGATGCTGCTTACACTCACACAAGAGGATTTATGGCACCATTCCGTAGTTTATTTGAATTAAATAGAATAATTTTATTTTCATTTAATAAAAAATAATTTCTTTATAATGTAAAATATTTTCAAACAGGAGATAGGGGCAAATGTGTCAAATTAACATATTTCAGACATTTCAGATGTTTGTTAACAAACAGATTGTTTCAAATTCATTACTTAATTTTCAGACTTCAGCCATAATTACCAAACAAGTTTTTTGACTTCAGATTTCAGATTCAGCTTCAGATTTCATATTCAGTCTTTAGACTTCAGATTTAACAAACGAGGCCTTAGTTTTCTTTTCTTTTTCAAATTTATATGCACCCATTTTCCCATGCAACCAAATATGATTTTTTTGATAGCTAATGCAACTATGCCTCCAAACATGAATTGCTAAACTCCCTTCAAAATACTTGATGCCTATTTCTTCTATTTGTCCACTTGGCATCCTAATTTCTTGCAATTAATTCACTTTATATTTTAGTTATATCAAAATAATTTTTTTTGGCTACAGCCTATATGTGGTAAGTTTTCAGCATTAGCTTGCCTAAGATTTCATCTCTTCTTGTTATGCAGTTCCATGGTTCCTGGTTCGAGAAACCCAATGTGGGGAGAGGAGTTCAATTTTTTTGTTGATGAGCTTCCTGTTCAGGTAGCTATAGGTGTATTTGCTTCTGACATAGCTGGGTGTTTACATGCAAAATCATATTGAAAATGAATTTTGTATTATTTTTTATTTACATTGAAATGCTTCAATGGATTTTATTTCATGCCTTGTCTATTCAATTTTGTTTTGATTTTGTCTTCATCACATATTCTATAGATTGCATTTATGAACTTAACAACAATAGCAAACATAGACCTTTTCTGACCATTACTACCTTGATTTAGCCAGTCTTTTATGCGATATTTTTAGTATATCTTTCCTTATAAACGACATGAATATGAGGCTGTTTTTATTTTTTTATTTTTTATTGTTATGAAATAAGTTTGTGAAGCCACCCAAAAATAAAAAAATAAGTTAAAAAAAAAGAAAAGCAGAAGGCTAAATAACCTACTTCAATTTGTGGTTAGTGAGGCTAAATAACTTTCTTGAAGTGCTAAAAAATGCTTACTACTTGGAAAAGAAAATAGAATAGCAACTGGGTGCATAAATTTCGAGTTGCAGAAACTTCCGTGGTTAACATATTGTGATCACCATTATAGCATTGACGAGCTATTTGCGATTGACTTTACATTTTTATTTCACCAATTCTTTGTATCCAAGCCCTATCCTTGGTAAATGAACATGTCCCTTCTCACCACCTCGATTTGTATTCTTTTAGGTCTTCATCTTGTCATCTCTTTCGGTCCTTAAACCTAATCAGTGTTCCCCTCCTTACCAAAGCCGGCTTTTCCCTTCGATGTACATGACCGAATCATCTCAATCTGCTCTCTATGATTTTCTCTCATTAGGACTAATTCGAGGCTACTTCATAAGACTTTGTTCTTAATTATATCCCTTCTAGTCTCACTCATCCATATCGACATCGTCATATTTTCCAACACTCAAATCTCATCATGTTGCCATCAAAGTGCTGAACACTACCCCATCTAGTGTAATCGATCAATTAGCTGCATTATGATAAGTTCCCTTAAATTTTACAGGCATGTGACAATTACACGATACTCTAGTGGAACACCTCCAATCCATCTACTTGCTATAATTTTGTTGGACGCAATCCCATTGATCTCTCCATCCTTTCGAATCATAGATCCAAGGTAAAACTAGATAGTTTGAGGAATCTCCCAAACATGGATTTTAACTAGACCTACACATTTGCAATTATTTTTGTGAGTAACACAAAGAATTACATTTGCAATTATTTTTGTGAGTAACACAGAGAATTTTATTAAAGGAAAAAAAAAAGAGATAAAGAAGAACGATCTGCATCGAGGCAATGTATGAGTCCCCTTTGCAAAGATTAGCTTTATGTACTTCTTCACAATTAGTGTTCATATTATCGGCGAAAAATCGATAATATCGCCGATATTATCGGTGTCGCCAGAGTTGTGACACCGAAACTCACTTTTTTTGTTTCTCTTCCTAATATCGACGAATATTCGGCGATTTTATCGGTTTTTCATGTAAAATACAGTTGTCGACCAGAAATCGCATCCCTGTCAAGGGATAACTGTAGCCAACAACTCCTCTTCAACGATAATATCGGGGGCTGCGTTAAGTACACATTTTTTTTTTTTTTTTGGAAAAAATGGGGAAAAAGAAACTTTTGGAAGTGTACCTGTAGAATAGGATCATTGATCACGGCCATGTCAAATGATGATTTCGGCGAAGAATATGCGAAATCTTAGGAATTTTTTGAGATTTTTCGGGATTTTAGGGTTCCCTTCTGGAACCTCTTCTATGCGCTTTTTCTAGAGTGTTTTTCGGGAGTTTAGGGTTTTGAAACCCTTTTGCAGGGAGCGAAAGCCGATTAGGTGTTACGCGTGTTGGTGTGGAACGTGCGACGTCGGTGGCGTGGATGTCACCAAGTTCTGTGGACCCCACCATGATGTATGTGTTATATCCACACGGTCCATCCATTTGGAGAGATTATTTTAGGTCATGAGCCAAAAAATGAGACAGATCCAAAGCTTGGGTGGACCACACCACAGGAAGCAGTGGGGACAATGATTCCTATCGTTGAAAAGTTCCTAGGGCCCATAGTGATGTTTATTTGTCATCCAAGCTATCCATAAGATCACATAGTCATTGATGAGGGAAAAAAAACAAAAATTACACGGATCCAAAACTTCTATGGCCCCTAAGAAATTTTCAACGATAGACGTTCAATTCACACTATTCACTGCGGTGTGGTCCACTTGATCATTGTATATGCTTCATCTTTGGAATCAAGCCCTATAATTATATGGTAAAATGGATGGACGGATTAGATAAAGTATATAAATCACAGTGGGCCCCACAGAGTTGACTTGGTCCGCTCAACGTAATAATTTACATGTTGCGTAGTTGACTTCCCACGTCCAACTTGTTTAGGTCTCTAGGGTTAGTGGCTTGGTGCTCTGTGGGGTCTATTATGATTTGATATATTTTATCAATGCCATCCATATATTTTGCCAGATAATTTTAGGGCATGAGCCCAAAAATGTGGTAGATCCGCATCTTAGGTGGACCACACCAAAGGAAGCAGTGGTGATTAAACACCCACCATTATAAACTTCCTAAGGCCATTGTAATGTTTTTTTGCCATCCAACCTCTCAGGTGGTCCATTTGATCATTGGCTATGCTTCATCAGAATCGAAAACACAATTATCAGCTTGATCGAAAACTTTTCGTGACACCTTAGAAGTTTTTAATGGTGGGATTCAATCGCTACTGTTTCCTTTGGTGTGGTCCACTTGAGATTTGGATCTACCTCATTTTTGGGACCATGGACTAAAATGATATGCTGAAACGGATGAATGGGGTGGATTTCTGGCATATATCATGGTGGGCCCATGGAACACTGTCCAGTAGCCACCTCGTTATTGGCAACATGATAAAACAGATGCGTTACGGTGGGTACACAAAGTCCTTACGCCAGGACATGATTTGGCTAGTGACGTTAGCCAAATGGCTAGTGGTTGATGTATTTATTTGATCCACGTTGTCCATCCATTTTTTAGATCATTTTAGGTCTTGATCCAAAACATCAAGCATATATAAATCTCGGCCGGACCACACCATAGGAAATAGTAGTGATTGAATGTCCACCATTAAAAACCTCCCAGGGTTCATTGTAATGTTTATTTGACATCCAACCTGTTGATTAGGTCATACACACCAATTTGATCCAAAACTTGTGGCCCTTAAGAAGTTTTTAATGGTGGGCATTCAATCAACACTGTTTCCTATGATGTGGTCCACTTGAGATTTGGATCTACCTATTTTTTGGGCTTATACCATAAAATGATCTGGAAAATTGGATGGATGCATCAGTACGTCAAACAAGTGCCATATCCAAGCCATCCATCACCAAGTATACTACTATAGAGATTCCATGTCTCAAGAAAGGTGTACTTTTTTAGTTCATTAACTTTTGCATGGCTTAATTATCATATGCTGGTTGCATTTGTATTATATAACTCATTTTGATTACAATTGGAGTGATTTCTTACAACAGAGCATGCTTTTTGGGCCCCATTAAATGAAAACTTATTATTTAATGCATTCTTTTTGTAATTTTTTTTATTCCTAAATATGCAAAATGTGTATTTAGGCATGCCCTGAAGTTTCACTGAAAAATTCCATCATTTTCCCCATGTTTCGCCAATTTTCTTCACATTTTCGGTTATCGGCGATAACGATATTATATCTTTATCTCCAGTCAGCGAAACTTGTAGCGATACCGACAACTCAAACACCGTTCGCAATAAGGTCAATAATAAACTTTTCCTCTCTTGGGACTTAATTTTTTAAAAAAAAATTGTAGAAGACCTTCAATGCATTCTAATGTCATTTAGAGTGAAACCTAATGACCATGTGCATAATGCCTTCCATGATGCCCATGTGATTGTTGAAGAGTCTCCTTCTACAATAGACATGCCTTGGAAGTGATTTAGAATAGCTTGATCCCGATTTTAATCGCCCAAGTTCAGATCTATTAGAGTTTTCGCCACCCTACTAGACCTGAGATGCAAAGGACAATATCGTTTATCTCATCTCTAATGATCCCTTCAAAACTCAATTCCCTAGAGTTGCCAAGCTATCATTAATATTGAGGTTCCCATTGTCCGGTGGTGGGGGAAGCCCATCTCGAAGTGTTTAATGGATCTTACTTATGCTCTTCAGGACACCCTCTCCATTTGTGAAGAAGCTTTGACAACGACAAGGGAGTTTCGTAGAAGAGACCCAAATGGTACATCGGGAGGCTATATAGACCTCAATGTGGGTGATCAAGGAAGGTAGATATGATTCTTTACCCTTGAAAATTCTTGCATTTCTTTCTATATTCCCCATGGCTGGCCCCTCTTCCAACTGGACATTAAAAGTACATTTCTTCATGGTGATCTCATAAGGAGGGATGAAAGATCTATATGGAGTAATTACTTGGATTCATTGCTTAGGAGGAGTCAGACAAGGTGTGTAAACTGAGAAAAGTGATCTATGGGTTAAAGCAGTCTCCACGTACGTGGTTTGATATATTCAGTAAAGTTGTGATGAACTATGGTGTTATTCAAAGTCATGCAGATCATTCCGTCTTTGTACAGAAAGGCGCTTTCGGTTTTATTGTGTTAATGGTATATATTGATGATGATATTATTGTTAAAGGAAGTGAAGAAATCTTCAGAGGCATTTTCTCACAAAAGATTTGGGTCATCTTTGATACTTCCTGGGTATGGAGGTTGGCAGGTCAAAGGAAGGAATTAATTTATCCCAATGGAAATGCGTTTTCGATGCTCGTAGAGACAAGTTTTATTGGTACTAAGCTAGTTGATACACCAATGGATCCAAATTACAAACTTTTAGTGATCAAGGAGATATATTTGAAAACCCAAGGAGGTATAAAAGATTGGCTAGGAAGCTCATCCATTTAACTATTACTTAACCAAACATATCTTATACTGTGATTGTGGTGAGCTAGTTTATGAACTCTCCATGAATACCACAAATGGATGTGGTCGTTCAAATTCTGCGGTATCTAAAAGGAGCACCGAGCCAGGGAGTTTTGTACAGACGAAAAATCATCTTCATGTCATCGAGTATTTTGATGTGGACTGAGCAGGCTCTTTGATAGATAGGCGGTCTACTACCCGGTACTATAAGTTTGTGGGAGAAAATCTAGTCACACGGAAGAGTAAGAAACAGAGCGTTGTGGCCTAATCAAGCGCTTAAACAAAATATAGAGCAATGGCTCACACTACGTATAAGCTAATGTGGATCAAGAAACTATTGTACGAAATGGGGTTTGTCGTTAATCAACTTATGCGGTTGTTTTGTGATAATCATATGACATCTCACGTTGCAAACAATTCGGTCTATCATGAAAGAACTAAATATATTGAAGTAGACTGTCACTTTATACATGACGTCTCCACTGGTGAAATCTCTACCCCATATGTCCGGTCTCCGGATCAACTTGCTGATCTATTCAACAAGCCTCTACCTCACAGTCTGTATATATTCGAAGATTGACATTGACAACATCTATGCTCCAGCTTAAGGGGGAGTGTTAATGCATGAGAAATATGGGTTGTACAACTGTACGGCCCACCTTGCACCTTCTCTTGTCTATTCTTTAGTTAAAATTGTGGATTAAGAGTTAGGACTTTTGGTTAGGACTTGCGAGAAATATTTGCTTTTGTTACTTGAGGGATATTTTTGTTTTTCACTTGCTCATTATTAATATACCAGGGAGGAGAGGGGATGTCCAGCCCTAGTTTACAATTCTATAGTATTCAAGAGTCAAGACATCTTCCTTGAACTCTCCTTTTATATGAGAGAGCTCATATAGAGAAACATATCACCGAGAGGAATCTCCAAGTCATCATTCTTGGCTAAAGCCTCACATTATGACTATTCCTACTAAAGTTGCATTCCAAATTCTCTTTTCTGGTTTGCGGGCTTTTAAATCTTTAGTCTTCCACCAAAACTCTAATTTAGCATTTTTGCCCTCTAGTTCCAGCACCACATCATCATCAAATGACATGCATGAGAACTTATCATGGATGGTAGCTGTTAATTCATCCATCACAAATGCAAAGAGATGATGCGGACCTTTGAGGAGGACCTGCTGCCATCAGGAACTCATTTGCTTTTTACTGGTAGGAACTCATTTATCTCACCATAAGGCGGTCTCACTCTTGTAACATTACTCACATACATGCTTTAATGATGTCAATACATTTCCTTCGGACCAATTCTTCTTTGTAACCCATTGCATAACTTCCTTAGGTACCCCATCGTATACTGTCTACAAGTCAATAGAAACCATATGTAGATACTTCCTCCTCTCCTTTTGAACAGTAACAATAACCTTATTTTCTTCATCTTTTGAATGAAAATTATTTCATTAAAAACAACAGAAGGAAACAAACAGACATGGACCCCAACTTGAACGGATCGATGATAACAAATCGTCAAATCTATACAAGGAATCCCCCACCCCACAAATTTCCTCGATTCATTCAGATAACACCCAGTGAAGGCCTTTGAACTCGCTGCCCAATGAAGAACTCTAATCCTAGCCTTCTTGAATAAATCAGTTTGTGATTCTGATTTGTCCCATTTTTTACAGCTGGCTCTGTACCCCTTTTATATGATCAACCTGTAGAATAATTCCACATAATTGATAATTGTGCCCAAAATAAGAGGATAGAGCCACATAGGATAAAAATAATGGAGCTACAATTGCTAGAGAACATGCTAATGAGGAACAATTATTACCAAAACCTTACGATGACTGCAAATAATCATTCATGTTTATAGTTTGTACAAATGGCTACAGAATAGAGCCTTGTACATAAATCATCAGTGATGCTGGAAAGCCGAGATATAAACTCTATTGGTTACTTAATTGATGCTAAAACTAATAAAGAATTCTATTGGCTCATAGAGAACATTTCATTAAACTCTCTCTCTAAAGAGAGAACCAACTAAAGAGGTCAAATCCCAACAAACAAAGAATATTCAACTAAGAACCAAAGAACATCTAAACCAACTATACCTCTCAAAATACCTTGTGTACGGCCCTCTTTACACAACATATGGCTCTGTGTGTTTGTGCACGTGCGCGTGTGTGTGTGAAGTTGTGAACCGTGATTTGTTTATTTGGCCATGCGATTTATCCTACGGGCCCCACTTGTCAATCAGACAATAGATTTGGTCCACACCTGCCATCAGAGAGTGATCAATCTGGACCTGTCATGTGGTCTACATCTTCAATTTGGATGGCTGGATCTTAATCAGGACTCTTAGATGGACATGATCTTTCTTGGCGTGCCATCGGACCAATTTGTTTTCCCTATTGGCCGATTGGACTATGTTGCATCAAGGTGAATACAGAAAATCAACTGATGCACCAATTTGGTAGAGGAAGCCTTGAAGAATCAAAGATGATAACATGTTTCTCTGGCTCACAGACCAGAAGTTATTCATGGCTTCCTTTGATGTCTTTTATTTCATTGTTTCTAATCTCAATGTGTGGATTTTTTTTTTTCGAAGGCTAATCTTAAGGCTTAGATGGGTGGGTGTATACGAAGTCACCAAATATTGTAGTATCAAAAATAATAAATGTCCTCTACACCATAAACAGATGAATATGATTAGCAGGCTTGGAATAAATTATTTTCTAGGTAATTGTCTTGTTAAGTAAAATTCGTCAAGATAACCTGCTCAACTTGACAGTTTGAAAAGACCTCGACGGGTTACTTCCTCAATCCACTGAGGGATTTAATCAAGCTTTCTTTTAACCATGGGAGTCCTTTTAAGCCCTTGTGGAGTATGTGGATTGATCATTACTTTGGACTTTATAGGCATCTAATTTGGCCTTTCCAGACAATCCACCTTTCTATCTATAGAGAATGGTAGTTGCATCCTATAAAGAGGCCTAGCAGGATTCATTTTTGAAGTTCATATGATGAGTGCATGCATAATTAGTAATTTAAACCCTATACTGTGTAATTATTTATCTGGTTCAAAGTTCGGGCCTTGGAGGCACTGATTTGACAGCGTACCTTGGGGTGCAGCTCGGTAAAATGTGGGTTTCGAGCTTGCAGCTCAATGGTAGACATGATGTGTTTCAACATAGAGGTCTTGGGTTCGAGCCCATCTTACTTACAAAAAGTGTGTTTAAATTCTTGTAATGCTTGTCATGCAGTTCAGATCAATTTGATCTGTTTTCTAATCCTATTTGTAGATTAAGGTTACAATATATGACTGGGATATAGTATGGAAAAGCGCAGTTCTTGGATCCGTGACTGTTCCAGTTGAAGGTGAAGATCAAGCTGGAGCAGTCTGGTACATGCTGGATACATCAGGGCAGGTACATCTACTGAATCAGTTCTATTATATGCTTGGAGTTCTTCTCTAAGATTTTCTCATAGTGAACATGTATTTTTTTTTTTTTTTTTGTTTCTCAGGTTTGTCTTCATATTAAATCAATTAAACTCCCTGTGAGTTCCTCTAGGTAATTGCTTGTTTAACCCAAAATGCCCATGCAACTTAAGTTGAACGAGAGTAATTCAGTTAATTTGTGTCCAGACATTGCTGCTGAGAATGCCAATTTCACCATTAAGAACTATGTCATTTCCCTTACATGCACACCCACAAGTTAATGTATATATCTATAACATAGTTTTAAAACTTGTCTAATCGACTCAAAACTCAACTGAGTTTATTCGATTGGATTTCAAGTTGGGCTTGATGAGAAACTTGAGTAGATCACTTTTTTTCGAGTCTCGTCAAGTCCTATTGAGTTAAGTGGAGTTGATTTTTTTTCTTTGGTTTCTAATTTCTTTTCATATTTTTATTAATTAATGCATTTATATTTTAAAATTACCTAACCATCAAGTTTTTACTTTTAGAGCTCGAATTTAGGGCCTTATCTTTAAGTCAATTTGACCAGATGGCATTCAAGTTGAGTTGAGTTTTTGGGTTTTTGAATCATGGTTTATATATGGAAATCAGTGCACTGTTGGGAATGTGAATTTACTTGTTAGAGAGGCACATTGAAAAGTACTCCTATGGAGCATCATATTATAAAAGAGAGTGCACATTCCTTGTATACCATATTGTACCTTTTTTTTCCCTTGTAGATAAGAATCATCCATATTTGGAATATGTATAGTTGTGCTGCAGACATTTTGAAGTTGTAATGTGAGCAATTTAATCTATATATGGGGCAGTCTCTCACAATGGGATGACACATGCCCACATCTTTCTCTTCTCTCTTGCTACCCTTCCGTATTCTGTAGAGAGTTGTAAAATTGGGTCTAAATGTTTCCGTCCAAATTCCCTACTCATCCAAAACTCTTATTAACCAAAATTGAAAGCTAAAACTCCAACCAGCTTAGGACCAATTAATGAGTGGCATGTGGCCACGAAAAGTGAAAAAGAGAGATGTCAAAGTGGATGTTACTTTGTAACCCTTGAACCTATGCATGCCAACACTTCTTTTTAATTTCTTCCCAATTTTATCCTATATACGAGAGCAAGAATTCATTTTTGGTGTATCTTTCAAAAAATTAAAAAAGAATTCATTTTCGGGGGATTGCTAAGCATCCCCATGCCACTACATGTGTTGGTCTAGCATATCCCAGCTGTCCATCAGATGGGTCCAAGGTATTCCATAATGGTAACGGTGGCCGTAATGGCCACCACCTTTACCTTTACGATACAAGCCGTAATGGCCGTTACGGTGCCCATAACAGCTGTTACGGTCTCCTTTTTTATTGGAAAAAAACCTGAAAAACTTGTATATGCCTCGTAATGGACCGTTATGGGTCATTTTTTTCATAAACACCCTATAACATGTAACGGTTGCCACCGTTACCTTTACATGATAGTTGCCACTGTTACCTTTACGTAACGGATGCCACCGTTTTTTTTTTGAGAGATAACATAAACTTCATTAAAAGAGGAGAAGGGAGCAACCAGCCCGCTGAGATAGCGAGTCAGTTGGATCCGTACAAAAGAACATTACAATCTTTTAGAGGATAACGGATGCCACCGTTACCTTTACGTAACGGCTTTTAAGGCCTTGCAATGGCGTTACAGCACAACATGGATGGGTCTGACCATTTGGATGATCTAGACATAACATCTGGTTGGTCCATTCTTCAGGTGTGTTATAATAATGTTTGAAAAACATTCCCAATTTTTTCAGCCATCCATTTGTGTTGTAACTATTGGTTGACTTGGGAAGTGGACTTGTCTAATTATTGCTCCGAATTGGAGTGCAAAATGAGTCAGGTCAACCTAATGGGCCATTGGACCCCGACCTGCAAACTAGTGGGTCTTGGTCCAAACTTAAGACCCATGGGGTGGGACCCGAATTACTAAATGGGTCGGGTCTAGGTCCTCTCAAAATCAAGTTGACCCCACCCAAATCCGACTAAGTTTTAAATGGGTCCAATTTGAGTATACTAAAATGGACCCAACCCAAACCTGACCTAGACCTAGACCTAGACCTAGACCTAGACTTGACCTAGACCAAAGAAAAATAGTTCAACTATGTACGCGGGTTTTTTGTTTTCCTTTCGGCTAGACTATAGCAATAGTTCACCACGTTTCCTAAAAACACAGTTACACATCCACTACTTGTGTGACAATCTTGGGCCATGCACGATGGAGAATATCGTAAACATCACATTTATTGAACTACCTTGACCATCCAATAATTTGCATGGTCCAAGATGGGCCATGCAAAATGGAGAATATGCCAAAAATCACACTAATTGAACCACCCCGACTGTTTGATTTTACTTATTGAATTTGGACCACTGACCATTTTATCTTTTATCATTAAAATGGATAGTCATCACTAATTGGATGGTATGAAACATTTATTTATGTGAAAACTCAAATTGTAATTTCTATACCTATCCTAGACTTGACTCACTAAACTAATGGGTTGGCCATTTTTTACTTCGATCCGATCTAGATCTGACTCGAATTTTAATGGGTTGTCTGGGCCCAAAATTTCGACCCAATCTTAATTGGGTTAGGTTGCCCCCCCGGTCCCGACCTGATCCGGTGCATTTGCACCCATAGTGCCAAGGTATACTTGCGATGGGCCCCACCCAATGGATGATTTGGATATTTTATTTGTTAGCCGTGACAACACATGGGGTGTTGTGTAGATGGGCTTTCTTGTACCATGTATGATCTCCGTGAAGCACCTAGTGTGATAATATCATAATTGATCATCTATAGGTAAAAGAAACCCAACTTGATGGTGCAGAACCTTCTTTTCTGCTAACATGCCACTTGCACGAGATATTTGTACCATGAAAGCCGTAGTGTCCACCATGACAATCACTCTTCTCTAAAATTAGGGTGATCTAGTCACCCAATGGGTGAACCTTGTATGTTGATTTAAACCAATCCATTGGTTGTCCATTCATCTCAACATTGTGGCCCATCTGTTGAGTGAATCTACCTGATTTTTGGCAAGGTGATCTTCATGGTAGGGCCTATGATTTTCCTGGTACGAATGTTCTACACAAGGGGCACATTGGCCGAAAAGATGGTATGGCACCACTGTGTCACCGCCTGTAGGTAGGGCCTATGATTTTCTTGGTACGAATGTTCTACACAAGGGGCATGTTGGCCGGAAAGATGGTATGGCACCACTGTGTCACCACCTGTAGGTGGTCTCTTCTCCATAATACGAGAAAACTCTAGATTCCTATGATAGTAAACTACCATTTTAAAATGGTGGGGGCCTCATCCATCGTACGAATGGCATAGTTGTAGTCTCAACCGTCCAAATTATCGAGTCATACACATGGCATAATTGTAAGGTAGTCTTAACTGTCCAAATTATGAATTCAATGGTGGATGGAGCATAATCCCAAATCACATTGAGGTGTGATAGTAACCATCCAACTTTACTTATTGAATTTGGAAATTTTGGATCGCTTACTATTTTACTTTTAACCATCCATTATAGCCACCTATTGAATGGTTGTGATCCATGACTGAGTCATCCATATCAGATCCAATGTTGTCAAAATCATTATCATATCGCAAATCGTAGTAGGGGTTGAATCGTATCGAATCACAAAATGTATCATATGATTTTTTTTATATATATAATTTTCTTTAAAAATTGGAAAAAAAATATATGAAAAATATAAATATATCAGATTTTTTTAGAAACACATCTTCCTTTTGCCATCAATGTGCACCAAGTAATACCATATCATGATAGTTTTAAAGGATTTTTATTCCTTTATTTTTTGTCTTCCAAGAAATTTCCTTTAAAAAATACAAGGGTCATTTAATGATTTATGTTCTTGTTAATCACGGTGGAAAAGAGGCCTTTGATACTCTGTAGACCGACTAAAAAAGATATTTTTTTTAAATTTCTAAACGTCATTCCAAAATACATAAAAGTCAGAATGATCGTTACCATCCATAAAAACGTTGCAGGTAAGTCATACATCTATTTGGTGTTTCAACTAGTTGAAGAAGTAAGAAATCACAAAAAAAGCTACATGATTTAATGTTGAAGAGAATATATATTATTTGATCACTTACAAAGAACAAATAAAATAATTTACGTTTTCTAAACGATTCTTAAAGTTCCCACCAATTTAAAAACATAAAATGAAACCAAGTGAAGCTTAAAATAGAAGAGAACAAGTATGATTTGAATCGTAAATCATAGGATTCAAATCATAGAATCGTAGTATTCATATAAAAAGGGATTCAAGGTTGGGATTCAAATCATTTTCTTAAGATTCGACTAAACTCATATATCGTAAATTGTAGGATTTTGACAACATGTTCATATCATATCCATATTGGCATTTTACGATATGTGATACGTGGTCGTATTGGCCTCGGGGAAAAAAATGGGCCATGTTGGCTTGTATTGGCCGATACAGGGCGTATCAACATCGATACATGTTTGATGTGGGCCGACATGTGCTGATATTGCCATAAAGGCACAAATTTGAAAATTTCTTTTTCAAAATATTCTCAATTTTCCTCTTCTTTTTCATTTCAACCATAGCAAAAGCTTAGAAAGTCATTTTGGATTAGATCCAAACCATTTTGGGGATCAAAATAAAAGACTTCAGCAGGATTAAACCATTATGGGAAAAAAAAAAAAAAGAGTTCATCTTCCTTTTGTTGTATTTCAGTATAATAGGCCGTAATATACCAAAACATACTTGATTTGTGTTCAATTAGGGATTGGTTGAGTTTAAACAAGTCAACCTGACAGACAACATTCTTACTGAGAATGGTCCGATATAGATTTGAATACATGTTCAAAACATCAAAAAGATGATAGATCTTTTAATATCTCAGTTTGCCTTTTCTTTTTCTTTTTTCCTTTGATATTTTCTGTAATCTTTTGCCTAACAAAATTCAAACAATACAAGGCCAATACCGATATGCAAAGCCTGTATCATATCATTTTTCCAAAACCATGCTTAGGATTGCTCAGTAAGATTGATTGTCAGGTTATGGACTATCCACAATATGCCCCACAATTTGAATGGTCTGAATAACTGTACGATATGTGAGGAAGACGAGTTCCCACCAAAATGGTTGTCACATACCATGGGAGTCTTGTCCTACAAGAAAGAAGTTCGTTTCACCAATGTTGCAACTTAGGGTTAACATTGGAATAGAGAAAACATCTCCTTGAATCATAAATTTTCCAAAACCACCCGTCTTCTTTTATTTGTTTATTTAAAAACTTACAAGCAAATGGGTGCCTTGATGTAGGTCCCAATGAGGAAGGGTACATGGGTGATATGTTTATGTCAACTGCCTTTTTTGAAGTCAACCAAAACTGTATGGCTAAAACTGTGGTTTCCTCAATCATGTAGAATACTGGCAAATGTTTATGATGAAATAAATCACTCATCCTGTGGCCCCACCATGGATTGTCCAATTAGTGAATTTTTCCTGATGAATGTGAAACATTACATGGGTGAATATGTTTAGTTCAACTGCTGCTTTTTGAAGTTGACCAAAATTTTAGGGATAAACAGTGGTTTCCACAATCATGTAGCATAGTTGCAAATGCCTATAATGAATCACTCATCCTGTGGCCCCACCATGGATTGGCCACTGACAAAATTCCCTTAACCGTCTGATGATACAATCCTAAATGTGTAATTCGTTAACTTTTCCTGTTGAATTACAAAATTTATCTTAGTGTCCATTTACGTAACAGTGACTGTAAAACTAGGATTGTCCAATCTGTGTGATTTTTAGTTGTGGCTTATTCATGGTTGGACACACTAAAGGAATGGTTCGAATCTTGTCGATGCCTTCCATGTGGAGGCTATGCAATAGGAGGATAGTAACCATGCTTATAGGGGTACAGTAATTGACCCCACAGATATTCATTTTGGGTTGAAGAAGTAAATGGTGGGAGGGAAGGTAGACTCTGGTGTTCCATCATCAAGGGTAAATATGGCAGATCTTTGGGTGGCTGGTGGGTTAAAGATTTGCCGTCCCACAAAGTCACTCATATCTGGCAAGAAATTATGAAAATGAAACGGGAGGTTCTCCCTAATATCGGTTTCGTGCTCGGCAGCGGTGCTAAAATCCGCTTTTGGGACGATATCTGGATAGGTGATCAAATGCTTAAACTAAGATTCCCTATCTCCTATCGTATTGCCACGTCCAAAAATTCATATGTTGCTGATCATTTTACTGAAGCTGGTGGAAAAATCGTCTGGAATGTGACATGTAGAAGAAGTCTCCAAGATTGGGAGGTTCTAGATTTTACGGGGCTCCTGGAATGTCTCTATTCTTCAGCCCCCTCTCTCTCATCAGAAGATAATATTTTCTGGCCGGACAAATCGTCCCTCTTTTCAGTTCGATCCCTCTACAACCAGATGCACATGCAAAAGTCTGATCCCAAGAGTAATTTCTTTTTTCTTTGGAAATATGTTGCCCCCCCCCCCCCCCCCCCCCCCCCCCCTCGAAAATCTAGCGTTTGGATGGTTGGCAGGGAAAAAGAAAATTCTGGGGATGGTTCTCCCCAACATTTGCCTTTGCTGTATGCGGACAACAGAGTCAGTCAATCATTTGTTACTGCATTGTCGGTTTGTCCAAGCCATTTGGGCAGAGATCATGATCTGTTTCAATTAATATTGGTGCTTTCCGGGTGAGGTGAATCAGTTCCTTCAAGCGAAAGGTGAAGACTATCATTTGGAGGATGTCAGTTCTTGTAGTTTGGTCGTCGGTTTGGGGAGAACGGAACAGTAGATGCTTCAGAAATATCTCGAACACGGTTGGGGTAGTGGCGACGAGGGCCAAGCGTCTTATCATCGAATGGGCCTCTAATGTCAAGGATCTTTTTGGTCCTGACTTTTTCTTTTTAAGAGTGTAATTGCAGTCTGCTTTCTCAGCAGCCTTTCTCCTTGTTTTTTTTCCCCCCCTCTTTTAATGAAATCCTTTCATCTTTCAAAAAAAAATAAAAATGGAGGGAGGGAAAGAATTACCAGAAGGAAGAAATAAGTCGAAGTCGAAGTAAGCTGGAGAGTCATTATGGGGGAGGGAGGGACAGAATAACCCTGAGGAATAAATAAGTTGAAGTAAATGGAGGTGAGACTTCAAATAACCGGAGGAGTGATCATTCAAATGCTCTCCTCATTTATATTCACCCTTTGCACATGTACCTTATAAAATTCTCATAAAGTTGAAGTAAATGGAGGTGAGACATAACCAGAGGAGTGATCATTGAAATGCTCTCCTCATTTATATTCACCCTAAAAGTTTGCACATGTACCTTATACAATTCTCATAATGGTGAAACTTAGAAGGAATGAGAAGTCAGAAGTTCTCCTCATTTGTATTCACCCTATTTCATATCCATTTATTCGCATGATTGGGTGTTGTGGGTGGGAAGCAGTTTCATTTGCGCATGTGCACGGATTTTGATTGTTCATTGGCGACGGGTTAAATTTTTGTCTTGATAGCAGTGCATGTTGATTTATTTTGTGTGTCAAATATGCATCTTTCAATAAATAAATTATCAAATTGTTATCATATTGAGGTAAATAGAGAAAATCAGGTCTTACCATAGTGGTGATGACCTCAGGTATTTGAGTTTGGGACTCAACTTTGTGTTATGATCTAGGAAAATCTGAATTTTCTCTTACAATTTCTAACTGAACCTTCAGCATTTTTTTATGTTTATCATGATTGCTGCCCTTTGTTCGTAGTTGATACTGAGATTTCTTTTTAGGGCGAATGGTTTTGCTGGAGCCAATGCTCGGAGAAGGATTTCTTCAGATAAACAAGGTCCCACAGTAGTTCATCAAAAACCAGGGCCTTTACAAACCATTTTTAATCTTCCCCCAGATGAGGCAAGTGTCATGAAACTGTTGAAAGAGAGACATTTTGGTCATCCAACCAGTGGTCTGATGCATGGAAATTCTTATTTCAGGTTGTTGTCCATAGTTATTCATGTGCACTTGAGAGATCATTCTTGTATCATGGTCGCATGTATTTCTCCGCATGGCATATTTGCTTCCATTCTAATGTGTTTTCTAAGCAAATGAAGGTTAGCCATCCTGCCGATTCATAGATGCCTATTTCTTGTTTTTGTTCAGCTATGTTTCTTTTGTGCTTACATGCTGGAAGAAAGTTTCTTTTGTTGATCGGTTAGATGGGTTTGGCTGACTTAAACCATATAAGGATGCGTTTAAGAACTTACAAATTATTTTGAGCTTGATCTTTTATGCATTGAAAACTGTGAATTTGGAATTGTGAAACAAAAGATGCTATACGTATATCGTTTATATTTTGTTAGGCAGCATATGCTATCTAGTTCTAGATTCCTCATTTGCATCTCATTTATTTGAACCAAGAAAAATCACCCCATCTATTTCACGTCCCTATAAAAGAACCCAGCTATTTGGATCAAAATATGATATATGATCAAACATGACTTCCTTTTGTAAGGTATTCCATAAATAAATAAATAACATGTACCACCTTGTTCATTCCTCTGAAGTATTGGTAGTGTCTGTTGAAGAAATGATGCCCTTTCAGGAAAGTGGCTTTGGGGAATTTGGGTACATACAGGATGCTCTTTTGGGGAAGGTAATTGTGGTTAAGTATGGGGACATAAAGGGTAGAGGAGAGATCATCATTATTCTGGATCATTGGCGCTGAAGAAGAAGATTTTCTTGCAAATGCAGTATGGAATGCGGTTTTCAGAACACATTTGAAAGATGAGGAAATACCTCTCCTTGTAGAGATTCTTCATTTCCTCTATGGCATCTACATCCTGTGGGAGGGTTTGTATATGGGAGTGTGGATGGATGATAATTTGTTAGTTGGTAGCAACCGACAAAATACTTGCATGTGGCCATTTACAAGGTTGGATGATCCTACATTTGGAGCTCTTTATTAACCTCTTTGGTATTGGCTCAATCTTTCCATACGAGGGAATTGAAATTTTCTCATTGTAGAATTAAAGTTCTGACCACATCAGAAATGACTTTGGAGATGCATTCCATATGCCTATATTTTGGGGTATTGGAGTGAAGGAACAATGTAATCTTATGAGAAGGGAAGATTTTGCTTTCTAGAGTGTGGAGAAAATTAAGGTGACTCTTGTCTATTTGGTTCTTTATAAAAAGGAAATTTGGGAAATAGTTTCATTGACATTGATGAAGATGTTTCCAAAGTGTCATGTTTTGTTCCTTCAAAATGATATTTTTTATTATTTTAGCTCAATTATTCAAAAGGATGGGAGATTGCCAAGGATGTTTCCAATAGAATTGGAGTATAGTGGATGAAGTGCCTATGGAGTGTTGTGGGATCTTCACATGCGTGTGAAATTTGAGAAAAATGTTTATAAGATGGAGCAACTATGCTATATGTGGCCGCTTTTTCTTTTTTTTTTTCCCAGTTAGAAGGCATAATATAATGAGTTGAGATGGAGTGCATATCTGAGAATATTGGGATGGATGTCATCTGAAGCAACCTAGAAGTCCCAATAAGTGAAAATGATGGTGGACATGTTGAGATGGTATGGTCATGTGCATCAAATTCCAAAGAAGGCTCTAAAGAAGGGAAACAAGTAACCCCCTCCTCGCTTCTTCTCTCATGGGCTTAGATGATCAAATTCAAATGTGGATATTCTTGCAAAGCAAGGAGTTGAGCGCGGAGAGTTGGCCATAGTTGACCTTGGGCAAGTTTCATGATGTCCAATCAGTTTGGAATGGTATTTTGTATTTTTTTAGCCATTTGATTTGTTGTTGTTTGGGCTTCATCTTGTGTTGTTGTTTGAGTCGTAATGCTTGTATCTACTTATTTTCCTTTAATAGTATTCTTCCATTAAAAAAGAAAAAACAGAAGGGGAACATTGAGTAGGTTCAGAGCAAGGTATTCTATAATGGTAATGGTGGTTGTAACGGCCACCGTTGTTACTGTCAGCGTTTTAAATATCGATGATATCGGACGATATATCCCACGATATATCTTGTATCTCACCTGTACGATACGAAACACACAAGTAGTGGGATATATCCCACATGTTTGATCCGGTGAACATTTTTTTAAAAATTTTCGATCCTTTTTTTTCCCTCTAAATCATGTTTAATCAGTGTCAAATTGTTACAAATCCATGATTGTTCATGTTTTGTATGGCATGAAAAATCATGGTTTGGTAACTTCGATTTCGAGATTTGGAGGACCGAGTTGCGAAAAATTGAAAAAAATCAAAATCAAACATGTATGTAACCTAATCTAGTGATTCTTCTTTTGCTTTTGAATGTATTGCTTGTGTTTCCACACATCTTCTTACATTTATAAATTATATGAGTAGACTTTGAATATACTTGCATCAATCCAGTTAGACAACGCATAGATTAGGACCCCATACAAAGAAACATATTATTTTGCACTTGTTTTTTGTAATATTTTGATTTTTAAGTATGTATTGATGTCTTTTTTAACAATCACTGAAATTTCGTTGACAAATTCGACCAATTTCCAATGTTTCCCCATGTTTCCAACAACAGCGATATATTTCGCAATACAACCGATATATCCCATGCGATAACCGATACATATCTGTATCCTAAGGGTACAATATGTAACGCGATACCGATATTTCGAACGTTGGTTACTGTTACGATACGGGCCGTAATGGCCCCGTTACGACCATTACGACTTAAAAAAAGAAAAAGAAAAGAAAAGCCTATTTCAGCCCCGTAACGGACCATTACAATCCATTACGGGTAAATTTTTCCGTAACTACTATTATTATCCTGTAATGTGTAACGATTACCTCCGTTACTGTTACATAACCGTTTTGGGATAACTTGGCTCCAAGGGCTTGAATGGAGGATGAGAGCAAGACCTACAAATATTTAGAGATATAAAGGCCTTTTCACTTTTGTGATTTCAGTACTGGTATTGATGCATGTTCACAACCTTGGGATACAGAAACATAACGGATTGCATGGGAATTATCTCATTTATTGGGAAATGTATTGATCTTTCAGAGAAACGTTAGCGAAACATTGGGAAAATGATGGAATTTTTCTATGGTGCTTCTCTAGACATTAAAAGAGACGTGATTACAAAATTAGAACTCAAAAAACCACAAAAACAATTATAAATAATAAGTTTCCTCTGTATAGGGTCTTAAACTATGCACAGTGTTTTAAATAGCAAATAGTATGTAGTGTAGCTTTCATTCCTTTGAAGCATGAAGCGTAAGCTACATATTGTGTTACGCACTTGTGCTATATGCTACTTCTAGAATCTTAATCAAGGATGCGCCTATTTGCACCAAATTAGACTGATTAGTAGTGCAATTTAACAAATTTCATGATATTTGGTGCAACCAACTGCAACTTAAAGTAATAGGAAAGGTTAATGATTAAGTATAAAGGTAAAGGAGCAACGAAACTGATTTAGTTCTATTACTTACATTATTTTTCCTAAAAGCATCGAAAAGATTAACTAATTTTTATTGAAAATATAAAATATAGGAAATTCTTGAAAATTAATTGATTTTAATGTTGTAGTGAAAATAACTTGTAATGTGAGCTACGTAGCATATTGTGCATGCAAATTATCATGTAGAAGTGGTGATTCTACAATCCACACCCAATTTCCTTTGGAATGTCAGATTATGATATCGGGTTTAAATTAAATGGCCAATATGCTCTAGTTTTGGTAAGATTTAACTTTTTAAGGCTTGAGACCACTTCAAAACCAATGCGAATATTTCTAAATTTTGAGCTTCGATAATTGATCCATCTCTGAGTAGGAGATTTCATCATCATATTGAAAATGAGAGAAAAATATTATGATTATCTACACAATCTCCTTAATGATACCAGTCAATACTGTCTTTTCTATGAACCCAGGAAAAGATTCAACCACAATAGAGAGAAGGATGAGAGAAAGAGGGTTGCCTGATGGGTGATGCGGCAGGGCAGCTAGCCTTGAAGGAACCTTTTGGAGATCTATTTACTAAGATTGAAAATCAAGGAGAAGATAAAGCCTTGATCCAACGCTGCCACTTTGATCCAAATCCCATAAGATCCAATAGATAAATCAGAAGATTCAAGTTGATGCAATTGTAAGCTCTTTCCAAATCAACTTTGAATGAAAAACCTGTCACCTTCATACCCTTCTTGTAGTCGTCTATCAATTCATTACCGGCCCATCTAAAACTGATATTCTCGGAATGTAATTGCTTTGAGAATCAGATATAGTGCTATTGATCACCTTCTTAAGATGAGAGACAAGGATCTCAACAATAGGCTTTTGGCTACTACCGATTAAACTAATTGGTCTGAAATCGTTTACTCCTACTCACTCTTTCTTCGAAATCAAAGAAATGGAAGATGCACAAGTGATTTGTCAATGACTGGCATAAAATCTCCAAAGATCGCCAAAATATCCTCGAGCAAATCCCATAGTCTCTAAAACAACAGTAAGTCAGGAAAATGATCTCATTACCTGCAAAGGCAAGCACCTTAACTTCTTCAAGAGAATTTATTGTCCAGCATAAGCGCTTGACTGGGGGATAGTGTCGAACACTACACCCCCAATCAAAAGACAACAAGGAAATTCTTTGGAGAACGCTTCACTAAAGAAGCTAGTGATACATTTGCAAATGTCTTCTTTTTGGTCCAAGTTTAATCCCTACTTCTGGTAACTGAGATGCGATTGACTCTTTGGGCATTTGCAATCTTATGAAAATTGGCTGAATTGCTATCTCCTTTTATTCATTTATCACGAGACTTATTCCAGAAAAGTTCTCCTCAGCAGCTCTTCCAACTCTTCAAAGATCACCTCTTTTCTTGATAGATCTACTACAGACAAAGAACCCGAGTCTTCCTCAATTCTATTTAATGCAACCTATTCCTCTTGTAAATTTAGCTTAGCTATCTTTAGATCCCCAAAGACACTTTTATTCCAAGAAATTAATTTCTCCTTCAAAAGAAGCAACTTGACCAATAGGCAGAAAGAAGCCGTACCTGAGATTTGTAATGAAACCCACCATCCCTTACAACATCAACAAAGTCAAGTTGCTCCATCCACATTTATTTGAAACAGAAAGGCAAACGACACCAAGATTTGAGACTGGAGGAAAGCAAGAGGGGACTATGATTAGATATGATATTCAAGACCACTTTCTTGTTACCGTTTAGCCTCCAAAAACACCCCTTCCCACGAGGCCAAAATTAGAAAGTGATCTAGATGGCACATCACGATGGACTCTTGTTTGTTAGACTAGGAAAATTTCACACCTTTTTTTTTAATGATGACAGGGTGTCCCCGACCTATTTTAAGACCAGACTAATCCTATGATCGGATACGATATTCAAGACCGCTTTCTGGTTACCGTTTGGCCTCCAGAAACACACCTTCCCACGAGGCCAAATTCAGAAAGTGATCTAGATGGCGCATCATGATGGACTCTTGTTTGTTAGACCAGGTAAATTTCACACCTTTTTTTAAAAAAAATTTAATGACGACATGGTGTCCCTGCCCTATTTTAAGGTGAGACTAATCCCAACGGACGCACGCAATCACCCACAAACCATGTGCATTGGGTAATCCCAAGGAGGGGAATCGTAAATCTCACACCTTGAAGAGGTATATCAATCAAACCCTAAGAATCAATAAAGTTGTTGAAGCCTTTGAACCTCCCAACTTCTTATGGCTGAATCTGATGACATTAAAGTCCCCAACCATATAGCAGGGAACATTCCAATGGCTTTGAACCCTATCAAGCTCCTCCCAAAGATCCGACAAACTCTACTGATGCCGAATTGAACTCCCGAGGCTGATTAAAGGCGCCTTGGTTTTGGATAAGGCCGGTCTTGGATCCATCAGGTGCTCTTGAAGAGGATCCCAATTTTCTGATAGCCTCAGAGACAAGTTCTGATGGTTTTTTTTTTTTACTTTCGAGGGGAGGGCCTCTAGGATGCTTTCATCCGATCTTAGTGTCTAGCCTAGGTTGTGTTCATATGATAGGTGCGGTCCGAAATCTTTTTGTTGGGACCCACCCGAAAGGCTGTAAATTTTCTCATATCAATGAAATCTCAGTGGCATGAGCCCACTTTCTTTATCTATATATAATATAAGCTCCTCCCAAAGATATTATCTTAAGCCTGGATAATTTGGCCCATAAAGCAAAGCCAAACTTCATGAATTACCTCCCACAATTGATTAAAAAGGAATGTTGCAGACCATCTGCCCATTTCCGCATCAATCTTTTTTGGAGAATGTTGATCTCAAATGCCAACAATTCCGCCAGATCTTCCTTCTGACTCTATACAATCCCATCCAAAATCAGGACAACCCCATAACTCTCTGATTTCGACATCCAAAAACTCACCTTCTTGGTTTCTAGAACCACAATGACATCCACCCTTTTTTCTCTTGCCCCTCTTAATGCAAGACATGAAAATTTAAATATGCTATGCGAGATTCCAGGCTTTAGATCAGACTAGTTCAGAAACAATCACACAAAATTCCACATCCCACAAAAAAAGTCAAGCATTCAACAAGGGGAATCTATGCGGGTCCAGGCCTACACATGCTAGGGCTGGATCAAATAAAGTTATGGACCAAATAATGTTCAAAGGAGAGTAAATTCATCCACACATGCACAAAAATATTTTCCCAATCCAAGAGATTCACAAGTTTCAATTTGGGGAACCCTAGGGTTAGAAAAAGGGGCAAAGAAATTGGAATTTAAGACAATCTAGGGTTAGGGTTAAGGGAATTAGGTAAGAGAGGAGTGAAAGAGAGGAGAGAATGAACCTGAAGCTAGCCCACACGTGTGGACAGCAAGCCAAGCCCGACGCACGTGCGCTGAGGGCTGTCCGCACGTGCGTGGGGCCCACGAACCCAAAAACTCCCTCCTTGGGTCTGGTCAGCCAGGGCTAGGCTACAAACCCCCCTAGTTTCGGGCCAATCAGATGTATGATCCGTGCGTGTTGCTCTGTCGAAATTTCAGCCCTCCCGCAGGGCCAAATTCTGGAAATCTGTTGTAGAGGAAAGATTAGCTGCAAACGTGGGTGGATTTGATGAGGGGATTGCTGTAAAAGATGATGAATATGGAGGGTAGGAGATGGGGGCGATTTGGGATGGGTGTGGCTTCGCACCACGGTAGTTCGCCCTTCAAAGAAGGGAGGGTTTCGCACCCAATTGGATTTCCACAACTCAAAGAATTAGAGAAGCAGGAAAACGCAAAATTTTATTCATAATATTCAATGAAAAAAAACCTACATAGGGTTGCCTATTTATAAGAAAACCCTAAACCCCAAAAGTCGTGCCATGTGCGCACACTAATACTTAGAGACGAAGTAACAAAAATAACAACTAATCAACGCAATCAAAACCGTTCATGATATTTCTAATAACGATAATAACCAAAACTCAAAATCCTAGATCATCTAGGGTAGTGGGCCACGATCATGAGATCCAATTGTGGGATGCACATGATGATCGGGTCCACTCCAATGATCCATAGCATAGCCCCCTAACTAAGAGGTCCTCTATAGATGTCGTCGTCGATCCAGCTCGATAGCGGGGCCTTCCTCCTCCTTGAGTACGTGCGTAGGGTGGGGGGGCGTGCGTGTGCGCATGATGTCCCCATCACCTCTTTAACCACAATTCTTTTCATAGCAAATCTCAGACCTCTTAATGTTTCACGGTAGAATTATTGTTGAATAACCAACATTCATTCCATTACTGCCATGACAAACTTTGCTTTGTTCTGCCTATTACTAATTTAAGATTCCAAGACCATGACTTGACACACACCTACCCACATACACAGTGTATTTTTCTTAATAAAAAATATTATTTATTTATTTGTTTAGTGTGCACAAATCTAATTGGTATTTGCTATTATAGACATGACTATCACATGAGTTCCTCTCTGCTTTGATTTATTAAGAATGCTCAAATCTTGTGTTTTGATTTCCAAAATAGGCATAAAGCTAGTACCAAAATGACTAGCTTTCCTATATGCTGGAAACAAAAGAAAATACACAAAATTTGAGAAAGAAAAAAGTGAAGAAAGAAAAATTGTTTCTCGTAGGTGTATTGGGCCATGTCACGATACGCAGCGGCAAAATGACACCGATACACCTGCCAATATCTGAACTAGCCTGTTTTCCCCATTGCATGTGTTGGTACTGGCTAATGCATATCCGATTAATGCAGGGGCATTTTCACATTGGGCTCGAGTGGGGTTACTTGTAGGATGCAGGGGCACACTCGGGGTGGGTGCGGCCCATGGAGGAGGTCTCGTGTTCGAGATTCCTCACCAGGGGTGATTAATGCGCATTTCACACCAGGCTCGAGTGGGGTAGCCCGTGGGATGCAGGGACACACTCGGGGTGGGCGGCCCATGTGATTTGGGGCCCACGAAGGGGGTTCGGCCGAGGTCTTAAAACCCATGAGATGTGGGGCCTGGGCTATGAGATAAAGGGATTAATTCGTCATACTCTAATTGTTCGAGCTTTTAGAGCAAGTGGTTAATTGTCCTGCATCAAATTGGTATCAGAGCGGGAGGTCTCGAGTTCGAGATTCCTCACCGAGGGTGATTAATGCAGGGGCATTTTCACACTGGGCTCGAGTGAGATCGCTTGTGGGATGCAAGGGCACACTCGGGGTAGGTGCAGCCCACGGAGGAGGTCTCGTGTTCGAGATTCCTCACCAGGGGTGATTAATGCGCATTTCACACCGGGCTCGAGTGGGGTAGCCCGTGGGATGCAGGGACACACTCGGGGTGGGCGGCCCATGTGATTTGGGGCCCACGAAGGGGGTTCGGCCGAGGTCTTAAAACCCATGAGATGTGGGGCCTGGGCTATGAGATAAAGGGATTAATTCGTCATACTCTAACAGTTCGAGCTTTTAGAGCAAGTGGTTAATTGTCCTGCATCACCGATACTCCTGTATCAGCTAATATGATACCAATAATTGGAACCTTCATTCACTTACTGACGCTAGTTCCTTTTATAGGATTGATGGCTAGGTCCTGTCAGGTTGTTGGTCTGTGGCACTGACATTGAATGTAATGGTGAAACAGGATTCTTGTATGACCCCATTTTGTTGCAATAAGGCTTAGATAATGATGCAAGGATCTGAAATTACCAAACCTGAGGATTTTTTCATTCATATCACATCACTTTTGACAACTTCATGTGTTGTTGGCAATCTTCTTCTTCTTCTTCTTCTTCTTTTTTCTTTTCTTTTTCTTTTTCTTTTTCATTTCTTTCCATTTCTTTTTCAAAATTTTGCTTGGGGAGGAATTCCAGTGCTGGCATTGGGTTCTCTTTCAATGGTATACAGGAGGTTGTGTGTATGTTTTCTTTAGTGTCTGTTAATATAGCTTTTCATTGCATGGAATGGTCGTCTCTAATCAAGGATTTCCGTGGAAAACCTTTCCCTGTGATATGCCATGAGATGACCATCATTTAGTCATTCTTCTCTGATATCATCCTCTAAGAGTTCTAGAAAAACCACATGATTGGGCAAGGGGTCTTGCAAACTTTTCTAGTAACTGTTTCATGTAATGTCCTGTTCTTCATGTGATGTTTCATTTACCTTTTCTATTGTATTCTTAATTTGATATTAATATCAAAGTGGACACTTGTAAATCAAATTATATATCTTTCACTTGTCTTAATCTTAGCAATACATTTTTACCTTATAAGTGGATGCTCAATTATTGATCCATGGTTTTGACACTCTTCTCATAGAGCGCTTCTGCAACATTTCTTTGTTTAAGAGTGTTCTATTTTCCTTTGATAGGTTATTCTTCGTTTTGAAGATATTCATGAGGTGTGTACTCATTTCACTGAGTTAAATGTTGTCAACTGCTTGATTATTTGAAAGCATTTAAAAATCTTTCTCTGGTAATGATGCAGATAAAAAGGACCCAACATGCGTTTATTAATCCTGCAATTACTATTATTCTTCGTATGGGTGCTGGTGGGCACGGTGTTCCTCCTTTGGGAAGTCCAGATGGTTAGTGATAAATTTTAATATTGCAAGCTCTCTTGAATTTGTTACACTTCACCATTCTGTTGGAAATAAGCTTGTTTTGTTCTTATGTTTTCTGCTTTTCCTTGTACCATCATAGTCATAATGGGAACTTGACTGCTATCTCAGCCTTTTGAAAATAGAGTTTGGAGTAGTTTACAATTTGGGAATTTCATTAAGCTTTAAAATCAAATGGTTGTTTGTGCTTTACAAAAGCATGCATGAAATTTTTTTTATCAGCTATGCTTGTTCCTTACTCTTTAGGGTAACATAGCTGATCATATGACTTACTTGACCTGATTTTATACTAGAAGAGCCTAAAATAATTTCGGTCATGTTGGGAGTATGAAATTTGTGTAATTTGATTTAATCAAAGCCTGCTTGAACCAATGTCAAAATGGAAAACTTTTGGGGCTTGTCTATCTTAGCTTGTTCTTGGTTAGACATGTTTCATTTGAACATAAAACAAGATTCCTTGGGAGATGTATGAAGGAAATGCATTTCTGTTTGTATCCAACCTATCAGAGGTGATAACTATGGTGGAACTACACAAGTTTAGGGAGGTGGAGATCATTATTAATTGGAATATTGTGATGGACTGGGGAAAAAGGAAAACAAGGGGATTGACATTTGTGAGGTTTGGGGATGATGACACAGAACATGCCAATCGAAGCAGGAAATTAAGTATGGGGGTAGAGAGACTGTTGTAAAGAAAGTTCAGTTCGAACTGGAGAGTTGTACGAGGGATGGAAATTTGACCCATCAGAGGAAAGGATGGGAGGTAGGGCATGGACTGAGTAGAGGAATGAAGCGAGTTAGAAAAAAGATGGCATAAGGATTTATTGTATAAATAAATAATATGTTTTCGTATTTCTCTTATGATAATGGAATGGTTACCTGAGATTTGAACCATGAGAACTTGTACACTACATGGGGAGAAACCCTCATTCTACTTCCAATTGAAGAGAAGGTTCCATTATATATAGTGAATTGATACCCTGGCTTCACACAGTTGTTGTGATTAACAATAACATAGTGGGAAAGAGGGTTAAGGAGACCTGAAATAGTAAGAATACAATAATGGAAGGAGAAGGTAGGAACAAAGTTCCATGGGTAGAAGAGGTGAGGGGCTCAAAGCCAATGAAGGTGGAAGGCTGTTAAAGAAATGCGCAAGAGTTTGGAAAGGTGATTGGTGGCTTCTGCAACTAGTAAGTGTTGTTTATCTTGAGGTGGTGTCAACCTGTGAGGATCTTAGATGGGGGCACAAATGTAAAATTTTATGATACTAGGACTAAACTGCTAAAAAATCTGGATTGAAATGGCATAAGAGGAAGATACATGCAAGGCGTTGTTGCGACACAATATCGTCTACGATTCTCTGATTAGAAACTTGTACCACTAGTCCAATTTTAGGAAGGTAGTAGATTATGTAACATGGGTGGGTCTGTAATTTGCTAATTAGCCTGGTCAACTTGGTACTTCCCTGAGTCAACCAAGCAAGGTCATTATTTTGGTGAATGGGTTGCGAAAAGTATGCTTGTGTTAGTTTCAGGCTGACTTAGCTTGGTTGTCGCTAAACGAGAGGTAGGATAGAAGCGGATCCCTGAATAACAGATTTTTTTTATTTTTATTTTTGAAAGGTTGGGAGGTGTGTTATGGGTGAAATGAGTTGGTCAGAAGTATGAGGTCAGCTCGAACATTTGTGCTCGTTGTATAGTCAACCAGCGCCAGTCACGACCAAGGAGCTCCTCAACGGCTGAAGTATTTCCGCTTCCATAAGATGCGGAGCCCTTCCACGGTCCCATCCATTTTCGAGCTGCTACTTGGAACATCTCTTGGTAAGGGCTTCCGAGGTATGACTCCGCACAAGGTAAGACTCTTAGCTGCTACACTCAGCGAAACCCCGTCCCGTACAATAAGATGAAGAGGATGATCATCCCCTACTTCATTTCATTTCCACTAAGGAAAGAAGCTCGACCTCGATGCTCGGACACGACACCTAAAGGCAGGTCAGCAGGTCGACAATCTACTCATTGTTAAGATCAACCATGGCTCACTAGAGAATCCAGTCGGTGAACTACTCCTCAAGACGGCCATGTAGGTCACCTCGGCCTTAGCCTTCTACTACATACTTCTCCTAATCCCGACCATTTAGATCTTATTAAAGACATCTGCCCGAGATCTCGGTCGAAGATCTCGGAAGACAATCATGACATGCCCGGGATCCGATTCCCTCTACAATACACACTTGCTAAACAGGGAGATCGCTATCCACGCCACCACCCCCTCTCAACTATAAATAGGAATACCTCCGGTGGTGAAAGGTACACACAACTCTACACACTAAAACCCTATACTTTACTAGACCCGGATTCCTTGCCTGACTTAGGCATCGGAGGGTCCCCTGTTGAAGCCAGGGTTTCCTCTGTCTTTTTCATGTGCAGGTACTCGAAGGTCTAAGAAGGGCTAACCAGATTTCTGCATCAACAGTTTGGCACCGTCTATGGGAACGACATTGAAAGTCGTTCCCATCATCTACAGTGATTCAACAATGGTGAAAGGGAGAAAGAAAGCCCAGACCGCTGCTGCTGCACCCAGTCCTATGCTACCAGAACAGTCAGTTGACCCTCGGGACTCATCTTCCCAATAAGGTCTCATCTTCTCAAACATTGGCAAGTTTCAGTAAGATATAAGATCCCTGAAGGAGTACTTTGTTGTTCGGGGTATGTGGCATGAGTTGGACCTTTACCATTCCTAGAGTTGTACACGAATTGAGTTAGCTCGCTCGACTCGACTCGAAAAAGCTCGATTCGAAACTGAGTTCGAGCCGAGTCGAGCTTATTTTTTGAGCTCGAAAAATTTTTGAGCCGAGTTCGAGCTTGCCCGAGCTCGACTCGACTCGAATCAAACCCCAACTCGGATCAAACCAGTTCGGTGACTCGGTTATTTTGATATTGATGTTGCTCAGCAAGTGTTTGATGAAATGACTCAACGAAGTGTCGGCTAGTGGCGAGGAAGGTATGGATATGAAACAAATACCCTTGCATCTTGATTTTTATGTTGCCTACTAAGTCTTTGATGAAACACCTGTAAATCGATGTTGCTGCTTTACATTCCATTGGATTGAAGGTGCACTCCATGTGTTTGAGAAAATGCTGCAGAGGCTTGATCTTGGCTTGAACTGGCCCGAGTTGCTAATCGAACCGAGCCAAGCTGGCCAGTCAGGCTCAAGAATCGAGCCGAGCCAAGCCGAGCTCGAGCTGGGGTCAGCTAGTGGCCAAGCCGAGTCCAGCTGTGCCAAGCTCGACTTGGTTCGACTCGTGTACACCTCTAAGACTATGAGCACATTTGGAAGCAGTGTAAAGAAACCCAAAGTATGCATTTCTTTCTAGGCTCAACCTTGATTATCATGGTGTTCAAAGACAAATTATTGTCATGAATCAGCTTCCCTTTTTAACAACTATCTATGCAGTGTGTCAAAGAGTCACTACATCATTCGCCTCTCCTTTTGTTTCCCCGAATCGATCTGCATATGCTGTTGAGGATCGGTCTTTATTCCAACATGACACTGGAGTTCCTACATAGAGTGCTCAAGGACGTGGACGTGATTCTGGATCGAGTGCTTGAGGCAAGGGCTGTGGTGTTGATTGAGGAGGATGTGGTAGTTGCGGCCGCAGTGGACGAGGACGTGGACGTGATGGTCCTTGCTGTTGCACTCCTCGTGGGGGTACTAACCACTCTGTCAATTATTGATGAGACCTTGTTGGTCGCCCATGTTGGGTAGGTGTATCTGTGGCTGGTGATGTCTCTATTAGTTTTGAGCAGACTTTAGATCCTGCAGTCCCCTTCAAGTGATTATGTTCTTTTGTCTCTGAGGCCTATGATGCCTTGATGTGATTGCATGTGCATGAAGTCCCTACCTCTTCCAGAGCCACTATAACCCAGTTACATATTGCTCTCCATATGGCCTCTCCTCCTTCTTGGGTCATTGACTTTGGAGCTACCTCACACATGACTTGTAAACCCCATATGTTTACCTCCTATCTCCCTTCTATCCAGTTGCACTCAGTCACTGTTGCTGATGGAAACTAAACTCCGGTATCTGCATTTGATTCCATTAAGCTCTCTCCTACTATGAACTTGTCCTCTGTTTTGCATGTTCCTAGTTTCCCTCTCAATCTCTTAACTGTTAGTTCTTATGGAATCCTTAAATTGTTCAATAACTTTCTTCCCCTCTCACTATGTTTTAGGACCTCTAGATGTAATAGCATCTAGTGCCTTGTCCTTAGATAAGGAGCTTGTGTCCCAATGGCATTGTCGTTTAGGGCATCCATTTGTGTTTAGGTTAAAACTTTTGTTTCCTTCGATATTTGTATCTAAACCTTTGAACTGTGAAACTTGCAAGCTCTTTAAATATCATCAGACTATGTTTCCTCCTAGTTTATCTGAGAGGAAACCCATGCTATTCGAGTTGGTCCACTCGGATGTTTGGGGCCTAGCTCCAGTTACCTCACTTTATATATATATATATATATATATATATATATATTATATATATATATATATATATATATATATATATATATATTTGGTTACATTTATTGATGATTGCACATAGATGACCTAGGTTTATCTCTTAAAATCCAAAGGTGAAGTTTTTGATATTTTTAAGCTCTTTTACAATGAAGTGGTCAACTAATTTCAATGCCCCATTAAAACTTTATATTCTGATAATGGGAGCGAGTATATGTTGAATGTTTTTTTGTCTTTCTTGTAGGATCATGGTACCTTATCTCGTACAACATGTCCTCACACCCTTCAACAAAATGGTGTAGTTGAGCGAAAGAACCGTCTCTTGCTTGAAGTTACTCGTACGCTCCTACTTGGTATGAATCTTCCAAAACGACTTTAAGATGATGCCTTACTGTTGTTTTCCTGATTAATCGCATTCTATCTCGAATATTGTCACACAAGTCTTCATTTGAAATCTCGCTACCATAGGACAAACCATTCCCGTTAACCCCCTAAAGTTTTTGGGTGTACATGCTTCGTTCAAATTCCTGATGGGAGCAATGATACGTTGAGTCCTCGGGCCATAACGTGTGTTTTCTTAGGTTACGCTCGGTTTCAAAGGGGGTATAAGTGTTATGATCCCTCTACCTGTAAAAGGTATCTATCTGCAGATGTCACCTTCTTTGAAGAGATTCCATACTTTTCTGCTGAAGGGAGATCTCCGCACAATCCTTTTGCTAGTTAGGGGGAGGTTATACAGTCTGATTTTATACCTCTTCTAGTTGTTTGTCCCATTAATGATGTGGTGTCACCCCCATCTATTACAAAGCCTATTCTTGTGTATCATTGATGAACTAAAACTTATACTGATCACCCACTTACCAGTTCGTCCGCTTTGGCTGGTGGTTCAGGTATAAGCTTTCACCCTTATACTCATGATGATCTTCCCATCACTTTACGTAAGCCTTCCCGCTCTTGTACAAAGCATCCCATAAGTAATTTTGTCTCTTCCCATCATCTTTCACCTTCTTTCTGGTCTTTTGCAGCTTCCATATCCTTTTATGCTACCCCGTGCAATTTGAAGGAAGCCATGTGTAGCCCTGACTAGAATAAGGCTATGATGGAAGAAATACAGGCTCTGAAGAAGAACAATACCTGGGAGATGGTCTCTTTACCTGAGGGAAAACAAACTGTTGGATGCTAATGGGTTTACACCACCAAGTATCATTTCGATGGTTCTGTCCATCGTTACAAGGCATGATTGGTCGTAAAGGGTTTTACTCAAACATATGGTGTGGAATATTTTGAGACATTCTCTCTTGTGGCAAAACTTAACTCTATTCGTGTAGTTCTCTGTGGCTGCAAACTTGTCGTGACCCTTATTTCAATTAGATGTAAAAAATGTCTTCTCACATGGTGATCTCATTGAAGAGGTATATATGGATCAACCACCAGTTTTTTTTTTTTTTTATGCCTTACGGCTCTCACGATTCACCCCTTGTGCATCGACTAAAGAAATCAATTTATGGTCTCAAACAATCCCCACATGCTTGGTTTGACAAGTTTAGTAGTACTCTTCCGGACTTTGGATTTATTCGAAGCCAAGCCGATCCTTTTTGTTTCGTTTGTCATCAGCCCATAGGAGTTATGGTTCTCATTGTCTATGTGGATGACATTGTCATATCTGGAGATGATACAAAGGGAATGATTGATGTTAAATCTTTTCTCAAAACTCGTTTTGAGATCAAAGACCTAGGGACTCTTTGGCACTTCTTGGGGATTGAAGTTGCTTGGTCGAAGTCATGTGTGGTTCTCTCTCAGCGAAAATATACTCAATCTTTTCTCTGAGTTAGGGATGCTAGGATGTAAGCCTACCACTACGCCTATGGATATTACTATGAAACTCACTCCTGATGATGGTGCTTGCATGTTTGATCCAAGGATGTACCGCCAGTTGGTCAGCCACCTTATTTATCTCACTCTATCACCTAACTAGATCTTTCTTTTGCCGTTGGTGATGTTAGTCAATTCATGCATACCCCTCGCACCACCCATCTAATAGCTGTGTATCGTATCCTTCGGTATCTTAAGTCCGCCTCAGGTAAGGGTTTACTCTTTCAGCAGCACGAGCATCTTTATCTTTCGAGCTACTCCGATGTTGATTATGCTAGAAGTCTACATGATCAACGATCTACATCTGGATATTGTACGTTCGTTGGTGACAATCTTGTCACATGGAAGAGTAAGAAGTAGTCCGTTGTTGCATGCTCTTCCGCTCAAGCCGAGTATAGGGGCGATGACTCATACAACATGTGAACTTGTTTGGCTTCGAACCCTTTTACAAGAACTTCGCTATACTCCTTCAAGTCCCATTCCTTTGCACTGTGATAATCGGGTTAACATTCACATTGCCAGCAATTCGGTGTTTCATGAGCACACGAAGCACATTGAGTTGGACTGTCACTTCATTCGTGAGAAAATGGTTAACAAGGAAATTATAACTCCTTTCATTCGCTCTAGGGCCCAACTGGTCGAGGTCCTAACCAAGTCTCTCAGTCAGGATGCTCTTCTCTGTATTACTAGCAAGTTGGGCATGATTGACATTTATGCTCCAACTTAAGGGGGAGTATAGAAAGATAATACAATAGTGTTTGTATATTATGTTAGTGTTAGTGTGTGAGTACATAGTCTTTTGTGTTCCTCTAGAGTATGTAAGATTGCTCTCTTCTAAATATAATAAAAGTTAGAGTGTTAGGGTAATGTGGGCTCTAAGACACAACAAGCCCTTTTTCTCTCAAAGTCTTTTTTCTTCCTCTCTTCTTCTTCCCTTCCCTTCAAAACCGCTCAAATCCACCGAGGATTGGCCCTTTGCTTATTACATGGGAGAGATGTCCAATGTGTGGGCCCCTTAGCCGCATGAGGTTCTCTTTAAAACATGGGAAGCGGGTGTAGGCTTTATCAAAATTCCTTACGTGTGTATTTATGCTAAAAAGCAAAAGGGAAAAAAAGTCACAAGTATCCATTCTTTGGACAAACACATACCATAAGATCGGTGTAGATAGGAAAAGGAATTAACAGCTAACACATTCAACAATAAAAGTTGTCAATTCATATCTATAGATCTTGCACAATTCCTTGAAGTGTAGTATTGTTTGAATAGCTTTGAGTGTTGCAAGTTGCGGGCTTACAAAGGAGGAGGAGATTATGATTTAGAAAGGATATTAACAGATAACGAATTGAAAGTGTCAATAAAATGTCAGAGACTTGAGGCTTAGTTTGTAGATGTGGGGCCAATGGTTGGTCTATCCAAGCCATTGATCTAATGGCCTCCATCATTTGCGGACCATTCGCCAAAAATCTCCCAAATTGGAAGATCCTAGTTATCGTATCTTTGGTTTTTCCTCTATTGAATGTGGTTCGTTCATACATTTCTTTTTAACCATGCAGTTGCATGCAACAACGGGAATGTTAGAGTCAACAAATTTAGAGGATATTGTGGGAATGGTCCATCCATGATGGGGGCCGTTGGACCAATGGCTTGGATAGACCATCAATCCCCACATCTAGAAACCAAGTTCCAAACAGGCAAGCTCCCTTTATGATAGGGAACTCAGCCCCTAGAGACTATTGTAAAAGTAAAGAAAACTTGTTCTGAACAAGAATTGCTCTTGATTAAGCAATTTTATAAGACAAATTGACTCGGCTGAGTTTTCATGGCTCGGTGGATTGGTCAAGTCAATGCAAAACTTGGCTGATTTTTGTATGGGACTGATGCATAAGTATGAATCAGCCTTTTTTTTTTCTGATCTGAGTCAACTCACCAAGTTTTAAACAATGGTCACAATGAAGTTGAAAATATGATCCTATGTTTTAGACTATTTTCCTGTTATGCTTTTATTTTGAAATTCTGAATAATTTATTGATAGGTATGCTAGCATGGTTTATTTTCTTACTGACATAAATAAATAAGCTCTCTTTATCCTACTAGAATAGCCATGTTACAGTGATGGATACTTTTGATATAATTAGAAAATTGTTTATATGGGTATGATTTCCACTTGTCCATTTCTCAGGTAGAGTCAGATATAAATTTGCATCATTTTGGAACAGAAATCATGCATTAAGAGCTCTACAACGTGCATTAAAGAACTTTCGACACATGGAAGAAGCTGAAAAGAAGGTATATTCGTTTCTTTATTTTCATAAGCATGTTGCCTCAAATATGATTGCTTAGAGACTTGTTTTATGTTAAAAACTGTAAGGGTAATTTGGTGTGCTGATGTTGTATGGATGAGAAAATTAGGAGGTGACATGAAACTTGATGTACATAAGCAGGTTATACAATTATTGCTTCTTCTTCTTCTTCTTTTTCTTCTTCTTTTGTACTCTTGCTCCGGTGGTAGACTCTCAGGAGTTTCAACACCCGGTCAAGGGTTCGAGTAATCCATAGGTGGTGAAATCCCACTCCGGCGTGAGTGTGTGGGGTGTGTGTGAAAAAAAAAAAAAATCTCTTTAGTTGCCTTTAAAACTTTTAGTAGTGGTGGCCAATGATTTTGAACATATTGCACTCTTACACTATATAGAATTTGCAAATTTTAGCTCTTCAGGGGCCACCACTTTTTTATTCTTTGAAATCCTTGCCGATTATGTCATTGTTCATATTTAACATGTATTGAAATGTGTGTGTTTTCTTTGGTTTCTTTTCAACCTTCTGCAATTTTGGAGCTGGTATTCAATTCATACAGCCTTATGCCTTATGATTTTCAGTTTAGCTGTGCTGATTTAATACTTGGACTGAAGAGATCCATACTATTTCCACTTCTCGTTCTTGATGGAAATGTAGGAGAAGGCACAGTCTGATTTGCGTGCACAGAGCAGCTCTGTAAGAGGTCCCAGAAGGCAGAAAAAAACTCCCGAAGATGATGCTCCCAAGATTGAAAAGTTCCAAGCTTTCATCAAAGAAGAAGTTCTAGTTGGTATTGTCAGTGTACGTATCCCTTGTCGTTTACGGTTGAATTGTTGCAAAGAATCAATTTTCTTTCTCATGAGGCCGCTAATCTTTCTCCCCAGGATGTTTTCCCTTGCACAGCTGAGCAGTTCTTTAATTTATTACTAAGTGACGATTCAAAGTTTATACAGGAGTACAGGGCATTACGAAAGGATACTAATCTTAATGTAAGTGGTACAGCAACCTCTAAGATTATATATTTGTGGGGACCTTCTTTGGGTTCAGCAATAATTATTTAACATTATTGGAATTTTCTAATGGTGTCCCTGCTATCTGTTTGTATCATTGCAATTCTCAGACATGTAGGTTGCTGGTGGGTTTAGTATATTAGTCTCTTTGCATAACAAAAACCATCCAATTTTCTACCATTATTTCTCTATAGAAAAAGTAGAACCTTTCTTGTGGCCGTTCGAAGTACCGATATAAACTCATCTCCTAAAATCACGGACATGCCCTATTGTTTTGCATCCTTTCTTTCAGAAAATCCCATGAGTATTTCACATTTGAACAATTATTTTTATTAGCTATTGACCAGAAGATGGAAATATTATTATTAAAAAAAGGCAATGCCTAGTGGTACTCTTTTATGACCCACCATTTTCAGAGTACAGGCAGTTATGTGCTTGCCTTTCTTGAATATGCTGAACATGTGATTCTCGGACTCCTTTGGGTTAAGAGTTAGTGAGACCCATATGTCAGCATGTCTATGCATGCATGGGCAGCTGTTTCGTATGTGCGGAGCAAATCCGTACACCTAAGGAATAAATGGTATGAATGTTCTGAGTGATACTTTGAGTGAACTTAGGAGTAGCACCACTAGGTAATAAGATGAGGGAAATTAGACTTAGATGGTTCGGTCACACATGCAATGGAGACCAAGACCTGCACCGGTTAGGAGTGAGTTGGTACTAGCTGAAGGCTCTAAAAGAGTAAGTGGAAGGCCAAAAGTACATGGATGGAGGTAGTATGATGCATGATGGAATGATCTAACCTAATATGATGCCATGAAATTAAAAGACAGATTAACTAAAGCAATGGAACGACAAAATAAAGCTAATTTACCATAAATTCAGGAATTTCAGATTCATGGCATGTCCAAATTCAAGCCTATGACAGTCCCGCAATGCGAGTCTCATAAATTATTGATTAACCAAGACCTATGGGAGATATATCCCCCATCCTAGCATAGTGTTAATTTTGAATTCAATGGAAATCATGTGTCATATATGAGTTTTAACATGTTAGGGCAGTTTAAAGGCTAGGGAATGTGGGAAATGGGTTTGGGGTATCTAGGCTTAGAGGAATTAAGGTTGGAACATTAGGGTTGAGGTTTTGGGTTGGGATTTCAGATTTTGAGTTAAGGGTTTTAGGACTTAAGGGTTTCTAGAATTGGGAATGTGGGTTTCAGGTTGTGGGAATTAGGAATTTATGATTTGTACAAGGGATTTTTAGATTTTAGGGATTTGGGTTTGGAAAAATTGGAGGTTTTGAAAATTAGGGTTTGAGATTCTAGAATCTAAGTTGGTTTTTGAGTTAGGATTGAAATAAGGGACAATGAATAGATGGGAATGGAGGTGATGAAGCCAGAGGGACAAGGGAGAAGGGAATCGTCCGTACGGACAACCCACACGTGTGACACGGGTTTGGGCTTGGCGTAGTTTGGGTTAGGGTTTCGTTGGGTAGGGATTCGGATGGTAACAAAAGGAAAAAAAAAAAAAAAGGAAGAAAAGAAGATGAGTACCTTGTTGAGAAGAGAGAAAGGTAGAAAAGATAACTAGGGAATCGCTCCCCGTGGTTTCACACCATCAATCCAATCACGGGATGATTTTTTTTTTTTTTTGCTCAATCTCAAAGGAAAATGAGAGAAATCTCTTCCATTAATAACATGCATAATGGCTAGGGTGGGGATGTCCAACTCTTTATTGTCTTAAAAAAGACCTATTACAAAAGACACTTAAAGAATTAAAAGTTGTTCCTAACTCCCTAATCTCAACACAAATATGAGTTCCACCAAAAATAATGAAACATGTAAACAAACTAAACAACTAAACTATTTCGTTGCCTATGAGGTCCATGGTCAAGATGTCTGATGATGATGATCCAACCGTCAGAATGATCTACGGTTGAAATCCAAAGGTCCGATCATCATGTCCACTCGATCCAACGGTCCGATGTGTCCATCAAGCTCCTATATGCAATGCATGTGCATCTTCCTAGTGTGGGGTCCTCAAATATGCACAAACATGCACATGGGGTCGTCAACGTGGCTAGGAATGTGAACTGGGCCAAGTGGTCCTATGTAATTGTCATCTAGCCATAAGGAGACCGGCTTAGCCCTCCACTGGTATGGTGCTCGGATGTCCTCATCATAGTAAGAATAGACCTGATGACCTATGGTCTAACTAAAGGTATGGCCCTTGATAGAGTGGAATGGCGGCACAGGATTCATGTAGCTGATCCAATTAATTGGGATAAGGCGTAGATGGTGATTATGCTCTTAGTGATACTTTGGTAGATTGTAGTGCACAGTGACAGAAATGTACTTCAGCATAAATCAGAATAATATTAGATGAGATATTTGATTTCTGACTGATACCTGTATGCAGTAATCTGATGCTTTCAGTGTTTATGTTTCTGTTGCCTCCAGTTGGGCCAATGGCATGCTGCAGACGAATATGATGGTCAGGTCAGAGAAATAACCTTCAGAGCGCTTTGTAGTAGTCCCATGTGTCCTCCTGACTCTGCCATGACGGAGTGGCAGCATGCTGTTCTGTCAGCTGATAAAAGAACCCTGGTATGTTTATTGATTCAACATTCAGTTCTAGTTGCTAGCTTGTGTGGTTTTCTACTAATGACTCGTTGAACTTTGACCTACTATATCCTCCTGTTTCAGGTGTTCGAGACAGTGCAACAGGCACATGATGTTCCATTTGGGTCTTACTTTGAGGTATCTAGCATTTCCTGAGCTAAATTTATCTTGAACTTGTGTCTATTATGCTCTTGAAGTTAATGATTCTGTCAAATTTAGAATTTTTTTCTCCTATCAAATTTACTTTTTTCTTTTAATTGAAAGTGTTATCTTTCTATTCTTGAATTCAGAATGTGAAAGGTAAAAGTCATGATGTGACAGCCTTTGGATGCAAGAAGGAAGCACTATTTCAGAAGTCGTGTGTTGTCTTTCTTTGTTTTGTCTTGAAAACTTGCTCAGTAACATTGGCTTTGTTTCGGAAGATAAATAAGCTGGCTGAAATGAAGGGTAAAGGCAAGAAGACTGGAGTATCCATGTCCATCTTCCTATTCACTCCACCTCCCTGCCTAAGCTGTGGTGTCTTGATTGGTGGTAAAACATGCTGAGCTGGTTCAGATTTCAGCAAATTCATCACAAATTACCATAAATGAGCTAATCTCTAAAATATTAGGCATTTCTTTTTTCTGGGGAAAAAAAAAAAACGCTGAACAGGTCTTTACAAGCTTTTGAAGAATTCATCAATATCTTCTATGGATGCACCCATTTTTCACTATATCTCCGATGGTTAGGCGAGAGTAGGGTATCCCAAATCGGTTACATATCGGCCGTAACGGCCGATACGTAACGGTAACGGTGGGACCCGTTACGCGATACGGGGTTGAAACGGCCGTTACGAAATTGTGTGACCGTAACGGCCGTTACGGGCCATAACGGCCGTTACAGACCCGTAACGGCTGTTACGGGCCTTGAAAAAAAAAAAAAAAACAAAAAACGAAAAACGAAAAACGAAAAAAAAAACTAACCTTTTTTGCTTTATTTTCTTCTTCTTCTCTTTCTTCTTCTTCTTCTTCTTTTTCTTCTTCTCGTCGGCAGATGCGGAAGCGGCTGCGCCCTGCTGCGGCTGCGGTTGCGGCTACGCACTGCTGTGGCTGCGGCTGCGGCTGCGGCTGCAGCCTTCTTTCTCCTCTTCTTCTTCTTCTTCTTCTTCCTCTCTCTCTCTCTCTTTCTTCTTTCCCTCCTTCCCTCTTTTTTCTTCTCTTCTTTCCCTCTTTTTTCTTTTCGGTTTCCCTCTCTCACTTCTTTTTTTTTTTTTTTGATTTGCAGCGGTAGCTGCTGTAGGTACGTGTCACGCTAAGACGAGCGCTGACACTCCTCGAGCTGCGAGTTGTACGAACGGTTCAAAAAAGATCAAAGCTATGTGGGCTCCACAGTGATGTATTTATTACATCTACACCGTTCATCGATTTTTAGAGATCATTTTAGAGCACCACCCAAAAAATGAATTATATCCCGAGATCATCTGAACCACACCAAAAATAACAGCGGTGATAATGATTTTTATGGTTAAACAATTCGTAGGCGCAGACAGTAACGTTTATTTTCCATCCAATCCGATCAAACTCAAGTGGCCCCACCATGATGTATTATTTTATCCATGTCGTCCATCCATTTTGCCACGTCATTTCAGGTAAGGATCTAAAAAATTAGTAATATCCAAATCTCAGGTGGACCACACCATAGGAAATAGTGGTTATAGAATGCTCACCATTAAAAATTTCTTAAGGTCCACTAGTGTTTATTTTCAATCTAACACACTAGCATGGATGAAGCGAAAACACACATGTCAGTTGAACTAAAACTTTTCTAGCCCCCAATAAAATTTTAATGGTGAACGTTTAATTATTATTGTTTCTTATGGTGCAGTTCACCTGAGCTTTGGATGTGCCTCATTTTTGGGCTCATGCCCTAAAATTATTTGGCAAAATGGATGGATGGTGTGGATAACTAATTCATCACGGATGGGGCCCAAAAAACTTTGACATGTGTGTTGCGCTTCACAATCCGAGTCCCGCCTAATTCAAGCCTTAAAAATTGTACAAGAGACATATATTAACTTAAATTTTAGAAATTAAATTATGGATTGCAATTGCTAATTCACAATGCCAAAATCAAATTCTTTGAATAGTTTTAATTATTAATTTGTGGACTTTTATTTTTTAAAATAGGGCCTTTTGATTTATTTTTTATGATTCACTATCCAATAAATGTCCACCAATTTATAAGAGGGATAATGACAATAAATGGCATGAATTTGAGGCTGATTTGGAGTAGATTGGTCCTCCAAGTCGGCCCCAAATTGACAACGCCATCTACCTGAATTTAATTTCATTTTTTTAAAGAACTATTAGGAGAAATGATATCAAGTTGTTAAGTATATAAATTACATATTTAGAAAATTAAATATATGAATTTTGTAGTCAAATTCAAGTTACCTAGTTAAAAAATTAATCAGACAGTCCGATAAAACTTCTCACCAAAGAGTGGACCGTTACACCACCATAAACATGTTCCAATTTATAAATGAATGTATATTTGGAATGCTTAGAATATTCTGGATTTAATCCATATTTTTTCATATTTTTTTGGCAAAAAAAAAAAAAAGCGCCGTTACGGGCCGTTACGCCCCCGTATCGCCGTTACACCCCCGTATCCGTATCGGTTTCGGAGGACACCGTTACGCCAACCGATACCGATACGGGACACCTTGGGCGAGAGTGGATGTATGATTTCTAAGATAATGTAATCGACAATTGTTTCTAGCTCTCCATTTATTGTCTTCTCTTGTTCTCTCCTCACATGAAGATCTCAGTTATGGTCTGCCTTTCGAAGTTCTCTTGACTTTTGTCATCTCATTTTTCTTTAACCACCTTAGTTCTCTTCTTCAATCACTTCTTCTCAATTAAACCTTTTCTCTGTCCTAATTTAACATAGCACATTGCACGCTTATAAGATTTTACAATTTTTCTGTTTTCTCAATCAGTTGATCCATTCACTCAATTGGCTTGAGGTGGTCTATTTTGAGTTACCTGTTTACGAACATTGTTTTTTTAAAATAAAAAAATTTTAAAAAAAATAGGTAGATGGGAATGGGATTGAACCTGGAACCTCAATATTGAAACACACCGTCTACCAGTTACCTGTGGGCTCAAACCAAATTGGTTGCGACTGCTTAAATTTAGCATATGTTTTACCCTTTATAAGACTTTGACATTGATGCTCAGATATAGTCATGGATATGAGAATAGATATACTACCACATTTCCCCCGAAATCCAGCACAAGTATACAGGTATTTCATCCAAGATCCGACACGTTGGTACCATGTGAAGATTGTTAGGATTCATGGAAATGGAAAAACCTGGTTTATTAGTATGCAGTAAAGTGTATCCTATAAGTATCCATGCAGCGTCTAGATCTGGATACCCTTGGCATGTACAAGTAGGTACACCGTACACGGAGGTGTACATAATTCCTGGTGCCAAGCGCACTGCCAACATAACAAACAGTCTAAAACTGGAAATGGGGCTGGACTCACAGTTTTCTCCATTGTTACCTAATCACCATACCCAACCACCCCAACCCCCCTTCTCAAACTGTTTTTGTTTTTAGAACAAAAAAGACCACCTCCTTTCCCTTCTTCAAGAATCAGCACGCATGGAGCCTTCTTATTATCTTCCTGCAGATAACTGCTAAAAGCATCTAACTAGTTAGCCCACCCGAAACTGACGACCGCCAGAACCCCACAGGATAAAAGGAAGAAAACAAATGCAAGTAGTGTTGATTGGGTTGTAATGTAATTTGTATTTAGGATGTACAAATTTATCATTAGCATGTACATAATATATAATACCATGCATACAATATCTAAAACAACAACAACAACAATATTCATCATTTTGTATACAAATTGCACAATCTATTTGTATATAAACTATAGTTCATACACTTAGGGGGCATTTGGATCATAAGTTACTTAAGATAAGCTACTTATGCCTCAAGTAGCTTATCTTGATTTCTACTTATTAAATTGAAGTGATTAATTAACTTTAAATAAATAAATAAAAAGATATAATTGATTATAAATATATATATATATATATGCAAACATATTCTTTTGATTTGTGTTAGTGGGTGATTCAATCCGCACTTGGGTTGACAGTTTTTGTCCTCTCAAGATTTTGTACTGCACATATCGCATTTATATGAAGATCCAAACTGTTCTTTCATCATATGGATGTATGCATCTACCATAGACCGAAAGTCATGGTGATTGGACAATCTTAATATTCTTAGAAAAATTGTCATGCTGAAAACTTAATTGATTGTGGTGATACTGTGACCTTGATTATCCGATGGCCACAAAACACACACACACGCGCACGCACGCACGCACGCACGCACGCTTAGATTTGCATGAACACTGACCCCAGCGATGTCGGTGCTGTTTCAGGTTCACTGTAGATGGTTTTTAGAAACAAAGTCTGAATCTTCTTGTACTATAGATGTAAAAGTGGGTAAGTTTCTTTTCTCCTTGCCTCCAACTTCATCCCATCATTGTCACCATCATTATCATTTATTTATTTTTTGTTGCTGCGAGTATTCTTTTAATATAAATTTAGCCTTCTTGCCATTGGCTGAGACCTTGGTTGAATATTGGGCATTTTAATACTGTCAAGTAAATGACTGAGTGATGCATCACATCATTAATCATATCATGCTATCATGTCATGCGCATGTTGCACCTTCTCATTGTGTTTATATATGACACTTGACTACAAAAATAAATATGTAAAGCAATTTTTAGACTTTTTCATAGTTTGGATTCTCTGGCATAAAAAATTAGGTTATCATTGTGAGAGGAATATGAGATCTCCACGTGATATCCAATAAACCCCTGAAAATGGAATCAATGGGAATCGACCAACCGTTTGTATGTGCTAAGGCTACAACAAGCCACCGTAATTGAAGATCCGGACACTTTGAGGACAAAGGACCGTATATTAGGACTAATAATGCCATCATGTAGGAAGGATAGCTTCCTCTAGTTTTTCCTTTTAATCAAGGTTTTTCCCAAGGGATGGAATTAAAGGCCTATGCCAAACCACAACCTTGACTGTAATATGTTCCCAAAAATTAATGAAAGCCACTCAGCAAGGCACATTTATTGGGTTTACTATTTGCTTTCACAAATAGAATAACGAACGCTCTTGTGTGGCGATTCTTTCTTCTTCTTTTTTTTTCTGTTCTTCTTTTATTTGTTTTGTAAAAAAAAATTAAAAAAAAAAAAGGGACCGAATCAATTATTGGTTCGCCTATTTATTAGAAAATATCATTTGTTTATGTACACACACACACACACACACACACACACACACACACACACACACACATATATATATATATATATATATATATATATAAATCTCCTCCTCAATTCCACTGAATTCTGGCTGAGTCGAACTTGGAAATATCAGTAGGATTTCTGAGTAGATTCTGAATTTTTAACATAAACTCTTATTATATTTTGTTTTTGTAAGCATCTAATGGCGGGTAGTTGTGGTTTCAAACAATACTGAATTTGCAGACCTGTTGCAGGTGTACATTTCAAGAAATGGTGTGTGATGCAATCTAAGATAAGGACTGGCACTGTCAATGAGGTCTGTATATCCTAAGGAATCACTGCATCATTTCTCTTCTAATTCATTTTCATGCTACAAGTGTTTAACCACTCTCACTTGTACTGGTCAGCATTTGTTATCCTAGTGCATAAGTCAGTGTTGAGCTTTCTTGCCCCAAACATCCATCTCCTGGCATTCCCAATAAAAGAAGTAATACAATATAAACTGTCTCCTAAGTCCTATCGTTATTCACATCGTAGCTTTTGTGAACTGCATAGTTGTATCGCTGCTCGTATCCATTTCTGTGCACCATTTTTTTTTTCCTTTGGTTGGTTCTCCAAGCTGCAACACCCATCACCAAATCAGCAGGATTCAATCCCAGGTCTTCCTTTGGAGAGGGCACACACTAATCAACTTGACTCTCAAGCTGGAAGCAATGTTAGGTTATTATATTTGAACTTTCTGTGGTAGCAGATTTGCCAAATATTTTTCTTTGCAGATGGTTTTCCTTGGATACTTAAAACTGAAAGGAAATTTATAGGATGACTATAAGACCAGCCGTGTGCTTTACAGGAAAGAATGTTGGGCAGTTAAGGAGCAACATACTCATTGTATGAGTGTAGCTGAAATCAGGATGTTGAGATGGATGAGTGGCAAGACGAGGGATAGAATTATAAATTAATGCATTCAAGAGAATTTAAGAGTAGCACCTGCACCAATAGGTAATAAGATGAGGGAAAGTAGACTTTTAGATGGTTTGGTCATATGCAACAGAGACAAGAACCATACCAGTTTGGAGTGAGTTGGTACAAATTGAAGGCTAAAAAGGCAAGGGGAAGGCCCAAAAGGACGTGGGCAGAGGTAGTAAGAAAAAGACTTGATGACCTATGCTCTAACATGTGGTGGAAAAGGATTCATGTGGCCAACCCCAATTAGTTAGGATAAGGCTTAGATGATGGTGATGGTTTTCCTTGGATCTGGCTGTTTCCTTTTCTTTACTTGGTAGCTAGTGTGCATGAGTTGACTAACTTTGGCATTGATTTCTTGGAGACATTAGAATATTCTTTCGATTCTCTCCTGTCGTTGGAATGCTCCCATCTTCCTGTTTCACTGTCGGGAAAGGAGATCTTGTTGCAACACAGAGATCGCCTTTACTTGAAGATTCCTCCCTTTTGTCTGCAAACTAAGCTCATAAGGTTCCATCCTGAATCTCGGCAGTACTTTTCCTGCATTGTTCTGTTACTCACTACATATCAGATCTCTTAACAATCTCTACCAGATTTCTAACTTCCCAAAGCTTGGAATTTCTTGATTTCAAGACTGGTGTGTTCACTGAACCACAGCAACACTTTGTTGTGTGTTCACTGAACCACAGCCAGTGTTCAAAACATCGGTGTCGCGCAATGTATCGCAACCTTGGGATACAGATACGTATCGGTTATCGCACGGGATATATCGTTTGTATCACATAATTTATCGCACTTTTTGGGAAACATGGGGAAACATTAGCAAAATGGTTGAATGTTTTTATGAAACTTCAGAGATTATTTAAAAAGACCTTAATACACACTTTTAAATCATAAAATATCGAAAAAGAAGTGCACATAATAAATTTCCTTTGTATAAGGTACTAAGTTATGCGTTATCTGTTTAAGCTAAGGTAAATATTTAAATATGATGCATACCATTTATAAATGTATAAAGATATGTATGAAAATGAGTCATATCCAAACCTCAATTGAAATTCATTTTAACATATCATTTTAGGGCATGGCTTGAAAAATAAGGCAGATCCAAATCTGAGGTGGACCACACCACACAAAATAGTGGTCATTGAATGATCACCATTAAACTTTTTTGGGGCTATAAATTTTTTGTATAAAGCTAATATTTATGTTTTCCCATCCAGGTTTGTCAAACCTCATGAATAGATTGGATGACAAATAAACATTACGGTGGGCCCTAAAAAGCTTCAATGGTGGACATCATTGCCACCACATTTTCTTGTAGTGTGGTACACTTGATCTTATAGCTGTCTCCTTTTTGGGCTCATACCTTAAAATTACTTATGAAAATGGATGGAGGGTGTGGATTGGATGGTGTACCACACATCAGCGAGGTATGGGTATGTGTCGTGTGAAGATGGGACGCGGATTTCCTAGTAAATCCTTTCGTAGGAGTGGGGCACACCGTGATGTTCGTGAGAAATCTACTCCATCCATCAGTTTTGTGAGCTTATTTTAAGACTTGAGGCAAAAATTGAGCAGGATCCAAGACTCGAGTGGGCCGCACTAAAGAAAAAGGTGGGGTAGGTAAATTCCTACGGTTGAAACCTTCTTGAGTCGACAGTGATGTTTACATTCCATCCATAAGGTTCATAACGTCATTACTACTGGGATGAATTGAAAACCCAAATATTAGACTGATTCAAAACTTGTGGCCCCATGAATATTTCAACTGTGGACCTTCAGTCCTCACGTTTTCGACCCACTTGAGTCTTGGATCCGGCTCATTTTTCGGCCCTATGTCTTAAAATGTGCTCAAAAAACAGATGGATGGAGTGGATTTCTCACAAACATCGTGGTGGACCCCACCTAAGTTTCCAACGCACGAACTTCATGCGAACTAGCACGGACGATCATCCACCTCTAGTTGTACAAACAGTTCAAAGGAGATCAGAGTTACATGGGCCCCACAATAATGTGTTTATTATATCCACACCGTTCATCCATTTGGAGAGATCATTTTAGATCATGAGCCCAAAAATGAGTCACATCCAAACCTCAATTGGACCACACCACAAATAGCAGTGAGGACAATGATTCTCACCGTTATAACATTCGTACGGTCCACCATAACGTTTTTTTCCATCCAATCTGTTCATGAGGTCACAAAGACCTTGATGAAGAGGAAAAACAAATATCATACAATCCAAAACTTTTGTGAACCCCAAAAGGGTTTTAATGGTAGACGTTCAATATCCCGCTACTTTTTCCAGTGTGGTCCACTTGATCTTTGGATTTGTCTTATTTTTTGGCTCAACCCTTACGACGAGCTCGCCAAATGGACGAACGGTTTGGATATAACATATACCTCATGATGGGACCCACATAACTTGGTGACGTCAACACATCATCCACGTCGGTGGTGTGCGGTACGCCAGCCCATCTGCATCCCATAAAAAGGGCTTGGAGCCCATTTTTTTCGAAGGAGAGAGGGTTTCGGCATTCCGGAACCCTAAAATCTCTACCAAATCCATCATTTCGCCGAGAATATCTCCGGATTTCGCCGAGAATTTTTCTGGATTTCGACAGATTTCGCCCAAATCTCTCCCAAATCAGAGATTTTGTTGCTACGATTCGAATGGCCCTTCAAATACAGCTTCCGATTAGGGCGATCTCCTCTACAGGTACTGAAATCTACTTGTTGAAAGGTTTTTTTTTTTCCGAATAATGAGTTTGTTTGTTGATTTCCGACAATAATGGAGGAGGAATCGTGCGATATCGACGATATATCGTGCGATATCTGGATTTTGAGATTTTTTGTATCTTCCTAGCGTTATCGGACGGGTTTCGTCTCACTGGGGGCCGATAACGATAATATCGGCCGATAGTATCGATATTTCGAACACTGACTACAGCAACACTTTACTGGAAGTTATTAGCATTTTATTTTCTTGTTGGAGTTTTCCAGCAGCTAAAGGCTTAAAATTAGTAGAACCAGTATGAGTGGTGTTTGGAATGCAACTTTAGTAGGCACTGTTATAGAAGTGACAAGCTTTATTTTAATGGTTCATGTATAAAATCCAATTTACCATATATTGTCAAACTGTTATACATCTCTACTGCATTATTTGTGTGCTGCAGTACAAGAAGGAAGTTGAGCTGATGTTAGAAGTGGCCCGCTCCTATCTCAAGGCGAAGGCTTCCAGTAAAGAAACTGATGATGCTGCAGCCCCTACTTCGGCTTCAACCCAAGGCAGTTAAAAAGCACACAGCATTCTCAGCTCAGGTGTGTGGATATGTCCTTCCCAGTCCTGGTGCTTCTTTGTAACAATATCAGGAAATGGATGGTGCCTTCTAATTATAGGGGCCCCATACGGCTTCATGCGGTAGAAATTTTGATCTCATGCTGTATGTGCTACCTTCCCTTTTTGCAAGAGAACCAGCAGCGTGTTCTTATACATATCTGTGATGCATTTTTTTTCCTGTATCATTGCCTTTCTCGCAACATTTATGCAGAAGGTCAACTAGCATGCTTCCAAGCATCGATCTGTTGCTGATATGTTTTTCTTTTGGAGAATCCGATGGTTTTCCAACATTGTGGAACATGCCGAGTGGCAGCTACAGGTTGCTGCAGTGCTTGAATATGCCCGCAATGCTGTGGACGCTTTCATGTGATAGCTTATTCCCCCTTGTGACTGACTACAAGAGAGGGAGTAGTAGTCGTATTGGAGTATAGGTAGATAAGTAGACAGGTTTTGGTCACCTAGAAGAATGAGAGGTAGGGCTGGAAATGGTCAGATCAGAGGGTTGATGGGTCAATCTTGTTGAATCAGGATCCAAACCATCACAAACAAAAGTCAGTCTCAACCCTAGTTCCATTCCGCCCTGCTTGATCCATCGTGTCATCATGTCCACCGAACCCGTGTGTAAAAGCATTACTTTGGGCTGTATATGGGTCACTTCAGGATAGACCTGGATACAAGCCAAATATTAATCAGATCTCATGAGCCAGACTGACATCCAACCCAATAGGACTTGGAATCTACATGGTGGTCCTTACAATTGGTGGGGTTAGCTATCATGGACTTGGTAATTCCATAGCCCCTCATGTTTGCATGACACTTGGGGGGCGTTTGGATCATAAGTTGCTTAAGATAAGTTACTTATACCACAAGTAACTTATCTTAGTTTCTGTTTATTAAGAAGATAAGTATGTTTGGTATACAGCATACTTATCGGCTTCTCCTCTCTTTCATCCCTCTTGTGCCTCTCTTCAGCAACTTATGAAAAGTAGAAAAGATAAAAATAAAAAATTTTAAAAAAAAAAGCTAGTGAAGTACTTTTTAAGTAAAAAAGTTATAACTAATCATAGACGAAACTTATTTGAAGAGAGAGAGAGAGAGAGAGAGAGACTTTGGTGGTATCCAAACGGGCCCTTAGTGAAATAAGTTACTTATCTACTGCTGTAAGTAGAAAAAGTAACTTATTTGGTGGTATCCAAACAGGCCCTTAGTGGAATGCTCTAAACCTTACTCAAAGTTAAAACATTTGGCTATGATGCTGGAAGATCACAAAAGTGGAGAGAGAGAGAGAGACTTTTGAATAGGTTGCCTCAGTGGTTTGGATTATGTCATTTAGCATTGATTCAACGGTCTAGGAGTCTTTTAGGCCTACACATGGCTTCTTTGGCCTATGTATTGTGAACACGGACGTGGAGCCTGGCAAATATTCTTTTTCCTTTTAAAGACTCAATAACATGTGGTTAAGACAGGTTTGGGTGATTGTCCTCTTTTGTGGGGAATGAATTTATGCAGCTAGTTCCCACTCGGTTATGGTTTAAACATGCTCAAAATATTTCAAATGTTGTATTGGGTTTTGGTCAAAATCAAGATGGATCGCGAGGCTATAACCTCAGTCCGATCCCTCCCAATCGTTCATAGGCAAGTTGAGTTGCATTGTGTTAGCTCTCTTTTTCCAAGTTTCAGTTGTATATAAACTAACTAGAGGAAGTAGCAAGGAGAGAAAAATCACTTGTTGTTTTGGGAGGGGAGATAAAAGCAGAGGGAAAGGATGCCTAATGTGGAAGTTTGCTGCTTCTGCACAAAAGTGGCTGGGAGAAGTTTAAATCCAAGCCCATTTGTTTTATGGGTAAATCTAAGTAGTTGGCTTGTAAGCATGCAGATTTTCAAAACTTCCATTAATACCCAATATCTATCTTGAAATTCTGCATTTTTATGTCCCACAAAATCTCAGTGTCTGTTAGCTCTTGGCATTATATATGGCAGAAATACTCATTTTTCTTTGATTTCTAAGCTTGTGAAAGAGAGTAAATTCAACTTAGAAGATTGTGTTGCCATTTGCCTCAAATAATAATATTAAAAAAAAAAAAAAAAAAACATGCTCACTTCTATAGCCCACAATCTAAACAATGTGTGGAAACACTTATTTTTGGGGTTAAAAAGGTAAGTACACGTGTTATGTGCCCTTGTAATGTGTATGTGAGATCTACTCCGACCATTAGATGCCTAATCCAATGTTAGGTTATGGACAAAAAAATTAGGCTTATCTTTGATTCAGGTGGGCCACACCAAAGGAAACAGTTATAAGAGAAACATCCACCCTTGATTATTATAGGGCTCACGGTGATGATTAAATAATATTGATTCTAACCATTAGTTGCCACACCAATATTTAGGCATAATTGGGCCAAAAAATCAAGCCTGCCACACCAATATTTAGGCATAATCGGGGCCAAAAAATCAAGCCTACTCATGATTCATGTGGGCCGCACCAAGGGAAACCATTAGTTGGGTAAGCCTTACCCAGTATACTATTTCCAATCGTATGACCCACCTGAATTAGAGATGAGGCTGATTTTTAGGCCATCGACATGACGTGACACACCTGATGGACAGGATGGATTCTACGCCGCCCCCTTTTTCCAAATTGGGGTTACTCTTCCTATGATGCCTGAGATAATTAAGTAAAATAATTCTCGTTGGGATGCAACCCTTATTTTTTTAGGCCCACCTTGATGTGTAAGTAAGATCAACTCCGACCATTAGATGTGTATTCTTATTTTTGGTCCACATCCAAAAATCAGGCTGAACTGTAATTCTGGTGTATTCTTATTTTTGGTCCACATTCAAAAATCAGGCTGAACTGTAATTCTGGTGTGCCACACCAAAGGAAACAGTTGGGAGAGAGACATCCACCTTGATATTTACATACAGGCGGGCCCACCATGATGATAATATCATATCCACTCCAACCATTATACCACGTCAAAACTTATGCCTCAAGCCCAAAGATCATCCCCATTTGTTATTCAGGTGGGCCAAACAAAGGGAAACAGGTTGGAGGGGAGCATTGCCATATATAATGTTTTCAATCGTGTAGTTCACTTGAAATACGGACGAGCCTGAATTTTAGTCCCTGGGTCTGGCATGCGATGACATGCCTGGTGGTCGGGTGGATTTTACATAAACCCCATGTTGTTGACTAACAGAGCTGTTAATCCCTTCTCTCCCAATGATGATTAACATCAATTAACGGCTCAAAATCCAACCACTTGGAATGGGACGTGGATCAGGTAGAGGCAGGATAACAGTTTACTTGGTGAGGCCCTAACCATGAGCCCACCTTGATGTATATGTTGTATATCCAATTATCCATACTGGATGTCCATTTTCCTAGATCATTTTAGGGCATGGTACTAAAGTGAGGCAGATCCAAATCTTAGGTGGACCACACGGTAGGATTAAAATCCGACCATTCAAAACTTCTAGGCGCTACAAATGTTTTGGATCAAGCTGATATTTGTTTTTTCGTTCATACAAGTATGTATGACCTTTTCAACGGGTTGGATGGCAAATAAGCAACACAGTAGGTCCTAGGAAGTTTTTAATGGTGGGCATTCAATCACCACTATTTTCCTTTGGTGTGACCCACCTAAGATTTCAGATCTGCCTCATTTTTCGGAATATGCCTAAAATGAGCTTACAAAACGGATGGACAGCATTGATGGATCATAGATCCCCATCGTGAATGAACATCTCTTCATTTGATTGCAATCATAACATTTTCTTTGTTGGTATGTAAATACATGGTTAAAAATAATTCTTCAACAGTCCACAATCAATGGAGAAAAGATTTAATGGTTAGGATCTCCCAATTTGGGAGAATTTTATGTCATGGCTAATCAATGGCTTGGATAAATCAATAATGACCCATACTCATGGATTAGACACACAAATAAGAAATTTCCTATTTTCAATGATGGGAATGAGTACATCCTTCCCTAATATTAAAAGTAAGTCAAAAGTCTTTTCATAACCAATGCCGTACTCTTTGTAAGATAGCTTGATTCTTCTCCATTCGCTTTCTTAAATCCTATGTTTCTCCATGTTGGTCCTTCACCTGTTGCAAACACAATTATTATACCATGTTCAGCTTGAGTGTCTGTATAATAAACTCAGTATTTTTTGTGAGAAGTGTGGCCCACCGCTTATTATTTCCCGACCGTCCGTCGATACGGTTCGCCTCATCATGGATTGCCCAACCACCAAATATCCCCTTGTTGATCATCTAGACATTGAAAGTTTAACCTTTTCTTAGTTTATTTATGGACCATCAATTGAAAGGTTTGGATTTTCCATCTCTGAAAGTTTTAGTGCATTGACCATTCATGATGAACCCATATCGTCAATGGTTTGGATCACCAAATCACAAGCTTAACACAAAATACAAATTTTTAAACTTGGTAAATAAAGGCTTAAGTTAGAAAACCTTTCTTTCTTTCCATCAAATGCCTGATCAATGCCCGTATCAGGTCGGCTCCGATGCGTCCTGATGGTTTGTATCGGGCCCAGGCCTAACAAAATAAAATTACCCGGAGCAGATTAAGTGCGGCCCGGCCTCACCCAACACGGTGGGACCCTCGCCATGGGGCCCACCGTAATGTATGTATTCTATATCTATGTTGTTCCATCTGTTTTTCAGATCATTCTAACGCATGAGACCAAAAATGAAGAAGATCCAATTCTCAGGTCGATGTAGGAAACGGTGATGGTTGAACGCCTTACCATTAAAAAACTTCCTAAGGTCCACCGTCATGTTTTTTTTCCATCAAACCTGTTGATAGGTCCACCGTCATGTTTTTTTTCCATCCAACCTATTGATAGGGTCACAAAAACATGGATGAACGGACGAAATAAATATCAGCTTGATCGAAAACTTTTGTAGACCATTAATGGTCAATCATCATTATTTCCTATGGTATAGTCCACCTTAGAATTGGATCTTCTTCACTTCGGTCTCTTGACTTAAAATGATCTGCAAAAACGGATAAACGGCGTGGATATAGAATACATACATCAAGGTGGGCCCAATGTAAGCGCCGCACCTAATCCGCTCCCCCATGAGAAATTTACGACTATGGACCCCACCTTTTATCCAGCGGTTTTTTTGAAGCAATACAAACTTAGAATACACACTTGGACCTCCTCGTATGGAGTCGGAATTTCAGGACGAAAATATCCCTCTTTTTTACGGAAACGGATTCGGTACTCCCCCTGCCACCAGCTAATGGTGGACGGTCGGTGGTATGTGGGCCCCACCATGATGTATGCTTTTCATCCATGTCGTCCATATATTTTTCCAAATCATTTTATGGTATGAGACCAAAAATGAGGTATATCCAAATCTCAAGTGTATCGCATTACAAGAAACCGTGTTGAATGAGCGTCGACCATTAAAAACTTTTTGGGTGCCCACTGTGATGTTTGTGAGAAATCTTCCACGTCTAAGTTCATTCATAGGGTCACAAAGACCTGGATGAAGAGGAAAAACAAATTTTATAATGATCCAAAACTTCTGTAACCCCTTAAAGGGTTTCAATGGTAGACGTTCAATTCCCCACTGCCTTTTACAGTGTGGTCCACTTGATAGTTAGATCTATCTTATTTTTCATCTCAAGCCTTAATATGAGTTCGCCAAATAGATGGACGGTTTGGATATAACACATACCTCATAAAAGGACTCACAAAAAAGTGGTGGGGATTACAACAAAGGGAAAAAAAAAAAAAAAAAATAGGAACCTATGGCTATGGATTATAGGCGTAGCCATAATTGTAGTCAGTAAGAGTATATGAAAATTTGTTTTTTTCCTGTTGCAATTGATGCCAGGTCGGCTACGGTTATAATCCGTAGCCATAGGTCTACGGTAATGATTTGATTTAAGTTACCAATACTATCGATCATGTCTAGATATTATCAATGACTTATGCTCGATACTATCGAACATATGTTGATAATATCGACAATTCATTCATTTTTTGAGTTTTGTTGTTGGACAATTTGGCATTCATTTTCGATATTATTGAACTTTGATCAATATTATTGACAATCTATGGCTTCGGTTATAATCCGTAGCCATAGGTCTATGGTCAATTTCTCCTCTCTTTTCTCCACAAGTACTATTACTTTATTAACTTTCTTCTTCACACCTGATGCAAAAATAAATAAATAAGCAAAACAAAAAAAAAACAAAACAAAACAAAAAATAAAGCATTAGGACACCATAGAGAATGTAACCTTAAAAGGCAATGTTTTGCCCGTCTGAGCTTCATGGGGATTGCCTAAACAGATTTAGGCGACTATCGCGCTTCTCCACTCCACCCTTCACCTTGTCAAACGACCATGTCAGTGTACACCTACATATTGGCTTGGAGATGACGGCAGAATTTTCATCGCCTGCAAAGATGGATTTAAAAACATATTAAACATAAAATTCACTAGATAGCCTAAACATCGTTTATAAAATCAGACGGGCATGCTACAAATTCAGCGGGGCACGCTAGAATATCAGCGGAGCATGGTAGAAAGTCAGCGGGGCAAGCTAAGAATCAGCGGGGCAAACTAGAAAATCAGCGGGACAAACTAGAAAATCAGCGGGGCAAGCTAGAAAGTCAGCGGGGCAAACTAAAAAGTCAGCGGGGCAAACTAGATAATCAGCGAGGCAAACTAGAAAATCAGCGGGGCAAACATGAAAATCAGCAGGGCAAACTAGAAGATCAGCGAGGTTAACTAGGAAATCAGCGGGGCAAACATGAAAATGAGCGGGGGAAACTAGAAAATCAGCGGGGGAAACAAGGATATCAGCGAGCAAACATTAAAATGAGGGGGGGAAACTAGGCAATCGACGGGGCAAACTTAACAAATTAAGCCGATAAATATAAACGTATCCAATGTTCAAATGGACCACACCAAATGAAATTTTGAATTGAACTTCTAATGTTGATCATTTCTTAGGGGCCACAAAAGTTTTGGATCAAGCTAGTGATATGGTCACAATTCTCATATGTAGTGGAAAAGGAAATTGCAATCTCATATGTTTTGGTCCAAAAGTTATGATTAATTTACAGTCCACATTCATTTGGTCCAACCATGTCACATTCTTTTGGTCCAACCATGTCATGTCCTATATCAGTTGGGGATGAACAAATCAGCCTCATTTTCAGTATGAAAAAAACAGGGCCTTGTGAGCGTGGCAAAATCAAACCTTTTCATGCATGGGCTTTAATCTCAGATCGTTGTTGTAAGGTTTGGAGCTTGAGTGCACTCCTTAAATGGGTGGTTGATAAATGGTTTTGGGCTGGCAGCCAAACAGGCTATGGTATAAAAACAACAATAATAAGACAACCCTAGCTATCCATTTCTTTCACCTAAATCAAATTCTGCAATCACTACAATTTTTTTTCTACCATGTGGGAAATGTGTTGGATTCTCTTTTCCTTATATCCAATTCATCGCTTACATTCCAAGCAAACAAATATCACGTGGTAATTATATCTTTTGTGATTTGATTTACCACAGAAATCTTTTTACCAAACTGGTTACTGATTTTGGATAAGAGAGTTCCATGGTAAAAGAAATCAATTCTACTAAGATTGCAATTTTCTTTTTCCACTATGTAGAAAATGTCCTGAATTTCATTTTCTTGAAATTTACCCTATTTATTGCAATCCAAACATATGAGAATTGTGACCATATCACTAGTTTTTATATGAGATTGCAATTTCCTTTTCCACTATGTAACAAATAAAACATATGAGATTGCAATTTCCTTTTTCACTATGTACAAAATGTCCTAAATTTCATTTTCTTGAAATCTATCCTATTTAGGCAAACTCGCTGGATAGTTCGGGACTTTTTCAATAATATCGAAAGATATTCGATATATCGATGCAATTATGGCTACGGTTATAATCCGTAGCTATAGGGTCCCACTGACCCTAACTCACTAGCTTCTTCTTTTTTTCCATTGTAATCCCCACGGCATTTTGTGGGTCCCATTATGAGGTATGTGTTATATCCAAACCGTCTATCTATTTGACGAGCTCGTATTAAGGCTTGAGATGAAAAATAAGACAGATCTAGCTATCACCCAGATCCATAGCTCAACTGGCAGACTGAGTGGAAATACCTCGTTTCAACACTTGAGGTCTTGGTATCGATCCCAACAGCGGGGCAAGCATGAAAAAGAGCGGGGCAAACATGAAAATGAGCAGGGTAAGTATGAAAAAGAGCGGGGTAAACTGAAGTATGAGCGGGGGAAACATGAAAAACAGCGGGGCAAACTTGAAAAACAGCGGGGCAAACTTGAAAAATAGCGGGGGAAACTAGAAAAACAGCGGGGGAAACTAAAAAAACAGCGGGACAAACTAGAAAAACAACGGGGGAAACATGAAAAACAGCGGGGAAAACTAGAAAAACAGCGGGGGAAACATGAAAAACAGCTGGGCAAACTAGAAAAACAGCGGGGGAAACATGAAAAACAGTAGGGCAAACTAGAAAAATAGCGAATTCAGACCACTCCTGAAATGCGTTAATCACAGAGAACATCTCTTGCTTTCGGTGCTGACTGGTGTCTGTCTCTTTCTATTGTTTGAAACAATATCTCACCATGCTTTTTTTTTTTATCAAAAAATAATTTAAAAATAAAATGAAAGAAAACTACATACTCGGCCCAAGTCCCCTATTGACTCATCCAAATCGAGGACTCGACGGTAGGGAAACCTAAGAGCTAAGAGGGTCCTTGTGCCTTGGGTGGACATGATCTATTTTCTCTTCTTTTTTTTTTCGCATGTGTGGAGTGTTGGGCCTTGCCCCATAAACCCAAAAATCAAAGGTTAGGATCATCTGATCGATCCAATTTTGAACCACGGCGATCCATGTTGGGATGGGAACAAAGATCTAGGGAATCACTCATGTCCGTGGATCAGTGACTGTAGGGCCTAGCTTGATGTATTTGTTTTATATCCACGCCGTCCATCCCTTTCGCAGGCTCAAATCATGGACTGTGGCTCGTGTGACATTATATTGACAAAAAAATAAATAAATAAATAAACCTAAATATCAGGTGAACCATAACATAAGAAAATATAATAAGAAAAAGGGATGATTGAACACCCATCATGGACTGTGGCTCAAATCATGTACATAGTTTTTCATGTTTCCCTCGTTGTTTTTCATGTTTCCCCCGTTGTTTTTCTAGTTTGCCCCATGTTTTTTTATGTTTCCCCCGTTGTTTTTCATGTTTCCCCCGCTGTTATTCTAGTTTCCCCAGCTATTTTTCATGTTTCTCCCGCTGTTTTTCATGTTTTCCCCGCTGTTTTTCATGTTTCCTCCGCTCTTTTTCATGTTTGCCCCGCTCTTTTTCATGCTTGCCTCGCTCTTGGGATCGATACCAAGACCTCAAGTGTTGAAACGAGGTATTTCCACTCAGTCTGCCAGTTGAGCTATGGATCTGGGTGATAGCTAGATCTGTCTTATTTTTCGTCTCAAGCCTTAATACGAGCTCGTCAAATAAATCATTTCTACTTCAACAACTCTATTTCCGTTTTCAACTTGAATAAAGAAGCTAAAATCCGAATGACAGGTTGAAAAATAGAAGAAAGCAGAAAAAATGGGGTTTCCTTCATGCACAAACTCGGCATTTCATGAAAATTGCAATGAACAAAATCTTACGAAGATCGTCGTAGAAGAAATCCCTCGAACCAGATGGTTGCTTGCGTGGAGAAATCCGTTGGAGATGAATAGGATGCAACGTTTTGGAAGATGGATGCAATGTTTCGGAAGATGATGCAACGTTTTGGAAGAGGATTATTTGATTTTGGAAGATGGAGTTTAAAGAAATGGGGATATGGAGGGTAATAAAGATTGGTAGGTGAAAGCAGTTAATGCAGTTTGAAGGTGTCATCGATGATATCGACAACCTATCGATATATCGATAGATCGATATATCGACAAACTATCGATATATCGACATTACAAGAAAAATCATCAACGCTTGATGGATAATTGTATTCCAGTTTCAATATTATCGACAAATTGTAGATATAATCGATGACTTACGTCGATTATATCGATGATATGTCAATTATATCGATCACTTATGACGATTAAATCGATGATATGTCGATCTAATCGACTTTATATACATGGTCGATGCTTACGTATGTATCATCGACATGTCGTCAATGTGATCGATAACTTGTCGATATATCGACAAAATATGGAATTTGAGGGCTTGGTTGCTGGACACTAACAGCCATAATTCGATGATATCGACAACCCGTCGATATATCGATATATCGATATATCGATATAATGTCGATAGATCGACATTATATGAGAATTCATCGATGGTTGCTGGACAAATGTCAGCCAGTTTCAATGATATCGACAACCTGTCTATATATCGATAAATTGTCGATATATCGACATTATATGAAAATTCATTGATGCTTGCTGGACAAATGTAACCAATTTCGATATTATCGACACATTGTCGATATAATCAATGATTTATGTCGATTATATCGATGATATGTCGATCATATCGATAACTTACGATGATGAAATTTATGATATGTCGATATAATCGACGTTACATACATATTTGTAATTTTATTTTCTGTAGTTTTTTTTTTTTTTTTCGGTTAGCTTGTTGTACACACCCGTGTTAGTAAACACCCTCCATGTTAGACATCCCCACTAGGGATCGATACGAAGATGAATAAATTCCATCCTTTTTGCAAATATCTGAAATTTTATTATGTTAGAGAAGTTGAAGTTGTATTGTAGCACTAGGGATCGATACAAGGGTGAATAAATTTCATCCCTGTTTTTATTGCTTGTATTTTTTAGCAACTAGCAAAGGAAAACGTACCTAAATAAGACTTTAATTTCCCTAATCACCTACTATGAAGGTGTCCCAAAGGAGTTTTCCTTTCTTCAAATGTTTTTTATTTTCTTTTCTTGTTTTTAATTTCACTAATAAACTATGGGTTGTATTGTAGCACTGGAATCATGTTCTCTTCTTGATCCATCCGTTTTACAGAAACTCTCTTTGTGCATAAGCATTTTTTTTTTTAAAGGAAAAAAAAAAAGAAAAGAGAAGAAAAAGAAAAAGACAAATTGAGAGGAAGAACTATAGAATAAATATTGCTATATAATTGATTGTATTTAATGGTCATCCTAACTATGAATTTAGTTAAAAGACAAAAAGACCAACCCTATGACCATTTAACATTCTAACACTCTATTGACACCAATATGCATTCTCATGCATGCATCCTGTTGGGAAACGGATTTTGTTGTTCGTTTATGATATTTGTAGTTATACAGATTGTAACATGAACAATAAACAGTTTTAGATCACGATTCAATCTTTTGGGTCTGCACTACTACATGCAAAATCTTCTTCAAAGCAGTTTCCTTAGGTCTTGAGCTCGTACCAGTGGAGGTTATGGTTTTATGATATAGAATGTTAGCCAGATGGGCTCCATTGTGGATGATCCATGCCTGCAAAAATACAAATAGGATGATCACGAACCTTCAATTAGTCTTCAAGTTTTACTGTTAGCTTTGATTTTCATGCGTCACAGTTGAATAAAATCAAGACTCGAGAGTAAATTTCATATTATCTTGTCAACGATCATATCATTCATCTCCAAGTTTTACTGTTGGCCTCATCCTTTTCATGTTTATTTGAATAGGTAGGAAACCATTATGAACTCACAATCATACGGTTGATGGAAAAGGTAAAAACAATAAAGCAAATTAGAGAAAATGAAATATGAGCGGGGCAAACTGATATATGCGTGGCAAACTAGAAAAACAGCGGGACAAACTGAATTATTAGCGGGCAAACTAGAAAAACAGCTGGGCAAACTAGGAAATCAGCGGGGCAAACTATAAAATCGACGAGGGAAACATGAAAATGAGCGGGGCAAACTAGAAAAACAGTGGGTCAAGCTGAAATATCAACGGGGCAAACTAGAAAAATAGCGGGGCAAATTGAAATATCAGCGGGGCAAACTAGAAAAACAGCGAGGCAAACTGAAATATCAGCAGGGCAAACTAGAAAAACAGCGAGGCAAACTGAAATATCAGCGGGGCAAACTGGAAAAACAGCGAGGCAAACTGAAATATCAGCGGGGCAAACTAGAAAAACAGCGAGCTAAACTAAAATATCAGCGGGGTAAACTAGAAAAACAGCGAGACAAACTGAAATATCAGCGGGGTAAACTAGAAAAACAGCGAGACAAACTGAAATATCAGTGGGGTAAACTAGAAAAACAGTGAGACAAACTGAAATATGGCCCACCTGAGTTCCGTATACGGTTGATTTTTCTGCTGTCCCATAATTTAAAGGGGACCCATCAAGTTCACGGTGTTGATGTTCGACATACATCATGGTGGGGCCCACACAGCTCGACCTCATGGGGAGTTCCCATGAGCTCGATCGTATACAACCTTTTCCTCTAGTAAAAAAATAAAAAAGGAACTACATACATTCAATGTGGGGCCAACTGAGTTTAAAATATACCTTTGCTGCGTACTTTCTTCTCTGGATCGACCATTTTGAGAAGAAGACAAAATGCAATTGAGGGGGGCCCACAAAAAGGGTTTTTTGGGGTCTTTCTACCAGAAACACAATGAGGAAAGGGGGTGAAAGCAACGACAATGAAAGCAACAGTGGAAAGGGAGAGGAAAAGCAAGCAGTGGAAATGGGAGAGGAAAAGGCAAGCAGTGGAAATGGGAGAGGAAAAGCCACAGCCGTGAAAGGAGGGGTATTTTCGTCTTGAAATTCTGAGTCCGTACGAGGAGGTCCAAGTGCATATTCTAAGTTTGTATTGCTTCAAAAAAATCGCTGGATAAAAGGTGGGGTCCACAGTCGTAAATTTCTCCTCCCCCATTGCCGGAGTGGAGTATCAGGCGAAGAGCAAAGTTATTTGATACTCTGGCAAAGTAAGGCTCCTGATACGCTGGCACTTAGAAATTTATACATGTGGCATCCATGAACTGGAATTAAACTGAAGTCCCGAGATCAGATTGGTTGAACAATCCTAACCACTCATTCCTCCCTACTTGTATGTTGAACCACAACCATTAATTGCATGAGCTTATCCTTCTCACATGTCACTCATATACAACCATCCAAATCATTCAATTTGTGAAGCATGCAGTAGATGAAGCATATTTATAAGGCCTCGTTTGGCATTTGTACTCGAATTCAATAATAGCTACTTCAATAATTTCCTTTTGTTCCAACTCTTAATTTAAGTTGGTTTGATAAAATTATTTTTAAAGTTCAAAAGAAACTCTTATTTGAAATAAGTATGTTGAATAAAACTTTCAAATAAGAACTTCTTTAAGGTTAGTTAATGTTATTTCTGAATATTACAATAACTATTATAAGAGCAATTATAATTATTGTTTTGGTGAATTTCACCGTAAATGAATCATGGCCCAAATGACAAAAAGAATGAATAACTACTATCTTTATATTTTAAGATATTTTGGTCATCCATTGTGTCACACATTAGATGTAGATCAATCATCATACATGGTCTACCTTTGATGTAGACCGTCCATTGTGTTAGCCAAAACCTTCAAAGTAGGCCATTTATTTATCATACGAGGCTTGTATTGGATGTGGACCATCCATCATTAGGGGCCCACCATTAATGCTAATTGTCCTTTATGTGCGGCCCCTCAATGTCCACTAGCCATCACCCATCACATGGAGTCCATATTTGATGTGTCTATAGTGTGGGCCTACCTTTGAAGTGAATCGTCCATCATGTGGGGCTCACTTTTGATATCCACCATTCATTGTGTAGGACACACATTCTATATGGATCATCTATCTGTTGGGGGCCTTTGCACAAAACCTTAGGATCTAGCCTCCCAAAAACACCAGAATTATGGGATAATAAAGCAATGAAATAAATCAAAGCACAAAACACACAACACAAGAGATTTTACGTGGAAAACCCTCGGGTCCGTTTAGGCGGTGGGATTAGAAGGGATTAGGTGGGATGGGATTCAAAAAACATAATTATTACCCATGGTAGGGATTGTCCTCTGTTGCCATGGGATAAAATTAATGCCACGCTTTGTTGATAATACAGTGGTACATTGAATGGATATACCCACCATCATTTGAAATTACTGAGAATAACACACATGTGTTATATCTAAACCGTTCATTTGTTTTGAAACCTCATTTTATAGCATAGGCCTAAAAATGAGGTAGATCCAAAACTTATGTGGCCCCAAAGAAGTTTTCAACGGTAAGTATTTAATCCCCGTTGCTTTCTATGGTGGGGTCCACTTGAGCTTTAGATTTACCTGATTTTTTGGCCCATGCTCTAAAATAATCTAGATAAATGGGTGGAAGGTGTGGATATGGCATACACATCATGGTGGGACCTACACAACTTCCCAAACATTGAGTGAAATTGGCGCAAGACCCAATGCAATTCCATTTAATGTAATTCCAAGCTTTTCCATTCTTCCCAAACATGGAGTGGAATTGGCACAGGACGAGATGAATCCCATCCCACCTAATCCCTTCTAATCCCACCGCCCAAACAAACCCTCAAAGAGGTAAAAACCATGGGACCTAGTCCAGAGCAACAATCCAATATGAAGTAGAACGTTACAACCTTCTTCACTCACGCAAGAGTGGATAAACAATAAGAGAATAGAAGAAAAAACGTAGAGAAATCTCACCGATTACGAGGACGTAGAAGCGCTGAGATATCAAGTGCACAATAGATCACTTCTATGAGCATAACCTCCCTTCTACAAGCTTCCTCTCTCACACACACACATACCTTTGATAGCCCTAAACCCTTTAACAAACCCTTGTAAGGCTTTAGGAAACCCTCTTGTATCACATATAATAGCCCTAGGTACCCATATTTATAGATTTGGAAACCCCTTTCCGCACCTATGTAAAAATCGATTGAAATTTACGCAGTTCGCACAAAATTCACAACGAATCTGCGTAAGCTCGACTGGTCGAGCAGAGTCTTCGACCGGTCGAGAACCTCCCTCGACTGGTCGAGCACCACGGAAAAAATAAACCCAAAGTCGCTGGACTTTGAGCCAAGCCAGGGCTCGACTGGTCGAACACCACTCTCGATCGGTAGAGTGAGGCTCACGACCGGTCGAAGTCCTGGGAGGAAATCCCATCACCATCATGTGGCCTGCTTTGGATATGGGTCATCCATCATGCGAGACCTTAAGATGTGGACCATCCATTAGGTAGGGCTCACTTAATGTGGACCGTCCATTATGAGGGGCCACACTTTGATGTGGGTCATCCGCTCCGTTCATTATGTGGGCCCACCTTGATGTAGACCACTCGCAGTGTGAACCTCACCTTCAATATGAGTTGTTTATCATGTGGGCATACCTTTTGATGTCAACCGACCATCATGTGGGTCCCACCTTTGATGTGGATTGCCCATCAAATGGGACCCACTTGATGTGTATGTTTTGTCATGCTAGGCCACACTTTGATGCATGCCGTCTATCATGTTGGGCCCACTTTTTGATGTGAACTGTTCATTATGTGGGCCTACCTTGATGTGGGCTGTTTATCATGAGGAGCCCACCTTTGATATCCATAATTCATCACGTCGGTCTCACCTTTGTTGTGAACCATTTATTACGTGGGGTCCACTTGATGTGGATAGTCCACCATGTCCGACCCCACCTTGATGTCCACCATCCATCACGTGGGCCCAACCTTTTATATGGGTCATTTATCATGTGGGCCCACCTCTAATGCCAACCTTCCATCACGTGGTCCCACATTCAATGTCCACCATCCATTGTGTGGGTCCCACCTTTGACGTGGACTATCCATCAATAAGACCCGCTTGATGTGGATCGTCCATCATGTGGTGCTGGGGCTCACCTTTTATGTGATCATGCATCATGTGGGCCCACCTTTGATACATACCATTCATCATGTAGGGCCTACCTTCAACATGGATCGTTCATCACGTGAGCTTACTTGGAAGAAATCGTAAAAAAGAAAATAAGAAGGTAAGATAAAATTTATTTGAAAACTTTACTAGCAAATTTATCAAAAAATTAGTCCAAAATCTTCACTGCTTAAGCTAAATAAGCTAGGTTTGAAAAAATAATCCCTCCCTAACTTATAAAAGTTGAAGTTTATTACTACTTTTAAATAAATAAACACTATAATTAGAATTTGATAGGACCGTCTAAAAGTTTATTTTTGTAGAAATAGCCCATAAACTCTTATTTGTAAAGAAACCAAACGCTTCCTAATATTACAATGATAAGAGAATCCTATCCATCCAATTTAGAAGATGCAGGGCCGAGTTCGGGTGTATCAACCTGTATCGGCCTGAATCGGCCGATACAACGGTAACACCGAAACAAAATTTTGGAACTTGGACCAGGTATGGATTGCGGCTAGGCATGGATTGAGGCCCACTAAATACGAAGGTGGGCCCAGCAACTCCTAATAGAGGAACAATTTGGTAATTTCACATTCCCAGGGATTCGAGACCTTCTGGAGGATCTCCCTCACTTAAAAACTCTTTCCCTTCCTCCTTCAAAGAATAAAATTGCAGAAGAGAACTTCCTATTTCAAGGCTTTCTACTTCCTTCAATGATTGAATCTGAGAGAGAGAGAGAGAGAGAGAGCTCCCTTCAGTCTCATTCAAATTCCAAAAAGAAGCCTCTGTTATTCCAACTTCCCTGGGCTTTTGTTTTGAATCTTTTATGGCGGGAATAGTCGAATTAGAGGGAACAGACGGCAGATTCTGAGATTCTGGGAAGTGGGTTTTGTTCCTTGATGGCTGCCAGTGCAAACCCATCTGGGAATCAAGAAGGGAGCCACGGTGCTTTGGCTTCCAATGGTGTCGGTGCAGCCGGGAATCCTAGTAATAGCAATTCGGGGGCGTGTGCTGTGGAGAATTCGAGGCCGGAGCAGGCGTTGAAGCACAACCCGGGTATTGCGGCCAAGTGGTCGTCAGAGGAGCAGTCGATCTTGGAAGAAGGGCTTACCAAGTGAGTTTTTTTTTTTTTTTTTTTTCAGAGATGGGATTGATGGGAGGTTCTTTGAATGTGGGTTTATATGCTCTTATTATTTTTTATTGGTTTGTTATTGCAAGGGGTTGAATTGTAGATTTTTGTTGATTATATGTTTGAAATCTGATATATGATTTTTGTGGGCCATTTTTATCTGTTTTTAATTGGTATCTGTTTGGCTCTCTCTCTCTCTCTCTCTCTCTCCTCTCTCTCTCTCTTGTTGTTTCTTGATTTTTGCATGTATCTTGGGTTTTCTGTTATTAACTGTTTGGAATCTATCCATTTCTGGTAGCTTCTTCTTTTGATTGCTGGATCTTTTGTAAGTACCTTTTGCAATTGTGGCTTTTATCTATTTTCTCCTTCGGATGCTTGACACTTGTTTTGTGCTTGTTACTGCAGGCATATGGTAGAATTGTCTTCTTTCTCTGATTATTTGCTTGCAATTTGTTGTTGGATTGTGGAATTTGATTTTTGTTTGTTTTGTTTGTTTTGTTTTGTTTTGTTTTTTTTTTAAAATATTTTTTTTAGTATTTTTTATTTTTAAAATGGGTCTTGTCTGGGTTGTCTTTGTTTTTTTTTTTTTTTTGGTTGTTGTTGTTGTGAGCAACTGTTCTCTGGTAGAGTACAACAGATGGTAAGCACGCAAGTGGCATGCAAGTAGAAACAGCCAACATTCTGATTTCAACAAGCAAACACCAAATGATCAAATGGTTAGGATTGTCCAATCGATCTAATTTTTTGGGCCATGACCATTTGTAGTGGGACCTGCAATTTTGACAATTGGATTTGGACAATATGCCAGAAGTATATTGTGTGATTGAGCGTGTGCATGACTTGCAATACTTTGCCTAGAACATTCTATCCCTTTTCTATTCTATCTTTGTGAGTTGATTGTCAGGTCTCCCTTAATCTTAAGGGTCTGTTGGTTTGTTATTTTGGTCTGTTACCAAGTAGTGGCTATGCTCTTTTAAGAAAATTGGATTCTTTTAATGTATTTCCGTTTTTGTATTTGCCTATGTTGATTTTGAGTTTCTTGTTGCTGGATCTGTTGGTTGCGTTGTGGGTTTCCTTTGATTATTTATTTGGAAAGAGGAATTATATGGTATGGGATATCATACTCTTCTTGACATCCACCGTACGCATGGCATGCATACTAGTTACTCATGACTGTCTGCATTGTTGGTCTCACTGTATATTGGAATAGTCTTTGGGGCCAAGGAAAGTTAAAATTGGATTTTAAAATTTTATTTATTACTTAGCACAAAACAACTCTATATTTTGCTATGTAATGCTGTTATATTTAAAAAGGTTGCCAAGCTGTTATATAATGCCCTGTACAGAACCGTTAATTGTAACATAAAATGGTGCAGATCTACTATAATTTTTACAATGGCCACATGATGTTTCTTTAACCATGTTGATTATTGGCCATCAAATTGATAATTAAAAAAGACAAAAGTTGTCAATATTCCAAATTCAATGAGAAAAATGGGATGGTTGGTGTCATCCAATTTGTGTTGTTTCACACTATGCTCCATCCATTATCCTTTGTCACTGAACATGTGGTAACTTACTTTTGCAGCTTCTTTTTTTTTTTTTTTTTGTATTTTGGACCTCGTCTTTTATCTCACATTCTGTTTCTAACTTGCTGTTACTGAATTTGTGGAAGAAATGTGGGTTTACAGTGATTATTGGGCTGCAAAATATCTAGACATTTGATTCTTTATTGCAACATATCATCATCATCACCGTCTAAGCCTTGTACCAATTAATTGGGGTTGGCCATTTTTTTTTTTCCACGATGAAAGTTATGGCATAAGTTTGACACCCGCTGCCAACTTAACACAACCTCCTCCTTTATCCAGTTTGGGAACCGGCAATGAGAGCACAAAACTCACACAGGCGCAATGTGATAGACTATTGCATCGGTTGATTACAAGCAAGTGTAGGTTGATTACAAGCAAGTGCTATCTAATAGTCTATTACATAGGTTGATTACGATCAACAAGTTGATTACGGTCTACGAGTTATATCATAATCATCATCATATCATCACCAATTCTCTCTCTCTCTCTCTCTCAAAAAGAAAGAAAAAAAGAGAGTCACCAATTCGTCATAGCCTTGTACCCTCCATATGGGGCTGCCT
>JAJHSJ010000005.1:83531066-84104785 GCA_021015155.1 Magnolia officinalis | reverse complement strand
CACTTACTATTTTGGGCCGAAAACCTTGCGCACTAGTAGACATCACGATCGTCTATAAATAGTAAGTTACTATTTATAGTAAGTCGCGAATTCTAGGAGTTGTAGTTGTAGTTTGATTCTGATTTCTTTCCCATTGCTTGGTACCCCTATTTAAAAGGTTGTGAACTCGTTTTATTCATTCATTAATCAATTTCGAATTTATTAGAAATTATTTCTATTTCCTGCTTTCTTTCCTCGTGGATTCGAGAAGTCTCTGTGAGGAGTCTAGAGAAGTTCCGTGGATTCAGAATAGTTATCCTCTTGAGGAAGACGGTGCTCGACCTCACGTCCTCCCCTGCATCAGGTTGGGGTCATATGGTCCAGTCATGATGAGCCAGCTGATGAGTTAGCCAGGTTGGGTAGAGCGAAACCGAGCCCACCAATTTACTTAAATGGGCTACATTTTTTAGCCAACTCAGTTAAATAAGTCACATTTTGAGCTCATGCTTGACCTACTAACCATTTAGCTTGACCTTAGGATCAAGTCCTTACCTCAGTGGTAGACTCTGAAGAGTTTCAACACGTGGTCTTAAAGTGTAACTTAGGAGGCATTTACTGGCAGTACTTCAATCACATACATCATGATATTTGGATCTGCCTCAATTTTTAGACCATGCCCTAAAATAATGATCCAAAATGGATGGTTGGTATGGATAAAACACATACAACATGGTCAGGCCCTACGCAGCACTGTCCAGTAACAAGTATGGAGTGTCTGTATGCAATCGAGTCGGTGCGGTGCCGCGCCCTCACCGAATCTGGGACGCGGATTGCGTCCTACCCCCGCCGGGTAGGGATCTGTGGAGCCCACCGTGATGCAAGTGTTTTATCCACGCGGTTCATCTCTTTTCTCGGATCACTTTTAAGGAATATTCGTAAAAATGAAGCAGGTCCACAGCTCAGTGATCATGACCCCACCGTTGAAACTTTTCTAAGGGCGACCGTGATGACCTATTCACAAGGTCATGTAGACGTGGATGAAGCGAATAAAAACAAATATCAGCTTGATCCGAAACTTCTCCGGCTCCTAAGAAATTTTTAATGGTGTACGTTGAATCCCCACTTTGTGGTCCACTTAAGCCCTGTACTTGCCTTCATGTTTTGGCTAATAGCTTAAAATGATCCGAGAAAAACGATGAATGGCGTGGATCAACACTTACATCACGGTAGGCCCACCGAGCCCTGCCAGGACGGTTTACCGTCTGGGCAGGGGTACGACGCAATCCGCGTCCACCGTGTCTACCACTCTGTGGGGCCGTACAAATTGTTTACTGACCCTGCCACCGGCCAATGGATAGTGGTCGGTGCTATGTGGAGCCCACCATGATGTATCTGTTTCATCCATTCCGTCCACCCATTCTTCTACATCATTTTATAGTATGAGCCCAGAAATGAGGTTGATCCAAATCTCAAGTGGACCGCACAGTGGCTATTGAACACCCACCATTAAAAACTTCCTCGAGGCCACAAAAGTTTCGGACCAAGATGATATATATTTTTCCCTTCATCCAAGTCTGTACAACATAATCAATAGGTTATATGTCAAATAACCATTACAGTGGGCGCTTGGAGGTTTTTAATGGTTGACATTCAATCACTATTGTTTTCTCATGGTGTGGTCCAAATGAGATTTAGATCTAACTTGTTTTTTGTATAAAGCCATAAATTTATCTTTTAAAATAGATGGACGGCGTGGATGAAACAAATACATCATTTTGGGGCCCACGTAGCAGCACCGACCACTAGCCACCTTGCTGATGGTGGTTGCAGACGCGGATTAGATACTGACAGGTTGAGTGACGAGACTCGCTACTGAAGTGACGTTATCAAGTTTTATGGGACCACCATGATGTATGTGCTGTATTCAAACCGTCCATCTATTGGATATAACACTTTAGGACAAGAGTCGAAGAATAAGTCAGATCCAAACCTCGAATGGACCCATCACAGGACCTTAGTAAGGTTTCAACTGTGGGCATCACTCTTCCCACTGTTTTCTGTGGTGGGGTCCACTCCAGATTTGGATCTGACTCACTCTTTGTCTCCTGCACTAAAATGATCTCTCCAAATGGATGGATGGTGTGGATACAATACATACATCATAGTGGGTCCCACGGTGACGTCACTTGAGTAGCGACTCTCGCTAGTCAACCTGACAGTATCTAATCCGCGTCCGGTGGTGCCAGCGTCACTAGCCAAACCGCGTCCGTGATTATCTACCCGGCCGGCCCACCTATTACAGAGATTTGCCCTCCAATTAAATTCGGCCACGTTGTGACAGTGACGAGCTTGGTACGGACAGGAGCAGTACCCAATCCGAGCCCAATACTAAGTGGTGAAAGGAATGTCTCCATCATCTACAACCGTCCGATGAAGATCGGACGGCTGCTACTAAGTGCTTACACGTAATAAGTTCTTCTTATTGGGTATTGCATTTTTTTTCCAAAGGCGAGTGGAAAGACTTGAAAAGTCAGAGGAGAGGGAAGTCACCGAAGACAAAGACCAAAGTCTTGTAAAGCCGAAACTAATAAATAACCTCTCTTATGCCTTAAACTACAAAATTGCCCCTCAGGTCGATTACTGTTCAACCGTTGTAGACTAAAGTTCCGTGCAGCTAACTACGTGTGGGGCCCACCGTAGTGTTAGTTTTGCATCCAGACCGTCTATAAGGGTCTAAGAAATATGAGAACGGTAATTCTCAAGAATTAGACTGATCTGATGAACAAATCGTACACTGTAGAAAATCATGGACAACCACCCAAAAACCTCCAAATTCGAGTTGTGGCCCACCTGATTTTCGGATAGGATGAATTTTTCGGATACCTAGTTATCACGGTGGGATGACCGTTATAGACGGGTTGGATGTATATATAGACCACGGTGGGTCCCATGTGAAGCCAACCGAACCGCCCTTGCTTAGTTATATCAGGATAACCAATTGATGAAGGTGGCCGGTTATTCGACAGTGGTTGAAGGTGGCCGGTTATTCGACAGTGGTTGGCTCGATACATCCCGACGTATTGTAATAGGATACATTCGGAACCTTAGCCGTTGAATTTGGGGACATTTTCCAATGATCCAAACCGTTTATATGACAAGTGTAGATTTCTACGGTGGAAAAACGACGAATAAAAGCTCACAATAGGGGACGCGGTTTGGCTGGTTGACCCGAAAACAGCGGATATCGTTGTCAAAACTCTATTGGCCCCACCATTATGTATGTGTTTCATCCACACCGTCCATCCATTTTACAGCTCATTTTAGGGCATGAACCCAGAAATAAGGAAAATCCAAAGCTCATTTGGACCACGCCATAGGAAACATTCAGGATCGAATGCTTACCGTTGAAAACATTTTGGGGCCACGGAAGTTTGGATCAAGCTGATATTTGTGTTTTTCCTTTCTTCTATCTCTGTGTGACCTTATGAATAGAATGGATGACAAATAAATATTACTCTGGGCCCTAGGAAGGTTTGATGGTGAATGACACCAACCACACTGTTTTATGTGGTGTGGTCCACTAGAGATTTTCATGTGCTTAGATTTTGGGCTCATTACTTAAAAGGATCTGGAAAAATGGATGGACGGTGTGGATAAATCAAGTACACCATGGTGGGGCCCACAGAATTTGACATCAGCTAGCTGGATGGTGTTGGGGACCTGGGGTCACCAACGTGCGTCACCATCCAAACCGCGTCCGTTTGAAAAGAACCGTGGAGTCGTTGAAGTCCCGCGGCATCTTTATTCCAACGCTTGGAGATGTATTCTACCCATAAGCTTGTTCTGCAATGTGGTATGTGGGCCCCACCGTAGTGATGACCAACATCCAATCCATCTATGACGTGTGCCCATTCAATTTCACCAAGAATTCCAAAAAACGAATTGATCTGAAATACAAGTGGATCACACCACGAGGAATGGTTTAGATGGGGATACCCACTATTAAAACCTTTCGAATTTTACATGGGCCCTAAAGTATTTTATATTTTTCCATCTATCCACTTAGAACATGTCAACCACCAGGATGAACAGTCATCCCAAGAATCATGCCATTCTAAAACTTAAGTAGGCCACACCACGTGATTTTAAAGGTTATGGGCATGATTTTACATGGTATGGTCCACCTAAGTGTTAAATATTCTATATTATTGAAATCCAATAAGAATATGATGAGGCTTACATGATAGACGGATTAGATTTCATGCATACACACCAAGTTGGGCCCCACACCACATCATAGAATAAGCTTATTCTACGCGTAGAGAAAATGGCCTCTTGCATAGACAAGAAATTCGCTGGCTGCTTGGATTCCCGACTTCTGCGGTAATGTGGTGTGCTTCAGTGATGATTGCGTTAATGGCCTGTGAAGGAGACGGATCGGCTACTCACCCTGCCACTAGCCAATGGCCAGTGTTCGGTGCTATGTGGGCCCTACCATGTTGTATTTGTTTCACTGTCCACCCATTCTTCAGTATCATTTTATAGTATGAACCCTTGACCCAAATTTCAAGTGGACCGCACAGTGTTGATTGAACGCCTACCGTTAAAAACTTCCTAGAGGCCACAAAAGTTTTGGATCAAGCCGATATATATTGTTTCCCTTCATCCAAGTCCGTATGACCTAAGCAACAGGTTAGATTTCAAATAACCATTACAATGGGCCCTAAGAGGTTTTTAATGGTGGACATTCAATCACTACTGTTTTCCTATGGTGTGGTCCACATGAGATTTAGATCTACCTAATTTTTTGGGATCAATCCCTAAAATTATCTTTCAAAATGGATGGACGGAGTGGATAAAATATATACATCATGGTGGGTCCACATAGCACCGACCAGTAGCCACCTGGCTGGTGGCAGCGTAACTAGACAAACCGCGTCCGCCTACGAAGCATTACAGGACAGCGTACTATGCGCCGTACCATGATTATGTGTGTTAATCCAGGCCGTCCATCCATTTTTTCCAGATCAGATTCTAAAAAAAACTAGAAAGGTCAAAATCCAAGGTGGACCACACCGTAAGAAAATAGATGTGATTGAACGTCCACCATTAAATTTAATTGAAATTTCAACTAGTTGATTATCTCACAAAGATCTGGATTAAGGGAAAGCAAAAAAATCAACTTCATTCAAAACTTTTGTGGCCACCCAGAAGTTTTTAATGTTGGGCGTTCAATCACTTCCCGGTTGTAGTGTGGTAGAATTGATATTTAAATCTGCCTCATTTTTTGAATCATGACCTAAATGATCTACAAAAAATGGATGGACGGCGTAGATATGATGTATACATCATGGCAATGACCACAGAGCACCGTCCAGTAGCAACGTTCTACTGACTGCGTCACTAGGCAATCAGCATAGTTGCTACGTCCAAGTAACGGTGTGGGTGTCACCTTAGCATACCGCCCACCTTCATGTAAGCAATGTATGCTCAGATAGTCCATGTCTTCTTCCAGCCTATTAAGCAGGGTCCCAAATAACCAAGATATGATTAGGTGGTAAGTAGACCATACTCATAATGGTATAGCCTGGTTACATAATGCATACAAAGAGGTGAGAAAAGAAGCTCAAGTGAAAGAGGATCAACTTTCCTCTATCCCAGAGAAAGAGGATCAAGTGAAACACAAATGCTATCAATAGAGCCCGGTAAACAGATGACAAAGTAATTTAATGTCCATTAAAAGAACCCTCCATCCCAATTCCTCTTGTATAACCAAAAGTAAATTATGAGTATCTTAATGTTGGTCTAAAGTTCGATAGATTGGGAATATATGTCATCTCGATTGTTAATGGCAAGGTTAGGAGGTAGGTGACGAGGGTCGTGTGTGTTGGTGAATCGCAAAAGTAAATTTAAATTCGAATCAAATAAGAGAAAATCAAACATAGTCAAAGCACACAAAGAATATATGTTTTATGTGGAAAAACTGTCGAAGGAAAAACCACAGCACGAAGCGATAGTGAATCCACTACAGAAACGAATTTATAAGAGATATATGGACTTATCCATCCGAAAAACCTCAAAATCCATTTACAAAACCCTAGCTATGGGATAAAATAATGACGAATATAAATATGTTTAGTACGAGAATGGAAAATGGAGTTCTTCGCCAAATTGATTGCGCTTTCGCTGTCACAATTGACCGGCTACCTGTTGAAGCCTAAGATGATTTATCATTCCTCTCTATTAAACACCTTCTTTGAATGCTTTTATCACCACTATATACTCAACTTCGGTTGTGGAAAGAACAACTACAGACTAAAGCTTTAAAATCCAACTAATCGCCCCACCAGCTAATACAAACGAGTAATGTTGAGTGTAAAATATTGCATATTTCTCTCTATTTATACCTTGATTTTATAAACATGATAGTACTTAATCGATTTAATTATTCATATTTTCACGTACGAGGTGATTTCGAGAGCTTAAGGTGAAATTGATGTCAAAAGGAAGATTTATGCTCAACAGATTACTAAATGAAGATTTGAAAATTTGGAAGTTATTAATGGAGAATCCACATGCCAAAGATTCAAGAAGACCAAGTGAGGAATGAATAGAATCAAAGATTTGAAGTAAAGAAAAAAAAATCCTGAAATTATCCTGAAAACAAACATATTCTTGAAATTGTCCTAAAGAAGTATATTATGAAACTTGGAGTCTATTTAAGCTGTGTAGATTGAAGTATATTTTGAAAAACTGCGTAGAGTAAAGTTTAATTTAGCAAACTGATGAGAGTGCATAAATTTGAGGCGGTTTTTAGATTTTTTCAACTAGGTGCAAAAGTTAGAGTTCTACAATTATAAATAAGACTCCGTAGGATGCTCCAAAGCATCTTCTATGGTTTGAAAATGTCTCAAGAAGCATACCACAAGGGTGGAGTAGCCACTAAAGAGTTTTTATTCTTCCCTACTTTATTTTTCATTCTTTATTTAAGATATTTGGTTTCAATCATGTCTATGGTTGGCTAAACCTCTTAGTTATGGCTAAGAGGTGAAGCTTATAGCGTGTTGGAATGTTTATTTTACTTTAATTCTTGTTCTTATTTAACTTCATTGATTTCTAGTTTGATATTAAATGGATATTTTCAGTTTTTTATGATTTATTGTGACTCAAATTATAATAAATTATGTGATAGCTTTGGATATCTTCTTTTCCTGTTTTGAGATAGTGAGATTGGTAAATCCTATTATTCACCATCGTCTCCTGAGCATGGTAGGGTGATGGAACCCCTTTCAATCTTCATAATTCTCCTCTATTGAAAATTAGGTCAATGAAAAGTTCAGATTTGATTTAAATTACTTTATCTTCCAATTAGATGGATAGGACTCCAATTCCAATTGTGTTTATTGAATCAAATAATGTAACATTTTAATAGCTACAAGTGGATCCTTGGCACCCTAGTTCCCACCTTTAATTGATAGTTTAAACATTATTCACAATTACTCTCTTTTATTCCATAATTCATATTTAAATCTTCTTTTAGTTCTAGTTCTAGTTCTTTTCATAATACGTACAAGTTTAGGCCATATGGATTCGACCTCGTTCTCACGAGTTATTACTACATCGCATCCCTACACTTGGAGTTGTAAACAAGTAACCAGAAGTCGACATTCTGTTGTCTACATTTCCTATGTAATTAGAACCATATAGCCCACTAGTTTTTATTTTTTATTTTTTTAATGTCAATGCATAGTTCACTATACCTCGTAGATAATGAAGTAGTCATTTCATTACCTCTCAATGTTTATTACCAAGGTTTAACATATATCTACTCACAACATCGACTACATGTGAAATATCAAATCTCATAGAGACAATGACATACATCAAATTACCAACTATGCTCAAATATGACACATGAAACATAATATGATTTTCTTCATCTGTAGTAGAGCATTGCTATGAAGAAACCCTGAAGCGAGCAATATGGGGTGTGATAACTGCTTTAGCCTTGTTTATCCCAAACTTCACCAATATATTTTCAAGGTACTCTGCCTGAGACAATTCTAATATGCTCATCTCCCTATTTATGTGTATGTCTATGTAGAGAATCTTCTTTGCAACCTCCAAATCTTTCATTTTGAATATCCTTGATAGTTGAGTCTTTAATATATTGATTTCAGACATGCTTTCACTGGCGATAAGCATGTCATCAACATACAACACTAGTACCAGGGTGTAACATCATCGATTTTCACTGTTTTGGATTTCCAAAAATCCTTGAAATTTTTTTTATTAACTTATAATATCACTTAACTATCCATTAGCATCCAACATTAGCTTATACACGAGTGGTCCTGTCTGGTCACGATCAGACCATGTGCGAGCCGTCAAGCCAGGTAGCCCGATTACACTTAACAGCCCGTGTGGGCCGCCCAGCGACCGAGGAAGGTCAGAAAAATCTAAAAATTTAGAAAATCATAGATCTCACTGGGCTTGTGGTCCATCGTGGACTGTGGACCCAGTGGACACCCAGAATTGGGATCTGACATTAGCCGAATACACCCCACCAATGCCAGAATTGGAATCTGGCACTTGTAAATAAAATCGAGATACCAAGCCTTCCAGCCGTCGGATTTTTTTCAAATTTATGATGAATGTTTAATGTATTTTTCTACGCCTGCCCACAAAATCTGGGTCTTGATCGTGGCACGGTGACCGTTGATCGCAAATCGGGCCCGTACGATGAAACCCCATATCCGATCGTTTTCAAATTTTGCATGGCCCTTCATCAGGCCATGGACCACTTATCCTATAAATTTCATGGCCAGAGGGCCACCAGAAATGCCCCATCAATCAGAAATGGCCCCGTCGTGCCATTTAAAGATCGAAACCCTATGCTCGAATCCCCATCTCCGTTAATCCGTTTGATCTCAAACTTTGCATGGCCCCTCATTGGGCCATGAGGCACCTACATACCAAATTTGGTGGCCGGAGGGGTGATAGGGCTGCCTCAACATCAAATAGAGTCCTATAGGGCTATTTTGAGAAAACTTGGAAACATAAGGCCAAGGGAGCCAACTCTAGGGAATAAACCCTAGCTCTCTTTCATAACTCCATTCTCCAACAACAACCCCTTCCTCCTCTCCCTCATAACTTCCCCAAATCTCCCACCACCAAACTTCTCTCCCTCATAAATCCTCAATTCCCTACAACCCATCTCTTCCTCATACTTCTCCATCTCCCAACAACATCTCTCTCTCATAGCCACCACATTATCCAACGACCAAGGAGAGCTATGGTGGACCCTAGAATCGAGGTGGGGGCCCAAGGAAGCCGGTCTTGCATCTCCCTAGCCCTTCTCCAAGAGAAATCCTTTCATCACAACCACAATAATTGCTCCATTGATCATCTAGGTAAGATCCATCATCAATTTTTCTTGAAACCCCTCATGTGGAGGGTAGATTACATGGAGTGCTAACATGCAAATGGGTATTTTAGGGGTTCCGGCTGATCGACCCCGAAATCCACACTCCTAGGTCGTTTTTCCAAATCTCCAACGACTCAAAGGTGCGGATTATTGTTCTTAGGTGGCCTAGCACCAATTTTAGCATGAACTTAATGATTTTGATTGCTTGGATGTTGTGTTTGAACATCTAGAGAGACCCTAGAAATTGTAGTTATTGGATTGTATGGACATACTTGCTTGATTCTTTCATGATTTGGATCTTGTTTCTTACATGGTTTGTGTATGGATGATCACATGCTCATGCTTGATTGATTTTTCATGTTTTGTTGCTTCATAGTACGTAGGATGTCATTATTCTTTGCGTATGATTTTGTAATATGGAGGAAGTACTCAACTTCCTCACTAACCCACACACTCACATGCATTTTATTCTTGATAATGCTTGGTTGCTTGTAGGAGTATTCATATGTATGTTTGAAATGCATGAGAACATGTGGTTGTTACGCTAATTGAGAATATGTATAGCTGGCTTGTTATGAATAACCTTCATCCTATTGGGTTGGTCAGGAATCATGAGGAGAAATGGTTGTCCCATTGGTGGAACTACCCTCAAGCTAAACCCGTGGGTATGGGTGGGTGTGTTCGGGTGGCTGTAGTTCGACTATATGGGTCTTTTGTGCTTGAGGTCACTCGTTTCACGCTCGCTTGACTCGTGCAGTCTAGCCTACTGTCTGACCAACCCTGTATGTAACCCTATTTACTCACATATATATGAAACCTAAACCACCCTACAACCGTTGTAGCCCATCAAAAATTTACTTGAAACTGGTCCACAGCCTCGTGAGCCGGGCATGGTGGAATGGGACACTATGTCCGAGCTGTCGCCTACGCTAGGGTATCGCGTCTCCCCGTAGTGACCGCTAGTGATCCCTTCCTTTCGGCACTCCTCATATGCTTGGTGTCGGGGATGAGGAACCCGACGGGATCACGGACCGCGAGGTCTCGGCCTCACGCGTTGATGGGGTCTTGGCCTCGCAACGAGCTTAGGGCATTGATACGTAGGGTGAATCAGAATCCCCAACCTGCTGGATGAATGGACTTAACTAATAACTCGGCTAACACGATCGCATTGCACGCATTAGTTAGGGTAGCGACTCGGAAGTCGAGGTCACTCTGAGGGAGTGTTGTCATATGCGATCGTTAGATGGAGTCGCTTGAGGGAGTGTTGTGGCGAGGGCATGCATCATATCATCCCGCATGCATGCATTTTAAATAAGAGTTATTAGGTGTTGATGATTGTCTGCTTTTCATTAAGTTTATATTACAATTGATGCCTATTGTAACTTGAGACCAATAATTCACACTGAGTTGATCACTCACTCCCACTCTGGGACGGTGTTTTAAAACACCAACCAGACTCATTCATAGATGCAGGTGACTCAGGGCAGGAGGAGCCTGGCGAGGCGAGCTTGGACGAGGAGGACAGGCTCTCCTACTTACAACTGATGGGCGACTCTCCATCAGCTTGATCGGGTTGGATTTGGATTTGTTAAGCCGCGGGCTCAGCTTTATTCTTTTTGGACATAGCCTTCTTTTGTTGTTCTGTTGGGCAACACCTTGGGCGACCCTTTATTATTTTTAGACCTGTGTATATGTGAGATATCCTTCATTTCAGTAGACTGGTTGATTGTGCTTCGTGCCTCAAGTAATTCCAAATTGCGCAGTTAAATTTGATTAATCATAAAAACCATAAATGCATGATAAGTGACACTCGGGAACTCGGGAGTCAAGTTTATGCACGACCCCCGATTTTTCGGGCCGTTACACAGGGCTATTCATGAGTCGAGTTAGGTTGAACAACTTGCTTGACTTGGCTCGAGTTAGCTCGAATTGACTCGACTTGAATGGCTGACTCAGGCTGAGTCAAGCTAATTTTTTGTAGCTCGAGTTGATTTCGAGTCGAGTTCGACCATGGGGCATTTTAACTCGACTCGACTTGAAGCTCGAACTCGAGCTCGATTCGGCTCAATTAATAAGTATATTAATTTATTATATATTATATGTATATTATATATATATATATATAAGTTTTACTTTTAAAAAATCTAAACAAACACAACCTTAGCTCTCTTTCCCTTTCTTCTCTTTCTCTACCCGCTGCACACCCACCCGGCGCCTGACTAGCAATCCACCGGACCAACACCACCACTAATCTTTTCGAGCAAGAAGACCAGCACGCTGCCTGCCCACACGGCTAGTACTCTACCTGACCACCACCACCCGATCTCGCTGAGCGAAGAAGACCGCATGGCCGCGTGCCCAATCTCGACTCGGTTAGCAATTAACACCCATTTTTTAATCCATTGATTTTCCATTTGATTATTGATAAAGAAAGCCTGGTGGGAAGTCATCTCTACTAAGTTTAGGGGTATTTCGGGAAAACCCAACTTGCTGAAACCTTTCCAGGGTAAGACTTTCTACGCGTGAGAAAGACAGTGCAAGTGCAATGTGTTTGAACCAAATCTAAAATTAAGATATGAAAACCCAACTTGCTGAAAACCCATCAGGTGGTGGTGGTTCACGAGGATCAAACGAGTCAATAACACCTATTCTTCGGGCCCATCGGTTGTATATTTCTGTTTGTCCTTGTTGCAGGAACTGGTAAAAAAATATTAACATATGAAAAAGCTCGAGCTCGACTCGAACTACTAGCTTGACTCGAACTCGAGCTTGACAGCTTTAGCAAACAAGCCAAGCTTCAATGTTGAGCTTGAGGCTGAGCTCGAACTCGAGTACAGCATGGATAAGCCGAGCCGAGCTTGGCCCACCTCGACTCAACTTGGCTCGATGCCCACCTCTTACTAGTACAATGAATTGTCCATCATTCAGTGTCTTGAAGTAGACACGATGATCATATTCACTTCTGATAAACCGTTGACCTATCATGAAAGTATCAAACCTTTTGTGTCACTGCCTAGGCGACTATTTCAAGCTGTACAACGACTTCCTCGACCTACAAACCTTATTCTTTGACCTATTTACTTCGAACATTTTTAATTGTTTTATGTATATCTACTCTTATAACCCCCATGTACGAAAGTAGTCTTCACATCCATTTGCTCCGATTTTAAGTTGTATTAGGTAATCAACGTCAATACAAATCTGATAGATATCTGCTTGACAACCGGTGCAAATATGTCACTGAATTTGATGCCTTCTTTCTTGGCATACTCTTTTACCACCAATCTCCCCTTATACCCATCCTATTTCTTCTTGTAAATCCACTTCCATTCGATCATTTTACGCCTAATTAAAAGCTCTACTAGCTCCCATGTCTCATTCTTGTACAAATAATCTATTTCGTCATGCATGGCCTCCAACCACTTCTTAACACCAGTATCTTCCAATGCTTCTTAGAAGGACGATGGATCCTTCTCATCTGTAATGAGAGCGAATGCAACGTTCGAGTCATCTCTGTAACTAGTTGGTAATCTGTGATCTCTCGAGGAATTTCTTCTAAGAGGTGGCTGCTCCACCCGCTCTTGTACCTCTGTTGTGACTCAGATTCAGCTTGTGTTTCAACTTTTTTTATTTCAATGTCAATCATCACTAATTTCTTTGGTTCCTTATATTCATCCTTGCGGAACATGGAATCTTCATCAAACATGACGTCACGACTAATCGTGATTTCGTATGACCTGATCATACATTTTGTATCCTTTCACACTATCACCATTATCCACAAAAGTACACTTCTTCACCCTTTGGTCTAACTTATCTCTCTCAACTGACGGTACATGAGAGTAAGCATCACAACCAAATACACACAACTGTGAGTAGTCTACATCATGACCACTCCACATTTCTTTTGGAATCTTATAGTCTATCACAGTAGACGGGGACTGATTCACAAGATAACAAGCTGTATTAACGACCTAAGTCCATAATTCCTTACTCAAGGCATCATTAGTCAACATACTTTGGGTTATTTTCAAGATAGTCCGATTCATCCTTTCTGTCACACCATTCTGCTCTGGTGTGTGCATCATTGTACTGTACCTTATAATCCCCTCGTTATTGTAAAACTGGTTGAATTCCTTTGAAGTGAATTCACCATTATTGTCTATCCTCAAGACTTTCAGTTTCCGTTATCTGTTTATCAATCATTGTTGTCCACACCTTGAATGTGGTGAACACATCGGATTTTATTTTATTTTATTTTTTTAAAAACCATTCTTTCCTAAAGTAGTCATTTATGAATGAGACAAAAAGCAATGACCCCCCAACAAAAACAACGAGCAACGGCCCCCATGTATCCGAATGCACATAATTAAGCACATATTTACTAACATGTTTTTCTGACTTAAAAGATAATTGTGATTTATATAATGTTCGCATATATTGAAATTGACACTTTTAAATGTAGGAGTCAAGCAATGATCAGAAAGTACCTTCATACCACACTTGCTCATGTGGCCTAAACGCGCATGCCACAAATATGTCGATGTGTCGATATGGACTCCGTTACAGACTCTACAGCTCCACCCGATACGGTATTCCCAATCAACTTGTAAAGGTTACAGCTTCGCTGCGCTTTCATCACTATGAGTGCCCCCTTTGAAACTTTTATGATATGATATAAACTGGTGAATTTGCACCTAAGTGCCTCAGGTGCCCTAAGAGATATCATATTCTTCCTTAGGTCAGGAATGTATCTCACATCCGTCAAGATACACTCCACCCCATCAAACATCATGATGCGCACCAATCCGACACTAAAAACCTTACAAGCAATGTCATTGCCTATAAACACTTATCATCCATTTCACTCGTTATAAATGTTGAACCAATCTTACTGAAAAGTCATGTGATATGCGGCCCCCTATCCAAAATTCACCCGTCGCTAAGGTATCTAGATTTGGATGTAGTCAGAACATCACCACGATCAAGTTCACCACTGGATTCCATTGTGTTGACCTCTTTCAACATATTATCTGATTTCTCTCCCTTATGAGATTTAGGATTCCAACAATTCTTCTTTATATATCTCATCATGTCACAATTTCAACACTTTATCTTAATTAATTACTCCTTAATTTGGATCTCAATCGCAAGTTACCCTTTTCCCGATAAGAATCCCTTCCCCTAGTGACCAACGCATCCTTAAAGAACCTTCACCATTGTTCTTCTTTCTCAACTGCTTCTAATGAAGGGCTGATATGACAGTTTCAGCGTCTATGGTTTCCCTACCATGACACATAGTGTCTACGGGATTCTTGTAAGATGGTAGAAAAGAGTTCAATGATGTAACGGCCCGAAAAAATTGGGGGTCGTGCATAAACTCGACTCCCGAGTTTTCGAGTGTCACTTATCATCAATTTTATAATTTTATGATTCATCCAGTTTAAATGCGCAGCCTGAAATTTATTGGAGCATGAAACACAACCACAACTAGTCTACTGAAATGAAGAGATCAATATATACAGGTCCAAATGAAAATAAATGGGTCGCACAAGGCGTTACCCAACAAAATCACAACAACATCATGTCCACAAGAGTAGAATTGAGTCCGCTCGTCCTTCTCCTCGAGGCCCGCATCGCCAAGCTCCACGAATTCTGCATCACCTGCATCTACAAGCGAGTCTGGTTGGTGTTTTAAAACACCATCCCAGAGTGGGAGTGAGTGATCAACTCAGTGGGTGCTATTAGTCTCAAGTTACAACAGGCATTAATTATAATACGAGTTTAATGAAAAGCAGGCATTCTCAAACACTTGGCTAATCTTATTAATATGCATGCATGCTGAATTATATGATGTATGCCCTCACCACAACGCTCCCTCAAGCGACTCCGTCTTACGATCGCGTATGTCGACACTCCCTCAGAGCGACCTCGACTTCCGAGTCGCCACCCTAACTAATGAGATGCAATACGATCGTGTTAGCTGAGTTTATAGTTAAGTCCATTCATCCAGCAGGTTTGGGAATCTGATACACCCCACGTATCAATGCCCTAAACGGGTTGCGAGGCCAAGACCCCCCAATGCATGAGGCTGAGACCTCGCAGTCCGTGATCCCGTCGGGTTCCTCATCCCCGACTTCAAGCACATGAGGAGTGCTGAGAGAAAGGGATCGCTCGCGGTCACTACGGGGAGGCGCGACACCCCAGCGTAAGCCGACAGCTCGGACACAGTGTGTAACGCCCTGAAAATCAGGGGTCGAGCATAAACTCAACTCCCGAGTTCCAGAACATCACTTATGCAACAAAATGAATGATGATTGAATGTTGACTATATTCAAGCATTGAACATGAGTGAGATTAAGCCAAAACAGCATATCATACTCCAGAGACAATTAAATTTGCAAGCGGAAGACTGTGATAGATAGATAAAATATATATCTATGATGAGTCTCCAGAGTGTGATAACATTACCAGGTTAAAATAAATACAAGTGCAGTTCTAAAATGTACCAAATGCGAGGAAGTGTAATGTCTCCTATCCCATGTACCATAGCCCCGTCAATACAATATCAGGTCTTCATTGACCTGCCAGAGAGATACAGATAGGAGATTTCCTCCTATCATCACAGAAGTAGTCCGGCTCTGCTTCACAAGCATCGCCATCACCTGAAACTCAACAAATCTGGTTGGTGTTGCAAACACCGTCCCGTAACGTGGGAGTGAGTGATCAACTCAGTGGAACAATAAAGCATAGGTTAACATGTTATCAATTCAGTCAAGCAGTAATGATAAGCAGTACAATCAAACTATCCTAACTACTCTTATTAATGTAAGTATGAAATGCAGTGATGCATGCATGCCCTCACCGACATACTCCCTCATGCGACACCATCTTACGTCCGCGGCATGCTTTCTTCCCTCAGTGCTCCACATCTTCCAGGCACATGCAGTGTGATGATGAGCATGATTACCAAGTTGTTATTAGTCCTTTTCAATCAGCAGGATTGGGAAACTAAGGTACCTCCCTTGTATCATTCCCAAACATGATCCATTCTAGGGTCGTCAATCCTAGTTAATCTCATACGATATTATGGTTTGAGAGGCTTAGCGAAGGCATCACAAAGGGCTCGTCACCCGTCAGCACGGATACAGATCTCACCGTATGCGGCTCAATTGCTGACCGTCAGCTCGAGTACAGGTCTCACCGTACTCGGCTCAATCACTAGCCGTCAGCTCAAGTACAGGTCTCACCGTACTCGGCTCCACTCATACTCTAGTTGCTGTGAAAGACTCGTCGCCAATCACAGACCCTTGGAGTATACTCGAAGATACTACGGAGGACTCGTCGCCCGTCAGCACGAGTACAGGTCTCACCGTACTCGGCTCTCGCCGTAAGTATCGACAGCTCGAATACAGTGTCCCATACCACCATATTCGGCTCACGAGTTGGTTGCGCAATGGTCACTACGGGGAGGCACATGGCCCCAGCGTAGGCCGACAGCTCAACCACGGTGTCCCATACCACCATGCCCGGCTCATGCGTCTTAGCGGATCGAGGTACAATGGTTAAAAGGGGGTTTCACTAGTAAGTTTGGTACCGTAGGTTCAAGCAGTAGCGTCCAAACAGGGTGAACATGCATAAGGCAGATCGGGTTACTTGACGAGCTCGACTAGCACGATCGCCCGTTGAGCTGCACGACATGAAGTGCATAAACAACTTCGTGTGGCCTAGCCACTGCCGACAGGCAACGCACGACTCGAGTTCGTCGAACACATCTCACGTGGCAAATGAATCTCAGCCACGAATTCAATCCCGTTACCGATTGCCTGGGCCATAATCATAGCCCCAAACACAATCAATTGCAGATAGATAAAGCAGTAATGGATCAAGATTCAACTCATACAATCAAGGTTCGGTATTATCCGTTTAGGGCTGCCAGGGCTGTTGCACGCACTCGTTGCTCCGCTCCCCCATCACCCATGACGGATCGTACAACGTAATTATAAATTTAAACATATGCATTACATAGTCAATATCATAAAGCAGTTGAGCATGTTATAAATCACAACACAGCATGAGTTTGTACATGTTCAAATCCTAATCACACAAACTATTAAAGGAGATCATACACATAGTTAAAAGAGGTTGAGAATCATGTCTCAACACCCTTACATTACAATTTGCTAACTACTACTCATTCAGACATTTCAAGAAACACTTGAACTACATACATCACATACATGACATATGTTGATCACATAGGTATTAGGCCAAATCCCCTACTAGGGAGCTACCCCAATCATAACACGCGTGCCCCCACGACGGATAGTCATGGCAAGCATGGGTCCAAGTTCTATATTCATTCAGTCATTTCCACAAACACTTGGACTACACACTTTAACATGTGTAGTGTATTGACCGTGGCGTGATTTAGGGCAAGTCCTTTCGTCAAGGGGTTGACTAGTACATTTCAATCATGTTCTTACATTCAATACACATGACAAACATAAATCATAAATCCATATTTACTTAGTCATTTCAACAAACACTTAGAATACACTATTCCAACATACATAGTGTATGTTAGCAAACATGTATTAGGGCGAACTCTTTCGCCAAGCGGTTATTTTATCCGCGTATACCATGATCATACAACAAATAATCATGACAATTACATTTCCAAAATTTACACATATGCGGTATTTCTAGAATACAATTTCAACAACATACATAGTGTTTACAAGCGAACATATATTACGGCGATTCCTTTTGCCAAACTAGTATTTTATCCATGTATTGTATAATCATACATTAAATAAACATGTCAAACATTATTCCAAAAAAATACGTATACGGTATTTCTACGTATACCTAGAGTATGTGAAATTCCATATTCTACAACATTAATCGAAACAGGAAACAGAAAGCACTTTGTACATGTGCAATTGCATACAGATCATGAATCTATCATTATCTGACATTGAAAGCGTTGAAAAACGTAACCTATACACCTAAAGTCCGCACCTTTTGTCGTAGAATCGTAACGAAGTTGATAGGTTTGCTAAGCTTTCCTCTACGGCAGTTTGGCACCCTAAGGAACAACATAGGTTAGCTATTTCATACCTACACACCACCCAAGCCCCAATCAGATTAGGGTTAGGGTTTTCTTACCTAGAAACGACGCCGGAAACGCCGAAAAAATGTTTGGAAAGGGGCGGTGCAGCCCGTGTGGTGGCAGGGAACGACGGCTGGGAGATTCTCCCACTTCTCCCTCACTTTCTCTCTCTTTTTCTCTCTCTCAATTCCAAATTCGTATGGCTGCCATGAGAGAGGGTTTAAGGTCCTTATATAGTCTCAAAACTCACCGAAACAGACTCCTGTTCAAAGGTTACTGCTAATATAGGTATTTCGTCACTTTTCTAGCTCAAAAGAGAGGTTCTGGTGGCCCTCCTTGAGCCAAACGTCAGACTTAAGTTCACAGACACCGGATCTACGTTCTATTAAGTTTTCATTTCAGTGAAATTTCCAGATCACGCGTGGCGGACCAGTTTCAGTTCAACGGTCAGCGGATCTCGATCGGAGATTCTGAGTACATGTAAATGTGTATGAAATTTCTCCTGATCCGAGGGTGTAATTTGGTCTGATTCTGACGGTCAGGTTGCTTAATACTGATGCGCAAGCGAAAGGTGCCAGATCACTATTCCAGATATTTTATTTTCAAAAGGAATAGTGTTTTTCACACACCCTCGCTCCGGATCGAAACGAATGGCCGTGAGACATCAACTGGACCTGATTTTTGAGATGATTGTCAAGCCCAGTGAGGCGGTCCTAGTTCCTTAGCTTCGTGTTAATCGGACTTCCGATGTGCGATCTAGACCTAATACGAAGTTTCGTTTCATTCCCGAGAGCAGACGGGAAATGAGTTTGGTTCTAAACTTTAGGGTAACCTAGAGTCACTTGTTTTGCAAGTTTTGAGTCTTGCAGATCGTATTTAAAGCGATCCCAACAGATTTCATGGCTAAACGAGTTTTGCACTTAGTTAACTTTGTTAAATTTCTAAAAGATTTAATCCTAATTGTTTTCTGGTTGAGATGGTACTTAGGCCTTTGTAGTTTGTATATAAAGTGATCCAAGTTTTTACTGCTTAGCTAGTTTAAGATAGTGTCTAGGGCGAAAGTGCTTTGAAAAATTGAAAGCACAAGGTAGTGAAGGGTGGGATTTGTGAAGGAAATGGGTTAAGGAGCGATTTTAGACTGTGGGATTTAGTTTTGACAAGTTGGTACGGTCTTAGGATCAACCCATTGCCTAAGGACGTCTAATCCCAGGTTGGCAAAAATTCGGGATGTTACACAGTGTCCTATTCCACCATGCCCGGTTCACGAGGCAGTGGACCAGAAATCAATAGTTATCGAGGGGCTACAACGGTTGTAGGGTGTTCCAGGTTCCATTACATGTGTGAGCAAACATGGTTAACAATCAGGATTTGTCAGTAAGTATACTAAACCGCACGAGTCAGGCGAGCACGAGACGAACGACATCGGGTACTAGACCCATGCAGTCGAACTGCTCCGCCCATATGCACTCGTCCGACTTGCGTGGTTAGTCTTAGGGTAGTCCAACCAATGGGACTACCGTCTAACCACGAGTTCCCGACAATCCAAGGGTTTGACGATGAGATATAGCATACAACATCAAGCTTATCAACCAACATTCCAGTGTCATGTTGCTTATATTCCACCATACAAGTCTATTTACCTAACAAGCATGATAAATTAGTGGAAACGAGTGTATGTGTGTGCCGTGGGTTAGAGAGGAAGCTAGGCACTTCCAACATTTCAAGGGATCAACCACACACAAGAGTCAAGATTCCTATGCACTATGAAGTAACTCATTGAGGGAATCAATTACAAACAAGAACATGAAGTCATCATAAGCCAAAATAACATATGAGAGACAAGATCAACATCAACAAAGATTTAAGCATGTAAATCCATGTAGTTTCAACAACACCCATTCCTAAATTCCTCTAGATTTTTTTCAATACCACAACTAAGCAACCAAAATCATTAGACCCATACTATAAATGGTGCTAGGCCACCTAAGATCAATAGTCCGCACCTCAGGATTCGTTGGAAACTTGAAAATGACCTAGGAATGTCGATTTGGGGGCCGGGTGGTTGGAATCCCTAAATCAAGCTTTTACATGTTAGCTTTCCAAGCCAATCTCACCTTAATACATGGATTTCAAGAAGAAAAGGGGAAATGACCTTACCTAGACGACCAACGGACGGTTGTTGCGGTGGTGGCGAAGAGTTCTCCCTTGAGGAGAGGTAGGATGTTGAAAGGATCGATTCTCTTAGGCCCCACCTCGATCTAGGGTCTACCTTGGATCTCCTTCACTCACACTTTCTTCTCTCCTTGCTCTCTAGCTCTCTCTTTTCTCTTTGGTGGTGTAGGAAATGAGGGGTGTTATGAGAGAGTTTAGGGCTTTATTTCCTAGAGTTGGGCCAAGTGGCCCTAAGCTTCCACAATTTTCCAAAATAGACCTATGGAACTCCATATTGGTGTAAGGGCCACCCCAACACCCCCCCGACCACCAAATTTGGTGTGTAGTTGCCTTATGGCCCGACTAGGGTCCATGCAAAAATTTAGGGCGAACGGATGATCGGATATATGATCTGAGTAAGCGTTTTCGACCTTTAAGTGGCCCTATGGGGCCCTTCTGATTAATGGGGCATTTCTAGTGGCCATCTGGCCATGAAATTTATAAGGTAAGTGGTCCATGGCCCGATGAAGGGCCATGCAAAATTTAAAAACGATTGGATATTGAGTTTAATCGTACGGGCCCGATTTGCGATCAACGGTCACCGTGCCACGATCGAGACCCAGATTTTGTGGGCGGGTGTAGAAAAATACATTAAATATTCTTCATAAATTTGGAAGGAATCCGACGGCTGGAAGGCCTGGTATCTCAGTTTTATTTGCAAGTGCCAGATTCCAATTCTGGTATTGGTGCGGTGCATTCAGCTAGTGCCAGATCCCAGTTTTGGGTGTCTACTGGGTCCGTAGTCAGCGATGAACCACAAGCCCAGTGAGATTTATGATTTTCTAAATTTTTAGATTTTTCTGACCTTCCTCGTGTCGTTGGGCGGCCCACATGGGCTGTTGTTAAGTGTAATCGGGCTACCTGGCTTGACGGCTCGCACATGGTCTGATCGTGACCAGACTGGACCACTCGTGTATAAGCTAACGTTGGATGCTAATGGTCAGTTAAGTGATATTATAAGTTAATAAAAAAAAATTCAAGGATTTTTGGAAATCCAAAACCGTGAAAATCGAGGATGTTACAAATGAGATTAAGGCTTAATCTTCCTCTTCAATCTTCACCTCTACATTCGTCAACTTGCAAAACAATACACTGAATGTAAAAATATGTTCATTGATATCAAACCATTCTGTCGTCTTAAGATTGTAGAACTGTTTCTTAAATATACAAACATTTGTCCAGGGATTTCTTCATGTGCAAACGATCAAGTTTCACCATACCCATGCAGCGGTCTTTTGATCTAGGACATTATAGAGAACATTATCTACTAGACACAAATGGATCGAGATAGTATCTCTCTCATCAAGTTCATCCCACTCTTCATTGCTCATAGACGCAGGACATTTCACCTTACCAAGGAGAGCATGTTGTAATCTTTGTTGAACTAGAAGGTCCTCTCATCTTCACATTCCATAGTTCAAAGTTATTTCTACTGGTGAAATTCTTCATTCCATACTTCACGTTTGATCCATTCGATGAAATGCTTCAGATTCAAACTTAATACCCAATATTAGCTCTAATACCACTTGTTGGGGAATCACGTAAGAAAACTCGAATTCGAATAAAACAAGAGAAAATCAAATGCACACAAAGCACATAAAGAACACATGTTTTACGTGAAAAATCATCGTGGAAAAAACCACGGCACATAGTGATAACGAATCCACTACGAAAATTAATTTACAAGAGATTAATGAACTTACCGATACGAAAAACCTCAAAATTCCTTTGCAAAACTCTAGTTTTACTCTAAAACACCATAAGGACATCTTAGCATACCTTAATCCCGACTACACCCGCTTATATAGTGTTACAATCGAATTAGGAAACAAAATATGCACTTCCGCAAAATCACGCAATTCTGTCAATAAGACATTCGATATGATCGACAGTCATTGATGCTTGTTGATGGGATTGAAGCCACCTTCGATTGGATCGAAAAATGCCCCAAAAACTATCCAGCGAGCATACGAAAAAATGAGATTTTCTCTATATGATCAAGTGGTCTGTCGATGGGATCGAGTGGTTTGTCAATGGCATCGACAGACTCTTGTTCTAGTCAGATTGAAGACATCTAACAACAATGCGGGCCCTAGTCATCGCCTTTAATAACTTTATTCCAAGCTTCCATAGCTTTCCGTAGGGTTTTGAATGATCTATCATTATTTTTGTTGTATCGAATCACCTATTGTTGGCATCGTTTCCATGTCCAATATATTCTTCGAACCTGGGCAACGAAGATAACACAGTACTTTTCAATTATAAACTACAATGAAACAAAAATATGTTATTAATGTCCGATACCACATAATGTATGTAATTTAGTGAAAGGATACCACCCGAGAAGGATTGTGGTCATTTGCTATGTTAATGTGATACTGAAATTTGCATAAGCATCAAAATATTATATATTCACTATAATTAGGCTTATAAGCGAACCTAAATCACAGACAATCAATAGATAAGTTAAGTTTCTGTTTCTATTGTACAAATCACCTATTGATTTTCTATTTTTGCATATTTTTAGATCACATAGTTGTTATTATAGATTGTATTGTTTGATTATAAATAGAGCCTATAACCTATGAAATAAGATAAGTTTATTAACATTCCCTTTGTGAAATTCTTATATTTTCTCTACAGTAACTATTGAAGGGAGAAGTGGTCTCTAACTCAAGACTAGAGGACGTTTGAACTTGCTCACAGTCTTACATCTATAATCTCTGGCATTTGGCTAGAGAATCATTGAATCTTTTACCATGGTCACTCTCTTTTCATATTGATTTATTTATTTTCACTTTGGAATTTGTATTATAATGTTTTCAATATTTTCTAAAGGGTAATTTTTTACTATAGATGCGACCAACTATTCACCTTTTTTTAATTCGACCTGAACAAAACCTACTTACCAATTTAAACCTCTACGGGTATAGGACAAACCCAAAAAGATGAAAATATCCCTATTTTTTTCAGTTGCTTTATCCTAAAATTCAGGAGTATTTTTATCCAAAATACTCTTTTCATAAAAATCTACTTCCGTGACATAAGTTTCTTTCCTGAAAACTACCTTACAAAAGGTTCATGCGACACTTCTTCGAATGTTTTTGTACTCTATTTCACATATTCCACACCATAATAAATATTTTTTTACGTCGTGGTTCACCTAAGTTGAAAATCTGGCTGATTTTCTCCCCAAAAGTGCCTACAATTCAAGGGTGTCACATGGGAAGGTGTGTATTTTACAACAGTGGGCCCCACGGAGTCGTGTGTTTCACGCGCTGCGTAGAATACCCGACTATGCTGCATTGCTGCTAATCCCGGTCACCTTTCTTTTGGAATCAAAGAAAGGGCTATTCTTGTAATTCAATGAATCACGAAGCGCATTTACCTGGACTTCTCTTCTATTAAAGGAACCCATTTCCAACCCATCTTTCTCGGGAAGGCCTAAAATGGCGGAAACGCAGCTACTTCTGCTGGTATTTCTGTTGCTCCGTCTACTCTCTTCCACCGTTTCAGAAATCATTTTTGAGGAGAGATTCGAAGGTAAAAAGAAAAACCGTTTTTCTCCTTTCCTTCCTTTATTACCCTTTTCTCGATTTCGGATATTGCGTTTGGCTTTCTAAGAGTTGCCGATTTTTTCGTATCTTAGCTGTTTTTATCTTTAAAGAGCCTCGTCTTGTAGTAGCCCGCGGACTACTAAAGCAATTTGTGGCCCGCAAGTTGGGCTAATCATATGAATGATCATAACCGTTGAAAAGGTGGGTACTACCTTTAAGAGGTCAGGGGCAAAAGTTTGAGTTGCCATAAAAAAAATCTCAACCGTTCGATTTATGCATATAGAGTGGTAAACTGGTTCCATTTTCCAAATGCTCTGGTTCATATTACAGGGAAATATGACCGTCCATGCTGTATCTGTGGTGGAGTCTTTTCTTCCAGAGTGGGTTTTGCACTGATCAAATGGCCCAGTTGGCGGGCTACGATCTGGCTTCAGTAGTTCGCGGGCTACTTGCTTTTTTTCCTTTCATGGAAGTGAATTTCTTCTGGGGCGACTATTTAAGATCCTCTTTTTTGATAGATTGACCCTTTCTTTCTACTATTGGTGATGCAATAGTAGAGCTTTGTATGGTTGCATCACACCGGAAGTAGAAAGAGAAGGGTGTATGCATTCGGCAGCTCGTGGATTCTACAGCTGAACGAGGCCGGTTCCTCTACAACTGTTGTAGATGAGGATCTCGTGCATGTGGCAGCATGTGGGCCCACCTCTGTATGGCATCCAGCCCGTCCAGCAGGGTGGCCCTATCATGAAAGTGGGATGCCCCAAACCAGGTCGATCCAATCATAAGGTGGGCCACACCATAGAAAACAATAGACAACCACCCTAAAACCTCCAAATTCTCACGGTGGCCCACCTGATGGATGGATCGGTCTGGGGCGTTCTGTTTTCATTCCCACACACACACCATGGTGGGCCCATATGCAGGCCTCCTGAAAACCAAGGTGTATGCATCATCAAATGTGCAAGGAAATGGGGATGAGTAGAGAGAAAGGGTGTGTATTAAGGGTTTGGGTGTAAATTTGAATTATTATTATTTTTTTTAATGTTTCCTGATCTTGACTTAAGTTTAGATAATTAGTTGGAGGCTTGCAGAGACTTATATATATATATATAATATATATATATATATATATATATATATATATTATATATATATATATATATATATATATATATATGGTACTATGAGGTCGAGCTGTGTTGCTGTTTTAGGCATGTCCTCACATGGTTTTAGATGGTATGGCCCACCTGAACTCTGTATACGACTGATTTATGGGATATAACATAAGCTAAAGGGGACCCATCAAATGCACGGTGTTGATGTTCGACACACATCATGGTGGGGCCCACACAGCTCGACCTCATGGGAAGTTTCCATGAGGTTGACCTCATAGTACCATTTCCCACACACATACACACACACCCGTTTAATAGCCCACATGACTACATGAAATTGTAGTCCTTTGGTCCTCCATTGTTGCCTGATCCTAACTGTCCAAGTTAACAGATTTCTGCTCTGTTGTCCTCATGGTTCCAAGACTTGGATGGGTCCCATGCAACTCGCTCAAGTTGACATGGACTTAGTCGGATCTAGTCTGGTTTGATACCACAAGTCACCCCGACTTGGGCAAGCTGGGCTGGTTCACCCCCGAGTTGGGCAACTCGACTCAGGATCGGATGAGTCGGTCCGAGTCACCGTGTCTTTTAACCATGTTTGACCTTCTATGTCACTACCCATTCACAGTCTATCTCATTGTTTAAAAGCTCTTTGAGCTTACTTGAAACCGAATCGAGTTTGAGTGGATGAGGAATTCATTTTCGTTGAGGCTTTTTTCGGTTTTATTTTATTGGAGCCTCATCGAGTTGACTATAAAGCTTGACCAAGTCAAAAAATAATAATAATCTGGATTTTCTTTTAATTTTCATATTTTTTGTTATTTAAAACCATTTTTAGTTTTCCCTTATAAGTCAACTCTAGTTTTCAGCACAAGTCTTCAATTCAACTCGACCTAGTGGTTTTTCAAGTAGAGTTAGATTTCTTGGGTTTTTCAATAGTGGCCTGAAGTGAGGTCCATCCATGGTGTTCCATAAGGGTAACGGTGGCCGTAATGGTCACCACTATTACTATTACTACGATATGGGCCATAACGGTCAGATTTCTTGGGTTCTTCGATAGTGGTCTGAAGTGAGGTCCATCCAAGGTGTTTCATAATGGTAAAGGTGGCTGTAACAGCCACTGCTATTACTGTTATGATACGGGTTGTAATGGCTGTTATGGTGATGTTTAGGGACCATTACGTGGCCGTGATAGGTCATTTTTTTCTGTAATGGTCGCTACAGCCCTGTAACTCATAACGGTTATGACTGTTACCATTACATAACCGTTTTGGCATACCATGGGTCCATTTGGTTGTCCAGCTGGTGGGATGTCAGCAGTGGGCCATATGTGGTATAACTCACTGGATGAAGGGCTCAAATCACTGTGAAGGTGGCCCCCATTTGCAGCAGGGGTCCAATGAACTACAAGTTGGGGTACCCCAGGTGTTACCAGCCTCTTGCTTTTCTTTTTTTGCTTTTTTTTTCTTTTTCTTTTTCCTTTTTTCATGAAAGATTGAGAAGAAAACAAATTTTATTTTTCCCTGTTAGAGTAGGCTTGTGGATTTTTTAAAAAAAAATTTTTTTGCCCTTTTAATTTCCCTTAGGCAAGCTTTTAGTTGCACAATCCTTCTAAATGGATGCCGCTCCTGCTTCGAAACAAACTTTAGACTTTAGAGTTTCGCTCCCACTCCAGCAGCCTTGCCTTGTAGCAGTTTATACTCACTAAATAGACTCTTCCCCAATGTAACACCTGAATTTGTTGCTGCTTTGCCTCGCACTTTTTGCAACAACTATAGCTTGTCATGGATTACAAAAACCAAGGACCAAATAAGTTGAAACCTAAAGTCTGACATATTATCATGCAAGGTCTTTGCTAATCCCACATGCGTGTACAATTCAGCTAATGCATATGCTGCAGCATGTGATATGCTAACAATAGCATGGCAGATAGGTGAACTATCTATGCTATCCATTAGGTGTGAACTATCTAGCTATACATCAGGTGGACCCCACCGTGTGGTTGTTATTTCCCAAATATAAAGGTGGTGCACTTTGTAGGTGTGCCATCATATTAGGAATAAAAAAAGTGGATGGGTAAGAAAACTTTGGCTGCTTTTTTTCACAACCGTACATTTGTTCCTTGTGACCCGCATTTCTATGGACCCACCTGATTCTTGGGATGGGGTATCTACATAGTGGTAGCTTTTTAATGAATGGCTCAGATATTGCAGCTATCTGCCATGCTGGCATATTTAGTGGCATGTGCATTAGCTGACTTGTACACGCATGTGGGTTTAGCAAAGGTCATTGCAGAATTGTACTTGTGTTTTATCAGAATGCTTGAGTTTTGTAATGTTGGATATTGACTGCCCTATGTTTTGAAATTTCTTGGATGCTGTCATTTGATTTTAAATATCCCGTTGTCTTTTTCTTTTTCTTCACTACTATTGTAGTAATTTATTATCAATGTCCCATTATTGTGTATGTGAAAACTTGATTCTTTGTTTTACTGAAGAAACAAAATGAAAATGTGAAGGTGTTCATACCCTCCATAACATGGAATTTTATTTTTTATTTTTATTTTTAAAAAAAAGAAGGAAAGAAAGGAAAAAACTACTGGTGAAGCATAGGAGAAACTATTAAATTCCCACTGCGATGCATTGCCATGGTATTGAGCATGATCTGTGTAGCTCTGCCAATATCCTATGATGATCGTCTTTCTTTCTCCTTTGTTGTTTCTTTGCAATAATCCAATGTTGGATATGCTTGATTGCTTTTGTTTTTTCCATATTGATTTTTGGTTGCTGTTGAATGTGAAGTGCTGATTGGATTTGATTATCTTCTCTTTTGATAAATTCTTATGCAAAAGATGGGTGGGAGAGTCGTTGGGTCAAGTCGGACTGGAAAAGGGCTGAAGGGAAAGCTGGGTCATTTAAGCATACCGCAGGAAAGTGGTCTGGTGATCCTGACGATAAAGGTACATTTTTTTTCCTCTTTAGTGAAAAATCATATTCATATTCCTTGCTGCAAATGAATTCCAATTCTGAAATGGGAAGGAAACACAGTCATTCCTGAGGACCTAAACTCCCATTTGTTGAAAGGTGGAAAATGATGTAACTTCCACTTTATGATGGACGGGAATTTCCCTCAATCACAAACTGACCCCAATCATGCAACTGGTAGAATGTCTGTGTGCTTTTAATGGAAGTTGTAGAATGTCCCATTGCCATGCCTGTGAAGGTCAATTTTAAGTTGTTGATGTGTTTTGGGGATATCCCATTGCCAATGATTTCTTCTTCATTGTAGCCAAGGGCGGACTGATTGAGCAGTCCCAAGTCTTTTATAAGATCCATGGGCCCTGGGTTTGTACAATTGAGGACCACATTTCTTTGATCTATTATTCTAGACCATTGACCTGCTGAGCCCCTCAATTTGTGGGCCATGCTAAAAGATTTTCGCCAATGAGACAATTGTAACCAATCAATTTCTATCCTGGAAAACCACTTAAGAAACAAAACAAAAAAAAAAACAAAAAAAAAAGAAACAAGGGTTGTCATTCACTAGGAAAAGCCAAATATTGGATGGCCAGATATTCCAATCTTGGAGGTGTTTTTTCAGCATGTCCATCTGTCCGGATCACCGAACCGAGGCCCCCCCTTGTTGAAACTCCATGCCAAAGATACTGTATACATCCTTGGCCAAGGATTATATAATTCCTATATGTAGACTGAGGTTATTGTTTTGGTATTTGCATCAGGAAAATTTTGGGTCCTTCCAATCTTATCATGTCAATTTTAGAGCTGATAAGTATGGCATACCAGCTTCATATTTCTAGAATATTCTGGTCCCCAAGTCATATGCTTCAAGATGATTCTTACTGGGGAAACTATATGCAGGTCTTCAGACGATTACTGATGCTAGGCATTTTGCCATATCCGCACAAATTCCGGAGTTCAGCAACAAGAACAGAACTCTGGTGCTCCAATATTCTATAAAATTTGAGCAGGAAATCGAATGTGGTGGTGGTTACATAAAACTTCTTTCAAGTTATGTCAATCAGAAGAAATTTGGTGGCGATACTCCCTACAGGTTTGTTTTGTTATTCCTTCAAATATGTCATGTGCTTCATATATTCTTACTGTTCTGTATACATCTTGCAAAGTGCTTGTGTTTTCTTGTCAGTTTGAGTGGTATGGGAAATTGATATTTCGTACATGTTTGGGATTTTGGGGATTCATGTTTTTGGCACCAAATATCAGTTTGTAATATTGACATGTAAAAGAAAATCATTAAAATTGTTTAGGTAGTACATAAGTTTGTCGAAAAGGAAGAGAAGTTGAGGTTTTTTGCTAATGGTTCATATTCTATGTCTACATACGTAGACTTGGAAAATAAGAGGAAAAAAAAGGAGTGTCCTTATAACAGAGATTTGCTTACACTCGGTGATGATACACATTTGGCTGCTTGTAATTTGTAATGTTTATTTGTGCAGTGTAATGTTTGGGCCGGATTTATGTGGGTCACAGACAAAAAAGCTCCATGTTATACTTTCCTACCAAGGCCAAAACTATCCTATCAAGAAGGATTTACAATGTGAAAATGACAAGTTGACGCATGTCTACACATTTATTCTTAGGCCAGATGCAACTTACAGTGTCTTAGTTGACAACCGAGAGAGAGAATCTGGAAGCATGTACACTGATTGGGATATTCTTCCTCCTCGGAAAATCAAAGAGGTCAATGCCAAAAAGGTTCGAGCTCAAGATCTTGGCCATGAGGTGTGATTTCCTTCTGTTCAGTGCTTGTGCTGTAGTTGTCTTATGATGCGTCTTCTTTCTGTTTGCAGCCCAAGGACTGGGATGATAGGGAGTATATTGATGACCCTAATCATGTCAAACCAGAGGTAGTCACTCAGATGCACTTTCTATTTATAATATTGTTATTTGTTGGGTCTCATTCCTACTAACTCTCAACTAATTTTTGTTGAATAATGTTGTCTTATGAATCACACTGCAGGGATATGATTCTATCCCAAGAGAAATTCCTGATCCAAAGGCTAAAAAGGTTTACTAATTTCTGCTGCTACTTTTTTTTTTTTTTTTTTTTAAATTAACATATCGTATATTACAGATATTGGACTTTCCATTACACTACTTACTGTGTAGATGACTGATGAATACATAACAGTCTTAAAGCATCTCTCTATCAAACGCAAACGCCCTTCGCCCATTTTCTCTTTCAGTCCACAGTTGTTTTACTATCTTGACAAATAAATGTAACCACATGGGATATTTCTTTCAGCCACTAGGAAGAGAGTGTTCCGGCTGTTTCCTATTTCCTTTTTATCTCTCTCAACTCCTACTCTGCCTCATCTCCTACAATTATTGCATTGATTTTCTGTTGTTCACTATCAATGGTTAGATATATTTCCTTCCCATGTTTAATCTCTACTCTCTCATGCAAGGCCCCAATTCCACTCACATGATCGCGTGTGTGAGCCACACATGTGGAAGGGATTAATATCTACTTAATTGCCGGTTTATTTATTGCATTTAACATGAACGGGAACTGTCAAATTACCCTCCCTGATAGGGAGAAGTGTTACTTGAGGGCGGGGTTTTATTTCCTGTTTGATGCCTGTAAAATAACCTTTTTTGGACATGTAACTTCAACTAGATTTGGATTTTATGGAAGTTTTCATCCTTCTCTTGAAGAGTAACCTTATGTCTTGCATGTGTCGATGCGAGGCATGTGTTGCCTTTTATTTCTAGCATGTATTGCTTGATCTTCCCTTCTTTATTTGTTATGATCTTTTTGTTAATCAATTTATAAACATCTAGATTTGTCTTCTTCTTCTTTTTCTGATTTATCGATTCAAAGTTGTCTTGAGGTTCGAGGTTGAAAGCATAAAATAAGAGGGATTTGGAATTGAAGCCAACCAGATTCCTGGTTGTGTATGTATATGTACATGTCATCCTACTCCCTTTTCTGATTAAGTTATTATTAATTTACCCTTTGTGCTGTACACTATTTTTTTTCCCTTCAATCCGTTCACTATGTTCCATTTCTGATTCCTTCAAATTTTTCACGCTCAAATTTCATTGGAGTTAAATCTAGCAAAAAGAAACCAAAACTTTTGAGTTGCATATGCATATCATATGTAATGTATTGACAGTTCTTTACTTTACAACCACTTGGATGAAAGAGCTTGAGCATATGGAAAACCAAGTCTGATGCATTGCTATTGAAATCATATGTTCTACACAGGATACACGCATCTTTCTTTAATCACAGGAAATAAAAAATAAAAAATAAAAATTGACTTCTTGTTCCTTTCTCTCACCAGCCTGATACCTGGGATGAAGATGAAGATGGAATATGGAGACCGCCAAAGATCCCGAATCCAAAGTACAAGGGACCATGGAAGCCCAAGGTGCAATATTTGGTGTTGTTTTTTAACTAGTGCTGCTAATTTCATGCTTAACAGTTTTACAACAGTTTTTTTTTTTTTTTTTTTTTTTTCTCTTGTTTGATATGTTCTTTTGTAACATCACAGAGGATCAAGAATCCAAACTATCAAGGGAAGTGGAAAATCCCATGGATTGATAACCCAGGTCTGTTGTTTTTAGCCTCTTTCAATGCTATCATATAGAATGAAATGTGTCCATCAAATACACGCACACACAGGTGCTTAAGTTCCCACTGCTGAATTACTAATGTTGGAAATAGATTGAGTTTTAAATGAGTGCACAATTGAGTTGACTTGAAACTCAATTGAGTTAAAGCATTCATATATTGTCCAACTTCAAGTTCTCAAGTGCCTGGCTGAGCTTTTGAGTAATCAATCTAGTTCTCTGATGCTTGAGTAAAACAGCATGCACCTTTAACCCAACTTAATTTGCAACTGGTTGTATTGGCACAGTGAATTTCTCCGGTACCATATCAAGTTTTTCAAAGCTGACATGTAATTGCTCATAAAGCTATGGCCTATGAGCCTAGAATGTATTTGCAGTTGCATGTTTACTATTTTGAGGATGGATTGTGTTCAGCATTTCAGGAAACCCTTCATAACATTCTCATATTTATTTTTTGACAGAGTTTGAAGATGACCCTGACCTTTATGTGCTGAAGCCACTGAGATATGTAGGCATTGAAGTTTGGCAGGTAAGGGAATTGGTTCTGCATAATCTTCTCTCATAGCAGTTAACAAATAAAGAAATGTTCTAAAGAACGGACTTGCCACCTAAATCACAGGCGGCTGGTCAGAACAGTTTGACCAGAAAAATGCACCGATGGTTATCATTTTTGTCTATTCTTGGTACATGTGGCCCACCTGATGAGAGGACACGACGACTTTTAGGGTAAGGAACATTGTCTGTTGGGAGATCCCTATGAATGTCCCAAACCCCATGCACATGCACTGTTTTTGCATTTGGCAGTTGAATATGGGGCCTCTGGAATTCACATTCCTCCAATAACAGGGATTATGGACTCTCTTTTGCCTTATCTATCAACAACAGAGATGAGGTTAAGTGAAAAGTAGGAAGTTAAATAGCAAAGAAAACCGTAGGGCCTGCTTGTTTTTCAATTCATGGGGTAAATGAGGTGTAAATGGGCATTTATTATTTGCCCCTGTATTTACATTCCACAGCCGCCCTTTGACAGTGACTTGACGTTGATAGTGGGTTGAAACCGAGGAAAGGCAGATATTTTCGTGGGGCCCACTGTTATGTATGTACTTGATCCATGCCGTCCATTCATTTTTCTCTCTTATTTTAGGGCATGAGCCCAAAAATGAGGCAAATCCAAGGCTCAGGTTGACTACACCACACAAAACATGGGGAATTGAAAGTTTACCATTCATTTCTTCTATGGGGCCATCAGAAGTTTTGGATCAAGCTTGTTTTTGTGTTTTCCCTTCATCCATGTCTGTGTGACGTTATGAACAGTTTGGATGGCAGGTACACATCCCTGTGAGCCCTAGGCTCATTTTAGTTATTAATGGTGGGTGTTCAATTCCACCTGTTTCCTATGGTGTGGTCCACTTGAGCCTTGTATCTGCCTCATTTTTTGGCTCATGCTCCAAAATGAGCCCGTTGAATAAATAGACGGAGTGGATTATACATATGCATGATGATGGGCCCCACAAATTTTACCATCATAATTTGTCTAATAATGTCGTCTTGCACCACGATTTTTTAGGCAAAATTACAGCCTCATTTCACCTTTCCCAATCAGCTGTAAAAAGTAATAATTACTTATTTACAGCTCAGCCTCATTTCATCTTTCCCAAGCAGCTGTACAAAGTAAATTACTTATTTACAGCTCATTTATGGTGTATTTTGAAAAACAAACAGACCCTATGAAAAAGGAGTTGAACTTCAATGGATTAGGCTCCTTTATTTGTTTTTGTAGTTTTTGTCTTCGTGCTTGTCTGATTGGAAACCAACCTAAAAAAGTGGCAGGTGGACTTCCAACAAAAGAAAAATCAGAACTATTATCTTTCCTCTTTTCTGAAAAAAAAAAAAAAAGAAGGAGAAAAGGGGGTAATTTCATTTGCTGATTTAAAATTCAAAGTGGACTTCAAGGTGGTTTGATCCAACTGGTCAGATCTATTCTAAACTGACATGGCCCAGGAATCTACTTAAATGATTTAAATTAAGACGAATAAATAAGAAGCATACTTGGCATAGTGATTGGGGGTGCTTGCTTTACAAGTAGAGATTGTGGGTTCTTGTTAGTTGTTAGTTGACTTGTTATAGTCTAATAGTTGTAATAAACTTAACAAAATTTTAGTGAAATTGCTAATAAAACAATTCACAACACTTGTAACATTTCTTATATATTTTTCATTTTCATTTTTTTTTTCCTTTTTTAAAATTTATAGAGAGAGAGAGAGAGAGAGAGAGAGAGAGAGAGAGAGTTCAGGGACTGTGTGACGGCATATGCGATTATAGAATCGCATATGTACATAGCCTCTTGGGTCACACAGGATCACTTATGCCATTTGACAACATTGGAATTGCCTTCCAGAACCTATGATTGTCTCAAAAATGTCCAATTTACATACATTATTGGACTTGAAGACTAACAGTCAAGAAGATCTTATGAGAATTGAACATTTTCGCAATGAAGATGTAAAACAGAAATTAGACATTCTACAGAAGCATTTCGCATTGATTTACTTAAGTTTGAAATCCGTTGGATTTATTTCATCTTGTTATTAAAAAAAAATTAAAAAACTTAAAACTCAGGTGAGCAACAACACTGGAAACAGTAGGAAGGGACACCTGCTGTTTAATGGATGTTTCTACTCCTTCAGATGGGACATCAACTTTCAGTTTTAAAGGGACATGGGAAGACATTTTAAATAAGGTTTGGGGCATTTTGGGAACTTGAAAATATGGCTACTCACTAGTTTACAGCTAAGGATTTCACCTGCAATAACCGACACGGACTATCTCTCTTCTGATCTCTCCCCCTTCCGCCCTCCACGTCTGTCGCATGAGCCATACCCTAGTGTATTTAGAGTGCTTGGAATTTGGTGAATCACATAATTCAAATAGGTGATGTATCTATGTTGCAAAAGTCATACTGATGCATTATCCTTGTCTTATATCTTGCTATCATAATGAGGAAGCCTTGGTGCATGATCAAATGAAATCAGTATAGATTCTAGAGGAAAAGATATGATCCCAGGTACTTGGAAATGGGCAATGTATCTATGTTTTGAAAGCTATAATTCATACACACACCTTATACTTGCTGTATACTCGTACAGGCATCATAGAAGGAAATCCTGGGTGCATGATTGCTCCTGTTCCATAAAATGTATTTACCAGTGCTTGGAATGGCCTAATCTCATAATTCAATGAAATGTGCAGGTGAAGGCTGGTTCTGTTTACGACAATATTCTGATTTGCGATGATCCAGAGTATGCAAAACAGGTTGTGGAGGAGACATGGGCCAAAAATAAGGAGGTGAGACCAAAGCCTTCGATAGCTATTGCTTATAAAGTTCAGCCAACTGCCAAGTGCTAAATTCTAAATTATGATCTCTCTTCTTTGTCCCTTCTTCATTTGTATTTGGAATTTCAGGCTGAGAAGGAGGCCTTTGAGGAAGCAGAGAAAGTGAGACGGGCTCAAGAAGAAGAGGTAACTAATAGAAACTTCCATTGCCTTTTCTCTATGTTTGGACTTCCATTTTTATTTAAGTAGATTTAAAACCATGCTCTTTCTCTCTTACCTTCTGTATGTGTATTTATGTAGTATGTTTGCATTCGCTCCCTCAGTACTAAATCTATTGGTAGGGGTGTGGAAAGCCATCCAACTGAAGAATCTTTTTTAATGTTTTGAGCTACTATTTGTACAGGAATCTCGAAGGGCGAGAGAGGAAGGTGAACGGCGGAGAAAGGAGAGGGGTCGTGACCGGTATTACCGAGATAAGGAGCGCTATAAGGATAGATACAAAAGGGTATATTATTTGCCTTTATGACATATCTTTCACCCTTACTAATTTGAATCTACTTTATTAAATCAATGTTTATATAGTCATGACCTCGCTTGGACTCTAACTGGTGACCCTATCGAATCATGCTTCAGCTGGCCAGAGTTTTACGAGTCATTAGTTTTGAGAGTCTTCTGAGATTGGAATCAAGTTTTTAAGTTCTTGATTGTGTTTCTCTAGTTTTAAACCAAGGCTCATACCTGAGAAGTAATGATATATTTTGGGCTCAAGTCTTTACCCAGATGAGTTGATCCAGTTGAGGTTTGAGTATACTAATTCACATTCTGTGTAACATAATCATCCTGGGAGAACATCTAGTGTTGGGAGCAATAGTGAAACGTTTCCATCAGTTTCTAGTCTAACAGGCGCACATGCCCATCAAGGTGTAATAATGTCATATGGGATATGGCCCAAAAGTTACACTAATCAAAAGGTCCTAACCATCCTATCAGTGGATGTCTGTGAACCCTTTCCTTTAACTCTGACCATTCACAATCAGACTATTGGTTGGTATGTTAGCATCTGTTGAGTGTGTTACAAAAATGCAGTCCCCACCACAGTCCATTGACCATTGAATAGTATATTGTAGCCAATGTTTTAAATATCGTTATCCCGTAATGTATCGCACCCTTGGGATACAAATACGTATCAGTTATCACATAGGATTTATCAGTTGTATCGTGTAATGTATCACTTTTGTTGGGAAACATGAGAACATTGGGAAATTGGTGGAATTTTTCAATGAAACTTCAGGTATTGTTGAAAAAGACATCAATACACACTTAGAAATCAAAACATTACGAAACAAGTGCACATAATGGGGGTTTCCTTTGTATGGAGTCCTAATATATGCCTTGTCCAACTGAACTGATGCAAGTATATTCATATAATTTATAAATGTAAGAAGACATGTATGGAAACACAAGCAATACATTCAAAAGCAAAAAAAAAAAAAGAATCACTAGATCAAGTTACATACATGTTTGATTTTGTGTTTGAATACAAAGATTGCAACTATTTTGCGAGAAATTGAGAAATTTTGATTTTTTTTTCAATTTTTTGCAACTTGGCCCATCTCCCTAAATCTCGAAATCAAAGCTCCAAATTCATTATTTTCCACGGAAAACATAAGAATCATAGATTTGTAACCATTTGACACTGATTTAACATGATTTACAACAAAAAATTGGGTCGGAAATCGAAAATGTTCACTAGATTGAATAGGCAGGATATATCGGCACTACCTATGCGTTTTGTATCGCACAGGTGGGATACAAGATATATCGTGGGATATATCGGCCGATATCGTTGATATTTAAAACATTGATTGTAGCCCATTCCTAGGATATTTATATTTAGGGCATGTTTGTTTTATTGAACATGGACAATGCAGGGAGTGACAAACAGTGGATTCCATAAGGCAATTTGTTGTTTGGGTCGTGGTGTAGCATTCTATGGATTCATGTGGAAATGTAAAAATGTCAATGGTAAATGGTCACCCACTTCTTCCCATTGTTTTGGAAACCCAATATTTGGGCAACATCATTATCCATGTTTATTGTTGATAAGCTTGGTGTTAGAGAGAGTGGGAGTCTGTGCGTGTGTATGGAATCCAGTGCTCCTTCATGACACCATATAATATGTTTTTGGGGTCATTATTAGTAAGGTTAGGGCTATCTGACTATCTGCTGTATGTCTACCTATCTATCTATATATATCTTCATGTTATCAGTGCAGGTTTAATCCCTTCTCTAATCTCCTCTTTCTTCCTTTCTCTCTTCTTCCTCCCATTTCTTCTTTCCTTCTCTCTAACGCTTGGAAATGGAAAATATATACCATGCCTTTTTTTCTTTTTCTTTTTTCATTTATGCAAACGGGTAAAGTAAGATTTCACCGAAATCAATTTGATTTCAAAGATATTTCACAAAAAACAAACATGACGGTGGAATTCAAAAGTGTGCAACAATCAGTAATATCTGCTAAATTAAAATGCTTTTCTGACTCAAAGCTGTTTTTTGCAGCGCCGCGACTACATGGACGATGATTACCATGTAAGACTTCAGACTTTTTAAAATACTCCTGAACTGTCTTGAAACCTAGACCTTGATGTTTGTCTCTTTAGTTTGCTTTTACTCATCGGAGAGACTTGCTTTCCACTTCCGCATATGTGGCAAACATGTATGAGATCTGATCCTCTGGTGATCCCAGAAAATAGACAGCAATAAGAACAGCCAATCAAAGTTCCTTCCACTGTCCCTATTTCCCCCTAAAAAAATTCCCAATCTAAGCATTCGTATTGTCAGTTTGGACCTTGTACATGTTTGCCTCCCAAGCGAAAGGAAGCAAAATCATTCTAGGTACCATTTGTATTTTTATTTCAACTGGATAATATGTTTTCCTCCTTATTTCGCTTGCAGGATGAATTATGAGTTCTGCAGCTGCCTCTCTTTGGAGTCGAGATTTTTCTAGCTGTGTTATATTCACAGCATTTTGCTTGTGATGTAGTGAAAACTCTACTTCTTACTTCATGTTGTAATATGATGTCATGTGTCTGTTCTCATTGTCATATTCAGGTCTGTAATTAGACTGGGTACTCCAATGGGCTTTTACAGCCCTTCCCATTTCTGTTCAGGCAACGGTTCTGCTTCAAGGAAATTGGGGCTGGCCCTTGTCTTGGATGATAGAGCTAGGGCACTTTCTTCCCTTTTCTACAATATTTTGAATGCTCCTGAAAGAAAATAAGAGGCATTTTCTTGTGAATGTTTTGCATAGAGATATATTAATGATGCTCAGCTGAGAGAGTAGTGTGTTTCGGCTTTCAGTTTATACAAGTGGGGTCCATGGTTCTGTGATCCAAAACATCGATGCAACGCAGTGCAGAATAGATGGTTGATTGGCTGAAAATTATGGCCACCTATGAAGGGCAAATGATTTTTCCATCTGGGAAATATGTGGTGAATTAACTATCTGCATTGGGCATCTCATTGGTAAGTGAGGTCTGTGTAGAAACTAGAAATTGAAATCCCAAACAGTCGTGTACAGTCGGGTCCGGTCATTGTGTAATACCCATGGTATAAATTATCATGTACGGCATCCGTATCAGTAACCACCGATATGATCGTCGGTGCATCGATGTGAAAATTTGGAAGGTAAGAAAATATTTATATTGTTATTGGCCTGATCTTGAGCACATGGGGATCACATGCGTGGTCTGCCATGTGTGGTGATGAGTGGTCCCTTTGAGTGGTCTCCTTATGCTTGCCTTTCATATGTTTTAGGTTGAGTTTTAGGCCTTGAGCCTACATTTTGTAAGGGATTAGGTAAGAGGCAATTTTATATTTAAATATCAGTATTGTTAACCATAATCTAATAATACAAGGGGTGGAGGCTTGAGAGCTCTTTAGTTGCTCCCTCCGTCTCTCTCCCTTTCTTTCCATCTCTCTTCTTCTTTTCTCAACCTTAACGATTCTACATATATAACTTATATTGTATTCTTGCGCGTGTATTTCTAATTATTGGCGAATGACATTTATATTTTGCTTAATTTGAATGGTTTAGATTATACTTCAATGCTACGAACATTGATACAATGAATTGCTATCGTTCATGCTTAAATTGAATAGGCCTCTCTTTGATCTATCCCCAATAAAACCAAACTTACAATTTTTTTATAAAAAAATTTGTACTATAGGGTTGTGAAGATTGGTTGGAGAATGATCGTAGATTGAATGAGCCACTGAGAGAGAGACTCTCTCTAGTGTGGACTTTCACCAAGGGAGAGGGAGAAGGACCATCTAAGGCTTTGGACAATCCATATCAAAGGTGGCCCTGTATGATGGATGGTCCACATCAAAGGTAGGCTCCGATGGGCAGGGAACATTGATAGTGGGTCCACACGATGGGTGGATTCGCACGATGAATGATCCACATCATGGTAGGCTCCACAAATGGGCGGTTCACATCAAAGGTCAGCCCCTAATGATGAATGGCCCACATCCAAGGCGAGCCCCGCATGATGGATGAGCCACATTAAAGGTGGGCCCCACACATTGTACGATCCACATCAAAGGTGGGCTCCACAAGATGGGCAATGGACATTGAAGGTGGGCCCCATTTGATGGATGGCCCACATCAAGGTAGTCCCCACATAATGGATGATCCACATGGAAGGTGGGCCCTGCATGATGAATGGCCCACATCAAAAGTGGGGTCCACATGATGGATGGTCCACATCAAAGGTGGGTCCCACATGATAGGAAGTGGACATTAAAGGTCGATCGCACATGATGGACAATAACATTGATGGTGGCCCCCACATGATGGATGACCCATATTAGGTGGGCTCCACATGAGAATAGGCCTCAAAGAAGATTGGTCCTTAATGATGAATGCCCGCATCTAAGTTGAGCCCGCATTATAGATGGCCCACTTTGAAGTTGAGCCCTGCATGATGGATTGTCCACATCAAAGGTGGGCTCCCCGTGATGAACAATGGATGTCCAATGTCCAGCATAATGGATGGCTCACATCCAAGGTGGGCCTCACATGATGGATAAGCTACATTGAAGGTGGGCCTTGCATGGTGGATGGTTTACATTGAAGGTAGGCTCCACAAGATGGATGGTTTGCATTGAACATAGAGCCAAGGTGGGCCCAACATAACGAACGTTCGACATCGAAAGTTGGCCCGACATCGAAAGTTGGCCCGACATGATGGACAGTGGATATTAAGGGCATACCAAACAAACTTGAGGATATGTTTGAGGACATGTTTTTATGTGATATTGGAAACCAAAGATGCTTTTCTGCTTTTTGGTTGATAAGTATATTATTTACTAAACGTATTTATTTATTATTATTGAATAAATAAAAACTAAGATAAGCTACTTGTGGTATGAGCCGCTTATATAAAGTAGCTTACGATTCAAATGAATCCTAAACTTAGTCCGAGCCTTTCAAGTGATAAGCAAATTTCATTTTTAAGTATAGGAGGCCTAAATTAAATCTTAACATGAGAACCCAATAATACATGTGTCAGCCACTAAATTAGTCTTAAAAGGTGTATCATAGCTATACATCAAATCCCTAAAGTTCTTTTGCAATCTCATGTTAAATCTAAGTTAGTGTATAATCAAGTTGGGTATTTTTTATTAGAAGACTTGCTGCAATCTATCTAATACGGATATTCAATCGAGCCTAGAATTATGTCCGGATTTTTTAAAAAAAATGAACATTCCTGCTCTACGTGTAAGTGGTGTTGACAACTGAATGCCCGATGGTAGAGATTAGTCCATCGACTCATCATCAAATCATATCACACAAGATCGCCACAAACTAATCTTGGGTTGTCTAAATCCATTATGACAATCATGAAAAAAATTGGTATTCAAGAATATGAATCATCAACTCTCTAATAGTCCATCTTGATCCTAATGCATATTACATTCTTTCCGTATGGTACAAAATAGATTCCATATACCTATAATTCATTAATTCATTCAAGTTTTCAATTACAATTCATAACAAACTAATATACATGGGTCACTGATAACCCTATCCCATTTATCAAAAGAGGTCACAGTTGTGGAGAAAACCAAACTAGCTTGTTATGTAGAAAATGCAAACAATCATAACAAAAATGCCTTGAATTGGGCAGAATAGAATACCATAATGAACTTCCCTAGTTGATAAGGCACCGACAGAGAGATGAGTCATGACTCGACCCTGAGCTGAGCTACTTAATGGCAAAGCTATCATCTCTTGAGCTGACCAGATCGACTCCGACCAGAGGAACAGAAAATCGAAGAGGATTCCGCTTCGAACCAATAAAAGAAAGATTCGGCATGATTATATCCAAAGATCACGCCAACCAAGGCCGGCTCGGTGATACTTTCGAAAGTAAATCCATATCCCAAAAAGTACCCCCAACGAATCCAATTAATCCTAAGAGGATACGCAAGTCTTAAAGCCGCCTAAATACCCTATAAGTACACCCACCGCAATCGGATGAATGAGGTAACAAAAAAAAAAAACCCGAACTCAAGTCTCACCTCTACTTTTGATCTGCCCACCTGATTTAGGCATCAGAGGGTCCCCGGCCGCAACCGGCACCCCGTCATACTTTTCATATTATTGATGCAGGTATACGTACGTCTACATACGACTATGCCTAACTAGCGTCACTAATGACTAAGTTCCAATAAATAAACAGATAAATTAATCAAATTGACTTTCCAAGGCACACATGACACCAACATATCCACCACCCAAAGAGTGTCCATATTTAGGACCTATCTTTGGTTTAATAAAGCTTTCTATAAATGGGAAGAGAACTTTGAGCAATCCTTCCAAGAATTACTTTCCTTCGGGTACATGTCTCTTAAAACTCTTGCCCATGGCTCTGCATTGGTTAGCCTTCATATTAGATGAATAGTAAGGGCCCACCATCAATTTTTAATCTGGTAACTAAGGCCCACTTAGATGGAGGGCGTGGGATTCAAGAGGATCCCCGAGGAAGTTCCTTTGAATTCTTTCCAATCCATCAATGATACTGATGGGGCCGGTCAGGGAGAGAACCTTTCCCATCCACCCAGAACCTTATCCATGAACCTTTTCCACTAGGTGGGAGCGGATTTGGTGAGACCCCCTATCCGTTGAGGTGGGTGACACTTGACTGTGGGGCTCACAGTGATGTGTTTACCTTAAATCCACACCGTCCAACCATTTTGAAAGATCATTTTAGGGCATTATCCCAAAAATGAAGCTGACTCAAATCTCAGATGGACCACACCACAGGAAACAGTCATGATTGAATCCCCACCATTAAAAACTTCATGGATTCCACCTGAATGTTTATTTGCCATCCAACCTGTTGATAAGGTCACAAACAACTAGATGAAGAGACCTCACAAATAACGTCTTGATCCAAAGCTTTTGTGGCTCACGAGAAGTTTTTAATGGTCAATCACTACTGTTTCCTGTACTAGGTCCATATGGTATTTGGAACTGTTTCTTTTTTGGATCTTGCCCTAAAGTGAGCTTTCAATATGGATGGACAGCTTGGATGTAATCACATACATCACAGTGGGTCCCACAATCAACAGTAGTGATTGAATGCCCACCATTTAAAACTTCATAGATTCCACCTGAATGTTTATTTGTCATCCAACCTGTTGACAAGGTCACAAACAACTAGATGAAGAGACTACAGAAATATCATATTGATCCAAAGCTTTTGTGGCCCACAAGAAGTTTTTAATAGTCAATCACTATTGTTTCCTGTACTATAGTCCACATGATATTTGGAGCTGTTTTATTTTTTGGATCATGCCCTAGAATGAGCTTTCAATATGGATGGATAGTGTGGATGTAGTCACATACTAGGCCCCACAGTTAGGGGCCCCACCCACCTTGGTGGATCCGGGGTGTCACCTAATCCGCTTCCTTCTCCTAGAGCCATATTCAGCCCACTAAGATGGAACGGATTGGCTACTCCACCTGCCACCAGCTAATGGCTGGTGGTCGGTGCTCTGTGGCCGTCCACCTATTTTTATAGGTAATTTTTATGCTATGATACCAAAAATGAGGTATATCCAACTCTCAAGTGGACCACATTATAGGAAACAGTGTTGAATGAATGTAGACCATTAAAAACTTTTTGGTACATAAAAGTTTTGGATCAAGATGATCTTTGTTTTTTCCCTTCATCTGGGTCTGTATGACCTAATCAACAGATTGGATGTCAAATAAACAGTACAGTGGGCCTTAGGAGGATTTTAATGGTGGATATCCAATCACTATTGTTTTCCTGTGGTGTGGTCCACCTGAGATTTATATCCCTCTCATTTTTGGATCAAGCCCTAGAATGATCTGTAAAAATGGATGGACGGAATGGATGAAACACATATATCATGGTGGGGCCACGGAGCACTGACCACCAGCTACCGGGGTGGTGGCAGGGGGAGTAGCCAATCCGTTTCCCGCTAAGATTGACTTTTTAAAAAATTAAGGCAGACTTGTTGCTGTCATTGCTTTGGCCGGCTTCTCTTTCTTAAAATACTAGGGTTGACATAAAGAGATAAGGACCTGCCTTTGAGGCGTGCAGATCTTGAAAGAATTGTATTAAAAAGCAAATGAGAAATTAAAAGGGCACTCTCCTTTTGATGGTACTGCTATACAGGGTCCCCTTCATGATGCAGATTGTGTACTGACACTGCCGGCGCTGTGTGACGGTACTTTGTGGACCCTACGATGATTTCTGTGTTTTGTGCAAGCAGCCTATTCATTTTGGATCATTATTTAGGGTAGAAGCTAAAAAATGAGGCACGTTAATATCCCAAGTTGACCATGCCATACTAAAATAGGGGTAATCAAGGTATTCTGTATTTGTCACGGTATGCCCATCAAAGCTTATACGTATAGGTAACAGGTATAACCGTTGTGTAATATGGGGGTGAAACGAGGCAATTAGTTTTTTGGGATCATATCCGCTTTTACAGTGACGGTAAAGGCTGTTATAGGTCGAAAAATAACTACTTTTTTTTTCTATTTAAATTTATTTTTTCATTTTTTTTTTTTTTCACATTTCTCATTTCAAAAACTCTTCTAGGTTACTTTATAATAAATTTCAACCACTCTTACTATAGTTTTTAAGATTAAAATAATAAATTGAAGTGATTTGAGCGAGTAAAAGATCAAAAGGGATTTTTAAAAATAAAAAATAAAAATTGAAAAAGTAGTATTTATACATTTTTTATGATTTCTAATTATAATGCTTGATTGTGATGTGTAAACATTAAAGACATATAATCATGTTCACAAATTCACTAGATGATTCGATATAGTACTCTCTCCAAAGAATGGACCGTTATACTACCATAAATATATCAAAAAAAAAAAAAAAATACATATTTGAAATATTTATATTATTCTAAATTTTCTATATATTTTTTCAAGATTTTTCGGACAAAAGAAAATTTTCAACCGTTATGAGGGTCGTAATGATTATTATACCCCTGTATCGGTAATGGTGGTGACCGTTATGATTACCGATACAAAATACCTTGGTGGTGATTGAACACCCACCATTAAAAACTTTGTGAGGCCCATTGTAACATTTATTTGCCATCTAACATGCTAATTATGTTATAAAAGATCTAGACGAAGGGGAAACACAAATATCAACTTGATCTAAGATTTTTCTGCCCCTAGGAAGTTTTTAATGGTGGGCGTTCAATCACCACCGTTTCATGTGGTGTTTTCCACTTGAATTTTTAATTTGCTTCACTTTTTGCTCATGCACTAAAATGCACGCGGTATATCCATTTTGGATCATTATTTAGGATATGAGCCCAAAAATGAGGCGGATTCATATCCCAAGTTAACCACACACACCAAAATAGGAGTAATTAAAGTGTTCTGTATTTGTTATGATACGTCTGTAAAGGTCGATACGTATAGGTAATGGTCATGACTGTGACGCGATATAGGGGTGAAACGGGGCAGTTAGTTTTTTGGGACCGTATTGGCCATTACAGTGGCTGCAAAGGCTGTTGTAGGGTATAGCGACCATTACCCCTATAATGGTTGAAAAACAACGATTTTTTTCCTATTTAAATCCATTTTCTCATTATTATTTTTTTCACCTTTCTCATTCCAAAAACTCTCTTAGATCACTTTATAATATATTTCAATCACTCTTACTATAGATTTTAATATTAAAACAATAAATTGAAGTGATTTGAGCAAATAGAAGCTCCAAAGTCATTTTTTTCAAAAAAGAAAAGAAAAGAAAAAAAAAACAAAACGGTATTTATGCCTTTTTATGATTTATAGTTCTAATACTTGATTGTGATGTGTAAACATTAGAGACATAAAATCATGTTCACAAATTCACTCAACAGCTCGATATAACACTCTCACCAAAGAGTAGACCGTTACGATACCATAAACATATCCGGAAAAAAAAAAAATCGAATACATATTTGGGATATTTACATTATTCTGAATTTTCTAGATAATTTTTCAGAATTTTTCAAACAAAAAAAAAAAAAATCAATCGTTACAAGGGTCGTAATGGTCGTTACGCCTCCATATCGGCCATTACGGGCGATACTCATATTGGTAATGGTGGTGACTGTTATGACCACCGTTACTGATATAGAATACCTTGGCGGTGATTGAACACCCACCATTAAAAACTTTGTAAGGCCCATTGAAACATTTATTTGCCATCCAACATGTTGATTAGGTCATAAAGATCTACACGAAGAGAAAACACAAATATGATCCAAGATTTTTGTGGCCCTAGGAAGTTTTTAGTGGTGGGCATTTGATCACCATTGTTTCATGTTATGCATTCCACTTGAGATTTTGATTTGCCTCATTTTTTGCTCATGCACTAAAATGGGTTGGTAAAATAGATGGAATGCATGGATGAAACTCATACATCATGGTGGGACCAACATAGGATCATATAGCTGCTATTAGTAGGCAATCGACATCCCTCTATCAGAGTGGGGAATTAACAGAGAACATGATCATTTTACTCAATTTCTCATTAAATCTCATCTTGCCCTCAATGAAATTCCAGCCAACCACGTCATAAGGTTTGGTTATGTCCATCGGGACCTAGACCATGCGGAATGTGCACTGAGGAGCTCACCACGCTACCCACTATGTTGTATGTGTTTCATCCACACCATTCATCTTTTTTTCCTAGCTCATTTTAGGGCATGAGCCAAAACTTGAAGCATGTCCAAAGCTCAAGCAGACCACACCACAGAATAATGGGAATTGAGTGCCTATTATTGAAAACTTCATCGAGGCCTCATAAGTTTTGGATCAATTTGATATTTGTATTTTCCCTTCATCCAGGTATGTGCAGCCTATGAACAAGTTGGATGATAAATAAACATCATTGTGAGCCCTAAGAGGGTTTCAACAATGGACATCCTTAACCCCAATGTTTCTGTGGTGTAGTCCACTTGAGCTTTGCATATGCTTTAATTTTGGGCTAAAACCCTAAAATGAACTGGAAAAATGGATGGACAATATAGATAAAACATGTCCATTACAGTGGGCCCCACAGAGAATCCATTACATGCTATAGTATGGTGAGCTCCTGCTTTGACAATCCGTGTCCGAACGCACATAAAGAGGTTTTTGGTCCAAATAGTTTCGTATCGTGGCATAGCTGTGGCAAGAGTATGTCATTTCCAAACTAAAGTTTTTATAACCCTGAAATCATTTATTTTTTTTAGAGAATGAAAATACCCTTCTATCACAGATGCCCCTCGTACAGTGGGCTCTCGTCTTAAACTGAGAAAGGTTTTCTTTAAAAGGGACATGGCCCTACTAAAAATTGAAATTCAGCCCACCACTTGCCCAATTGATCTGTTGTTTTAATCAAACAACCGTGAACCAACATGAGGGTTTTTTCAGTGTTTTGTTTGAAGTTCTTTATTGCCCACAATTATACTAACATTATGCGTTAATTCTGAACTATTTTCTCATATATGGTCCATCTATGATGAGTTTTGCCCTCATACTTGGGTTGATGACATGAAATTAAAATCCTTTAAATGTAGACACAATAGATTTGCTTCATAATAATCTCATTTAACCGTTTCCTTCTCATTCCTTGGTTTTTTTCATGAGAGGGGAGGAGGGTGTGAAATGGAGGATCGTGTTTTTTGGTTTCTTTCCTTCTTCATTCCTTCTTTGATTTTCTTTATAGTTGTTTTTTATTTTTTTGTCGAGTATGAATGGTGGAAGTTTGTGAAAGAGATGAGGGTGTGGTGGTTCTTTTATAGTTATTATTATTATTATTTTTTTTTTCGTTAGGTATGAATGGTATGAGTTTATGAAAGGGAAAAGAGTGTGGATGAATGTTGTAATGGAAGAATTTTGTAATAGAAGAATGTTGTAATAAATGAAATTTGTAATGGAAGAATGTTGTAATGGATGGAAATTATAATGGATGAATTTTTGTAATGGAAAATTGTTGAGATAGAAGTATGTTACAATGAATGAATGTTGTATGGTGGATCATCGATATTTATTGTGGATCGTCGATATTTAGTGTAGATCGTCGATATTCAGTGTGGATCATCAATATTCAATGTAGATCACTGATATATTCACTATGAATCACTAATATTAACAGTAGACTGGGGATATTGACTGTGGACTGTTAATATTCACTGTAGACCGCTGATATTTACAGTGGACCATTGATATTCACTGTGGGTTGCTGATATTTTCTAAAGCCATGAAAACGGCCATAACTCCCTCGTTACATGCCGATTTGGATGATCTTATGCTCGTTAGAAAAGTAGTTTGATGAACTTCCAAATAGATTTGGAATTATCTCATTTTGAAACCATTTGATTATTCAAAATTAGGCCAAAGCTCATCATTCACTGTGGGTCGTTAATCCCACAAAAAATTATCATAACTCCCTCATTACATCTTCGATTTAGGCGATCTTATGCTCGTTGGAAAGTTAATTTGATGAGATTTCAAAGGACTTTAAAACCATGTTATTTTTACACCATTTGATTACCCTAAAGTTCATCATTCACTATAGACCATAGATATTCATCATGGGTCGTCGATCCCATAAAAATAGTCATAATTTCTTCGTTACATGTTCAATTCAGGTGATCTTGTATTCGTTGGAAAGATAACTTGATGAAATTTCAATGAATTTAGAATCATACATTTGGACACCATTTTATTACCCAAAAGTTGGCACAAAGTTCATCAGTCATTGTAGACAACAGATATTTAGTGTGGGTTACTAATCCTAAAGAAACAGTCATAACTCCCTCGTTATATGTCTGATTTTCATAATCTTATATTCGTTGGAAAGATAATTTAATAAAATTTCAAAGGAATTTAGAATCATCTCATTTAGAAACCATTTTATTGCCCAAATGTGGGCCCAAATTTCATATGTAATCCTTAGTGAATGATGATTTTTAGACCCATTTTTAGACAATCAAATGATATGATTCCAAATTCATTTAAAATTTCGTCAAATTATATTTCTAACGAACATAAGATCATTAAAATTGAACATGTAACGAGAGAGTTATGGACGTTTTCATGAGATTAGTGACCCACAATGAATATCTGCAGTCCATAATGACTAATGAAACTTGGGCCAAATTTTAGTTAATCAAATAGCGTTGAAATGAGATGATTCTTAAATCATTTGAAATTTCATCAAATTACCTTTCCAACGAGTATAATATCACCTAAATAGAACATGTAATGAAGGAGTTATGGCCGTTTTTGTGGATTAGCGACCCATAGTGAATATCTGCAATCTACAATAAATGTTGAAATTTGGGCCCACTTTGGATAATCAAACAATGTCAAAATAATATGATTCCCATTTCATTTAAAAGTTCATCAAACTATATTTCCAACAAGTACAAGATCACCTAAATTGGACATGTAACGAGAGAGTTATGGTCGTTTTCATGGGATCAGTGATCCACAGTAAATATCTGCGATCCACAATGAAAACATCGGTGGTCCACAATAAATATCAGTAGTCCCTTGTTAATATCAACACTCTACAGTGAATATTAGTGGTCCACTGTTAATATCAATGATCCATAGTGAAAATATTAAGATCCACACTGAATATCTGTGATCTACATTGATTATCGATGATCCACAATGAATATCAGTGATCCACACTAAATATCACTGATCCATGGTAAATATTGATAATCCACCATACAACATTTATCCATTATAACATACTTCCATATCAAAATTTATCCATTACAAAAATTCATCCATTACAACAATCATCCATTCCAATATTCGTCCATTACAACATTCTTCTATTATAAAATTCATCCATTACAATATTATTCCATTATAAAATTCATCAATTATAACATTATTCCATTACAAAATTTATTCATTACGGTATTTATCCACACCCTCCTCACTTTCACAAACTCCCACCATTCATACCAAAAAAAAAAAAAAACTCTACAACAACTATAAAGAAAATCACCATACTCCCATCTATTTTACAAACTCTCACCATTCATACCCAATCAAAATTTTGAAAAATAACTATAAAGGAAACCAATGAAGAAATAAGGTGAGAAAAAATAAGGAAGGAAGAAGGAAGGAAATCAAAAAACAACATCCTCCCATTCACACCATTTTCTCCTTCCATGGAAAAAACAAAGGAAGAAGGAAAAGGCCTGCAGCAAGGGCCCCACGTTTTAAACTCATTCATATCTTATGTAAGGCCCACTGAATTATTGTGAAGCAAATTTATCCCATCCACATGTAAGAAATTTTAATTTCATGTCATCGACCCAAGTTTGAGGGCAAAACTCATCACAGGCGTACTACACATGAAAACAATTTAGAATTTACACACAATGTTAGTGTAGTTGTTGCTCACAAAGAACTTTAAAAAAAATAAAAAATTAAAAAAAACCAAAAAATCCTTATGTGGGTTTACGATTGTCCGATTAAAATGAATGGATCAGATTAGCAGAAAAATTAACTAAATTTTAATTTTTGGTGGGCTCCACTTCCCTTTAAAAAAATATCCCTCCTTAGATGAAATAATACACTAGCATTTTCGTACTAAAAAAATGAAAAAGTAAATTGAGGGCTATAAAAACTTAGGTTTGAAAAGAACAATCTCTTGTCACTGCCACATACCATTATATGGCTATTTGGACCAAATACTCCACATAGAGCCCTTTTTCACGTACACGAATGGGTGGATTCCGAGATCCCTAACTACGGGATCTACCGTGATGTATTTGCATTACAACTCATTTTAGGATATGATTATAAAAATGAAACAGATCAAAATCTTAGGCTGACCACACAAGAAACAGTGGTGATTGAATACCCACCATTAAAAATTACTTCGGGACAATCAAAATATTCATTTACCATCCAACTTGTTGATAAGGTTACAAAGACCTATATGGACTACACAAATATCGCTCATTAAAAGTTTTAAAGGATCATATCACTGCTTCATGTGGTACGGGTCACTTTGAGATTTGGATATTCTTCATTTTTTGGATCATGCCTTATAATGAGCTCTCAAAACGGATGAAAAGCCTGGATGTAAGGCACCTGAATCACGGTAGATAGGAATCCAGCAAAGCCTTAAAAGGTGTGCGGTTCATATTCATACCCATAGAACTTCCATATATGAGTTAGATCTAACCAATGGTAGATATTCAATAGGAAAAAATCATTTAATTTATGCCCAAGTGTTGCGCAGCACGCCAACGACGCAGTGAGCCTAGATCCAATCTTAGGCCTCACCCACAAACGATAAACAGGAAGAAATATAAACTAGAAAGGAATAAAAGCATTCAAACAAACCACAAGACATGATATACGTGTCTTATAATGAACTCTTAAAATGGATGAACAGCCTGGATGTAAGGCACCTGAATCACGGTAGATAGGAATCCAGCAAAGCCTCACCCATTTTTTCTGACTTAAAAGGTGTGCGGTTCATATTCATACCCATAGAACTTCCACATATGAGTTAGATCTAACCAATGGTAGATATTCAATAGGAAAAAATCATTTAATTTATGCCCAAGTGTTGCGCAGCACGCCAACGACGCAGTGAGCCTAGATCCAATCTCAGGCCTCACCCACAAACGATAAACAGAAGAAATATAAACTAGAAAGGAATAAAAGCATTCAAACAAACCACAAGACATGATATACGTGGAAAAACCCCAAACTAGGGTAAAAAACCACAGATACAAAATTCCACTATGAAGAGAACGAAGATTACAAGATAATATACTAACCTCTCCCTTGGAAGTACAGAGAAAATCCCTTGCCCATACCTTAGAAATATTTTCCAATATTCACCTTTAACCCTAGAATAACCCTAGGGACCCCAATTTATAATTTTGGCAACTTTCCTTTTGCATCCCAGTTGCGAAAGGACTTGCGACACGAAATCCGCGAAACTCCTTTCGCATCACGGTTGCAAAAGACTTGCGACACGAAATCCGCGCAACCTCGACTGGTCGTGGGTGGCCCCAGATGTGGCTCTACTTCTCAACAATCTCCCACTTGGAGACACATCGCCATAAACCTTTGTCTTCTTCATCCGGAGTGCACCGCCTCCCCGTCTTCAAGCCTGAAGACCAATCAAAGCTGAATAGAGCTTCAGCTTCTCCCTTGTGACCGCCTTGGTCAGCACATCCGCAGGATTCTCACTTGTATGAATCTTCTCCAGAGCAATCGATCCATCTTCCAGTAACGAACGTATAAAGTGATATTTGATGGCAATATGCTTGGTCCTTGAATGAAAGGCTGAATTCTTAGCCAAGTGTATTGCACTCTGACTGTCACTGTACAGCTTGCAATCTGCTTGCTTCTTACCAACTCTTCCATAAAACCTTGCATCCACACCATCTCCTTGCATGCTTCTGTAGCCGCAACATATTCTGCTTCTGTTGTACTGATAGATACTATCTTTTGTAACTGAGAGACCCAACTGACTACAGCGCGCACTACTCAGAGTAAAAACATAACCTGTAGTGCTTCTTCTGCTGTCGATATCTCCTGCCAAATCTGAATCCACATAGCCTTGTAACTTGATTTCCGATCCACCATAATACAGCCCTACATCTTTAGTACCTACCAAGTACCTAGGGATCCACTTCACAGCTTCCCAATGTTCCTTCCCGGGATTGTTCATGAACCTGTTAACAACTCCCACTGCTTGAGCAATGTCTGGCCTCGTGCTCACCATAGCATACATGAGACTCCCAATAGCTGACGCGTATAGGACTTTAGCCATGTAGTCCTGTTCCTCCTGCGTCTTTGCACCTTGCTCCTTAGATAGCTTGAAGTGGTTGGCTAATGGAGTGCTAACCGGCTTAGCACCTCCCATATTGAATTGATCAAGTACCTTGGCTGTGTACTCTGCCTGTGACAAAACTAATTTCTTATTTTCTCTGTCACGCTTTATCCTCATGCCTAGGATTTATTTTGCAGCTCCTAAATCCTTCATGGCAAATTCTCTAGATAATTGTCTTTTGAGATCTGAGATATCCTTCATGCTTGAACCGACCACAAGCATATCATCAACGTACAGAAGAAGGATGATGTAAGATGTATCAAACTTCTTCAAGTAACAACAATGGTCTGCATGACATCTCTTAAAACCGTTTCCCGACATGAAACTGTCAAACTTCTTATACCACTGCCTCGGGGCCTGCTTCAAGCCATATAGACTCTTCTTCAGTCTGTACACCTTGTTCTCATTACCTAGTGCCACGTATCCTGTCGGCTGATGTATATATATCTCTTCTTCAAGGTCCTCATGAAGAAAGGCTGTCTTAACATCTAGCTGTTCTAAATGTAAGTCCTCTGAAGCCACTATACTCAAGACCATACGAATCGTAGACATTTTCACTACCGGTGAAAATATTTCAGTGAAATCGATACCTGCCTTTTATTGAAACCCTTTCACAACCAATCTGACCTTGTACCATTTCGAACCATCGTGCTCCTCCTTTAGTCTGTAAACCCACTTGTTATGAAGAGCTTTCTTACCCTTGGGTAGAGTGACTAGCTCCCATGTACGATTAGACTCAAGAGAGTCCATCTCATCATCTATGGCCTGCTCCCACTTAACCCGTATATCTGACTGTAACGCCTCTTCAAAATACTCTGGCTCACCATTATCCGTCAGTAGTAGATAATGTAAAGAGGGTGAGTATCGGACCGTGGGTCTCCTCTCCCGAGTAGACCTCCTCACAACCAGTGTATGCGGCTCTGCCTCATCCTGTGGCGCTGTAACACCCATGTCCGGTAACTCTTCCAACTCTACGAATTCATTTTTCTCTCGGCCTTATTTTCCTGCACACTGTCCTTATGCATCACTTTTTCATTGAAGACTACGTCCTTGCTTCTGATGATTTTCTTGTTTTCTGTTTCTGCATCCCAGAACCTGTAGTCAAAATCATGCTGCCCATAGCCTATAAACGTACACCTCCTGGACTTCGCATCCAACTTGTTTCTGTGCTCTGCATCAATGTGAACATATGAAGTGCAACCGAACACTCTGAGATGTGCAAGGTTCACTTCCTTCCCAATCCACGCTTCTTCTAGTAGCCCACCATCCAATGGTGCTGAGGGACTTCTATTGATGAGATATGCGACAGTATTCACAACATCTGCCCAAAAGGTCTTTGGTAACCCTACATGTAACCTCATGCTCCTGCCGCGCTCAAGGATGGTCTTGTTAATGCGCTCAGCCACACCATTCTGTTGTGGTGTCCCTGTAATCATTTTCTTATGTTTGATTCCATTTACTGCACAATACTCCTCAAACCTCTTATCACAATACTCTCCCCCATTGTCAGATCTGAGACACTTTACTATTTTACCTGTCTCATTTTCTACCATAACTTTCCACTTCTTAAATACATCAAATACATCAGATTTATGTTTTAAGAAGTAGACCCACAGTTTTCTACTAGCATCATCAATAAAGGTAACAAAATAACGTGAGCCACCAAGAGATAATACCTGTGCCGGTCCTCACACATCAGTGTGTACAAGCTCCAACAGATGTGTCTTTGGAGCGCGTTCTGTCTTTTTGAAGCTTACCCTCTTCTGCTTGTCATACACGCAGTCCTCGCAGAATTCCAAGTCAATAAACTTCAGCCCTGGTAGCTTTCCTTTTGACAATAACACTTTCATCCATTTCTCACTCATATGTCCCAGCCTCTGATGCCATAACTGCTCATTCACTCTAGTTGATGCGACTGCGAGTGAACTATACGATCCTGAAGTCACGTATAAAGTACCTTCCTTTTTGCCTCGAGATATTACCAAGGCACCTTTTGTGATCTTCCAGGAGTCACTGGTGAATGTTGTCACATAACCGGTATCGGCCAACTGTCCCACTGAGATCAGATTACGTTTCAAACTTGGTACATGTCTGACATCCTTCAATTTCAAGACCGTTCCCTCTTTCTGATTTACGTGAATATCCCCATTTCCAACATATTGCCTATGCAGTCACTCACATCACCCAGGTAGACTCTCCCAAAGTCACCTGACACATAATCACGCAGAACTTCCTTACACGAAGTAGCGTGAAACGAAGCACCCGAGTCTATAACGCAAGACTCATTCCTCGCATCAAGAGACAAGATCAATGCCTCGTGTCACTCTCCTCAGACAGATTCACTGAATCCTTCCCGCCTTGAGAGCTTCCTTCTTTTTTCTTGAGTGCCCTGCAATCACGTTTCATGTGCCCCTTCTTGCCGCAATGCCAACACCCGTTTTTGTCTTTCGGTCCATTAAACTTCTTCCTCGACTTAGAACGCCCGTGTTTTTTGCCACCTTTGTTCAGCGACCTTCAACGTTTAGAGCATTCCCTGAATTCCCTGAAACTCCTAATGCCTTCCTTCTAGATTTTTTGCTGAGAATTAGACCGGCCACATCATCAAATTTCAGCTTTGTCGATCCTGAAGAATTGCTCACAGCAATCACCAAACCATCCCAACTGTCTGGCAAACTGGATAAGATCAATAATGCCCTGACCTCATCCTCAAAAGCAATGCCAACGGATTCCAACTGGCTCGTGACTATATTGAACTATATTGAACTCGTTTAGATGTTCAGCCACGCTCCCACCATTTGACATCTTCATGTTGAATAGTTGTTTCATAATATGAATCTTGTTAGATGCTGAGGGCTTTTCATACATGGTGGCTAGGGCTTCCATTAATTCTTTTGTCATTTTTACCTTGGATATATTGAAGGCGACGCTCTTAGATAAAGAGAGTCGGATCGTTCCTAAAGCCTTCCTATCCAGTAAAAATCATTCATCATCTGTCATCTTTTCTGGTTTCTTCTCTTTTCCTCCTAGAGGAATATAGAGGTCCTTCTGATACAGATAATCCTCCATCTGTATCTTCCAAAAGGCAAAGTTTGAACCATTAAACTTCTCAATTCTAGTTTTCTCATCTTCCGCCATCGCTCCCAATAGAACTAAACCAATAGCTTTGATACCGGTTGTTGCGCAGCACGCCAACGACGCAGTGAGCCTAGATCCAATCTCAAGCCTCACCCATAAACGATAAACATGAAGAAATATAAACTAGAAAGGAATAAAAGCATTCAAACAAATCACAAGACAAGATATACGTGGAAAAACTCCAAACTAGGGTAAAAAATCACGGATGCAAAATTCTACTATGAAGAGAAACGAAGATTACAAGGCAATATACTAACCTCTCCCTTGGAAGTACAGAGAAAATCCCTTGCCCACACCTTAGAAATATTTCCTAATATTCACTTTTAACCCTAGAATAACCCTAGGAACCCCAATTTATAGTTTTGGCAACTTCCCTTTCGCATCCCAGTTGCAAAAGAACTTGCGACACGAAATCCGTGAAACTTCTTTCGCAGCCCAGTTGCGAAAGGACTTGCGACACGAAATCCGCGCAACCTCGACTGGTCGTGGGCGGCCCCAGATGTGGCTAGAGTTGTACACGAGTCGAGTCGAGTCGAGTATCGCCCTACTCGTACTCGGCTCTTAACACCCAAGTGCTGCTCGTACTCGACTCTACTCGGCCAACGAGCAGGGACCCCCTGCTCGTACTCTACTCGCCCGAGTACGAGCCGAGTACGAGTAGTAAACGAGTAGAGTCGAGTCCGAGTACGAGCATACGAGTTGATCATTTTATTAGGTTAATCTCTAGGTTAATCCCAAAACTATATTAAACAATTTCTATATTAACATATATTAAACAATTTCTAAAAATAAAAAATAAAAAATCAAACTCACACATTACCGGGCGAGCTGGGCAGGAACGACCGGTAGCTGCGTGCAGGGCAGGGCGATGACGGACGAGTGGCAGCCTGGCAGGGATGAGCTGCGACACCGGACAAGTGGCAGGGACGAGCTCCGTCACCGGACAGGGGCACTGGACAGGCCGTAGGGACGAGCGACAGGGTCTAGCACCGCCGGACAGGGGACAGAGGCAAGTGAGAGAGAGAGAGAGAGAGGGAAGAAGAGGGACGGCCGGAGTCCGGAAGGGCGCTGGGAGAGGGAGGGGAGAGAGAGAAAGAGCGGGTTTTTTTTTTTTCAAACGGGTTTGGGCGCTCGCTGGTTGAAAATGACGGTGGGTGGGGTAGGGTTTTTTTTTGGCGCTCGGCTGCTCGCTGGTTGAAAATGATGGGTGGGTGGGGTAGGATTTTTTTTGGGCAGGCTTATATATACGGGTACGAGTCGAGTACCGAGTCGAGTACCTCTAGATTCGTACTCTACTCGTAATCTAAACGAGTAGTGAAAAACCCGCTCATACTCGGCTCTAACTCAAGCAAGTCGAGTACGAGTCGAGTATTCCGAGTCGAGTCGAGTGAGTACTCGAGCCTTAGTCTGCTCGTGTACAGCTCTAGATGTGGCTCCACTTCTCAACACCAAGATACCTGAACGGTCTGGATTTCGCAAGTGTCTAAGAAACTGCTATTGAGTGCATGTGCCAATCTCCCTCCCTTGAGGGTACTAAGCAAAGGGCACTTTAATGTAGATCACCCGGAGTTCCATGGTGTGGTCGGTGCTCTGTGGGCCCCACCATGATGTATGTGTTTCATCCATGCCATCCATCTATTTTTCTAGATTATTTTAGGGTATGATACCAAAAATGAGGTATATCCAAATCTCAAGTGGACCGCATTACAAGAAACAATGTTGAATGAACATCGACCATTAAAAACTTTTTGGGGGCCATAAAAGTTTTGGATCAAGCTGATCTTTGTTTTTTCCCTTCATATAGGTCTGAATGACCTAATCAACAGATTGGATGTCAAATAAAAAGTACAGTGGACCTTAGGAGTATTTTAATGGTGGATATCCAATCACTATTGTTTTCTTGTGGTGTGGTCCACCTGAGATTTATATCCCTCTCATTTTTGGGATAAATACATAAAATGATCTGTAAAAATGCATGAACGCCATGGATGAAATACATACATGTTGGTGGGGCCCACTGATCACCGACCATCAGCCACCAGGCTGGTGGCAGGGGAGTAGCCAATCCGATTCCCATTCATATAAATGATCTGAACCGTTCAATAGCTACATTGCAGTGCAAATAAGCCATGCAATAAATAATATTTTCGAAAAGGACAAAATCTACTCTGTACATATACAAATGGTTAACATTTTACAATTATGTCTGTTTTTTGAATGGTTAGGATCTTATTTATCTCGAAAGAAGACTATCCATGCATGGTCCACTTACAGTGGGTAGTCCCTCCTCAAGTGGGGAGCGAATTAGGGGTGGCCCTGACTGTGGGGCCATCTTGATATATGCATTGTGTATCTACGCCATCCATCCGTTCTTCCAGCTTATTTTATAGCAAGGATCCAAAAATGAAACAGAGCCAAATCTAAGGAAGACCATGCCACGTGAACAGTGGTGATTGATTATTAAATATATATATATATATATGTGGCCCACAAAAGTTTTTAGATCAAACTGGTTTTCGTTTATTCCCTTCATTCAGGTCCATTTGACCTTATCACCAGTTGGATAGAAAGTAAACATTACCATGGGCAATAAGGTGGGGCCCTAGGAAGTTTTTAATGCCGAGCATTCAATCACCACTATTTTCTATGGTGTGGTCCACCTGATATTTGGGTCTGCTTCATTATCTTTCATCCTGCTCAAAATGAGGTGGAAAAACATATGGATGGCCTGGATATATAATACATACATCAAGGTGGGCCAAAGGAAGGAGGGTCTTCAACTGATCTACGTGGAGTGAGACGGCGGACTACAATTTCATTTCAGTAGTCCGAGGACTACCTGCCTTTCACCCCTGGTGAGTTCTCAGTGCTGCGTATGTGTACTACCATGGAATTTCATTCATGCCGAATGATACATATCTTTTACCCTGCGTATGTGTATTACCATGTAATGTAGGCCCATGTGCCAGTACATTTCCAAAATAGCACCCATTAAAATAAATATCTTTCGAAACTTAAAGTACTTTTTTTTAAAAGACTAAATTGCTCATTATCTTTTTCTTCGTGTGTTCTTCTTTTATCACTATTCACTTAATGTCTCTTCTTTAAAAAGAAAAAAAATAAAAAATTTTAACCATTGTATTTTGGTGATCTTCTATTCTTTTCAACTATGCTCTAGCAATAGATCCTTACTCTTGCTTGGGTGGTACACTTTGAGGAGTTTCAACACCCGGTCAGGGGTTCAAGTATCCATAGGTGGTGAAATTCCACTAGCATGAGTGTGTGGGGTGTGCCCGTGTGTATTTAAAAAAAAAAAAAAAAAACACTATGCTCTAGCAATTTTTCATGCTTTTCAACTATTTTTTTGGACAAATACTCATACCTCATAAAAATAGGTTATCATCTTATTTGAGAAGAAGACGAGGAAATGACATTAAAAAAATGTTGCAAAATTTCACTTTTTAAAGGTTGGATATTTTTTGGTTTCCTTAAAAGATTTAGTTTAGATGGCTCTTTAGCCCATAAATAGTTAGAAGGAAAAAAGATAACAAAAACTCTACTTCTATAAATAAAAACGAATGGAAGATAAACTTTAGGCTTATTTTTGAAAGGTCACATGGTGTCTAGATGAGATGAATCCAATCTCATTTAAAAGGTGAGTGTGAGTGTGTGGGGGCGTGATTATGTGTGTAAAAAAAGTCTTATTTGAAAGGTCGTCGACTTGTCTTTCCAACGGGCCCAAAATTACCCAATATAACTTGTAATGAGGGAGGTATGGGTATTTTCGTGGGATCACACAATGTTGGAAATGAACACGAATGCCATAATAGACTTTGGTCTCATTTTTTAAAGTTCAAACAATGTGCAAATGAGATAATGCTAATCCCATTTGAAAGCTCGCCGAATTATTTTTCCAACAAGCTTAAGATCACCCCAATCAATCCGACATATAATAAGCGACTTATGGTTATTTTTTTTAGGATCACACATTACTAGAACAACCACTATCCATGTAGTGTTAGAACCACAATTCATGCATTGTTAGAACCATCATCTATGCAGTGTTAAAATCACCATCCATTCAATGTTATGGCCATTACCCATGCAATGTTAAAACCACAATCCATGCAGTGTTACAATCACAATCCATGTAGTGTCATAACCTTTGTTTATATAGTGTCGCAACCATGATCCATTGAGTGTTACAACCATGATCCATGTAAGGTTATAACCACTATCCAAGTAATGATAGAACCCCTATCCATGTAGCGTTAGAACCACAATCCAGGCAATGTTGGAACCCTCAATCCACACAACGTTAGAACCCTAATCCACGTAGTGTTAAAACCGCGATCCATGCAGTGTTAAAACTACTGTCCATTATGTGGGGTCCACCTTATGTGGGTCATCCACCGTGTGGGCCCACCATTAATGGTATTGTCTATCATGTAGGCCCCACCTTCGATATCCACCGCCCAACATGTGGAGTGCACCTTTGATGCAAACCATTCATCGTGTGGGGCCCACCTTTGATGTGGGTCATCCATCATGCAGGGCCTACCTTGGATATGGGCCATCCATCATTAGGGGGCCGACCTTTCATGTGGACCATCCAGTATGTGGGTCATCCATCATGTGGGGCCTGCCAGCAATGATATTGTCCATCATATAGGGCCCACCTTCAATAATATCCACCACCCATCATGTAGAGCCCACCTTTGGTGTAGATTGTCCATCATGTGAACCCCACCTTTAATGTTGGTTGTCCGTCATGCATGAATTGAGGTTCTAACGCTGTTAGGATCATAGTTCTAACATTGCATGGATTGTGGTTTTAATGTTATATGTAATGGGATTCTAACTTGGATTATTTTAACGATGCATGGATAACAGTTGTAACACTGTATGAACGGTGGTTCCAACACTTCGTCGACAGTGGTTGTTCCAGTAACGTGTGACTCAAAAAATTAGTCACAGCTCCCTCGCTATAAGTTGGATTGGGGGTGATCTTAAGCTTATTGGAAAGATAATTCAATAAGTTTTCAAGTTTGACTAGAATTATCTCATATGCACATATTTTGACATTTCAAAAGTTGGTTCAAAGTCCACCATGGCGTTCGTGTTCATTTCCAGCATCATGTGATCAAATGAAAACATTCATAACTCTCACAGCAGATGTTAAATTGGGGTGATCTTGGGCTTGTTAAAAAGATAATTCAACGACCTTTCAAATATGATTAGAATCATTTCATTTAGATATTGTGCGATCTTTTAAAAGTGGGCCCAAAGTTCTTTTATATTCGCTTTTATTTTTAAAAGTTGTATTTTTGTTATATATATATATTTTTTATTCTATCAATTTTATAGTAAAAGATTTATCTAAGCCGAATCTTTGGAAGAAATAAAAATAACTCTGTATTTTAAAAGTAAAATTTTACAATATTTTTCATCTCCTTCTCTAACATTTTCTCAAACGAGCTTAAAACTCACTTTTCTAAAGCAGGAGTTTCTGTCGGAGAGATTATTTGAAAATAATAAAAGATCATCAAAGTGCACTAGTAAAAACAGAGGTAACTGAAGAGTTTTCATCCCAAAAAAACAAAAAACACCCTGAAGCATAAAAAAGTAAGTTTTAAAAAATAGATGTTATTTGATTGTTCCTGCATACCTAAGGTTTTTTTATATAAAAAATCTTAAATTTTTTTTAATGACAAAATTATGAAAGTGTTTTTTGATTGGTGAAGTTACCATAATGCATGCTATTTATTATTATTATTATCATTATTTTTAAATGAACTTATAAAGTGGAGAATTATGGAGATCAGGTGATATACTTATGATATTTGGGACTAATAGGTGCAGAGGAATGCTCACCTGCACATCTTCTCATGCGAGCAATGGAAGAAGGAAATATTTTCCTCATTTGATTTGCATTTTTCTTTGCTACGACCCACTAACGCATTGAATCATGCTGAAATTTGGGCCCATAAAGTTTCAAAGGGGTGCTACATCATGCGGACCATTTAGATTATGTGTCCATGACATGTGTGCAAAGGTATACATGGGCGATCACGTGAGTAGGTACGTAGGTGAGCTTTCCTCACTAGATGTAATTTGTTAGTATGCATAATGCTAAAACATAAATATCAAGTTGATCGAAAACTTCTATGGCCCTTGAAGTTTTTAACGGTGGGCATCACTTTTCCCACTGTTTTCTGTGGTGGGTTCCACTCGAGCTCTGGATCTTACTCATACTTTGGCTCATACCCTAAAATAATCTCTCCAAATGGATGGACAGTGTGGATACAAACTTTAGATCATGGTGGGCCTACAGAACTCAGCGACATCACTTCAGTAGCCTAATCCCCGTCCTCAGTAACTGCTCTTCCTGTGATTTGGTCCAATTGAGATTTGTATTTGCTTCATTTCTAGACTCAACCTCTAAAATGAGTTACACATTGATGGCCGGTGTCTATGTACAATACATATATCAAGGTGAGCCCAACGTCAGGGCTGCACCATGTTCAGTGAGGCCGGGGCCCCACCTAATCCGTTCCCATTTAAGGGGTGCGGTTTGGGTGGATGCCTAACCGTGGCCCCCTGTGATGTATGTTCCTTACATCCACACCGTCTATCTATTTTCACAACTTGTTTTATTTGGAATGCTTATTTTCCATCCAACCCGTTGATAAGGTCATAAATACTTGGATGAAGAGATCACACAAATATCATCTGGATCGAAAACTTTTGTGACCCACGGAAAGTTTTTAACGGCCTATTACCACTGTTTCCTGCATTATAGTCCACCGAAGATTTTGGAATAATTCTCTAAAAGGAGTTTTAAAAGTGGATGGATGGCCTTGATACAATGAACACACATCACAGTGGGCCCCACGGTCAGGGATACCACCCATCTCGGTGAAGCGGGGCCTCCATTTAATGGAGGCAGATTAGCTACTGAGACTAGCGCTATTGAAGTGACGTCATCAAGTTACGTGGTCCCATCATGATGTATGTGTTATATCTGCACCGTCCATCCATTTGGAGAGATAGTTTTAGGGCATGAGATGAAGAATGAGTAAGATCCAAATCTTGAGTGGACCCCACCACAGAAAACAGAGGAGAGAGTGATGCCCACCATTAAAAACTTCTAAGGGCCACAAAAAATTTAGATCAAGCTAATATTTATTTTTCTCTTTATTTAATGTTATTTAATGTCTTTTTTAATTCATGAACAGGTTGGGTCTCAAATAAACATCACTATGGACATTGGGAATGTTTTAATTGTGGATGTCACTCTCTTAGCTGTTTTCTGTGGTGGGTTCACTACAGATTTTTACGTGCCTTAATCTTTGGTTGATGCTCTAAAATGATCTCTACAAATGGATGGACCATGCGGATATGGTGAGGCCCACAGAACTTGGTGACATCACTTCAGTAGCAGTCTCGCTACTCAACATCAACAGTAGCCAGACAGGTTGAGTGAAGTGACGTAACTAAGTTATGTGAGCCCCACCATGATGTATAATTTGTATCCACCCCATCCATCCATCCATTTGGAGAGATTATTTTACTGTGAGATGCAAAGAATAAGTCACATCCAAAGCTCCAGTGGACCATATGAGAGAAAACAGTGGTGAGAGTGACACCACTGTTAAATTTTTTTATATCAAGCTGATATTTGTGTTTTCCTTCCTTTAATATCTTTTTTAACTTTTAAACAGGTTGGATTGCGAAAAAACATGAGAGTTGTCACTAGGAAGGTTTCATCGGTGGGCATCAATCTTTCCGCTGTTTTCTTTGGTGAGGTCCACTAAAGCTTTGGATCAACCTCGTTTCCTGGGTCATGCCTTGAAGTAATATCCAAATGAATGGGCGATGTGGATGCAACACCTACATCATAGTGGGGTCCATGAAACTTGATGACGTCACTTCAGTAGCGAGTCTCGCTACTCAACCTGTCAGTATGTAATCCCCATCCATTTAAGATAATAAGTACAATATGGACGGAAACGGATTGGCTACTCCCCCTTCGGTGCTATGTGGGCCACACCATGATGTATGTGTTTCATCCATGCCATCCATCTGTTTTTACAGATCATTTTAAGGTATAAGTCCAAAAATGATGTATATCCAAATCTCAAGTGGACCACGTTACAGGAAACAGTGTTGAATGAGGGTCGACCATTGAAAACATTTTGGGGCCATAAAAGTTTTGGATCAAGCTGATATTTGTTTTTTCTCTTCATCTGGGCCTGTATGACCTAATCAACAGATTGGATTTCAAATAAACAGTATAGTGGGCCATAGGAGGATTTTAATGGTTGATATCCAATCACTATTGTTTTCATGTGGTGTGGTCCACCTGAGATTTATATCCTTCTCATTTTTGGGATCAAGAAATACAATGATCTGTAAAAATGGATGAAACACATACATCATGGTGGGGCCCACAGAGCACCGACCATCAGCCACGGAGATGGTGTCAGGGGGAGTAGCCAATCCGTTTCCAATATGGACGGTTGGAAGCATCGGATTATCTTATCACGTGGGCCCCATCGGGCGCAGCAGCATACGATGGATCCTGAGTCGTGACAGACGCAAAATGAACTCAGTGCAAAATACACGTACTCTGTGAGGGAGCAGCATTTCCTCCGCCATGTTCTCAAGAGCTTCGTCCGCCATGGCATCCTTCCCTAGTTCTAGGGTTTGCATCTCTATCTCTCTCATCCCCGCTTTGATTTTTTCTTTGATTCTGCTTTCCTAGCGCTCCCGTTTCAGGTTTCTGCATTTCTCATCTCCAGTAGAAAACCTTCATTTGATTTTTCCTATTTCTTTCTTGGAGAATTCTGCGCTATCTTCTACTGTTAGATGTGGATTTTTTTTCGGTTCTGGTGGAATTCTACATGAATTGTATTCTCATTTTTGGCATTTTTAGGGAATTCATGATCGCATAATGTTGAAATTGTAGAAATGTGAATTCTGTGTTTTTTCTGAGGAATTCTTGTGGTTATTAATGATAGGGAATTTCTGATCGCAAAACGTCAAAACTGGTAGAAATGTGAATTATGCGTTTTGTTGAGGAATTCTTCTGGTTTATGATGTTATTAGGTATTTAGCATATGAATTTCATGAACTTATGCGGTTAGGTAATGCAAAATTAGGGTGGAAAGACTACTAGTTTACAGAAAATTGAAAGCTTTTGTACCAGTTTGTGACCCAAAAGAAATCACACACGAGTAAGTAGATTCATATGCAGGAAATAAAGAACATAGATAAATTCCCCCACAATATCTGTCACCACAGAAGCTATTTGTGCTCCAATTCTGCTACCATAAAGAAGAAGAATAAGATTACTACATTTTTTGATTCAATTCGTAGTTAATAGCATAGTGGTGAGAAGAAGAAATCGATCTTCACCCATTTTTGTGCAAAAACATTCTACTGGCGATCCATCGCCAAACGGCTATTCAAATTGCTCCTCCACGCACTTCATTGGCATCAAAGCGTAGCATGATCGATGCTCCGCTACCGCCTGACCTCATGCTCACAACAGTCAGGCATCCTGTTGGCACAACTTCACTCTTACCCTTCTCGATCACCACTGACGACTTCATCACATTCCGACAACACCAAAAGTTGTTGCTAAACTTATCGGTGCTGGAAACTTCAAAGGAAAGAGGCAGAAACCGTCACCGCCCCTTCCAATCGAATCGGGGCAAAAACCTCAAATCTCACACACAATCAACCCGTAATCCTCTCTCAGATTTCTCTCCCTATTTTTTATTATTATTATTTTTTGAACGCAAGAAGAGTTTAACACCCTTTCTTTTCTTTCTTTTTCCAATGGCTTGCTCTTGACCTCAAAGTAGAAAACCCATGTGCTCTACCGGTTGTGTTAATAAATTATTATTTTTGCCATAACTAGTTAGATTAAAATATAATTGTTTTTGTTGCTTCCCTTTAAAAAAAGATAAAAGGGCACAACGAAGATATAAACTCAGGACTGTGTGCTGAAAGGTCACACTTTTTGCCAAGTACAAAGACAACTAGTTGTAAATAAGTATACTGTCAGTTATATTTGAGTCTATTTTGAAGAAAATCTTGGCTGTTAATCATGACTTGTTCCTCGATCATAGAGAGTGGGAGCAGATTTTCAGAGCCCAGTTCATCTCGATCAGGCCCATAATATCAGGCTCATTGTGGTATAAAGGCCAAATTCTTCATCGACTCAACATATGCGACCTGGTTCATTAAGTCGAGGACTAAAGGCTTAATCCTTCATTGACTCGACGTTCGAGGCTTAGTTCGTTAAGGCTAGACCCATCTGATCAAGCCCATTGTGAGATTGGACTGCTGCATACTTGAACACAATATTTGCTGAAAATTGCATAAGCTTGTTCCATTTTTTCATCCTCTTTAAATTATTGGAAATGGCATCAAGAGCCATGAACTAATGAGTTGAGCAAGACTGACCGACTCAATGGCACAAATTTTATAACACGGAAAAGAAAAATCAGACATCATTTTCCAAGAAAAGGTCAATTATGCCCTTGATTCATCGGTGCCAGTTAAGCCACTAGCAAATGCAACGACTGGAAAAAGGCATATATATGATAAATTCTTTGAAGACGATAAACTAGCTAGGTCTAGCATATTGACTTTTATGGAACCAGACTTGGAAATCATTTATGAAGCCTCCAAGATAGTCAAAGTGATGTTTGATGTAATCACCAAAGCATATGAGAACACATCTGATACATACATCCAATTGCTAGTGGGAAAGTTGAATTCCACTAAAATAAAGGAGTCGGATTCAGTAAACGAACATGTGCACAAGATGACCATCATTGTTAAAGAATTAATAGCTCTTGGAAATCCCATTTTAGATAGGATGCAAGTTTCCATAGTCTTACAAAACATTCCAGACTCATGGAAACCAACACTAGTAGCTATCAATATATCAAGCATGATAGTCACCATGCAGGAGATGCCGGTGATGTTGGCTGTAGAAGTACAAAGAAGAGAGAAAAAGAGAACATTGTCCTATCAAGTGAATCTCTCTCAAGTTAGTATTATTATAGACTTTGCCACCCATCCAACAATTTCACATGTAAATGCCACTGGTGAAAAACCAAGTGTGCTTGGCCTTGTCAAAACAAACTTCAAACAAATAACAACAAAAACAAGAGAATTTTTAATAAAAAGGAGACATGCAAGTGTTACAATTGTGGAAAACCGGGACACTAATAGTAGATGTTGTTCAAAAAATAATAATGATTCTAAAAATAATGGTCCAAGAGACCTGATGTGTTGTCTTGGAATCCCTTCTTGTTGACTATGATTCAGATGCTTGGTGGATAGATTTAGCCTCATCCAACCATGTTTCAAAGTCAAGTGAGTATTTTATTGAAATGAAGGAGATAAAAAATTGGCGATTATAAAGTGTATATTGGAAAAAATACATATACCATGCCTCAAACATCGAAAACATAAGAATCCTAGTGTCAGGTGGAATGAATTTACTCTTAATTGATGTCCCGTGTGCTCCGACCATGCGATGATATATGATCTTAGTGCCCCGACTTGATGAAAAGGGTTATAAAGTCCGTTTTAGATTAGGGAAGGTATCTGTGAGAAAACATGGGAAAATTTTATTTTGGGGAACCAAGATTGATGGGTTGTATCGTTTACGTAAAACTTCTGGTAATAAATTTGCTTATTCTTTTACTTATATCGATAATTTTGTTGATTATAATTGTTTGAGTGAAAAAAATGCTAGATGTTACTAAATCGTTTATTTGACATATGTGACTAGGACATATAAACTGGATAAAATGAAACGTATGTCTGATTGTGGATTAATACCTAATTTAAACATAGACTTTAAAACTTGTAAACCCTATTTATCAGGAAAAATGCCTAAGAAGCCCTTTGGAAAGGCTACGAAGTTTATAAAATTGTTAAGTATAAAACACTTTGATATATGTGGACATATGAATGTAAAAACACATAAATGAATGACGTACTTCATAACTTTCACCGATGATTTCTCAAGATATGGCATAACTTTCATAGATGATTTCTTAAGATATGGCCATGCTTATTTAATTTATAAGAAATCAAATACATTAGATATATTCAAAGAATATAAAATAGTGGTGGAAAAAACAATCAGGAAGAAACATTAATATACTAAGAATATATTGAGGTGGAGAATATAATTCTAAGATTTTTAGAGAATATTAATAAAGTAATTGGATAATACATCAATATACCATGCGTCATACACCACAACAAAATGACATAACTAGGTGTAGAAAAAGAACCCTAGTAGATCTGGTTAGGAGCATGTTCTGCCATTCAAACTTAGGTACCCATATATGGGGAGAAGTTTTAGACACTGCAATCTATATCCTAAAAATCAATAAAAGTAACAGCATACGAATTATGAATTTGTAGCAAACTAGAACTAAGTAGTCTAAGAATATGGGGATCTAATGTACATGTAAGAATTCCAGACCAAAATAAAACTAAATTGAACCCTAAAGTTATTAAATGCACTTTTAGAGTGTATTTAAGCCAAGTTGAAGGCTAAAGGTTTATAATACACCATCAAAAGGGATCTATAGGACTAATAGAAAGTAGAGATGCCTACTTTATCGAAGAAGATTTAGACCCAAAAATTCAAAATAAAATGGTAGAATTATTTGAAATTCCTAAAGATAAAGAAAATGTTACCCAGGAGGAAATATTAGTACTACCTCAACCTAAGGAAGACACGTTAACTCGAATATTAAGAGAAGAATCCATTATCCTATATGAAGGACTATTGTGCCTTAATCAGTGAAGAAACATTAGAACCCGATCTTAAAAACTACAAAGAAGTACTAAAAACCGAAAATGCGATTGAATGACAAAAGGCAATAGATGAAGAAATATAATCAATTATTAAAAATAAAGTGTGGGAATTAGTAAAATTGCCAAATGATAAAAAGGCTATAAGATGCAAGTGGGTTTTAAAGAAATTAAAACCAGATGGAATAATAGACAAATATAAGGCTAGACTGGTAGCTAAAGGTTACACCCACAAGAATTAATAGACTATGATGAAACATATTCCCCTATAGCTCGAATCAAATTTATTAGAATTTTAATTGCTATAGTTGACATCTAAACGTAGAACTACATCAAATAGATGTTAAAACAACACTTTTTTAAATGGAGAACTAAAAGAAAATATTTATATGTCACAACTCAAAGGATATATAATAGAAGGATATGGAGATAAAGTATATCGATTAAAGAAATCCCTATACGGTCTTAAGCAATCCTCTAGAGAATGGGTTATAACCTTTCATAATATTATCACAAAATATGGCTTTGTTTCAATTGCCTACGACCATTGTGTATATTCATTTGATAGTAGAAGTTGCTTTGTTATAGTATCATTATATGCAAATGATATTCTATTAATAAGTAATGATGTAAGTAAAATAATTGAAATAAAAGAATGACTCAAAACGCAGTTTAAAATGAAAGATATGGGATAAGTCTCCTATGTTTTAGGAATGCAAATAACTAGAGATAGAAAAAATAAGAAACTAAGCTTATATCAAGAATCATATCTTGAAAAGGTTTTAAATAAGTTTAAAATGAATAACTGTAAACCAATAGACTCCCCTGTATATGAAGGGATAAAATTGTCTAAAAACATGGTCGCTATAATGATAAAGAAAGATACGAAACGAAAGACAAATCTTATGCACAAGCTATAGGAAGTATAATGTATGCAATGTTATGTACTAGGCTTAACTTAAGTTTTTTAGCAGGACTGGTTAGTAGATATCAAAGCAATCCAGTGATTGCATATTGGATAATGCTCAAGTGCATTATGAGATCTATTCGGGGAATTAAAAATTATAAACTATATTATCAAGATGACGACTTGTCAGTTAAAGGATATGTTGATGCTGACTTTGCTGGAGATATAGATGATAGAAAATTCACTACAAGATACGTCTTCACCTTTGAAGGTGGAGTTATCTTGTTGTAGTAAGAAATAAGGTTTTGTAGCTAGATTCACAATGGAGGCATACTACATTGCCTGTAGCTTGGTAACTATTGAAGCTATTTGGAGAAAATGATTTATTACTAATTTAAAGATAAATGAAATCCTTGAACAACTTGTACACATTTATTGTGACAATTAGGCCACAGTAACTAGCATAAAGAATTGGGTTATTAACTCAAAGGCAAAATACATTGAAATGCAAGATTTCTACATATATGATGTCCTGTAAAAGGATAAGATAACCATAAACTTCTTATCATCTAAAGAAATGATATCAGACGCACTAACAAAAGTGGTTCTTAATGAAGACTTCAGAAAACATGTGTTTACTATGGGTATGAGATATAAATGATGATGAGCAGAAACATTACAACCGTGGATGATGGAGAAAAGCTCCTCATATCGTTGGGTAAACCAAATGAAGTGGTAAAAACCACGGATGAGTGAAAAAAATCCTCATACTGTAGGGTAAATGGACAAGGGCTACTGAATCAGAATGTTTTTGGTACATCACAAATATTTTATATCGTTTGGGTAAATTAACGGATGAATTGAACCACTGATTAGTAGGAGAAATATGTTGGCCATAATGGCCAAGTGAGAGATGTTGAATGTATGGCCATTGATAGCTTCAATGGCTCCCTCTCTCTCCCATAATAGCTTGAAACCCTCCCTCTACTCGTGTAACATTTTCTCCAATAGAAACGGTTGTGAAAGCCAAAAATTGTTGTTTCCAACCTCCATAAAAGCAAAGGGCATCCATGAGAATTAGAAAATACAAAAATAGAGAAACACATAAGAGAGAAGAAGAAATTGATCTTCACCTGTTTCTATGTGAAAACGTTCTACTGGCAATCTGTCACCAAATAGTTGTTCAAATTGCTCCTCCACGAACTTCATATCTAAATCTTCTCCCCAAAATGGGTATCTAAGTTTGAATGACTTAACATGCTCTTAACCATGTCTAATGGGGTTTTGTTTCTACGCTTAGTTATGCCATTTTGTTGTGGTGTGTGAGACATGGTATATTGATGCATTATGCCATTACTTCTACAATATTCTTTAAAAATCTCAGAATTATATTCTCCACCTCTATCTGTTCTTAGTATTTCAATGTTTATTCTTGATTGTTTTTTTCCACCTTTGTTTTATACTCTTTGAATATATCTAGTGCATTTGATTTCTTATGAATTAAATATATATGGCCATATCTTGAGAAGTCATCTGTGAAATTTATGAAGTATGTCATTCCTTTGTGTTTTTACGTTCATATGTCTACATATTCAGAGTGTATAATACTTAGTAATTTTGTAGACCTCATAGCTTTTCCAAAGGGCTCCATAGGCATTTTTCTTGATAAACAAGGTTAAGAAGTTATAAAGTCTATGTTTAATTTAGGTATTAATCCACAGTTAGACATATGTTTCATTTTATCCTTGTTTATATGTCCAGTCGCATTATCACCAAATAAAAAAAGTCCTAGTTGCATATGTTAAATAAACGATTTAGTAACAACTAACATTTTGCACTAAAACAATTATAATCAACATGATCATCAATACAAGTAGAAGAAGAAGCAAACTATTCTCGTAAGTTGTCTAAAATAAAATCCCATAAGCTTTATTTAAACGATGCAACCCATCAACCTTGGTTACCCAAAACAAAATTTTCCCGCATTTTCCCACATTTTCCCACATAACTTCTGTGATCTAAAATGGACTTCATAACCCTTTTTATCAAGTCGGGAGTCAGAGTACGCGGGACATCAGTTAGGAGTAGATTTATTTCACCTGACACTAGGATTCTTACATTTTCGATGCTTGCAATATTGCTATATATATTGTTTCCCATATACACTTTACGATTGCCATTTTTTTTTTAAAAAAAAACGTTGATAATTTTATTGCACGAGAGTTTGAAGCCAAAAAGAATACAAACACACCCCAAAACAGGAAAAACATTAGAGCTCAATCCAACAATTTGGAAATTGAGCTAAAACTTTTCCTGACAAAGCCCATTCCATTACAAAAGATTTAGCCCGACGAAACACCTCCAAAACATTACGTTGACGATTCCTGAAAATCTCTCATTTCTTTCCTTCCATATGGACCAAATTCCTCCTAATAGACTTAAACGCCAAACCTTTTTCCCAACTTCGCCTATTCCCCCTCCATGCCACATTAGATATAAACGATCAATTGAGAATGGCATCACCCAAGTGATCCCAAATAAAGAACACATTAGATTTAAGCAATCAACTGAGAACGACATCACCCAATCGATCCCAAATAAAGAAAAGCCATACAGTTATCGCATACGAACAATGAACAGAGAGATGATCCATGGACTCCTCGGCTTGATAGCATAACAAGCAAACACTCAGAAGTATCATCATGAGTTTTTGGAGATTATCCACAGTTAGAACCTTCTTCCTCCTAACTAGCCAAGCAAATGCCGTTACCTTTGGGGGGAGCCCCATAACCCCATACAAATGTATGTTGTTACCTTGGGTGAGTTGATATCGTCACCCGCACTTCCCCTAACTAACAGCCTATAACAAGATTTAACAAATTTGTCACAAAGCCATCTCATCGAATCTGACACTGAAATCTCCGGCTTTGCGGAAGACAACAACTGGAGGAGACCCATAAATTCTTCAAACTCTATATCATTCAAGTCCCTTCTGCATGGAGGAGCCCAACACACTTGTACCCCTTGGAAAGAGAAGCATCTTTCCCCCTCAAAGCTACCTCACTAGCTACCCCTTGTAAATGTGGAAATAGTTAACTTAACTTCTGAGGCTGAGTCTATCCACCAGACATCTGAATCGTAGTTGGCAAGTAGGGATTCTGAGATAACACAGATCAAGTCTTGTGGACCATTATTTTTAGAATCATTATTAATTTTAGAATGATATTCTGTCATATAGTGCCCCAGTTTTCCACAATTGTAACACTTTCCTTTCTTCTTTTTATTAAAATACCCCTTGTTTTTGTTGTTATTTGGTTTGAAGTCTGTTTTGGGAGGGTCAGGCACATGTGTTTTTGTACCAATGGTATTTACATGTGAAACTATTTGATGAGTGACACTGTCTCCAATAATATTAGCTTGAGAGAAATTCACTTTATAGGACGATCTTCCTTCTACTCTCTTCATTGTGCTTCTACAATCAACATCATGGGTAGCTTCTGCATGGTGACTATCATGCCTGATATATTAATAGCTACTAGTACAGGTTCCCATGAGTCTAGAAGGCCCTTTTTTTTTTTTTTTTTTGAAAAGCCACGATATATATTAAAAAAGAAAGGGATACAAAAAAAAAAAGAGGAGAGGAGAGATCGCCGAGAAAGCAATCTCAACTAGACTCCAAGAAAAAGAAAATCACAATCCTTAAGACCCACTACATACACAACCCATTCTATCAATAACCGTTTAGCCTTACTAGCAATATTCATTTCCGAGTTTGAGATATCCTTGAAACATCTACCGTTTCTTTCTTCCCAAACTGACCACCAGATAACAACGATTGCCATTCTCTACAAGCGCGTCTTGTGATTGCCCAATCTAACCCTATGCTAGGCTTTTATGAGATGAGGCACTGAGCCAGGAAAGCACCACTGAATATTGAAGCGGAGGAGGAATTCAACCCAAATCCGAGAGAGAAAAGGGCAAGAGAGGAGAAGATGATCGACAGATTCTTTATTCTTCATACAATAGAGGCAAACGTTAACTATGGACATCCCCCTTTTTCTCAAGTTATCCACCGTTAGGATTTTCTTGATCTCAACCAACCAACCAAAGGAAGCGTAGGAACCGAGTAATTCCAAATATAGAAGGGCGGGTGGTCGTCATTTGGAACCAGGTCGTGGTCCAACAAGGAGTAAAGAGATTTAACAGCGAACATGCTGGACTTGTCAAGCTTCCATATTAATCTGTCTTGAGATTGGATATCTGGCGTACCCCTGTAAATACGTTCAAGGAGCCTCACGTATTCATCAATTTCCCAATCATAGAGGTTTCTCCTGCAGGCAACATTCCACTCAATATTGTTGGCCAAGATAGAGTAGCAACTTGCAACATGGATGGCTGGATTGGGGGCGAGGCTGAAGATATTCGGGAAATCTTCTTTCAAAGATGCTTCTCCCACCCAAACATCTTCCCAAAACCGGATATTATCTCCTTTACCTAGAACAAAGCCAATACCTTGAGAACTTCCTTTTTCAAGGATAGGATCCCTTTCCACAAGGGGGAAGCCCTATAGAGGGAGGAGTCTTTGGTCCACCAGCCGCCGATTGATCTGCCGTATTTCCCTTTGATGATCTTATTCCAAAGACTATCATCCTCCATCCCAAGTCTCCAAATCCACTTCCCAAAAAGAGCCTTGTTCATGATCTTGAGATCTTTAATCCCCGCTCCACCTTTTTTGAATTGCTTGCAAACCTGGGGCCACCGAACAAGATGAAATTCTTTTTCTCTTCCTTTTCGTGCCAAAGGAAATCGCGTCTTAATCTTTCAAGCTTGGACAAAACGGAAGCTGGGCATTTGAATAGAGACATGTAGTATAGAGGCAGATTTGAGAGGGCTGCCTTAATGAGAGTGAAATGGCCACCCAAAGAAAGATATCTACATTTCCATCTAGCCAGGGTTTAGGGTCGTGTAAGACCGTGGAAGCTTACATCCTATCTGGGTTGGGATTTCTAAGAGCCGCTAATTCTTTTGCAATGATAGTCATTTTGTGCACGTGTTCGACTATTGAATCTGACTGCTTCATTTTAACGAATTGAACTATTCCACTAGTAACTGGATGTATGCATCAGATGTGTTCCCATATGCTCGAGTGATTGCGTTAAACATTGCTTTAGTTGTCTTGGAGGCTTCATAAATGATTTCTAAGTCCGAGTCCATAAAAGTCAACATGGTAGACTTGACTAACTTGTTTTTTTCAAAGAATTTTTTATATGCGCGCCTTTCTTCAATCGTTGCATTTGTTGGCGGCTCAACTGAGATCGATGAATGAAGGACATAATTGATCTCGTCTTGGAAAATGATATGTCTGATTCTTTTTTTCCATGTTGTGAAATTTGTGCCGTTGAGTTGCTTAGTCTTGCTCAACTTAGTAGTTCACGACTCTTGATGCCATTTCTAGTAATTTAAAGAAATGGAAAAATGGAACAAGCTGACCTGATTTTTAGTGAATATTCTTATGTTGAAGGAGTATGCGGTAGTCCACTCTCGTAATGGGCTTAATCAAATAGGCCCGACCTTAATGAATTGAGCCTCAAACGTTGAGTTGATGAAGGATTGGGCCTTTACTCTTGGACTTGATAAACCAGGCCTCATATGTCGAATCGATTAAGAATTAAGCCTTTATACCCCGATCGGCCCGATATTGTGTCTGGTGAAGACGAACTGGGCATTGCGAATTGTCTCTTGCTCCCCACGATTTAGGAATAAGTCATGATTAATGGACGAGATTTTCTTTATAATAGGCTCAAATATAATTGGCAACGTAATTATTTGCAATAAGCTGTCTTTGCTCAACCGATAAAGAGCGTGACCTTTCAGCACGTGGTCCTGGGTTTGAGTCTTCTTTGTGCCCTTTTGTCTCAATTTTTTATTTTTATTTATTTATTTATTCTAATAAGGGAAGTAGCAAAAACAATTATATTTTAATCTTAACTAGTTATAGCAAAAAAAAAATTTTTAGAAATGTTCGAAGTTTTGGTATCGCTACAAGTTTCGCTAGCCGGGGATACGGAAACAATATCGATATCGCTGATAACTGAAAATGCGGGGAAACATAGGGAAACAGTGGAATTTTTCAATTGAACCTCAGGAGATGCTAAAATATACATTTGTATATTTAGGATTCGAAAAAGAATACATGCATAATAGGTTTCTATTTAATGGGGGCCTAAAAGCATGTGCTTCTATAGGAAATCAGTCCAACCATCTCATCCATCCCATCTGTCCTTCCATCCAAACATCCACTGATATTTCAGAATATCGACAACACGATATTTCCCAACAAATCATTGACAATTGGAAAAGAAACGAAAGATTGCAGTCTTGATATCGCCAAGTTGCGATAATAATAAGATCACATTGGTACCACCTCACACGAGCCACCTGCCTCACACGGGCCAGCCACCCTGAGTGTGCCCCTGCATCCCACAGGCAACCCCTTCTTGAGCCCTGTGTGAAAATGCCCCTGCGTTAGTTTTGGCCTTGATTTGTTCGGCGGAGCAGCCCCAATTTACTTGTGAAGTTTCTAGCCCTGACAAGTTTAGCGATGATGTTTGGTGGTGTGGGGATGCGATGAAGTCATTGGTTGTGATCGAGAAGGGTGAGAGTGGAGCTGTGCCAATGGGATGCTCAGCTGTTGTGGGCATGAGGTTGAGCAATAGTGGAGCGTCGATCGTGGTACGCTCTAATACCAATGAAGTTTGTGGAGGAGCGATTTGAACAACCATTTGACGGTGGATCGCCAATAGAACGTTTTTGCACAAAAATGGTTGAAGATCAATTTCTTTTTCTCTCTTATGTGTTTCTCTGTTTTTGTATTTTCTGATTCTCATGGATGCCTCTGTTTTTATAGAGGTTGGAAACACAACCTTTTGGCTTTTGCAGCTGTTTCTACTGGAGAAAACGTTCCAGCTGTTATGGGAGAAAGAGAGTGAGCCATTATGGCCATTCATTCCAACAGTTTGAGCCCGGAGTTGAACGGTAGACAGGGTGTGTTTCAACATTGAGGTCTTAGGTTTTAGCCCAGCTTACCTATCGAGAAAAGAAAAAAAAAATCATACAATAGCATGTGCACCATGCTTGTGGACTGAGCACAAGCTTCCAATTTTATTTCAAATACTCCCACTGGGAGGTTTGCAAATGCCACATGCATGTGGGTGCCATACACATTCACATGTGGGTGCGTGAGTGACAAGGTGACGTTTGTAACTGTGATTTGAGCTTCCCTCAGGTGCGATGCACAGCTTAGGTCTTCTGGCGTAAAGAAAGTGAATTTCACACCTTCAGTGAGCCAAAGCATTTCAAAACAAATGAATGGCTAGAAATTAACATTTTAACCGTTAATCTACTTTGGATGTCGTGGCCACCTGCAGAGTGAAATTATCTGATTTTTTTAAGGGAGAAGATCTAAGCATTATTTCTAGCCTCGTGAAAGCTTAGTTCTCACACATGTTTCATATTTGCATGTGTGCCTGCGTGTGGATGTGGACAACTTTACATGTTTGTGAAATTAGCAAACTTCTCTCCCTAGATAAAAATCTGAACTTCCCTAAACTAATGAAACATAATGTAAGAAAATACTCCCAGAAATATCTGATTACTAAAATAGTTATGGGCATGATGTACAGGCTATGTGGACAGTTGAACAACTGTCATATGGTGTAGCTTTTGAGTAATTTTTGCTTATTCACCACATGCATATTAGCATATTCACCACATGCATATTATTCTTAGCCCACATCTTTTGGGGACTGATTCCACACTCTTGTGGTCAAAGATTGGGCCACATTGGGCCATGTGTAATGGGACTAACTACATTAGGTTTCTGCACTGTTGCACTTTCCATTTCCACAATATAGACATTTCCTACAAATTTTAATATTATTTAATTTATTTTACAAAATTCTTTGATATTGTTAATGGGCTGGATCAAAAATTGCTCTGGTTAGGATTGAGTTGGTTCAAGTTGAAAGGCAAGAGGAAGGCCCAAAAGGATGTGGGTGGAGGTAGTAAGAAAACATAAGGTTACCTATGCTTTAACTAAGGATATGGTCCTTGATCGGGTGGAATGGTGGACTGGGATTCATGTAGCTGACCCAGTTAGTTGGTATAAGGCTTAGATGATGATGATGATTTTGTAAAATTGTTTGATATTTAAGCTGTCAACAGTCTGGGACTGGCCTTTGCACCTAGCTCATTTAGTTTTTTAATGTAAAATTCAGGCACTGGGTCAACATACAGACCCTAAATTTGAGGCCTAAGCGAAGCCCGGACATGAACGCTCTTGGATGACTTGGGCTGGACCATTGTTTGAAAAATCGTCCTATATGACTTGGTATTGTCGAAGTTGTATCGGTTTTGGTCCTAAATGAAACAAATCACCACATTGATACAATGAGTCGCCACACTGATATGGGACTCAGGTAGACTGAGTTGGGGCAAGTCATACTAGTTTCAATCCTCCAGGGAGTCACTCACTGAAACTGCTACTTAAATCCATGGCTAGACCTAAATAGAAAAGCTGTCAAACTTGTGGCCAAGCCCAATCTACCACATTTCATGCCTTGAATTTAGAACCCAGCCCAATGGGCCTAATGTGCAGCCCAAGCCCAGTCCAAACATGGGCCAAGCTTGGTAGGTCTTTGGGCTGGACCAACCCTATTTGTTAGCTGATGCCGTTTTTCCCATTCTCTGTTGAATATCAAATGTATATCAAATGTGTCTCACCATCCTATAATGGTGGACTGGTAGGTTGAAATCTTAGCATAATCATCAAAGCAGTGTTGGATTAGCTTCACAAATGCTGTTTCGCTAGCCAGTCTTAATCTAACGTCTTATCATCACCAACTGAACAAATCTTCATTGTCCATTCTCACGACCTCGATCCATGCTTATAGGCCTTCCTCTCCTCTTTTTCAAGCCCTTCAACCTAATCAATGTACCCTGTTTTATAGGAGCTTTCTTCAGCCTTTGTTGCACATGACTGGACCATCATTTTATCTCCTCTTGGAACAACTCCTAGATTGCTTTAGATGACATCGTTCTTAGTTCTATCCTTCCTAGTCTTTCCACTCATCCATCTCAACAATCTCATCTCTGTGACATTGAAATCTGTGCTCATGCTGCTTTCTAATTGCGCAACACTTCGCTCTTCATGAAGTGTCAATCTATCAAGATTCATGATAAAAGTTGCGGCCAAAGTTTCACACTGGCTGCAACCTAATGCAACCCTCCTTTATCTGGGCTTAGGACCAGCAATTGGAGCACAGAACTCCCCCGCACGTTATTAATTGCCCAACACTCTATTGTCTAATAAGAACTCTTTAGTTTCATGGGCATGCAGCTCTCTCATAACAGTCTTAGAGGCACATCTCCACGTCATCCACCCACTCTAATTCTATTGTAAACATCCTCATCAATGTCCCCATCCTTTTGAATAGGAGAGCGAAGGTAATGAAATATATCACTTTGAGGGATTTCTTAACCATCAGTTTTAACTAAAGCTTTGCTCTATAACTGTTTTTACTTAATGTTCATACCAACGCTTCATCTTGGTTTTGTTAATTTTAAGCTTTTGGATTCAACTCAGTCAAGAGCCTTTCTCAAAACCTCCAATTTAGCACTTGCCCCTCAAAACTCCCGTTGACCAACACCACTTCACATGTAAACAACATACATCAAGGGATCTATCGTTGACATCATCATCGTTGTCATCGTCATCTAAGCCTTATCCCAATTAATTGGGGTTGGCTACATGAATCTTTTTTTGGCATTCCACTCTATCAAGAGCCGTAACTTCATAACACCCTAGCATGAGTTTGGAATGTCATATTGTTCGGAATAATGTTGGAAGTCATGGCATAAATTTGATGCTGGCTGCTAACTTCATGCAACCCCCCCTCCTTTATCTGGGTTGGGGACCGATAATGAGAGCATACAACTCCCATGGCACAATGTAATAGATTATTACATAGTTTGATTACAATCAAGCACTAGCTAATAGTCTACTACATAGGTTGATTACAGTCGTCGACGCTAATGCTTAATTCATTTATTACAAGTGCAAAAAGGTGAGGGGCTATTGTCAACCCTGATGGAGACCTACTATTACAGGGAACTCACTAGTCTCACCACAGGCCGTTCTCGGGCATGAAGCCATGCTGGTTTTTTATTTTTATTTTTAATCTTTATGCCCTTCTTTCTTGTCTTAATCTTCATTCCATTGCCCTCTTCCAGAGCTTCTTAGTGTGACACATAAGTTTGACCCCCAGAGTTCATTCAACTTTGTGTGTCCTTCGTTCTTTGGAACTGGTATTACTATGCTTTTCCTTCACTCATCTAACATTTTCTTTGACTGCAAAATTTTATCGAAAGACTATTTAAGCAAACAATTCCGATTTTGCTCAGTATCTTCTGCACTTTATTGGTATATTTTCTAGATCTTGCAACCTATTCTTTCCACATCCTTGTTAGAGCTACATTTACTAACCCATCCTGAATTCTGCGAGAACACTCATGCCCTGACCCCCAAGGGCCCAAGATCCTTCCTAGTTTTATCCTTGCTCCTTCATCTTCATTCAACCTCCTTCGAAAATAGTCTCTCCATCTTTCACCCAGTCCCTCCGTTACTCACTCGAGTCATGATGCATCTTAAGTTAACACAAATTTCAAAATGTTTTTTTTTTTTTTTTTTTTGAAAATTAGCATTTTGAAATGCCTCCAAGAATCCTATAAACCGTCTTTAAGTAGCGAGAGATATATGTGCACCGAAGTTTCTAGTTCTAACTTGATCCGTCCCTATTTAGTGACCTACATAAGCGTATTCATTTTGTGTATTGAAGTTCTGCTCTTATATTATTTTAGCATATTTTGGGTAGTTACAGTTTCAAAAAAGCTCCTGGTTGTTCATTCTACATCTCTACGTTATTTAATGGTGTTTGGAATTTGACCTTATTTCCTTATTTTCTTTTTCAGGTGAGGGGCCAACTTTGTACGTGGCCAAACATGAGGCAGTATCGGTTTCAGAAAAGTTTGTTATATGGTTTTAGGAGATTCTTTATGAAGCCTTTTAAAACCTTGACTGGAGGAAGTCAGTCATTTGGAGTTGCTCAATTCTTTTGCAGCATTTCTAGCATGTCCTCCACTTTGCAAATTGAAATTGTGAGCTTTATTTAAACTGTATATGTTCTTCATTTCCCATTATTTTTATTAGACCTTTAATGTAATATACTTGGGTAGAAATTCAGGCATGACATTTGGGTGTGATGCCTGTTTCAAAGTGTTAGGGTAAGATAGTGTTTTATACATGCTGTGTACAGAAACTTCCTTACATTATAAGGGTAGTTCTTTGATAGATGGAGATACTCCCCAGAAAACTTCACATTCAAGTTTGATGGCTGTTCCATAGGGAGTCCAGTGCCACTGAGGATTGGGAACTGGTTAGAAATAATACCGGCAAGATAATTCTGGAACTTTTGGGCCGTTGGGGTGGGGAGACTCAAGTACAGCTAAAGTGGCAGTCATCTTCCAAAGAGTGAAGTTAGCAGTTAGATATAAGCTCAACCTATTATTTTTGAGGGAGATTCAAAGAATGCCATCAAATGAAATAACCAGGGCTGTTTTCTGTGGAGGCTAGCTCACATGCCTGAAGAAGTCAAAGATGAGAAAGCCTCCTTAAGTGTGACTTTTGTTCACATTTGCCATTCGGCCAATTATCGAGTCGATGGATCAGGCAAAGGAGGAGGCAATCATAGTGACCTTTCAATCTGTGAGCTCGTCTTAATAAGAGGGAGTTCTCTGTAAAGGTTGATGGTTGCATAGCTTTGGTCAGGCTTGGGGCCCATTTCAGATCTGTCCCCATTGTTCTTTTGTTTTTCAAGTTCTTTCTGTGGCTGCTATGGTGCTGCTTTGTCTTGTGGTCATTGTTTCAGTGGCTTGTTGGTATTAAAATCATTCAGCCAACAAGAAAAGGGGAAATCCTGGACTAGTGGGGATTGGAGGACTCCTAGGACCAAGCTGATTGTTTTTTTTTTTTTTTCTTTTTTTCTTTCTTTCTTTTTTTTTGGGAAATATAGGACCAGGCTGATGTGACTGTAGTCTTTGCTTAAGGCAGTCAGAATCACTTTATAAACCTTAATCTAGCCTGCTTGTGCTTGAGGGGAATTCTTCAAATGTCATTCAATGGATTTCTGGTGGAGAATTCTGTAAAGGTTTGCAGCGTTTGGAGGACTCCATTGTTCCCGTAGTTGTCTGGATGTCACGTTGTCCGATGGAAATTGTGATGCGGCACTGATAACCTTGCTGGGAAAGGGTTTAATCAAGATTCCATTATTGTATTCGTGGATTAGTTCCCCTATGCCTCCCGCTCGTTAGATGAGCTGGTGGAGACTGTAGTGTGTGGGAGCAATCCAGGGTTCATACCCTGGTAGTGTTACCTTTCAACAAAAAAAAAAAAAGGAAGAAAAAAAGCAAAAAAAGATCCCCTAATACCCAGTAGTGTATACAGCCAGTCTCTTATAGTGCGATCTATGTTTCCTCCGCGTTTCTTCCTTTCTTGAAGTGCTGGGGACTCCATCCTTGCTCCCGTTAAGCTGCTTATTCTTGCTACTTTCAGGAAGAAATGTAAATGCATGATGGGAATGACCAAAGTATGTTAATTGGCATTGTAAAGTTCATTTGTTTGTGACATCATTTTAATACTAGGGATGATACACGCATGTGCAATAATACACACACATGTATATATAGGTAGAGTTAAACTTCCAAGGATCCTGTCTCGTTCTATTTACTAAAATGCTTATAATGTGATTCACTACAACTTTTCTTGCTGGATTTATGTCTACATTTTGCTTACATTACCAGTTAAAGAGGAATTATAGGGTCCTGCTGCGAGCAAATTTACAGTTTGCTGATGTGCAGGTTTCTGTACATGTGGGGCCGTGTTTTGTTGATCCAAACCTTTCATCTGATTTGCTCAAAGTGGATGGGTGATCAATCATCCTCTCATTGTCCATCCACATGGGAAGTGTTGAGCTATGTCTCAAGCTTGTTTGAGGTTGCTTAGGCTATGCCTGCCTAAATTGTCTCCCTTAGAAAAGTTAAACCTAAGTGTTCAATTTGGGCCTTCTCAAAGTCATCAGATTCTTTGGACGGCAGGCCATGATAAAAAAATTACCATTTTATATCTCCAATGTTGCAAGGTCAAGGCTAATTGGTGCATAATGTTTGGAAAGGCTGAGGAGTTTGTCACCAATCTTCTCATTGGCTGTCCACATGGAACCATTGCAAAGTGAGGATCCTAGGGCTGAGGAGTCTTTCAACCATCCTCATTGCTTGTCGATGTTGGAAGCGTTGAGCTCCAGGGGTCATTTGCTTTGGAATGTTGGTGACACAGATTGCATGTACAGGATTCGAGATTCCAATATCTCGAAAAACTTTGATGTAGTTGCAAAAACTGGACAGTTTTGCAAGAAAGGACACTGTTGAAAGACTTCAACAGCCTTCTAGGGTATCACACCGTTAGAAAAAAAGATAGAAGAATAACTCTTCTCAAAGAATCCAATTATTGGAAGAAAAGGTTGAATATTCAATAAAAAATAACATATCTCTAGTCCCAACTTATTTCCTTGCATATATACATATATATACCTACATATATGAGCTCATGCATGTGCCTGTTTGTATGCCTTCTCCTTCAGCACAAAATCTGCACCAACTCTTTGAATGAATCCAAAAATTAACCAAAAAATTCCCAAGCCCCCTATTTAAGTATACAACATTTATAGAAGAAGGATAAATTTCCTCAAACTACACAAAAAATTCCCAAGCCTCACACAATTAACATCACAAGGCCATGGAGTCTTTCATCTAGCTATGCATTACTCATACGTTATAATACTAGTCCCATACAACGTTGTCAAAAGCGTTATCGTATCACAAATCATAATGGTTGTTGAATCGTATTTTAAATTGTAAGATTTTTTTTTTTATGATTTTCTTAAAATATTTTTTAAAAATATGAAAATTTTAAATAAATCAGGAAAAAAAATTAAAAACTCATCAATCATCCTTTTTTCCATCAATATACACCAAGTACCATGTTGCGATAGTTTTAAAGGATTCTTATCTTTCCTTTTTTGGTCTTTCAAGAAATTCCTTAGAAAAATACAAGGATCCTTTAATAATTTATGTTCTTGCTACCTTTCTTGAACGGAGAATCATGTTGGAAAAGTGGCATTTGATTCCGTAGACCGACGAAAAAAGATATTTTGATTTCTAACCATCATTCCACAGCACATATAAGTCAACATGATCGTAACCATTCATAAAAACATTCCAAATAAGTCATGCATCAATTTGGTGTTTTGACCAATTAAGTAAGAAATCATAAAAGAAAAGCTCCATGATTTAACTTGATGAGAATATATATCATTTAATCTCTTGTAAAGAACAAAATAAAATAATTTACCTTTTCTTATCGTTTCCTCTTTCAACACCACTGTAGATGTTGTAGGAGCAAAAAATATTTCATTTTAGAAATGATTTAATGAAAGTAGGATAAAAACATAACGTACAACATAATTGAAATCCCATCTTCTCCAAGTGTATAATCCTTTCACAAATATTTCTACTTAGGGCATGTTTGTCAATCATGCTTGATAACACTCTTTACGTAATGTGAAAAGAACATGTTAGAAGACTCAACCTCCTATGCCAGATGTACATTAAAGATCCTGTTCTAATTAATGATGACATCTTTATTAGCACCAGTTAGTTCGCAGATTATAGTAGCTCCTACTTCCAGAGCTGGCATTGTTGTTCTTCCTTAGTCGTAGACCATTCATTTATTTGATAGTTCACAATGCAAGATATGACTAGTGATTTAAGTATCGGTATCGAAGCATGTATCACACCCTTGGGTTATGGAAACATCGGTGTCATATGGGAAATATCGCATGTATTGCAGAATGTATTGTTGTTTTTGGGGAACATTGGAAAATTTGTCAAATTTTTCAATAAAACTTCAGGGGATGTTAAAAAAGACATTATTACATACTTAAAACTCAAAAGATCATATAAAACAAGTACACATAATAAGTTTCCTTAGTCTAGGGTCCTAAACTATGCATTGTCTGACAGAATGTGATGCAATTATATTCATAATCAGTTCATATTATTTATAAATCATAGAAGACGTATGAAACAAAATAACCAATACCTTCAAAACCCAAAAATAAGTAAAAATATGCAAGTCCTGTCAATACCCCTATGCGGCTGTGCCTTAGACCCATATAAAGTACATGTGAAATCCAGGCGGGTTTAATTATGGAATCCCAATTTCCGTTGTAAGTAGCCTCCTGGTCTTAATTCTCTCTCTCTCTCTCTCTCTCTCTCTCTCTCTCTCTCTCTCTCTCTCTCTCTCTCTCTCTCTCTCTCTCTCAATTCCCCTGCATGTCTCTACTCTTTGATTTTAATAAAGCTGACAGTCTGACACTAATGAACAGATCAATTAAACTTAAAAGAGGTTAATTTCATGGAAAATAGTTTTACTTACTGAGAAATGGGATCCTTGAAAGAAATCATATCATCATATTTAGTGGATGCTTTTTGGAATTTGGTTTATCTCATTCATCTTCCCCACCATTTCCTGATTTCAGCTAATAATGCTATTTATCCCTTCAATTTCTTGTGATATCAGCCCTTCCTTACCCACAAGAAATACTTGCATAAAAGTTCCCTATTTACCACTGGCATTTCTTATTCCATCTGCTAATAGTTCATTCCTTTCCATAAGCAGACAGGTCCTTTTAATTTTCCAATGCAAAATGATTATAAGCTTGTCACGGCTTGTATTTATGGATAGTCGTGGTTGTTCATGTGTGATACATCATACATCAAGATATGATACAATTCGATTCTTCTTCCCTTTCAATATCTTTTCTTTAACAAAAATTTGAATATATATATCCTACTTAGGTTATGTGAAGCCATGGAAACCTCTCATTCTATCATCTAATTTTTTAAGCCGATCACATTGTAGTTATAGATGCTTCCGTTGCTAACATTATTGTTGAACACTCTTGTATTCAGGTACCATGCCTCAAAGATAATTATGCATATCTTCTACATGATGTGGGTACGGGTACAGTTGGAGTTGTAGACCCTTCTGAAGCTCTACCTGTGATAGATGCACTGAGTCGGAAAAATCAAAACCTAACATACATACTCAACACCCATCATCATTATGATCACACTGGTGGGAATATGGAGTTAAAAGCAAGGTATGGTGCAAAGGTATGATAAAATTTTCCTTCTGAATGGTATGATAATGAGTCCACTGTAGACTTAAGTGTTCGAAATATCGGCATCACGTTGCGTATTGCACCCTTGGGATACAGATATGTATCGATTATCGCATGAGATGTATCGTTTGTATCGGGTAATTTATTGTACTTTTTGGGAAACATGGGGAAACATTAGGATAATGGTTGAATTTTTCAATGAAACTTTATGTATTGTTAAAAAAAACCTTAATACACACTTTTAAATCGTAAGATCTCAAAAAAGAAGTGCACATAATAAGTTTCCTTTGTATAGTGTCCTAAGCTATGCGTTGTCTGATTGAACTAATGCAACTATATTCAAATTGAATGCATAACATTTAGAGTATATGTGATGATCATTTCATCAAACACTTCTAAATACTTTGAAATTAGTCTCAATTGACAACTAGTTGAAGGGAAATTTCAAAAAAAAATATATATATATATTTAATAATATTTTATTAATTTTTAATTACAAATGATTTTTTATTTTTATTTTTTAAAAAAATAAAAAAAAAAAAAATTGGCAAGGACTTAACAAATCAGTAGACCAGCCCTCATACATGCCTGATTTCATGTTTGGAGTGCAACATTGCGAGCAATTTGGGAGAAATTGGGGAAATTTCGAAAATTTTCCAATTTTCCCCAAATCGGATCACCTACACTCAAGTTTCAAAATTAGAGTATATGTGATGATCATTTCATCAAATATTCCTAAATACTTCGAAATTAGTTTCAATTGATAGCTGGTTGAAGGAAATTTTCAAAAAAAAAAAACATGGAGAACATGAAAAACAATGGATATTGAAATCAAAGCTCCAACTATTTTTATTCATGCAAAACATCAAGAACCAATGGATTTTTAACCTTTTGACACTAATTTAACATAATTTCAACAAAAAGGGATTGGAAATCGAAAATGCTCACCGGATCGAACATTTGGGATATTTCGGCACTACTTGTGTGTTTTGTATCGCATAGGTGGGATACAAGATATATCGTGGGATATATCGGCCGATATCGTCGATATTTAAAACATTGGGCTTAACAAATTTTTTTATTATTATTATTATTATTTTTTGGTACTTTTGGTGCTCCCAGCTTCCAAGTTCTCACAAGAATCTCAAATGTTAGTTTCTTTTGCAAGTATCTCCAATTGCCAATTGTCAATTGTAACAGGATCATGAATTACTTTGCTATTTTCCCCATAAAAACAATGTTGAATACCTGTCATGTGCCAATCACGTATCTAGTGCCTCTTGAGGCACAATATTATCATACCTCCATGTCATTTCTGCAAAAATTGCATACATGGATGAGATTTAGACAGTTCATTTGGTATTTCCAAAGTGAATGGGACAAGGTCCAAAACTCGGTGTGTTTGGACGAGCTTATCCCAAATGAAACACAAAACAACAAAAATCAGCAATGGCTCCACTCAGTGGGAAAGGGTCCATTCGTTATAATAAATAATAAAGATGGCCCGATCAAAGAAAATTTTCTTGCTCAGTCAACAATCAATGGTGGAGCCCGTAGGAGATCTAGTACAAATCATCATACACGTGCAATGGGATGATACACAATCTGAGGGCACAAAATGTTATGCTATCCACAGGTGTGCGTGCGTGTACACGTGTGTCTGTGTGTGCATCTCCCTCAGAGGTTGGCATTAACCCCCTCACCTTGTTGCACTTGTGATAGGTGAATTAATTGCTTGTGTTCTGGACAAGGTCCCTTTTTTGTGGAGGATGTAGCTTTGTCGATGAGACTAAAGAGGGGGTAAATTCTAAATTGGAGGTTTTAGATGAAGGCTCTAGTATCTAGAGGCATAAAAATTAATAGAAGCAAGACAGAGCATTTTGATTGCAAATTTAGCATACTCTACAATTAATAATAATTATAGAGGTGAGGCTTTAGTTAAAGGTTTGGGAGGAAGTGATTCCTCAAAGCCATGTGTTTCATTGCCTTGGCTCTACTGTTCAAAAGAATGGGAAGATTGATGAAGATGTTTACAAGATAATCAGAGTCAGGTAGGTGAAGTGGAGATGTACTTGTGGAGTGTTATGTGATCGCCTCATTCTTATGAAATTTGGAAATTATTTTATAAACTATTTGACTGGCTGTCCCATAGCTATAAGGGACAGTGATGCAGGACGGATGGCCATTAACCAAAACAATTTAAAGCACAAAATAATGCTAATAGATCACAAGTTTAATGCATTTAAGTATTTAACTATGCTCAGATTTAAGGTTAAATCACAACCCATCAGTTAGATCTTATAAAGCATGATTAGATAGGACCTATTGAAGGTATGACTTCCATCTAGCATAGGAATTGATCTAATTCTAAAGGGAATCTCTTGGTTTGTTAAAGGGCTTAAGAACTAGGGTTTTGAGATTTGGGGATTTTGGAAAAATTGGGGTTTTTGCAAAATTAGGGAATTTTGGGGAAATTAGGATTAGCGTTTGGATGGTTTAGATGTAGGGTTATGGGGAATTAGGGTTTTGAGAATTATGATGATTTAGAGCTAGGGTTTAAGATTAGGGTTTTGGGAAATCTAGGTTCTACGATTCGACTTGAGGGTATTAGGCTTAAGGTCATGGATATAAATTCGGCAGCTTCAAAGGATCGGAGTTGCATTACCACTCTACATTCAAAGATATCCTTGTAGTCAAAAGAGCCATCACCAAGTTCCATTTCCACCTCATTGGGCATACCTTCCACATTGAAATGGATGTCTTCTTTCCCCAACATGCTCAAATTCAAACAAAAGCAGTTGCCTTAGCATCAACTGCTCCGTTGGGCGAATTGGTTTTTACAATGGTCCTTCACTGTCTTACACATCAGAGGCAAGACAAACACACTTGCATATTTCCTATCTCGACATCCTCAAGACGGTATTCTTAGTCTCACAGGAACAACCAATAGGCCATACTGCATCCCAATCCCACAACCATTTTGTATCTAACCAATAGACAAAATTCCAACCCTCCCAGCCCAAATAGAAGAAATCATTTCTGAGCTATATTTTGCACACCGCAACCCTTTCTAGCTCCGAGCTCATCTTGAAATCCATCTACAAAATAATCCTCCTCTTCTTGAGCTTATCCCACATCCTGATTATCCATATCTCACTCCTTTGTCTTTCAAAAATTATTTCACATGCACCAAGGAACTCCTTTGCCTCCTCTGGTATCTTTTCACCACTCATACAATGGTCGTCCTCTTCAATGCTCCTAGGTTCTCTTCCTATCTCATCCAAATGGAGCTTGGCTGTTTTCCGCTTGCAGATTCACGGTGCAATATGCTGAAATGGATGCGATGGTTATATTCCATCCACCAATGGCATCAAATTCTTGGAGAAGGCCTTACCAGCCACCGACAATTTGTGATAATCCGTTTTCATATAAATCAATAGATCATTACCACCGTAGCAGATGAATCTGAAAGACGCCCCTTCGCCCGACACTCCTTTGCAGATGCACAAGCTGTTGTCCAAGGATGGTACAATTTTGATATGGCAAGGCATCACCAGTTCTATCACATGGAATGGTAGGTTTTCATACACGAGCTCCTCCATGCCAACAATGTTGATCACTCCACTATTCCTGTGGAGATTCTTGAAAGAGCAGTTGTTAACCCTTTAACAGTACCAAGCGAACGGCTTGCTGATATCCTGGTGAACTACTACGAACTTCATGGACCGCACGCTTGGCTGGACACTTTTCGCCCCATTGCAATTGGATCACCCAAAGACTCAGATGGAAACCCACTAAGTTCGGATTTGGACCCGGACTGATGTAGTTCTATTGTAATACCAGTGGTTTCCGCCTCTGGTTTTGGTTTGCTTTTGGTTTTATTACTAGGTGGTTTTATTGTTGTAATACCAGTGGTTATCGCCCCTGGTTTTGGTTTGCTTTCGATTTTATTACTAGGTAGTTTTACTGTTGTAATGCTAGTGGTTTCCGCCCCTGGTTTTGGTGTGTTTTCAGTACTGCGCCCTTGGTTTTCTAATACTAGAAGTTTTGCACCCCTTGTTTTCTATGTTAATCCAGCCTTCGGCTATAAAAGGAAGCGCTCTTCTCTGTTAAGCATCGAGTTTTTGGCATTCAGAAAATCTCTATTGTTCTATCTTCTCTTGTTCTGTATATCTTAGTATTCTGCATGCTTGCTGGTAAATGAAAATAAAGCACACATGTTTTCTATGTAAATTCAGCTGCTAAATGAAAATAAAGCACACTTAATGCGGAAACACCGGTTGTTCCACTCTCCCTAAATCACCCAAAGACCCACCATAAGAACTAAGTGCCAAAGCGCTTTAACAGTCTTCCCATTAACTCAATGCTAGGGCATGATGAAGTCTTCTATGGATTTTGGCATCATCCACATTGTATTAAAGAGGGTAAGGGCTGAATCCCAAACCAATCGGGCGTAGGCACAGTTAAGGAAAAGGTGGTCTACTAACTTTGCATCTCTCATCCACATCAAAAAGAAATTGGGGATGACCAGAGATAGCTTTTGCAGATTATCAATGGTGAGGACCCACTTCCTTCCGACCAACCACACAAAAGCCGCAACTCTAGGGGTTGCACCATATCTCCATGAGCGGCAAGTTTTGGCCTTCAACCCTAATTGAGTGCTCCAAATCAGACTATAGGAGTATCGAACCAAAAAGCAACTAGACTGGTGACTAAGCTAGACCATCTCGTCCCAACCCCCTACAATAGGATGATGGCCTTTCAACCAGTCAAGAAGCCGCAACATATCATCCACTTCCTCTCCCCGAAGATCCCTCTTACAGTCCTATATAGGGGAGCCCAAACCACTTAATCCCCACATAAAATAACACTGATCGACTGTAATGTTTTTCAACGGGAGTAGGCTAGGTAATTTGGGATACTCCACCATTAGTGGCCTTCCACCACACCACAAGTCCTCCTAAAAGCGGATGCACGACCCCCACCCAAGGCAAAAGACACCCCCTCCCTGAATTTTGGGAGAAAACTTTGGATTACTTTCCACAACCCCGACGCCCTATATAAGAAGGAATCCTTTATCTCTCCCCCCTAAAGCCTCCCTTCCTCTATCCCAAATTTCCATTACCATTTTCCAAACAAGGCTTGATTAACATCCCCCAAGAGTTTGATTCCCACACCCCGTCCTCCAAAGGCTGACAAACCTTGGCCCATTTAAGGAGATGGAGTTTTTGCTTTGTCTCTGCCCCTTTCCACAAGAAGTCCCGCCGAAGTTTCCCCAACCTCTCCAAAATCGACCTTGCCATTTAAAGAGGGACATGAAATAAAGGTGCATTTTTGAGAGGGCCGCCTTTTTAAGCATAAGGCAGCCTCCCAATGAAAGGTAATGAGGCTTCCATGTCGCCAGTTTCCTGTCCACTCTTTTGATCACCTTGCCCCAAAAATGTTTAGCCGATTTTCCAATGCACAATGGAAGCCCGACATAAGTAGAGTGGACTCTACCGACACCATACCCAAAAACTGAAGCCAACCTCTCAACTCCCTCGAAAGTAATATCTATTCTTAACAACTCTCTTTTTGAATAGTTAATCTTCAAACCCGAGATCGCCTAATGTTACAGATAATGTTCAAACCCAAGGCGGTTACAGATAATGTTACGGATAATGTTAAACTCCCTCGAAAGTAATATCTATTCCTAACAACTCTCTTTTTGAACAGTTAATCTTCAAACCCAAGGCGGTTACAGATAACGTTTTGTTCCAGCTGGGGAATGGCTCCTCGATTCCATTTTGGGAGGACCATTGGATCGGGGACAGTTGTTTGCGGGACTCTTTCCCTTCTATCTTCCATTTGGCTACTCAGCAAAATAGACATGTCAACTGTTTCTTCTCCCTATCAGACTCTGCCACCGTTTGGGATATCCGTTGCCGCAGAAACCTTCACGACTGGGAGGTGATTCTTTTTGCTGACCTCCTCTCCCTCCTGGCCGGGGCAAATCCTTCTACATCTGAAGCTGATAAGCTTGTGTGGTCCTTAGACAAATCGTCCACCTTCTCCGTTAAATCCCTGTATTCCAACCTCATCCAATCCCATCAGCATGTCGCGTCGAACCCCCATTTCATCTGGAAATACCCCATTCCCCCAAAATATATTTGTTTTGCCTGGCTGGCCTCCAAGAATCGGATTCTCACAGTGGATAACCTCATCAAGAGGGGTATGCAGCTCCCCAATATATGTCTGTGTTGTATGAACAGTGACGAATCTATGGATCATCTTCTCGTTCATTGTCCGCTGGTTTCCCTGGTTCGCCAGGACTTCCTCTCTCGCTTCGGAGTCGCTGCTTGTTCCCCCTCATCTGCTTCCGCTCTTCTTGCATATTGGCATAGCTTCAAGCTGGGTAAGGTGAAATCCAAGGTTTGGAAAATGGCAATTGTGGCCATCCGGTGGGCTGTCTGGAAGGAGAGAAACAATAGATGCTTCAACAACTCTCATGGTTCGGCTCAATCTATCGGTTCGAATGCTAAAAAGCTTCTAATTGAATGGGCATCGATTGTGCCTTCCCTAGCTGGTTTCGATTTCTCTTTTTAGGCCTTTAGTTTTCTTTCTTCGCTGTTTCTTTCTCCTGCTATCTCAGCAGTCCGCTTGTATCTTTTTTCTCATTTTTAATATATTTCCGTTACTTTAAAAAAAAAAAAAAAACCTGAGATCGCCTCCAAGCACCACACAATTTTCGTCAAGTTTTCCACCAACTCATTATCTGCCTTGCAAAACTGATTGTGTTGTTAACAAATTGAATATGGGAGACCAAAGGGCTTGAGCTTGAAACTCTGAATCTGTGAATAAGGCCGCCTCCTACTCTTTGATCAACAATTTGCTCAAAAACTTCGACCACCACTACAAACAAAAACAGGGATAACGGATCCCCCTGTCGGAGGCTCCTCGAAGCCCAAAAGATCCGTGGAGCCCCATTTACCAGCACAAAAAAGGAAGCTGATTTGACACACTCAAGCATCCAAGCCCTCCACTTGGGACTGTATCCTAACCTCCCAAGCATATAGTCTAAGAAATCTAGTCAACATGATAGTAGGCCTTCTCGATATTCAGCTTGCACTCAACTCTCGTTGAGCCTTTATAATTAATGCACTTATGAGCATTGAGAGCGGTATCTATGATCTGCCTACCCACAACAAACACACCTTGGCTAACTAATATAACTTTAGATTTTAGTGATAATCTTATAGCGCCCCCTTGGATGAGACTGATAAGCCTAAAGTCCTTTAACTTAGTCGTGCCTTTAACCTTTGGAATAATAGCAATTAAGAAAGCTCCAAGTTCCTTTGACAGCCGCCCTCTCTCTCAAAGAATTCCAAGACAACGCTTACCAGATCTATTTTCACCACGCTCCAAAAGACTTGGAGAGAAGTAATCGGAAATCCATTTGGACCTAGGGCCTTGTCCCTCCCAATAGAATCCACAACTTCTTTGATTCCATCCTCAGTCACTAGATGTTAAAGAGCCTCCACATTCATTGAGGATAATTGATTGAACTGCAAATTGTCCAATCTTGGCCTACTCCTGGCATTGCTATTCAGCAAGTTCTTGTAGAAATGCGCAATGGCTTCATAGACTTGAGCCTTCTCAACTCTTATCCCATCCACTTCGATGCTTACTCTTCTGTTATTCCTGGCCCTAGCACCAGCAACAGAGTGGAAGAAACTCATGTTTTTGTCCCCTTCTTTTAATCACACCACATGCAAATGCTGCCGCACTTGATTTCCTCCTCTTTAACTCGATTCGCCTTTCTCTATCCGAATCTGATAGGACACCTCCTCCTTTCAGTCCAATGAGTGAATCTCCTTTAGGATGCTCTCGACTTCAGCTTACCTACTCCCTAACGTCTCCCTCTTTAGAAATGGTAGCTTTTATTAAGAACAAAGAGAAAGCAGAACAATGGATGATGAGAATTCATCCAAAACAAAATGCAAAACAACCCCAATTCCTCACAATGTCCTCAAACCCTTAACAAACATTAAGATCCTTTCCCTCCAAAGAACCCATCTCTTAGTCCCACTTAATACTGCCTCTGACAATTCCACTTTATTGTTATATAAAAAAAAACCCGTTATTATGCCCAGCCAGGCGGCAAAGGTCAATGCAATACTGCGTTATGGACCCTGGACTAAATACAATATACTAATAAAATAATATATTATTTTATTAGTTCACGTACTTGTATTGATGTGTTAGCGAGTCTGACTTTCAAAGCAAACCATGTCCAAGACCTTGTATGTGTGCTTGGCACTGTTACTTGTGTCCATGTCTAAGTTGCATAGATGACATATAGGACCAGACAAATGCTTCTTCTAGTACTTTCCAAATGAATTTATAAGGTCTGGGGTTTCATACTCAAACACAAAATCTGTTCTTACCTTCTTTTGGAAAGCAGTTTGCTGCATTGTGGTATTATTTAGTGAGGTTTCAGCATTTTCAAGGCATTTAGTGATTTTAACTTGTGTTGTGTGTAGGTAATTGGCTCAATCACCGACAAGGACCGGATTCCTGGCATTGATATAGCTCTCCGTGATGGAGAAAAGTGGATGTTTGCGGGTCATGAAGTGGTGGTGATGGAGACCCCTGGTCATACACGAGGTCCAACTCTAGTGGTTGCTCTAGATTATAATACAAATTCTTTCTGAGAGACAGTTAACTTGCTTAATATTTGATGGAAAGCACGCTTTTTCTTTCTTTTTCCTTTTTTTTTTTTTTTTTTTTTTACCCCTTGTAGTAGATTCCCATAGATAAAAGATTGAAACAAACAGATCCTTTTTTGTTTTCCATTTGTTATTCGTTTTCTTGTTAATAGCATTCTACATATCCTCCTTTTCCATTCATTCTTTTCTCCTGTTTTTCCTCCCTTCCTTTCCTTCTTTTTTTTTTTTGGTGGTCTTAAGCTTGTGAGAACAATAGTATGGGGTATAAACAGTGTTTTAATTGTCGGCGATAATATCATTTTATCACCAATAATATTGCTGTCGAAGGAGCTGCGACAACGAACACCACTTATATCTTTTCTCTTCCAAATGTCGTCGATATTATCGCGATATTATCACTAGTATTAATAAAACATCATTTTATCGCCGATATTTGTGCTTATCTACCACAAAAGTCGAGAGTTATTGATAAAATGGTCGATATTTTCGATGTATGGATGTCGACACCCGCAAGACAGCAAGGACCGTAAATACCTCCAAAATAATGAAAAAAATCGAAACATCTTCTATTTTTATTATTATTATTATTTTGGATCTTAGTTGAGCAGAAATTTTCGGCACTTCTTATGAAAGCACGTTGGATTAGAGGTTCGATTTGGTGGAGAAATTGACATTTCCTCGCTAGTTATCTCACCAGCTCGAAAACAAACTGTTGTTTGAATAAACAACTTAAAAATACAAAATAATAGAAAAAATGAGAAAGGGGAGGGAATTTCATCTGAAGCTCCTCTTCTTCTTCTTCTTCTTCTTCTTTATCCGCTGCAACTCTCTCTCTCTCTCTCTCTCTCTCTCTCTCTCTCTCTCTCTCTCTCTCTCTCTCTCTCTCATCTGAAAAATGAGCTAAAAAGGCCATCTCTCCTCTCAATAAACGAGCCTAGAAAAGCTGTTTTATGACATTTTAATAAATGAGCCAGGAAAAGGCTGTTTTCTGACATTTTAATAAATGAGCATGAAAAGGGGTGTTGTCTTTAAAAGGCCTTATATGTTACTCGGACAGTATATGATGCTTGATACACAGGTAGTAAGGAATTGTACACATGGCACCTCTTGATTGGTGGACACTTGCTAAAAAAAAATCTGTTTAAATATTTTTTTAAATAAAATAAAAATATGTTGGATGGTTGGAGGGATCGTTGGGATGAATGGATGTTTGGATGAATGGTTAAATAGAAAAGAAGGTTGTATGATTGGATGGATGTAGATGGATGGATAAATGGGATGGATGTTTGGATGGATAGGATGGATGGATGGATCGATGGGATGGATTGATGGGATGGATGGGATGATTGGGATGGATTGACGGGATGGATGGGATGATTGGGATGGATTGACGGGATGGATGGATGTTTGGATGGTTAGATGGATGTATCTAATAGTTGGATAGTTGGATGGACAAATGGATAGATTGATCGATGAGATGGTTGGATGGGATGGACGGATCTAATGGTTGGATAGTTGGATGGACAGATGGATAGATTGATCGATGAGATGGTTGGATGGGATGGATGGATGTTTGGATGATTGGATTGGATGGGATGGTTAGATAGATGGGATGGTTGGACGGTTAGATGAGCGGATGGATGGTTGGATGGTTGGGATGGGAATGGATGGATGGTTGTTTGGACGGATATGGATAGATGATATGGATGGATGGATGTTTTGATGATTGGATGAATGAGATGGTTCGATGGATGGTTAGATGGATGGGATGGGATGGTTGGATGGATGGATGGGGTGGTTGTATGGATGGATGTTTGGATGATTGATGGGATGGTTGGATGTATGAATGAGATGGTTAGATGTTGGATGGATGGATGGATTGATGGGATTGATGGATGGATGTTTGGATAGATGGATGGGATGGTTGGATGAATGGATGGGATGAATGGATGGATGGTTGGATGGATGGGATGTGATGGTTGGATGGTTGGATCATCATGCATTTGTGTCGTGCTTATATGTTTATTTATGCATTGATGTGTAATGTATGTATACATTGTGCATGTTTGTTTGCTTATTCATTGATTTAATGGGATTTAATCCATTTTGTATTCCTATTGGATTGATTTCTTACGACAACACATGGTTTTAGGCTCCTATTAAATAAAAACTTATTGTGTATGCACTCCATGTACAATTTTTTTTATTACTAAATATGCAAATATCTGTATTTAGACATTTCCTTAAGTTTCACTAAAAAATTCAATCATTTTCCCATTTATCTTCCCCATTTCCGGTTAACGGCGATAACGATATTGTATCTTTATCTCTAGCTAGTGAAACTTGTAGCGATAGCAACAACTCAAACACTGGGTATAAATATAGCATATGGTATTTTTTTTTTTAATGAATGGGAAATGAAATTTTATTAAAGAAAAGGAAAAGGAAAAACAAACTGGACAAAAACTATACAAAACCACCCACGAACAGGCAATCAAGGACACCGGCCCGACTCAAACTAGTTCTATTGATCTTGGCAAAAATATACGAAGGGTAGCCCCCCTAGCTGGCTACCATCCTTTACCAGGATATCGGCACTAGAGTTGGCAGATCTGATCACGTGAGATGTGCAAGTAGGAAACTGAAAGAGAGGAGAACAGCATAGCAGCGTATGAAATCAACCTACAATATATGGTAGTTATGAAATATTTTACAGGTGAGTTAACGTAGTTGTCTTAAACAAATGGCCACAGAATTGGATATATGTTCTATGATAACAATTTTGCTCCACATGCAAAAGATCCCCTTTATAAACCTTTCTTCTTTAGGTAACACAGAAGCAGGAATTCATCTTAGGAAGGAAGATGGTTTGCATGTGGCTGTAGAATATGCAGCTGAAAGGTAAACTCTCACAGAGTAAAGGAAAAAAAGGATTAGTTATAAACCGTCGTGCATTCTACACTTCTGTTCTGGATTGAGAAAGTGCCTAAACAAACTATTGAACTTTAGGGGCTAATAGTAAGACATAAACTACTATATAAGATTTCCTCTAGGGCATCTTTGGATTGCACTGGAAATGGAAAGAAAAAGAAAAGACAATCATTATTTCCGTGAGCAATATTTTCCCTTGGATTCTAACATTAGAGGTCTTGTTTGGATGCAAGTAAAAAAATGTCATATTTGAGACAACAACGGTCACAAAGTTTATTTTGTTATGATGGAAAAGTACAATGATTGCTATTTGGAACCCTTCTTTTTCTTTATTATCCAAACATTTGTAAATGTCATATCAATGGAAAAACTTTTCCATTCCTTTCCTTTCCCTTGGATTCCATGTATCCTGACATGCTACCTCATTCTACAGTCTACACCGACTGATGCTTTTGATCCTATTTACACTAAATGACCACCATGCAGTGATGTTTTGATAGATGCATGAATGATCTTCCTTCACTCCTCTGTTGTGTAGAGGGACTGCTAAGCACAATTAAGTGGTTGTTAACCAACAGGTTGATCTGTTTCAGATTTTTCTTCATAGTAGACGAGTTCAGAAACGTAATTTCATAAACTGGTGCTTTTTTTTGGTCAGGCCTTGAGATTGGCTGGTAACATTGCTGGTACCCTAGACAAGGAGGGTGTTTTGCCATTGATGTTTTTTTATACGTCTCCTTTTCCTATCCCATAATTCATGTTGTATTGTTGTTTCTGTTAAAACAACATTCTTCTTTTAACTAAATAAATAAATTAATTTAAAACAAAAAAAAAAAAAAAAAAAACACACTGTCAGTTGGTTCTTACTTTCAAATGCTCATATGGTTTTTGGAGAAAGATTTCTTGAAAAACTCAAAAGTGGTTGCATTTGTTATTTGAGGGAGCCATGTATATGCAATATTTCTGCTGAGTAACAATTCAATGCATAAAAAGATGGGAAGTCATTTTTCTGTTCTTTTCTTTTATTTCCTTTTTTTTTTTTTTTTGTTGGCTAGGAAAATGAAATTTTATTAAAAGAATAAAAGAGGATGCATGAAGTACCAAAGATTGAGCACAAATGAAGCCCCTGCAAACAAAGGCCCACCAATGAACAAAACCTAGCAAAAAAGTCATAAAGTGCAGCCAAAACTTCCGATAAAAAGTGACAAGAAAACAAAGATATGTAAAAACCAAGAAACGTCGCTGTCTAAATCCCAAATCAGTCCCAACCACGCTTCAATACAGACATAATCCTGCCAAAGAGGTGTTGCAGCTAGCTAATCAAAGTACTCTAGGCAGACAATCTCACAATAAGAAAGAGATAGCAGCCATTGGCCAAGACAAAGACATCAAGTCAGAGAAAGAACCAACGGAACTAAGACCCTTGTGCCTTTCATAAAAACCGTTTCTTATCGACTGTCCTAATTCGACTTAGACTTTTATGTGAGGGATGGTTCCCACCCTCTTTGATTGGTTCAAATAGGCAGCAGAACCTACATCTGAGTATGGTGTCCTCCATCTCCTTGATTGCCCACCTATAAATATGAACTAATCAATGGGTGTCAGTCTCCATCGCCTGTGCTGTGCAGCAACAGCAGCCGTACATCGTCTTTCTCCCTCCTGGGTCCCGCGTGGTGACCTTCTGTTATCACATTAGGGCATTAGCATTCCTCATCAGTCTTTATGTTTTCTAATCACTCAACTCTTAACCATCCAAAACAGCATCTACTCCATCAGATCTTAGAAAGTTTACTGGATTAGAAAAATCCCCAAAATACCCTCCAGAAATTGAAAAAGAAAACTCTAAATCACCCTCTTGTTTCTTTATTTCTTGTGGTATCTTGTGTTCAGATAGATGTCATCAGCTTGAGCCAAAAGCATTAGAATATCTAATTTCAATTTATTAAAGTATCAATTGAAGGTCTCAGAAGATCTCATTTCCATTTGGTTAAATCTTAATCTTAAACAGGTCACATCAGCTACTACTTTCCAGGATCTGGAGCAATATTTACAGGAGACACATTGTTCAGCTTGTCATGTGGCAAGCTTTTTGAAGGAAGCCCCGAACAGGTCCTTTACTTAATCACATCCACAAGTAAATATGCAACCATGCGCATCTGACAAGATGCATTTCTTGCAAATAACTTTTTCTCTAGAACATGTATTGAATGCATGCGGTGTGTATCAACATCCTTGTCATCAAAAATACCAAATCAGTGGAAGGGAGCACAGCTATTGATGCAAAAGAGAAGTGGAAAGACTATAGTTGTACAACATATTGGTTCACAGCTAGATATGCTGTTTTGTCTCTCTGTTTGCATGCATACAATGACTGGGAAAAATGCATACTCGCTTACGTACGCCGTACAATATATGCGCGTGCACGTGCACTTGATGTTGTTTGTTGTGTGCATGCGTTTGCCTGCATGCTTCTGATCTAATTTTTGTTCCTCTATTCCATATTTTCCCATATAGCATTTAATAAACCCACCCCTTTAATATTTGTAAAACATCTAAATGGCAATGTCAAGCGCAAGTTTGAAGGGCCATCTATTTGCCAGTTGCGATACTACAGGTTTGAAGCAGCTCCATTTAGGAACCTCTTGGTCAAATATCTGTTACATTTGTATCTGAATGAAAATTTTAGACGAGCACTGCATACTTGAGTTTTGATTAACTTCTCTAACTTGAGCTTTCTTAAATTTAATTGTTTCTGTTGTAGATGCTATCTTCACTCAGAAAAATTATTTCGTTGCCGGATGACACAAATATATATTGCGGCCATGAGTACACATTGGTACATGATCGTTTCCCTTAGCTCCACATTCACTCATAAAGTTTCGGTTTCAGTGCTTCTCTTGTGTACTTCTGACTAAACAAAAACCATGCTGGCTTTGATACTGTACAGAGTAATGCAAAGTTCGCACTGTCTATAGAGCCTAAAAATGAGGCACTCAAAGCCTATGCCGCACATGTAACCCATCTCTGCAGTAAGGGCTTGCCAACGGTAATTTCTAGGACCTCATTAAAGAGATGTATTCTGGAAACTTCCTTGTAGATACAACTGAGGGCCCATTTGGTTACCATCAAAGTTCTGTCCGGATAGGCTATTCTGGACACATTTGTCCAGCTAAGGCCTGTCTGGAGCTTGCATGGATAGGTTATTCCTATGTATTGATTGTTGTTTGTCAAACACCCTGGAATGAGGATGGATGGACAAGTACATGTGGCTCTTGTACGCATTTGGCATATTGGCACATGTTCACATGCAGGGCATGTAGATTGATATTAGCATGCGACACCACTGTTGTCAATATCGTTATCATATCACAAACTGTAACAGTGGTCGAATCGTATCGAATCGAAAATCAGAAGTTTTTTTTTTTCTGATTTATTTATAAAGATAAAGAAAAAGTCCAAAAAATGTAAATAAATCAGGAAAAAAAAAAAAAAAACTCATAAATCAACCATTTCCCATCAATACGCACCAAGAAGAGTAACACATATAGGGTGATATATCAATTGAGAACATGTATATAGTATACATATCATGATAGTAAATGATTCTTATCATTTTCCCCTTTTTCTTTCAAGAAATTTACCTTAAAAAATGTACATGAGTCCTTTAATAGTTTTGTTCTTTTCTATCTTGAGTGTAGAATCGCATTGGAAAAAACGGCACTCAATTACCTGACTATATAAAAAAAAATGTCGCGTTTCTTTGTTTTGGGTTTTCAAATATCAAAATCCCCAAGTCTCCTCTCTCTCTCTCTCTCTCTCTCTCTCTCTCAAAAGACAATGAGAATATTTTTAATAGGGGAGGACCTTTCTATTATTTTCTAAGCATAAGGGTAAAAAGAAAGAAGAAAAGGTGAATAAAAAATGAAAGTTTGATTTTTTAATGTATTTTTGGGCCCATTCACAGAGTCTACTATTAACATACAATTTGTATGATACAATACAATAATCATTAGATTCATATGATTGGTAATGATAATTGTACAATTATTTATGAATCAAATCTATGATATGAATCGTATGATTCACGATGAATCGTGAATTATACAATTCGAATAACACTGCACGGCACATATTTATGTTGTTTAAAGATGCACGGTGCCACATTTGGGATGCTTGAAGGTGTATATGTGTGCTCTACTCATGCAGCAGATGTGGGATCCATCATCCATGAAGGGTGGATGTGGCATATTTGTGGTGTTTGAAGACCGAGTCTCACTTGTGGCCCATGTGCCATGCTTGCATGCAAGAAATAGATACTCCTTCCTATAACTGTGGAGGATCAGCTTAAACCAAATTCGTATCCCAATTTTCTTATGAAATCTAATGGTCACTTTATTAGATAGCATTATCTTCAATTTTATCAGAATTCACACTCAAGGGTGATTGGCAAACCATGGATAGTGCTGCTATCCAGATAATACTATCTGGGAAGAATTTTTTAGCTAACCAAACAGGCCCTAAGAAATGTCCCTTTGTTCCAGTCTCTCTTTGTTGTCTGTGAGTCATTATGGGGTTCTAATTTTCTGGCTAACAATCACCCATAATTGTACATGAAAGAGTGGCATTTCCATCATGTATTCAGAGTTTGACTTTTATTTTTGTTTTTAGATTCCAACGACATTGAAGAGGGAGAAGTCATGCAATCCATTTCTCCGCACTTCAAGCATGGAAATCAGGTTGTCGTTGAATATACCGGCCACTGCAGATGATGCACAAGCATTAGGTGTCATCCGTAAAGCAAAGGATAACTGGTGAAGTAGAGAATTTGTTTCATGTATATGGAATGTGCTGTGTTTCATGGAGGAACAGAAGTGGTGATATTTCAGGTGTGAAGGTATTTTTTTTTTCTGTATGCTTCCATCTTCATTAATATAGAAATTTCATCATTATGGGGCATGAATATGAATTTGTCCCCACATTCAACTCACTACCACAAGAAACCTGACACATTGAGTTGTGGACCACAGTTTTTGTTTCTAGTATTCATCATAATAATTGCAAATTTTGTTAAATACTTTATGATAAATACAAAAAGAGAAAGTACACAGTGCTAAATGCAAATGTCTAAGTTAGTCATCAAGTACGCAAAATCCATACATATAGCAAGACGCATGTACATAATCTGCACCATTCTTCTGTTGGACCCTCCAATGGATGATCCTAGTAACTGATCGAACGACTTTTGCTCTGAATCTCATACATGTATCCATGTGTACCAAGGCTAGAAGCTTGATAAGTAGCTTAAATATTAATGTTTGGCATTGGATCCTGGACCAATAGAAACTGTTTGTCTTTTCTTTGTTAAGACATGCATGACTTTTCGTAAGGAATCTCATTTTCTTTTGAACTTTGTATTACTAATTTACATTATGATCATCATCATTATGTACATGCGTTTGAACCGGGGTGCAGTGTAACGTCTTGGAAAAATCCATACAAAGACCCGAGTTCCACCTCAGGCAGAAATCGCTCAGGACCAAACCCTTTAGAAATTAGACGAAAATTAATCAAGTGCTAAACTAAATTATCTGTGAAATTAGCTTGAACCACTTTAAATATGAACTACAAGACCCAAAACATGTAGAATCGTTGACGTTACATTACCCTGAAACTTAGAATCAATCTCAAAACTCGGTTGCTCTCGGGAGCACACCGAAACTCCGTATCGGACCTGTACCGCACGTCGAAAGTCCGATTACCGCAGAGACTATACGAATATGACCGCCTTACTGGACTTGACGACCATCTCAGAAATCAAGTCCAAGATAGTATCTAGAAACGCACAACTTTAGCCTGAAGCGAAGTGTGTGAGAAACGCGAATATCTTTAGAAAATGTACTCAGATTTAAGTAAACTGGGTCGTTCGCTTGCGGGCCAATTCTAAGGTTTCAGACCGTCAGAATCTGACCCAAATATACCCTCGGATCAGGAAAATTTCATACGTAGGTCAGTGTACTTGTGGCCCTGATCGAGTGACGATGACCGTTGAACTGAATCTGGTCCTCTGCGGTCGTTCCGTAAATCCGATCGGACCGAAAACTTAACCCGACCTAGATCCAATGTTAGGGAACTTTTCCCAGATCGTATGCAGAAAATGGGCCTCCAAATGTGCTCCGTTGGACCGAAACAGCCACTCTTTGGCTATAACCTAAGTATACCATGGCCCTGGGGCCATTCCCTTCAGTTCTGGGCCTATATAAGGGCCTTTACCCACCCCTTTCTCATTCCATACGAATTCTAAACCCTAAGAGAGAAAAGAGAGAGAAAGTAAAGGAGAAAGTGGAGAAGTGAGAGAGCGAGTGTGAGATAGTTCCTGGGATTCGATCCCACTACTCCACGTACGTAACTACCGCTTCCGTGTCGTTATACCGGAGATTCTGATTCCGTTCTTGGGTAAGAAACCCTAACCCTAACCTGCTTTAGGAATCCAAATACGTAGATCGGTGAAATAGCTAACCCGTTTTATTGATTAGGTATTCAAAGTCTAGTTTACAAGGCGAGAGTTTTCAAACTGAATCTGTTACGAGTTTACCGGCGAAAGGTGCGGACTATAAACGTTTAGGTTATGGTTTTCAAGGCTGTCAATGTCGGTTAATGATTTATAACTAACTTGGTTGCCATTTCTCATGCTAGATACGATGTTTCCCTCGCTTTACAGATATATATGAACTATGTTGAATATAGTATAATTCATGTGTTTGTAAAAATGTTTGAATGGGTATGGAATTTGGATTCGTGCTTGCCATGATTATCCGTCGTGCATATATGATTGTTGTATATGTGACAACTCCTTGGTGAAAGGATTTGCCCTAATGCATGTTATGACCAACATACGCCATGTATGTTGAAGTGTGTAGTCTAAGTGTTTGTAAAAATGTTTGAATGAGTATGGAATTTGGATTCGTGCTTGCCATGATTATCCGTCATGGATATATGATTGTTGTATATGTGACAACTCCTTGGTGAAAGGATTTGCCCTAATACATGTTATGACCAACATACGCCATGTATGTTGAAGTGTGTAGTCTAAGTGTTTGTAAAAATGTTTGAATGGGTATAGAATTTGGATTCGTGCTTGCCATGATTATCCGTCATGGATATATGATTGTTGTATATGTGACAACTCCTTGGTGAAAGGATTTGCCCTAATACATGTTATGACCAACATACGCCATGTATGTTGAAGTGTGTAGTCTAAGTGTTTGTAAAAATGTTTGAATGAGTATGGAATTATGATTTGTGCTTGTTATGACTATTGATCGCTAATACATGATCGTTGTATATGTGGCTACTCCTTGTGAAAGGACTAGCTATAGTATGTGTTTTTAACGAATTTATTACCTGTATGCAATATGTGTGGTCTAAGTGTTTGATAAAATGCCTGAATGAGAAAATGCTTGGTGTAATGTACTTACTGAGGGTGTTGAGATAGGATTCTCAATTCTCTTATATATGGTTACAGTTTCTTTTATGCAACCTATCTTACTACTATGTGATTTACAGATGAATGCCTATGTATGATGACATGGGTGGTATGTGTTTGTTGAAATGCTCGAATGGGATTTATGTTTAGATTTGGTTGTCACATGCTGTCTTGGAATATCACATGTGGATGCTATTAGTTGGAGTGTGATTGGGGCTACGATGTAGTCCAGGCAATCGGTAATGGTTTATGATCGGTGGTCGTACTGCTTAACCACAACGGATACGTCTGATGAATCCGAGTCGTACGCTGTTTGTTGACAGTGGTTAGGCCACGCGGAATACTTACGCACTCCATGTCGATCAAGTCAATGTACGCTCGTACCAGTCGAGCTTGTCAAGTAACCCGATTGGCCTAATGTATGTTCACCATGTATGGACGCTACTTCTTGAATCTAAGGTACCAATTTACCAGTGAAAAGCCCGTTTAACCTTGGTACCTCGATCCGCTAAGACTCATGAGCAGACATGGTGGTATGGGACACCGTGGCCGAGCTGTCGGCCTACGCTGGGGCGACGAGCCTCCCCATAGTGTCCAGTGAGCAAACCAACTCGTGAGTCGAATACGGTGGTATGGGACACTGTATTCGAGCTGTAGGCCTACGATCAGGCGACGAGCCCGTAGTGACCTCAAGTATACTCTAAGACTACGTTAAGGCGACGAGCTTTTCCGTAGCGACCTCGAGTATAAATCAGGCTTGCGCTGAGGTGACGAGCCGCTCCGTAGCTACTTGGAACTATTCTTCGTATGTGATTAACTAGGATTGACGACCCTAGATGGATCAATGTTTTGGTAAATGATATGAAGGGAGGTACCTTAGTTTCCCAATCCTGCTGTATGAATATGCCTAATTAAGAACTTGACTAATCACGATCATGCACCGCACCGCATGTGTTTTGGCGAGGAAGCGCACGTTTCGGGAGGATGCCATGCGCGAACGTGAGATGAAGTCGCTGAGGGAGTGTAGGCGAGGGCATGCATCATTATCGCATACCATTCTTGCATTAACAAGAGTAATCTAGGACATGATTGTTGTACTGCTTTATCATTACTGCTTAACTGAATTGATAACATATTAACCTTTGCCTTATAGTTCCACTGAGTTGATCACTCACTCCTACTCTGGGACGGTGTTTTAAAACACCAACCAGACTTTGTCTTAGTTACAGATGATGGCGCAGCTTATGAAGTGGAGCCTGATTTTTATGACGACGAGGAGTTCTCGTATATGCAGTATTCTGGCGGGTTCATGTAGGCCGCATTCTGATCGTCGGGGCTATAGGGATTTCATGATGTAGACGGACCTACACATTTTGATATTTTGTATTTTGAAACGATACATGTAATTATTTAACCTGGAACATGATTATACTCTGGAGACGCACCACCACTTATATGTTTTATACATACCTATCATGGTCTTCCGCTTGCGTAATTTAACTGTCTCTGGGGTATGATATGCTGATTTGGTATAATCCCACTCATGTTTAGTGTACTAACACGGATAACATTTAATCATCATTATCCATGTTGCATAGGTGGTGCGTTGGAACTCGGGAGTTGAACTTCTGCTCGACCCCCGATTTTCAGGGCGTTACATGCAGTGAAGGGGGAGTAGTCTTTGAACCTCCTGGAGCATCCAGCTTCCTTCTCCAGTCGTGCTTGTAGGAACGGAGGACCAGGTGCGACATCTCTCTTCGAGTGTAGCTCCCCTGTGCAAGAGGGGGTACGGATGCTGGTCTTATTCAATGTGACCAAGGATGGGTAGGCTCGGAGCACGGTTGGCCAGGGGGACCTCATCATCCAAGAAGAGCAATGTGTTGGGAGCCTAGAGCTGCAGGAATCACTTCTCGTTGGAGAACTGTCTTGCAAAGCTTTGGACATCTCTTTGTTACGAACTTCTGTGGGAAGTGGTGAGGATGGGTGGTATACGACATTGGCGATTACTGATTCCATCTCCAGCCTCGGGGAAGGGGACTATATTCCCATGGCAAGAGGTATCACTGGATTAGGGAAGCATTGGAGCATTTTGGGAGGATGGTAGGGGTCATGTTCAGGGACTGTGAGGAGGATTACATAAGCCCTATTTCAGATTGTTGGAGGGAAAGCCACAGAGCCCAAACTCTTAGACAAATTGAGAGTCTTAGAGCACCAAAAGGGTGTAGAGAATTAAAGTGTCTCATTTGCTCGATAAACTATGAGCTGGAGCAGTGTCCAGCAGTGGGGGGAAGGGTAGAAAGAGAAGAGGCGGTGGTTGATGTGGATAGTTAGCTAGAACATAAGGGCCTAAGGGTGTTTGCTTGCCCCTGAAACGAGTCCGAATAAGGGATCTGTGTAGGCGTTTTAAGGCGCAGACTATGGCTTTACAAGAAACCAAAATACATTCAATGAGCTAATAGATAATCGATACAATTTTGGGAAGTAAGATGAAGGACTAGGTGGCATTGGCTGTTGCGAGTTTGGCTGGAAGAGTGGTGGTGATTTGGGATTCTGCTATTTTGGTGAAGGATTGATGATGTGGTCAGTTCTGCCTCTATCCTTATCCGGGATGTGTTTCTGATTTTAGGTGGGTTTTTACAATGGCGTACGGCCCAAACTCTCCGAGTCAATGTGTGAAGCTATCAGAAGACTTGGATGGAGCCCTTAAGAAATGGGGTTGCCGTGGTATGTCCGGGGTGATTTTAATGTTACCAGGTTTTCTTTTCAGGTGGTCGGACCACTCGCAACATGCATAAGTTTTTGGATTGGTGTAGAGGAGTGACTTAGTCGATCTTCTGATGGGAGATGCCAATTTTACGTGCTCCAATGGACAAGAAAGGAATAGGTCAAAGCTTGATTTTTTTTATTTTTTTTTTTGCTCGAGTGGACAGAAAGGTTCCCTTTGGTTAGGTGCGGCCTTCCGAGGCCCATTTTGGATCACTTGCAATTTTGTTGGAGGTGGAGGACGATTGGGGCACTTCTCTGTTTATATTTGAGCTCTCGTGGCTTGAAGTTGGTGGTTTTACCGATTTGGTAAAGGAGCGGTGGGAGTCATTCTCGGTGGAAGGCCATCACAGTTTCTTGTCGTTACAGAAAGTAAAACTTCTTAAAAGGCAAGCTTAATAGATGGAAAAAGGAGGTGCTTGGGAGTTGGGAGTGAGTTGGGCTCAATTCTTCATGACATCCAAGTGCTACATATTAAGGAAGAGGGAACAAAGTTGTCAGAGGAAGAAAAGTCTTTGAGGGATTTTCTTTCTCTTGAGTACAAAAATTGTTTGAAGGAAGAGGAAGTTAAATGGCGGCAACGATTTAGAGCTATGTGGCTCAAGGAGGGGAATGGGAATATGAAGTTTTTCCATGGATTAACTAGTGCCATAGCAAGGAATAACAAGATCCATAGTGTGGTGGTGGATGGTGGAAGGGTAGAGGAGACATGTGATGCAATTGTCCAATTATACAAAGATCTCCTTACAAGAGAGAAGTGGGATAGGCTGAGGCTTGACTACCTAGCTTTCTCGATGATCTTTGAAGAAGTAGCTTCTCTTGAGAGGCCAATTTCCGAGGAGGAGATTAAGGCGGCGGTGGATGCATTGGGGAGGGACAAGGCGCTAGGGTTGGACAGTTTCCCCTCGGCATTTTTTTTTCAAGTTTTTTGGGAGATGGTAAAAGGTTATGTGATAGCTTTCATTGTTGCATTCTTCAAATGTAGCGGGCCTTCGTCTAAAGTGAGTACCTCATTTATTGCCATAATCCTGAAGAAAGATAGAGTAGAATGCTTGCGTGACTTTAGACCCATAAGTTTGATTGGAGCACCCTCTAAAATTCCAGCAAAAGTTTTGGACACAAGGTTCCAATCGATTCTCGGGCTCGTCATCTCCAAAGGTCTAAGGGGGCATTTGTAGAAGGAAAACAAATCTTGAACAATGTGTTGATAGCTTACGAGTGCATCAGTTATTGTCACAAGGAAGGCAAGAAAGGCATAGTCTGCAAGCTCAACATTGAAAGCACGCGATCATGTTGTTTGGAATTTCTTAGACTACATGCTGGGTCGGTTTGGGTATGGAGAGAGATGGAGGAGATGGATTTAGGTGTGCATAAGGTCGACCAAGTTTTCAATCCTACTCAATGGATTGTCAAAGGGTTTTTCAAATCTTCGAGAGGGCTTAGGTAGGGGGATCCATTGTTGTCAGTCATATTTATGGTAGTAGTTGAAGCCTTATGCAAGATGCTAGACAAAGGGGTTATCTGTGGGCCTTATAAGTGGGTTTAGGGTTTTTCAATTCTCTTTTGTGATGTGGATGTGGCTGAGGTGGACATTTAAGGAAAATTATTCGATGCTTCGAAGTGGTGTCTAGCCTAAGGGTGAATTTCCCCAAAAGCGAAATGTTGGGCATTGGCATTTGAAAGGAGTGGAGGCACCTGCAGAGGTGTTTGGTTGTAGGGCAGGGTCATTTCCTTCTTCATATCTAGGTCTCCCTTTATGCATAGAAAGCCTGTGAAGCATTTGTGGGACAATGATTGAGAAAGTTGAAAGGAAATTGTCTTCATGGAAACACTGGCATCTCAGGGGTAGGTTAGCGCTAATCAAAATAGTGTTATTGAATCTCCTAATTTACCTCTTGTGCCTATTCTGTGCCCGAAGGATGTTTTGAAAAGGCTGGAGAGGCTAAGACACAATTTTTTGTGGCAATGTGTAAAGGAAAAGAACAAGTTCAATCTAATGAAGTGGGAAGAGGTTTGTAAGCTGTCTAGGGAAGGGTGTGCAGATATAAGTTGGAGGTAATAAATGTAGTGTTTCTGGGTAAGTGGCTTCGGAGGTTCTACAAGGAAGAAGGCTCCCATTGGAAGTAATAGCCAGGAAGTATGGAGTTAAGGAGGGTGGTGGTGGATGAATCTTCTTTGTACAGGGCAACGAGATTGTGGAAAGCGATCATCAAGCTGGGGAAAAGGTTTAGGGAGGGAACTAGGTTCTCATTAGGCGATGGGAAGAAGATTGGGTTTTGGGAGGACGTTTGGTTTGGCAATCGAACTTTGTGCTAAGACTACCTGAGGCTGTCTAGCTTGGCCCGGATGCAGATGTTACTATTGCTCATTGCTATTTTGTTACCATTATTGGGGCGGTTTGGACCCCCCTTACTGTAGGAACCTTTTGGAATAGGAAGTGATCGAGTTCATCAGCTTGTTGAAACAACTCCATTGAATTAGTCCCTCTACAATAGCTATAGATTCGTTGATTTGGAGTAAGGATGAGTTCGGGCAGTTTTCAATCTGATCTTTTTTACAGGTTGTTTCTTGGGTTACACTTCCGAAGTAGTGTTCACCTCTTTCCTTTGGTTCTATGGGGCTCCTCCCAAGGTTGCTGCGTTGGCATGGCTGGTAGGTAGGCATAAGGTTCTTGTGATCATTAATCTTTGTAAGAGGAGGATGATGATGATCACCAATGCCTGCCTACTTTGTTTGTGGAATGGGGAATCGGTCATCCATTTCTTCATTCACTAACCTTTTGTTAGGGAGCTGTGGGAGAGATTCTTGGGTATCTTTGGTGTCGCTTGGGTGATGCCAAAGTCAATCAAGGAATTCCTTTTGTGCTGGCATCATTGTTCGGAGTATCCCCAATATTATCTATAATGTCCCCAATATTATCCATATGTCTAGCTTGGTGATACCAATAACAATGGTTGTACTAGAAATTCTAGGTATCAACGACATATCGCTCAGTATTGTCAATGTATCGATATCACCGATATTTCAACCTATGTAAATTCCAAGTGCTGCTTGTATTGCCAATGTATCACCGATATTTTTGATTGTGTAAATTCTAGGTTGTCGCTTGTATCACCAATATATCGATATGACCAAAAATTTGTTTATTAAAAAGATTTCATTTCAATTTTTTATGGGCATATGGTTGTATGATGAAATGCATGTTTGTATGTGTGTAAATGCATGCATGCATGTATGTATGGATGGTTGGTTGGATGGATGGATGTGTATGTGTGTGCTTGTGCGTGTGCGCACGCGCCTGCAAAGTTGGATGTATTGATGAATCATGCATGTGTTTGTATGTATGTATGTATGTGTATGCATGGATGGATGGGTCCACCATTTTCCCCCTGTTTCCCCAATGTTCCCCGAGTGAACGATGCATGCTTTTAGGCCCCATTAAACAGAAACTTATTATTTGATTAATAAATATACAAATATGCATCTTTTTCACTATTATTTAATTCTTAAATATGCAAATGTGTATTTTATTATCTCCTGAAATATCATTGAAAAATTCCACCATTTTCCCCATGTTTTCTTGAGTCAGCCTTACATGCTTTTAGACTCCCATTAAAGATAAACTTATTATGTATGTGTATTTTTTGCAATTATTTGATTCCTAAATATGCAAATATATATATTTTAGCATCTCTTTAAGTTTCATTGAGAAATTCCACCATTTCCTCATTTTCCTTAATGCTTCCCTTAGTCAACAATACATTTCCAAGTATCAGCAATAATATCGGCAATATCGATACATGTTTCCGTATCCCCAGCCAATGATACATGCAACGATACCATTGCTATGAACACTACTTGGCGTGAGGGTGGGATTGGGAAGAAAGGAAGAAGGTTGTGGAGTTTGGCTTTTATTGGACAGTCTTTGGGCCTTATTGGAAGAAAGGAACAAATCATCGTTTGCGCAATCTCAATGGGACAGTGTCAAAGGTTTTAAGGCAGGCTAAATTGGATGTAATGATTGGGCCTCGAACTCGATCGCTTTTGATGATTGTGTTCTCTTCTAATTCTTGGGTTGCTTTGTAATTCTTTTGGTCGTCTTGCCTTTTGATCAATAAAATCGTAACCTTTCAAAAAAATCTTTATATAAAAAAGGGTTTGATTTAAAGCTTTCCAGCTTCCCTAATTCCTGTGAGGGCAGAAATCACATTTCGGAATCGATTGAATTCTCAAGATATGATAGGCCTCTCTAGATAACTCCACTTTGAAAGACGTAATCTATCTCTGGCTCTGAGTGTAAGGCACTTGTGATGGAGAATAATTTTCATTTTAAACATTGCAGTTAGATGGTGACCAGATGAGACAAACATGTGAGACCAAATGCTGGATGACATGCATCAAACATGGTGGGAGAATTCACTGTCATCATATCAGCAAGAATGGAGATCTTAGTTACTAAAACCAGCACAAAGCAACAGAGCGATAGCTAAGCCAACAAGTAGAAACGTGACTCGGGCATTAAAATTAAAAGATTTTAAGACTTTGACCAGACTTTGTAAACTGAGGGATGGTCATTAAAAATTCCTGCACATATTAATCAGGATCCTAACTTGAAAAAAGAATTAGGAAGACAGGACGTCCCCATAGCTTGATTAGAGGAAATTGTAAATGGCAGCTTTGTTATGATTTAATTCGGCAGCGACAGTGAAATTAGTAGCAATCTGATGGGGACATCATGCACATGCCCCCTCTACGCACGTATTCGAGGAGGCGAGCCCCACTTCGATTTGGATCGACGATGACATCTTTAGAGGGTCTCATAATTAGGGGGTTGCGTTATGGAGCATTGGAGTGGACCCGATCATCACATAGATTCTACCATCGGATCTCATGATCGTGGCCCACTACTTTAGATGATATAGGATTTTGAGTTTTGACTATTTTTGTTATTAGAAACTTCATGAACGGCTTTGATTGTTTAGATTAGTATTTATTTGCTTTAGCTTTGGTATTAGTGCGTGCACATGGCGCAAGGGTAATTCTATCTTTTTTGAGTTTAGGGTTTTCTTATAAATATAGCAATCCCATGTAGGTATGGCAATGATATTTTATGAATAAAAGTTCATGCGTTTCTTCCTCTCTCGCTCTTTGGGTTGAAGAATCGAATTGGGTGCGAAGCCCTCCCTTCCTCGAAGGGCTAACTACCGTGGTGCGAAGCCACATTCGCTCTAAATCATCTCCACCTTCTTGCCCACCACATCCATCACCCTCTACACCCCTTCCATCTTCAGATTCACCCACTTTCGTATCCAAGTTTTCTCCTACAACAGTGTATAAACAGATTTTCAGATTCTGGCCCATCTGGGGGGTTGAAACTTCGGTGGAGTACTACGCACATGCCCTGCGACAGATTGACGTGAAACTTGGTATGGAGGTAGCCCATCCCTGGCCGATCTTAGCCTAGAAGTCAGTTTCCGACTTTGTGGGCCCCACACATGTTCGGACGACCTGTCACGCACATGCGTCCAAGCCCCTCTGTTGTCCAGCATGCGTAGCTCATCCCAGGTTCTCTTTTCCCTCTATTTCCTTATCTTTTGACTTTAAAAAACCCTTAATTCAAATCTCTAACCCTAAAGAGTCTCAAATCTCAATTATCCCCAATTTTCAAACCCTAGATTTTCCCCCAAATTGAAACTTAGGGGCTATTTGATTTTTAATTTCCCTGGTAAATACAGGGAAATAAGTAATTATTACTTACCCCACCTGTTTGAAATTCACCGGGAATTACGTTTCGAAAAGCGGTCTATACCATACTTGTTATTACTGATTTAAATATGTGGGCCCTACCATGATATATGTGAGTTATCCACACCATCGATCCTTTTTAAAAAATACATTTTAAGGCATGAACCCAAAAATTAAGAAAATCAAAAGCTCAACTGGACCACACCTTAAGGAACAATGATCATTAAGACGTCAATGGTTGAAAGTTGTTTTCTCCCTGGGGCCCACATTGATGTTTATTTGTCATCCAACCTGTTCATATGGTCACACAGTCATGGATAAAGGGGAAACAAAAATATCAGTTTGATCCAAAACTTTTGGGGTCCTCAAGAAGCTTTCAATGGTAAGAGTTCAATTCCCATTGTTTCCTATGTTGTGGTCCACTTGATCTTGGGATCTGCTTCATTTTTCGGCTCATGCCCTAAAATGAGTTGGCTAAAGGGATGGACGGTGTGGATAAGACACACACATCATGGTGGGCCCCATGATTTAACATTTTTCTCCTCAGGAGACGTGAGGAGTGTTATAAATGAAAGGCGGCGATCAACATCACCTTGGAATTCTAACCAGAAATACACTGGTAAATAATTATTCGCCATTTACCTTGAATTACCTCTGTAATTAGAAAATCAAACGGGCCCTTAGTGAATCTCTTGAGTTGGGAACAATCCTTTGCAAGAATGGATGATTCTTACACTCCTTTGGGCTGGTTTGGTTTATAATTTTATTTGATCCAGCCTTAAAGTTGTGTAGGCTTAGACCCCCATTGATTTCCCTTTTGAATGTTTGATAGTATGTAGGATGTGGAATTTTGTGACTGTTTAAAAGTGGTATAATCTCAAGCTTGATCTCTTGCATTCCATATTTAATTTCATGTCCTACATCACAATCATACATCATCTCCAAAAAAGATGGCCTTACTAGTCATTGCCTTGTTGGGTTGACCTTCGGGGGTACATCGAAGTCGCTTGTAGTCAAAGCTCTTCTCAATTTTACAGCGTTGGGAGCTCAATCATACAAGGTTAGTACTTTTCAGGGGCAGCCTGACGATGATACAGATCAAGAATCATGGAGCAGAAGAATAGCTTCACTAGGCAGTTGGAAACATAAAAACTTCCTTTGATGTGTTGTGCCTGGTTTTCTTAGAAGAAAATGAGGGTATTAGACTAGGGGAATGGCTGATGATGATGGGATTCAGTAAAAGAAGATGAAGGATGACCTTTTTTAGAACTAGGGTAATTGGCACCTGCAATACAGGTGGAGAAAGGGAAAGAGAAATGGGGAGGAGATGCTTTCAGAGGTTGATGGGGAAAAGGGGAAGGAAAAACGGAATGAAAGGATGCAGCTATATGCACACACACACACACACACACACACACACCACACACACACACACAGAGACATTAACGACCCATCCACAACCTCTCTCTCAACGACCCATCCACAACTTTTCCTATTTTGTGGCCTGCTTGAGTTTTAGCCTGCCTCTTATTTGGGCTGACCTCCTAACATGAGGTGGCACAACAAATGTATGGATGGATGTTACACAATCATCATGGTGTCCTCACATGGCCTTTCTTGTTGGCCTCGTTGTGCAGGCTACATGTGAATGCAAAGAGAAGTGGGAGATGGCTACTTGCGCATGGAAAAAGAGCGGGGACTAACAAGAGTTTCAACACGAGGTCATGGGTTCGAGTACCCGTTGTGGTGAAAATCCACTATGGTGTGAGTGCAAGTTGTACCTTGGACATGGCTAAAATCCAAGCCATCCGTTTATAAGCACACGGATCTTCAAAATTCCAGAAATATCAGTGATCTATATTGAAAATCTCATTTAATGACCTGTATCATCTCAAAAGCCACAACTCTCCTAAAACTAATTGCATGGGCAAAAATGTCCTTAGCTTATTGCATTATATATAGTATAGATGTATTCTGACTCTCTTGACCCAAAATCTCTAGGCACGGTAACATTGCTGTGTATGCATTGCTTTAGAATATTATTAAAATACTTTTTATGTTAGTCTTGAATATGTTTTGTTAGAAAATTGATATCTACCCACACCCTGTTGGATTTGCGCACATGCATTTTCAAAATGCAGGAACTGGAATAGTCCACTTTTACGGTGCTAATTAATCTGGATGGTTTATTTTCGTTTGAAATCATGTGTAATAGAGCCATATTGGATCATCTGATTCATAGCTATGTTGTGTCAACTGCCAATGCGCATGTAACCTGTGCTTATTGTTAGTCATTGTAGATTGGTTTTTGAAGGTTTCTCCTACTCACACGCATCTGGTTGTAGATAAGAAACTGCGTGCAACTAGTTGCATGTAGGGCCCATTGTGGTGCGTGTATGGCATCCAACCCATTCAGCAGAGTCACCTCACCATGAACTTGGGATGTTCGGAAAACCACACACCAATCCAACCATCAGTGTGTATATGGCATCCAACCCATACAGAAGAGTCCACCTGATTTTTGGGGCCTCTGATTTTCATGGCGGTGACACTGATGGATGGGTTGAATGCCATATGTAAAGCATGGTGGGCCCATCCGCAACTCATTGCACCAAATTCTTACCTACAACACTAGTTAATGTGTGAAACTTGCTCTTTGACTTAAAATGCCCAACCTCCCTGTTTTTATCGACTCTTCATTGCACCGTTTTTTTGTGTGTCCTAGCTTTACCCTTTCTTTTCATTGTAAATAGAGGCCTTAATGCATTTTACAAGATCTTCTGAATTGTTTAAAACTCTTCAAATCATTCATTTCTCCACCAAAGAAGATCACGACAAATCCCAATCTGAATGCCGCCTGCCCTAGGCGTTTTCAAAAACTAAAGGCCCTGTTTGGCAGACACCAAAAAATGAGTTCATGTCAATTGTAATTATGTATTAGACATCAAGATCTTTAATTCATAATTTCTGTTAACTAAAATGAGTTTTTTGGCGTCTACCAAGCAGCACGTAGAAAAAAAAAAACAACAACAACAACAATTGAAGCAGCTAATAGAGAGCCCAGTACACACACACACAAATTTATTAATTTATTTTAACACACTCCAATCTAAAAAGATTGTGCAAGATACAAGCTGTTCAGAAGGTGGTCCCCACCATGTTTGTTTCCTGATCCAGAATCACAGCAATGGGATCTTTTAATTTTTTTAAAGATGGCTTTCAATCTGATGTTGGCCACACGAATGAGGAAAGCTAATGGAATCTTTTAATTTTTTTAAAGATGGAGGGAGCATTTTGCACGCACGCTAAAAATCACACTTGTGTAGGATCTAGGTCCGTCCAGGGGTGCTACCCACTCTTATAACATGTGTTTGCCCAGAAATCAAGCAGTACCACCTAATATCCCAATAATCAAGAAGGCCCACTCATCAGATGATGGATATTCTCACCTGTATCACATCAGCAAGTGTGCCCTTGCAGTTAGGACTTACCTTTCCTTGAGTAGTCCAAATCAAGAAAAAAGTTAATGATAGGGTGAAGAAAATAACTCTCCAAAGTAAAGGCAGTCTCCTTAGTAGTTAGGTGGTTGGCATTTTTCACCATCATTTTCGCCAGCGGTCCCTCACGGAAATGGAATTGACCCCCCAATACGAAATCGGATTGCGTACTGAGTTACTCAGTAAACTCTGTTGGGCCCACTGTGAATTCACGTGGTTTATCCGTTTTTCCGGATCATTTATGGGTTGAGCCCAAAATTGAAGTATATATAAAGCTAATATACCGTACCACAGGAAACAGTGGAATTATTTATTTCCACCGTTGAAACCTTTCTAAGGCCCCATTGATGTTTATTTGTCATCCAAACGGTTCATAAGATCACACAGACATGGATGTAGGGAAAACACAGATATCAGCTTGATCCGAAACTTATGTTATCCCCTGAGAACTTTTCAACGGTAGACTTCAATTCACACTGTTTCTGGTGGTGTGGTCCACTTGAGATTTGGATATGCTTAATCTTTGGGTTGAAGCCCTGAATTTATATGATAAAATGGATGGACGGAGTCAATACAATGCATGAATGACGGTGGGCCCCACAGAGTTTACTCAGTACGCAATCCGCATCCCTCCAGGAAACAGACCTCGGTACTGGTCAGCGCTGTGGGCCCCACCATGATGTATGTGTTTTATCCACTGTCCATCCATTTTACCAGCTCATTTTAGGGAATGAGGCAGATCTAAACCTTAGGTGGACTGCAACAGCAGGAATTGAATGTCCACCGTTAAAAACTTCGCCAGTCCCAGTGTAATGTTTATTTGTCATCCAACCTGTTGTTGATTAGGTCACACAGAGCCGGATGAAGGAAAAACACAAATATCACCTTGATCCAAAACTTTTATGGCCCTCAAGAAGTTTTTAACGGTGGGCATTCAATCACCACTAATCTGCCTCATTTTTGGGCTCATGCCCTAAATGAGATGGAAAAATGGATGGACGGCATGGATAAAACGCATACATCACGGTGGGCCCACAGAGCTTTTCCATCACCGAGCAGTACCAGTATTGGTACTGGAGGAGGTCAGTACCGAATCCGAATCCGAATCCGAATCCCACAAAGATGTGTGCTCGTGGGCTATATAATTGGAACTTCGATTGTATTGTCAAGGAGATCAAGTTTTTGGCTGGGAGGATTTTTATTTTTTATTTTTTAATTTAATTTTATTTCTTTTATCTTTTATCTTTTAAAGCCCTCAGCCAGTTGTCCTAATCCCATTGTATTTGATATAGCATATCTGGGGCAACACGCCCCTATCTTTAAAAGGGAAGAGAAATGGACAGGTGTACGGACGGTTTTCAAGTGGACCACACTACAGGAAACAGTTTGATTGAACCTCTACCATTGAAAATTTTTTGGAGGCCAAAGAAGTTTTAGATCAAGCTGATGTATGTGGTTTCTCTTCATCCATGTCTTTGTAATCCTATGAACAGGTTGGATGACAAATAAAAATTACTTTAGACCCTAGGAAGGTTTAAACCGTGGAAATCATTATTCCACACTATTTCCTATGTAATGATCCACTTGAGCTTTAGATTTACTTCAATTTTGGGATCAACCCCTAACATTAGCATTAAAATGAATGTACGGTGTGGATAAAACACATACATTCACTGTAGGCCCAACTGAGTTTACTCAGCACGATGAAAGCTTACGCAATCCGATTTCCTTGTACACATGATCCAGGGTTATTCAGGAATGTTATTCTTATCCGTTCTTAACATGCATATGCCCAAAAAAGCCCACTCATTTGGATGGGGTGAGTGGATCCCTGACTGTGGGGCCCACTGTGCTGTATGTGCCTTACATCCAAGCCGTCCATCCATTTTGATGGCTTATTTTAGGTTATGAACCCATAAATGAAGCAGATCCAAATCGTAAATGGACCACATCACAGGAAACAGTGGTGATAGACCATTAAGAACTTTTGTGGATGAAAGGGAAAAAACCAAATATCAGATATATCCAAAACTTTTGTGGCCCACAAGAAGTTTTAAATGGTTAATCAACAATGTTTCATGTGGTGTGGTCCACCTAAGATTTATATATGCTTCATTTTTTGGCTCCTGTCTAAAATGAGCGGGAAAAACAGATGGACGGCGTGGATATACAAAACATACATCAAGGTGGCCCCCACCGTGTTGGGTGAGGCCGGGGCCTTAACTAATCCGCTCCCTAGCTTGCCTATGATCACTTATCTGTATTTAGATTCTGTGGGGTTGTTTCTCCTACCAGTTCATGTGCCGTATACTGCGCATGGTACTTAGATCCTGGTCGTGCATCGATACGTACGGAAAGACCATCGTCGTGCATCGATAAGTACGGAGTGAAGCGTGGGTTATTCGGACGCGGATTGCGTCCTACCCCTGCCCGTCTCCAGCTGGGAACGGACAGCAGCTTTGAGTGACCACCGTGATGTATAGGTCCTATCCACACCGTCCATCCATTTTTTCGTATCATTTTAAAAAATTAGGCAGATATAAGGCTCAAGTGGACCACAAAACTTCTTGGGGGCCAAAGAAGTTTTGGATGGAGCTGAGATTTGTGTTATCTCTTCATCCATGTCTATATATAAGTTTATGAATAGGTTGGATGGCAAATAAACATAATAATGGACCCTAAAAAAGTTTCAATGGTGGGAATCATTATCACCTCTGCTTCCTATGGTGTGGTCCATTTGAGCTTAGATCTGCCTCAAAATTTTTGTTATATAGTAAAATGATATGAAAAAAATGGATGAACGGTCTGGATAATACCCATACATCACGGTGGCCACTCAAATCTGCTGCCCGTTCCCAGCAGGAGACGGCTGGGGTAGGACGCAATCCGCGTCCGGGTTCTTTAATCCCACGCGAATTGACTACGCACCCGCCAACGTCTAAAGTTCCTACAGGCGAAGCCTATATCTGTCTGTCATCTACTCAGCCATCCGTTTTGGGGTTTTGGGAAGCGTGAGACCCTAGATCCACGTCACAGTGATATATATGCCTTAAATCCACACCGTCCAACCGTTTTGAAATCTCATTTTAAGCCATGAACCAAAAATAAGCAGATCCACATCTTATGTGGACCGTACCACAGGAAACAGCAGTGATTGAATCCCCACCATTAAAAACAACTTCATGGGGCCCACCGGAATGCTTATTTGCCATCCAACCTGTTAATAAGGTCACAAAGATCGGTATGAAGAAACCACACAAATATCAACTTGGATCCAAAACTCGTGGCCCATGAGAAATTTTTAACGGTCGATTACCACTTTTTCTATATTATGGCCTACCTGAAATTTAGATCTTCTTCGTTTTTTGGATCATGCCCTAAAATGAGCTTTCAATGCAGATGGACGGTGTGGATGCAATCACATGCATCAGCGGGACCTGGGGCCCACCACCTCGGTCCATTGGGGTCTCACCTAATCCGCTCCCTCAGTTTTGCGAGAGTAGATTAGGTGAACACACCGGCCTGACCCAAGATGATGTGGCCTGACCGTGAGGCCTACCTTGATATATGTATTATGTATCCATGCTGTCCATTTGGTTTTTCATATATTACGGGGCATTATTCCAAAAATGAAGAAGATCTAATTATCAGGTGGACCATGCCATAAGAAACAGTGGAGATTGACCATTAATACGCCATACAATTTTTGGATCAAGCTGGTATTTGTTTTTGTTTTTTGTTTTCCCTTCATCCTGTGGCATACCAGACCTCGTCAACGTATTGAATGGTAAATAAACAGTACAAAAACATTAATTAAGGTGTGCATTAAGAAGTTTCTAATGATAGGATAATCAATCACCACCGTTTCTCATGGTGGTATCCACTTGAATTGGATCTGCTTCATTTCCTAGGTGATGCCCTAAAATAATCTAAAAGAATGGATGGATGGGATGGATATATAATACATACATACAATGTTTTAAATATTGTTATTGTGTGATGTATAAAACATTACAAAAAAAAGTACACGTAACAGGGTTTCCTTTGTATAGGTCCTAATATATATGTTTTTTTATTAAATAATGAAAGTATATTTAAAGTCTATTCATATAAGCAAAAGAAAAATCACTAGATTATGTTAGATACATGTTTAATTTTATATTTATATATAAAAATTACAACTGATTTATGAGAAATTGAAAATTTTTATTTTTTTTCAATTTTTCGTAATTTGACCCATCTCTTCCAAATCTCAAAATTGAAGTTCCAAATACATAGTTTTTCATGAAAAACATGAAGAATCATATATTTGTACCGATGATGATGGTTGGTTATGGCCGGGCTCAGATAACGACGAGGATGACGAATGGAGAGAAAGAGTTTGGGATCAGGTCGGGGTCGAGTGCGGCAGATAGAGTTAAAGATACTTAGAAATTAGGTTTGTTTTTTTAAAATAAAATTATATAATCCAAGTCGAGTCGGGTTTCAAATCGAGTTGAGTTTAACCTGATCAAATTTTGGGTTGAGTCAGTTCTAGTTACTGGGTAACTTGAACTCGGCTTGGTTTGAATTCGAATCGGGCAAAGCCTATGCGGGTCGGACTCACCCATTCAATTTGGATTAGCCAAGTTTGAATGAGTCAGGCGACTCAAGTCCTCCCATGCCCAACTCTAGTCACTACTCTTGTACATCTCCTTGGGATCCTTGGGAGAGTAGCCCAACTCCTATGCTTGATTTGCACATATGGAACTGATGTACAACTATCCAAACCATCCAAATTATGGGTCCCATTGCGGACCGGGAATATATCTAAAAATCAGACTGACCAACCAATCCTAACCATCCAATTGATGACAATCAAATGGATGGTCAAAAATAAGAGAACGAGCGTTCCAAATTCAAAGGGAAAATTCAGATGGTTAATATCATACTCTCAGTGCAATTCTTTTTCCATTTATGCTCCATCCACAGATTTGGAGGGTCTTGATTGTTGTACAGCTATTTCTACTGATTCACCACCATTTTTTAAATGTTGTCATACCTAACATAGAACTCTAGCAATGACATAACCATGGCCAAGGAACGTGAAGTGCATGTATGACCAACAAACGAACTGTTTTATATCTAATCCAAATTTCAAAACCAGCAAGGAATTGGGGATTTGGTAGGTGCATGGGCTTACCAAACAGTATGTGATTTCTCACCAGCTATGAAATGGACCCTTCTGACTCCTCTATCTTTCAATGACTAAAATGCCCTTTTCTTTTCATGTTTCTAATCTTCATGGTCTACTATCAGTAGGGACGCTGAAAATGAAAATAACAATAAATAAATAAATAAATAAATAATGTTAGTGGGCTAAGTGTATTGAAACTTCCCATGCTCATAGTTGCATTTGTGTATGTCAACAATCCATATTATCAATCTGAACCGTCCGTTAGGCTGCGCTGACTCTTCCTAGGCAGCCTTGAAAAGATTGTATTGATCGGATGATCCAAATGATCCACTCAGTGGCTTGCGAGAATTGATGGACAGGATCATTATCGAAGATAGGTTTAGTCACGGATGTGTTTAGCGACGGTGATTTTTGCACAGTCACAGAAGAAAGGTGGACCAAACCCAAATGGATGGTCCAGATGGTTGATGTGGATGCCAATGATCCCAAATGCAACTAGGTGCATGGGAAGGTTTCCATACATTTAGCCCACTAGATCGTTTCTCACTATACTGTATGACAATGCAGTCAGGTATGGTGTGTCCACAGATAATTGAATTTTGAGAAACTGACCAGACAAGTGCATTTTTTAATTGAGCTGATTGGATTAACACACCATATTTTAATTGAGATAAGGCTTAGATGATGATGAATACAATCTAATAAAAAAAAAAAAGGTCTGGATCCTTCTCATTTTCTCAATTTTCATTTCTCCTTTTCTTCATAACCACCCCACCCTCTCTCTTGAGGAAGTAGGACTAACTGCTTTGAGTTTTGGTAGTTCAACGGACTAAAAATAATAGTATATTTATATTTACATAAACACGCATTTTAATACTATCCACGTTTGAGAAATCCTAACATGATCTCCAGCCTCTCTTACTTTTTGGGCCAGTTTATGTTAGCGGGGCCCACATGTTCAACGGCTCAGATCATGAACAGACTTTTAATAACCACATGTATTGTGCACCCACGTACCTTGCAGTTCCCTTTTAGTTGACAAAAGAGGAGCAGTTTGCCTAAGTGGTAAGAAAGAGGAGTAGTTGAAAAAGTAGGTTTCCTCCCAAAGGTTTGTTATAAACAGATGTCTTAAATCTGTCTGGTGGTCTGTCGATGATATCGACGGGGTTTCGATGACATCGAAGTCAGTCATCGATGACATCGACGGTTGCTCGATGCTATCGATAATTCACAGAATTTTTTCACCCCTGGTCGCTGGACAGTTTTGGTCCGTTCTCGATGACATCGATGGCCCTTCGATAACATCGAAGATATTTTGCAGATTTTCTGCGGAAACGCAGATTTTGCATTTTTTGTTTCATATTCCGATTCTACTTCTTTCTAAACTTATATAAAGGAATGTATGCGGGATTGAGAGGTATTATAAGGCTTTCTAAAAGAGTTCCAAGGGTTCCTAAAAGGATTTTAGGGTTTTTAAAGGATGTAGCAAGGGTGAGATTCGAGGTTGTTCGAATCGGGTAAGTCTTCTCTCTTTGTAATTTATATTTTCATAGTAGAGATCTGTGGCTTTGTGCCGTGGTTTTTTCCCGCAAAGGTTTTCCACGTTAAATCTGTGTTCTTTTGTGTGTGCTTGGTGTCATTGGATTGTTATCCTAGATCTAGATCTATGTGATTCCGCAGTATAAATCCCCAACAAGTAGTATCAAAGCAATCGTTGGGGCACAGATCTGAATCTTCAGGATTAATAATAATGGGAAGTACTAGGTATGAGATTGAGAAGTACATAGGGAAAAATAATTTTAAGTTATGGAAGATCAAGATGATGAGTTTCTTAATTAAGCAAGGCGAAGATAGTGCTAATGAGTAGCGAAAGTCTACTATGACTGATGATGATTGGAATACTCTTGATAAGAAGGCTTTATCATCGATCCGTTTATGTCTCACGGATGAGGTTCTCTACAACATCATGAGGGAGAAAACTGTGGCTAAGTTATGGGCGAAGTTAGAGGATGTCTATGCGAAAAAATCCTCTAAAAATCGCCTACACTTGAAGCGGCAATGGTATAACTTCAAGATGGCAGAGGGTGGAGATCTGGAGGCTCACATCAGCAACTTTAATAAATTGGTTTACAAATTGCTGAATATGGAGGAAGTGATGAGAGATGAAGAACAAACATGTATATTGTTGAATTCTCTTCCGGCGTCGTATGAGCCATTCAAGAACACTATGTGTTCCACGAATAAAACCCTGAGTATCGACACTGTTATCTCAACCCTTCAAGGGAAGGCCATGAGAAAGCTCAACGTCAGCATGGGGATATCTTCTAATGCACTGTTTACAGGAGGTAGGAATTCTGAACAAGATACAAGTTCTTCAGGTTTTAGATCCAAATCCAAAGGCAAGGGCAAAGGAAAGGTAAAGTGTTGGAATTGTGGGAAGGAATGACATGTGAAGAAGGATTGTGGAAATCCTAAATCTAATAGAGAAGGTTCTGAGGCTTCATACAGGGAGGCCAATGCTGCCACGTCGGATGGATCGAGTGGATGTGATGGTAATGTTTTGTCTGTGTATACTATCAGGCGGTCATACGATGATCGTAAGGACGAGTGGATGCTAGACACAGGACGTCTTTTCACATGACTCCTCATCGGAATTGGTTCACTAGCTACAGGGAGTGCGATAGTGAACAGGTATTTATGGGCAATGACATTGCCTGTAATGTTGTGGTTGTTGGTTCGGTGGGCATCAGGATGTTTGATGGGGTGGAGCGTACCTTGACTGATGCCAGGCACGTTCCTGATTTAAAGTAGAATCTGATTTCTCTTGGTGTACTTGAGGCAAAAGGATGCAAGTACACAGGTACTAATGGTGCTCTTAAGGTGTCTAAGAGGGCATGGGTAATCATGAAAGCACGACGACTCGGTAACTTGTACAGGTTGATCGGGAGCACTTCAAAAGGTGGTGCTGCAGTGGATGTAGCGGATTCCACCTCTGCATGTGTGTGGCATGTTGGGCATGGCCACATGAGTGGGCAGGGCAAGAAGGCTGAAACGTGCAGACAGAGATATAGAGCAGGTGGAACAGCCACCTATGAAAAGAATCACACGGCATGATCGCAGGATATCGGCGAGGTACATGGACGACTCCAATATCACAGGGGATTCATCTTCTATTCAGATGGCTCTAGGTGAGACTAGTGCTGAGAAGTGTAAGATGATTATGAGCGATATGATGGATTCGTTGTACCAGAACAACATATGGGAGCTGGTGGAGCTTCCAGTGGGCCGGAAAGCGGTTGGATGCAGGTACATCTTCAGGAAGATACAGCATAGATACAGGGCGAGGTTGGTAGTGAAGGGTTATGCTCAGAGAAAAGGGATTGGCTTCTCAGAGATATTAGCGCCGACGGTATAGCAGGTGTTTATTAGATCCGTGATTGGCGCTGGTTGACCAATGTGATCTTGAGCTAGAAGGATGGATGTGGCGTCTGCACTTCTGTAAGGAAAAGTGAAGAGCAAATCTACATGAAGCAACCAGAGCGGTTCGAAGTTAAAGGGGCCGAGAAAAGACTTTGCAGGATGTCGTGATTCAACCTGTCGCCTAGGCAGTGGTTTGATTCCTTCATGGTGAGTTAAGAATTGATGACATGTAGATCGCCAAATTATGACATGTCTGAAATCAATGTACTGAAGACTCGGTTAAGTGGGACATTCAGGATGAAGGATCGGGGGGCTACAAAGATGGTTCTCGGCATTGAGACTGAAGGAGGAGTAGGCTTTAGTAATCATGGGAGGAATACCTTGTGTGTAGGTATTGATCAAGGATGTGATGGGACAGGAAAAGCCGAAGAGAGTTCCCTACGCATCTCTCCTCAAGTTTTCCTCAGGACATGTCTCAAAATAGATGAGGAAAAACAGGATATCTCATGAGCCTTATTCGAATGCGGTTGGAAGTGTATGCCATGGTCTGGATTAGACCAGTTATTTCACAGGCTATCAGTGTTGTGAGCAAGTACCCCGGCAAGCAATATTGGGTAACGGTGAGATGGTAAGAAAACTACATCTTTTCTTTTGGGAAGACAGGAGCAAAGGTGGTTGGGCATGTGGATTTAGATCTGGCAGATATGATCAATAAGAATGTTCCTGCAGATAAGAAGGACGGAGTATATAAAAGAAGCTATGATGTGATGCAGAGCTAAAAGAAGGGGACAAGAAGGTACACAGATGAAGATTTAAGACATGGTGGAGATTGTTATGGACAGATGTCTTAAATCTGTATGGTGGTCTGTCGATGATATCGACAGGGTTTCGATGACATCGAAGTCAGTCGTTGATGACATCGACGGTTGCTCGATGTCATCGATAATTCACAGAATTTTTTCACCCCTGGTCACTGGACAGTTTTGGTCCGTTCTCGATGACATTGTTGGCCCTTTGATGACATCGAAGATGTTACACAGATTTTCTTCAGAAACACAGATTTTGCGTTTTTTGTTTCTTATTCCGATTCTACTTCTTTCTAAACTTATATAAAGGGGTGTATGCGGGATTGGGAGGTATTTTAAGGCTTTCTAAAGGAGTTCCAAGGGTTCCTAAAAGGATTTTAGGGTTTCTAAAGAGTGTAGCAAGGGTGAGATTCGAGGTTGTTCGAATCGGGTAAGTCGTCTCTCTTTGTAATTTCCATTTTCATGGTGGAGATCTATCGCTTTGTGCCGTGGTTTTTTCCCGCAAGGGATTTCCACGTTAAATCTGTGTTCTTTTGTGTGTGCTTGGTGTCATTAGATTGCTATCCTAGATCTAGATCTGTGTGATTTCGCAGGCCAAAATCCCAACAAGGTTTGTAGCAAAACCTTCCATCAATGTTGTTGAAGGATATGTGGTCCTATGGTCATTGGATGTTTGATCATGTTTCAATAATCTGAGCCATTTATATGAAGAACCTCATGTGGATGGATGATACCCAAAAAACAAATCCAAATTGGAATTTTCAATCTTTGGATTATTTAACTCCTTATATTTAAAGAGATATGCTCACGCACAATTAGTTGTATGTCCAACTAGTCGAGATGTGGGGCTCACCATGGTGTTTGTATGATATACGGCTTGTCTAATGTAGTTATCCCACCATGAAAATAGGATGCTCCAAAAATCAGGTTGATCCAACCATTAAAATGAGATGACCCACATAAATGTGGAGTTTTTTTGGTAGTTGTTCATGCTTTTTGGGCTCACACCCTATCTTGCATTGGTGTATCTGATGGACAGAGTAGATGTCACAGAGACATCACGGTGGGCCCCATGAAGGTTTCAGTGATGGGTGTTTCTATCCAAAAGCTTGATCATTGTAAGTGTAAACATTTTTATATAGATTTATAAGTCATTCAAAAAATAGAGAACAGTGTATAATATAAAGCATTAAAATAAGAAATATATAATAATAAAAATGATTTTAAAAATGAAAACATCTGGGAGAATAACACAGCATATCAACATCCGCATGCTCCATTTACTAATTATCTTGTACCAACTAACTTATCCACATGGCAGTTACTTGACTTTAGTTCCTCAATTATTTATATTCGTGCATTCTGATGTATCTTCTGTTATAGTGTTTGAGAAAAAGACACAAGAAATTGATGCTTGAGAAGGAAAGATAGGAGATGCATGCATTGATTACATCCACTTTTTTTATTTTTTCACAACACTCACATCTTTTTCTTTTTTATTGATTAACATGTTAGTACACACACCCCACTGTTATCCAAACCTTACTTAGGAATTGATGCCAAGACGACAGTGTTGAAATGAGGTTATATATCTTCACTCAGTGTACTACTTGAGCTATGAATTGGTGTGTCATGAATTTGAGAGAAAATGCTTTCGAGTAAAAAATCACATTAAAATTATTTAAAATATGTGTAATCACTCACCATCCTAATAGGATTGTTGGAGTTTCTACTCCTTATCACATCACTATGATGTAATCATGAGCCACAACAAACTCAAATCAATCTTAGGTATTAGAATTTGGATCTAACACTAATGTCAAATTGTGCACTTTGCGAAAGCATGTTAAACAAAGATAGAAAAATTATAATAAAGCGTAATAACCAAACAAGCAAGCAAGCAACCACATAACACAAGATATTATATGGAAAATCATTGCGGGAAAAAATTACGACACAAAGCGACAAAAATCTACTATAATTAAAGCCTTAGAGATTACTATTGTGTGTAGCTACCACACGTTAGTCGCAAAAGCAACCTTAAAATGAATCAAACACATAATAAAGAAATGAAAATTTTAACAATCACAGATAACAAAATGATTTTACATGGAAAAACCCTTGCGAAAAAAAGCCACAGCATTGAGCGACAATGAATTCACTATGAAAAGAGAATTACAAGAAATTGATAACTTACAAATTCAAAACTGTTGTCTTTACAGATAAATTCTCATTCTCAATACTCTAGTTTTCCCTAACACTCTCTAATAACCCTAATCTCACATATACATACATACATACTACATACATACATATATATATATATATATATATATATATATATATATATATATATATATATATATATATATATATATATATAAATTTAGTTATGCCTCACGATCATCTCATTCTTATAATACTGATTAAATTTATTTGAAGTAAATTCTTTGTCACTGTCGGTCCTTAGAACTTTCTGTTTCCACCCTGAATGTTTTTCAACCATGACTTGAAAGTGGCAAACATATCTGATTTATATTTTAGAAAATAAACTCACACATTTATAGAGAAGTCATCAATGAATATTACAAATAATGACAACAATTCTCTAGAAATAACAGGCGACAACCCCCACACATCAAAATGCATATAGTCAAATTATTTTTTACTAATATGCTTTCCAGTTTTAAATGACAATCTCGAATGTTTATCGTATATACAATGCTCACATACATCTAAATTAAAAAATTTAAAAGCATGAATTAAATCATGATCAAGTAGTACTTTCATATCGCGCTCACTCATGTGGCCCAGGCACGCATGCCACACATTAGGTGACGTGGATTCCACTACAGAGCTGCAGTTACACCCGATATAGTGCTCCCTATCAACCCCTAAAGGCTTCCACTCCTTTATGCCTTCATAATAATGAGTACCTATTTAGAAACTTTCAGGATACATTCATGCCCAAAAAAATTGCACCAGAATGCCTCAAGAGCTCCTAGAAATATCATACTCTTCTTCAGGTCCGGAACATACCTCACATCCGTCAGAGTATGTTCCACCCCATCGAACATTCTTATATGAACCAATCCAATTTCAAACATCTTACATGCATGATCGTTGCCTATAAGAACTAGGCCATCATCATACTCATTGTATGTGACGAACCAACTCCGATGAGGACACATGTGATACGATGCCCTCGTATTCAAAATTCACTCATTATACAAGTGTCCAACCTGAACCAAACCGGATACACTTTTCATTCGAACAAAAAAAGTACAAATCTTGACAACAAGCAACTTAGGAATCCACTCAATTTTCTATTGATTCAAAAATGGCCTCAATCGAATCAAGACGAGACTTCTCCGCACAACAGATTGGTAGAATCCAAGGCATCCTGCACGTGCATTTTGTCAAGTCACCCTGAAGACTTTCCATGCAATCTCCACCTTAAGCGTAAATCACTCCCTGCATTCTCCACCTAGAACGCAACTCCATCTGCACCCTTGTGCAAGGGTGCCCAATCTCATCAATGGATGGAGATATCGATCAAGCCCAAGCAATTCTTGAACCTCTTTGTGGTCATCAGCTTTGTCAACATGTCAAAGGCATTCTCATTCATGTGAATCTTCTAAAACGGAATCTCTCATGAAGTAATGAGTTCCCGTATCTTATGAATCATCACGTCAATGTGCTTGATTCTTGCATGATACACCTGATTAATCGTCAGATAGATGACACTCTGACTCTCGCAATGCAACTGAATCGCCTCCTACTTCAACTAGAGTTCTTCATCTCAAACTTTTCAAGCCATAATGCCTCATTTGACGCCTCCATCATAGTCATGTATTCCGCCTCAGTTGTAGACAACACTATCATAGTCTATAGCGTAGATCTCTAACATACCGGTCTGCCTATTAATGTGAAAACATATCCCGTAGTGGACCTCATGTTGTCCAGATCACCTACATAATCCGAATTCGCGTAGCCTACAACTCCACCTGAAGCTCAGTTTCCCTCGAACATGATTCCAGTGTCGATTGTGCCCCTAAGATACCTGAGAATGCACTTTACAACATTCTAATGCTCATTTCTTGTATTCATCATATATCTGCTAACCACACTAACTACCTATGAGATATCCGACCTCGTGCAAATACATGAGACTCCCCACTACACTCACTGATGTAGAGCGGGTCACGAACAGTTACATGGCCAAGATGGACCAGAAAAGGCCCGGTCGACGACAGAAGTGATCTGGACCATCAGACCTTCAATCAGGCGTATCTCGCAATCCGGGATGAGTTAGCCGACGAAAAATATATGATTTTGGGGTAGAACGAGCTACTTTAGCCAACCAACCCAGCTATGCTGGGTTGTGACGCCCGGAATTGCGAAAAACCCTTGGATTGACGGTCGTTTCCCTGTTTTAATTTCAATTTTACTATAAATAGTAAGTTTTAGTTTGATTGTAACTCTTCATCCGTTAGGCTTTAGGAGTTGCGCCCAACGTGAAAAGTGTAACATCTCGAATTTTTGCCAACCTGAGATTAGACGTCCTTAGGCATTGGGTCGATCCTAAGACCTTACCAACTTGTCAAAACTAAACCCCACAGTCTAAAATCGCTTCTGAACCCATTTCCTTCACAAATCCCACCCTTCTCTACCTTGTGCTTTCAATTTTCAAAGCACTTTCGCCCTAGACACTATCTTAAACTAGCTAAGTAGTAAAACTTGGATCACTTTATCTACAAACTGCAAAGGCCTAAGTACCATCTCAACCAGAAAACAATTAGGATTAAATCCTTTAGAAATTTAACAAAGTTAACTAAGTGCAAAACTCGATTAGCCATGAAATCCGTTGGGATCGCTTTAAATACGATCTGCAAGACCCAAAACTTGCAAAATCAGTGACTCTAGGTTTCCCTAAAGTTTAGAACCAAACTCATTTCCCGTCTGCTCTCGGGAATGAAACGAAACTTCGCATTAAGTCTAGACCGCACATCGGGAGTCCGATTAACACGAAGTTAAGGAACTAGGACCGCCTCACTGGGCTTGGCAATCATCTCAAAAATCAGATGATTCCGATGTCCCACGGCCATTTATTTCGATCCGGAGCGAGGGAGTGTGAAAAACACTATTCCCTTTGAAATTAAAATATCTGGAATAGTGATCTGGCACCTTTCGCTTGCGCATCAGTATTAAGCAACCAGACCGTCAGAATCAGACCAAATTACACCCTCGGATCAGGAAAAATTTCAGGAACATTTACATGTACTTGGAATTTCGGATCGTGGCCCACTGACCGTTGAACTGAAAGTGGCCCGCCACGTGCGATCTGGGAATCCGATCGAGTCGAAACCGTAATCCCTCATAGATCCATGTGTGGTGAGCTTAAGTCTGACGTTTGGCTCAAGGAGGGCCACCAGAACCTCTCTTTTGAGCTGGAAAAGTGACGAAATACCTATATTAGCAGTAACCTTTGAACAGGAGTCTATTTCGGTGAGTTTTGAGGCTATATAAGGACCTTAAACCCTCTCTCATGGCAGCCATACGAATTTGGATTTGAGAGAGGGAAAAGAGAGAGAAAGTGAGGGAGAAGTGTGGAGAATCTCCCTGCCATCGTTCCCTGCCACCACACGGGCTGCACCATCCCTTTCTCATCGCTTTCCCGGCGATTCCAGCCCCGTTTCTAGGTAAGAAACCCTAACCCTAATCTGATTTGGGGCTTGGGTGGTTGTAGGTTATGAGATAGCTAACCTATTTCGTTCTCTAGGTTGCCAAACTGCCGAATACGGAAGCTTAGCAAACCTATCAACTCCGTTACGATTCTACGACAAAAGGTGAGGACTTTAAGTGTATAAGTTACATTTTTCAACGCTTTCAATGTCAGATAATGATAGATTCATGATCTACATGTAAATGCACATGTACAAAGTGCTTTCCGTTTCCTGTTTCGATTAACGTTGTAGAATATGGAATTTCACATACTCTAGATATACGTAGAAATACCGTATACGTATTTTTTTTGGAGAAGTGTTTGACATGTTTATTTAATGTATGATTATACTACATATGGATAAAATACTAGTTTGGCGAAAGGAATCGCCGTAATACATGTTCACTTGTAAATGCTACGTATGTTGAAATTGCGTATTCTAGAAATACTGTATACGTATAAATTTTGGAGATGTATGTATCATGATTATTTGCTGTAGTAATATATTATACATGGATAAAATACTCGCTTGACTAAAGGATAACCCTAATACATGTTTTGCTAACATGCACCATGTATGTTGTAATAGTGTATTCTAAGTGTTTGTGAAAATGACTGAATGAGTATTGAATTCTCATTCGTGCTTGCCATGACTAATTGTCATGGATTCATGATGGTTGTATTGGCGATACCCCCTTTGACAAAAAGATTTGCCCTAAATCACGCCACGGCCAATATACACTATATACGCTAAAATGTGTGGCCCAAGTGTTTGTGGAAATGGCTGAATGAATATGGAACTTGGATTCCTGCTTGCCATGACTATCCGTCGTGGGTGTACGCGTGTTATGGTTGGGGCAACTCCCTAGTGAAAGGATTTGGCCTAATGCCTATGTGATCGACATATGTCATGTATGTTGAGGTATGTTTGCTTAAGTGTTTCATGAAATGTCTGAATGTGTAGTAGTTAGCAAATTGTAATATATAAGGGTGTTGAGATATGATTCTCAACCTCTTTTCACTATGTGTATGATCTCCTTTGATAGTTGTGTGATTAGGATTTGAACATGTACAAACTCATGCTTGTGTTGTGATTCATAACATGCTCAACTGTTTTATGATTTTAACTATGTAATGCATATGTTTAAATTTATATTTATGATGTATGATCCGTCATGGGTGATGGGGGAGCGGAGCAACGAGTGCGTGCAACAGCCCTGGCAGCCCTAAACGGATAATACCAGACTGATTGTATGATTTGAATCCTGATCCCTTACTGCTTTATATCTCTGTAATTGATTGTGTTTGGGGCTATGATTATAGTCCAGGCAATCGGTAACGAGATTGAACTCGTGGCTGAGATTCATTTGCCACGTGGGATGTGTTCGACGAACTCGAGTCGTCCGTTGCCTGTCGGCAGTGGCTAGGCCACACGAAGTTGTTTATGCACTTCATGTCGTGCAGCTCAACGGGCGATCGCGCTAGTCGAGCTCATCAAGTAACCCGATCTGCCTTATGCATGTTCACCCTGTTTGGTCGCTACTGCTTGAACCTAGGGTACCAAACTTACCAGTGGCGATCCCCGTTTAACCATGGTACCTAGATCCGCTAAGTCGCATGAGCCGGGCATGGTGGTATGGGACACCGTGGTCGAGCTGTCGGCCTACGCTGGGGCCATGTGCCTCCCCGTAGTGACCATTGCGCAATCAACTCGTGAGCCGAATATGGTGGTATGGGACACTGTATTCGAGCTGTCGATACTTCGGCGAGAGCCGAGTACGGTGAGATCTGTGCTCGTGCTGACGGGCGACGAGTCCTCCGTGGTATCATCGAGTACACTCCAAGGGTCTGTGATTGGCCACGAGTCTTTCACAGCAACTAGAGTGTGAGTTAAGCCGAGTACGGTGAGACCTGTACTTGAGCTGACGGCTAGTGATTGAGCCGAGTACGGTGAGACCTGTACTCGAGCTGACGGCCAGCAATTGAGCCGCATACGGTGAGATCTGTATCCGCGCTGACGGGTGACGAGCCCTTTGCGATGCCTTCACTAAGCTTCTCAAACTATAATATCGTATGAGAATAACTAGGATTGACGACCCTAGAATGGATCATGTTTGGGAATGATACAAGGGAGGTACATTAGTTTTCCAATACTGCTGTTTGAAATGGACTAATAAAAACTTGGTAATCATGAGCATCATCGCACCGCATGTGCTTTGTAGATGTGGCGCACTGAGGGAGTAAGCATTCGCGAACGTAAGATGATGTCGCTTGAGGGTGGTTTGGCAAGGGCATACAGCATCATGTCATTTCATTTTCGCACTTAACAAGAGTAGTTAGAAATGTTTGATTTATACTGCTTTATCATTACTGCTTGATTGAATTGATAACATGTTAACCTATGCTTTACTGTTCCACTGAGTTGATCACTCACTCTCACGTTACGGGACGGTGTTCCGAACACCCACCAGATTTGTTGAGTTTCAGGTGATGGCGATGCTTATGAAGCAGAGCCGGACTTCTATGATGTGGAGGAGGAGTTCTCCTATCTGTATCTCTCTGGCAGGTCAATGAAGACCTGATATTGTATTGACGGGGCTATGGTACATGGGATAGGAGGCATTACGCTTCCTCACATTTGGTACATTTTAGAACTGCACTTGTATTTATTTAACCTGGTAATGTTATCACACTCTGGAGACTCATCATAAGTTTTATATTTTATCTATCTATCACAGTCTTCCGCTCGCAAACTTAACTGTCTCTGGAGTATGATATGCTGTTTTGGCTTAATCTCACTCATGTTCAATGCACGAATACAGTCAACATTCAATCATCATTCATTTTGTTGCATAAGTGATGTTCTGGAACTCGGGTGTTGAGTTTATGCTCGACCCCCGATTTTCAGGGCGTTACAAAAAGAGCTTAGAATAATTAGGAGAACGGTTTGGTGAAGCCAAATAGGACACTTACTATTTTTGGCCGAAAACCTTGCGCACTAGTAGACATCACGACCGTCTATAAATAGTAAGTTTACTATTTATAGTAAGTCGCGAATTCTAGGAGTTGTAGTTGTAGTTTGATTCTGATTTCTTTCCCATTGCTTGGTACCCCTATTTAAAGGGCTGTGAACTCATTTTTATGAATTAATTAATCAGTTTTGAATTTATTAGAAATTATTTCTATTTTCTGCTTTCTTTCCTCGTGGATTCGAGAAGCCTCTGTGAGGAGTCCAGAGAAGCTCCGTGGATTCGGAGTATTTATCCTCATCACGTTCATCCCTGCGTCAATTGGTATCAAAGCGAGGATTTCCCTCGGGCCGATGGCAAACAACGAAGGTATGAATCAAAATCCTGTGGACGGTGATTCAGGGATTCGTTATCTTTCGGAAAGAATGGAAGCTTTCCACCGGGAGAGTCAGTTGACCATGCAAGAGCTGCAGGTAACGCTCGACCGTCTTGCGGATGCGCTACTTCCGCCCTTAGCCCTAGGCAGTGCTCCACCACCTATGGTGGCTCCACCACCCATGGTGGCTCCGCCACCCATGGTTGCTATACGACGCAACCCTGATTTTCGTAGAGTACTACCAGTGGCAAACCGTAGGGCTACACCAGATGATTCAAGTTCTATCGACGAAGACCTTAATGAGGGTTTTGCCCGACGACCAATCCATGGAGGCGATCATCTTGATCGTGCTGAAAGAGACTACCGAGGTAAGGCTGAACTTCTAGTTTTAATGGTTTATTACGTGTAGAAGATTTCCTCGATTGGTTAGCCGAAGTAGAGAGATATTTTGATTATATGAACGTGCCAGATCATAAAAGGGTAAAATTGGTAGCGTTTAAATTAAAATCTGGTGCTTCTGCATGGTGGAAACAATTACAACTCTCACGAGCCCGTCAGAACAAGGCGCCTATCTCATCATGGCTACGGATGAGACGTCTTCTTCGATAACGATTTCTCCCCAGTGATTATGAGCAGATAATATTCCAGCAATATCAAAATTGCCGACAAGGAAATTGAACCGTCACAGATTACACAGAAGAATTCCAGAGGTTGGCTACACGAAACAATCTGTCAGAATCTGAGTCATAGAAAGTGGCACGATTTATAGGTGGGTTGCGGCCGACAATTCAGGACCGAGTTCAGATGTACCCAGTCGGGACCGTGGATGAAGCAGTTCAATTGGCGGGTAGGGCAGAAACACAACTTGCAAGAGCTCCTGCTCGTCCATATCCTTCAACTTGACCCCTCATGGCGGGTCCCACGTAGGATCCAGTGCTGGCACGAGGAGGAAAAGATCTAGTAGGAGAACGTCCTCAACTTCTTACAACTGCAAACCGTGATACGGGGAGCAGCTCATCCAGACCTCAACGTACAACACCAAAACAGCGGGCCCGAGTAGGGTTCTAAATCCTTATGCTCGGCCAAGGTCGAACAATTGTTACCGATGTGGCCAGCCAGGCCACTTATCAAACACTTGCCCTCAACGTCCCGCAGCACACTTAACTATAAACGAAGGGGGCACTGGAGATGAGGCCGCAGAAGAAGACCATGACTTTGACGAATATGAACAAACCACTGAAGAAATAACAGGTGAAGATGAAGTGACGGGCGAAGATCGTGGCGAATTTCTAGTTGTGAGGCGATTACTATATGCCCCGCGAAAGGAATTACATTCACAGCGACACAATATATTTCGTACTCGATGCACTGTCAACGGAAAGGTCTGTGATGTGATCATAGACAGCGGTAGTAGCGAGAACATCGTCTCAAGAGTGATGGTGAACAGGTTGCGGCTACCAACGATGAAACATCCTTCCCCGTACTCAATTGGCTGGATAAAAAAGGTAAATGAGACCAAGGTAACTGAACAATGCACTATCTCATTTTCAATTGGCAAAAGTTATAAGGATCAAATACTTTGTGACGTGGTCGATATGGAAGCTTGTCATATGCTACTCGGTCGACCCTGGCAGTCGGACCGTGATGCGACCCATCGGGGACGAGATAATGTCTACATATTCGTCAAGGATAGTCAAAAAATAATCCTTGCCCCTATGGCACCAGAGAACTACCCTGAAGCTTCTAAAGTGGAGGGAAGTTCCCTCTTGACCATTCGGGATTTCATGGAGGAATCCAAGGAAACTGGCGAGGTATACGCCGTAGTGGTGAAGGGCGAGGAAGAGGAACCCTCAAACATCCCTCCAAGCTTAAGGCTGTTGCTAAACGAATTCAAAGAAGTCTGGCCTGAGGATTTACCTGATGGATTGCCCCCCATGAGGGACATCCAACATCACATAGACCTCGTCCTTGGGGCTAGCCTGCCCAACCGCCCTTATTATCGGATGAGTCCGAAGGAGTGTGAGATACTTCAGGGGCAAGTGGAGGAATTGATCCGTAAGAGTCTCTTGAGAGAGAGTATGAGCCCATGTGCCGTACCAGCATTATTAACGTCAAAAAAAGATGGAAGCTGGCGCATGTGTGTCGACAGCCGGGCAATCAACAAAATCACCATCAAATATCGGTTTCCAATACCACGGTTGGACAACATGCTTGATATGCTAGAAGGGGCCAAGGTGTTCTCTAAACTTGATCTAAGGAGTGGGTACCATCAGATTCATATCCGACTCGGTGATGAGTGGAAAACGGCGTTCAAGACCAAGGAAGGGTTGTATGAGTGGCTGGTCATGCCCTTCGGCCTATCGAACGCACCAAGTACTTTTATGCGTTTGATGAATCAAGTTCTAAAACCGTTCACTGGCCGATTTGTGGTAGTATATTTTGATGACATATTGATATATAGCCAGGATGAGGCGGAGCACAGGAAACATCTCAGGCAGGTGTTGCAGGTCCTACAAATTAACAAGTTGTACCTCAACTTGAAGAAGTGTAGTTTTTTAACTGACAGCCTATTGTTTCTAGGATTTGTTGTAACGTCCTCAGGTATTCGTGTAGACGATGAAAAGGTGCGAGCTATTAGGGAATGGCCGATCCCGACAAACATTCATGAGGTGAGGAGTTTTCACGGGTTGGCTACTTTCTATCGTCGATTTGTGCGAGATTTTATCACCATAGTTGCGCCCATAACAGATTGCATGAAAAAGGGACCGTTTTAGTGGATCAATAAAGCTGACAAGAGCTTTCATGAGATCAAGCATCATTTATCTACAACACCGGTCTTAGTGCTTCCTAATTTCGACAAATTGTTTGAGGTTGAGTGTGACGCTTCATACATCAGAATTGGAGGAGTATTATCACAGGAAGGCAGGCCGGTAGCCTTCTACAGCGAGAAGCTCAGCGAAGCCCGAAAGAAGTGGTCGACTTATGAGCTTGAGTTGTACGCAGTTGTTCAGGCGCTGTGACATTGGCGACATTATCTGATTCAAAGAGAGTTTGTTCTGTACATTGACCATCAAGCATTAAAGTTTATTAATAGTCAGACTAACGTGAATCGTGTGCATGCTAGATGGGTTGCGTTTTACGTTCGTTCTGAAGCACAAGTCAGGGAAGCAGAACAAGGTGGCTGATGCACTTAGCCGTCGTGCATCATTACTGGTTACAATGAGCAACGAGGTGGTCGGCTTTGACTGTCTCAAGGAGCTGTATGCTGAGGATGAAGACTTCAAAGATTCTTGGGTGAAGTGTCAAGAAGGTCACCCCAGTGACCTTCATATACAGGATGATTTTCTCTTCAAAGGGAATCGATTGTGCATCCCCCAAAGTTCCCTGAGGGAGCAAATTATTTAGAAGCTACATGGAGGTGGCCTCGGTGGACACCTTGGGCGAGACAAGACGCGAGCTCTTGTGGAAGAGCGGTATTACTGACCGCAATTAGTACGTGATGTGGGGAAAGCCGTACAACGTTATCATGTTTGTCAGACCTCCAAGGGGCAATCTCAGAATACGGACCTCTACACCTTGTTACCTGTGCCTGATGGTCCTTGGGAGGATTTATCAATGGACTTCGTGCTTGGTCTGCCACGAACACAACGCGGCATGGATTCAGTGTTCGTGGTAGTAGATCGTTTCTCCAAAATGACGCACTTTATTCCATGCAAGAAGACTCTCGATGCAACACACGTGGCAAATCTATTCTTCAGAGAAATTGTGCGGCTACACGGGGTTCCCAAGACTATTACTTCTGACCGTGATACAAAGTTCATAAGCCACTTTTGGCGGACTTTGTGAACTCGATTCGATACACGACTTCAGTTCAGCAGCGCCTACCACCCACAAACTGACGGTCAAACTGAGGTTGTGAATCGCACATTGGGAAACCTCCTTCGATGTATTTCAGGAGAAAAACTGAAGCAATGGGATTTGACTTTGTCTCAAGCGGAGTTTGCATTCAACAACATGGTAAACCGCTCGACAGGAAAATCTCCGTTCCAGGTTATTTACGGACGAGTACCTCGCCACACATTAGACTTGGTCCCTCTGCCCGAGCTCCCAGGCATGAGCATTGCAACAAAACATATGGCAGACAAAATCATGAGCATTCATGCGGAGGTACAAACCAAGTTACATGCCTCAAACGAGAAGTATAAGGAGCAAGCGGACAAGCATCGGCAACGAAAAGTGTTTGAGGTGGGCGACCAAGTAATGGTCCATCTGCGCAAAGAAAGATTTTCGACTGGAACGTATAACAAGTTGAAGAATAAAAAGATTGGACTGGTACCAATCATTCGAAAGATCAATGACAACGCCTATGTTGTTAATCTTCCAGATGACATGACGATCTCACGGACTTTCAATGTCGCGGACCTGACCTAGTATCATGAACCAGAGCATGACGAGAACTCGAGGACGAGTTCTTTTGAAGTGGAGGAGACTGATGTAGAGCGGGTCGCAAACAGTTACATGGCCAAGATGGATCAGAAAAGGCCCGGTCGACGACAGAAGTGATCTGGACCATCAGACCTTCAATCAGGCGTATCTCGCAATCCGGGATGAGTTAGCCGACAAAAAATATATGATTTTGGGGTAGAACGAGCTACTTTAGCCAACCAACCCAGCTATGCTGGGTTGTGACGCCCGGAATTGCGAAAAACCCCTGGATTGACGGTCGTTTCCCTGTTTTAATTTCAATTTTACTATAAATAGTAAGTTTTAGTTTGATTATAACTCTTCATCCGTTAGGCTTTAGGAGTTGCGCCCAACGTGAAAAGAGCTTAGAATAATTAGGAGAACGGTTTGGTGAAGCCAAATAGGACACTTACTATTTTTGGCCGAAAACCTTGCGCACTAGTAGACATCACGACCGTCTATAAATAGTAAGTTTACTATTTATAGTAAGTCGCGAATTCTAGGAGTTGTAGTTGTAGTTTGATTCTGATTTCTTTCCCATTGCTTGGTACCCCTATTTAAAGGGCTGTGAACTCATTTTTATGAATTAATTAATCAGTTTCGAATTATTAGAAATTATTTCTATTTTCTGCTTTCTTTCTCGTGGATTCGAGAAGTCTCTGTGAGGAGTCCAGAGAAGCTCCATGGATTCGGAGTATTTATCCTCATCACGTTCATCCCTGCGTCACTCGTGTATGGTACCTGTGACATATATGAAATCTCTTCTTCTGTACTTGGACACGGCCTACAAAAGGCGTGCTAATTGGCTTAACGCCTTCCATGTGGAACCTCTTTAGCACCTTTTGCACGTATCCTTTCTGAGACAGCCACAACATCCCACACTTTTTGTCTCTATGTATCTACATACCTAGGATCTTCTTTGCAGCGCCTAGATCGTTCATATTAAACTCCTTGCTTAATAGAGACTTAAGCAAGTGTATCTCATTCTTATCCTTTACAACAATCAACATATCATCAATGTAAAGCTCCAATAGAATGTAGGACCCGTCCTCAAGAACCTTGTAATATACACAATAGTCATACTCATACCTAACATACCCAATCTCCACCGTGTAAGAATCGAACCTCTTATACCACTGCCTCGGAGATTACTTCAGCCCATACAATGACTTCTTTAGCCTACACATGTGGCCTTCCTTACTAAGTTCCTTGAATCCTTCAGGTTACCTCATGTAAATGACTTCTTCCAAGTTTACATAAAGGAATGCCGTATTCACATTGAGTTGATCCAATTCCAAAATGGATTCCTCTATTATAACCAATAGCACCCTGATTGACGTATGTTTCATAATCAGAGAGAAAACTTCGTTGTAATTTACTCATTCCCTCTGTGAGTACCTCTTTGTTACAAGCCATGTTTTGTACTTTTCATCATCCTTTTTTGTTAATATTTCCTTTTTCCTAAACATCCATTTACACCCTATAGCCCTCTGACCTTTTGAAACTTTCACTAGCTCCCATGTCTTATTCCTATGTAGATATTACAGCTCCTCCAACATGTCCGACATCCACTTGTTGCCGTTCTTTTTAGATTTTGCCTCTTAAAGGGTGGAGGGATCTTCACTCCTTGTAAATAATACAAAAGAAACCATATCCTTGAACCCGTATCAAACTAGGGATTTAATGGTTCTTTTCACCCTGTTCCTGGCTATACTCTCATGGGTATCCTGTTAATCGTTTGGGTATCCTGTTAATCGTTTTGGTCAGTTTCTTACTCTTACTGAATTTCATCTTCAATGCCTTGCTCAAATGACTCCACTTGCACTGACAATTTCTCAGTGTCACCATATTTTTCTAGCTTCTCTGTAACATCCTTTTTGGTCTTCAACATTAATGCATCATCAAAGATAACATCTCTACTAATGACCACATTATAAGAGTCAACATCCCAAAGCTTGTAGCTCTTAACACTTTTCTCATACCCGAGAAAGATGCACTTCCTAGATTTGGGATCCAACTTTAACCTTTGTCCATTCTACACATGGACGTATGTTGGACACCTGAAGATCTACAATTCCGATTAATCAATGAGTTGCTTGTCCAGACTTCCACTTCAACATTAGAGTCTAGCACTGTACATGGTGATCGATTTACTATATAGCATGTCATGTTCATTGCTTTTGCCCAGAAGATTTTAGGCAACCCCACATGCAACCAAATATTTCTCACCCTCTCTAATAAAGTTATATTCATCCTCTCTGTCATCCTGTTCTGATGTGGGGTTCCTGGAGTTGAGAAGTGCCTTATGATGCTTCATTCCTTGCAAAATTCTATGAATCCCACATCTCTACACTCCGTATCGTTATCTGACCTTAGACACTTAACATGTCTCCTGGTTTTCTTCTCTACTTCTGCCTTTCATTTCTTGAACTTGGCGAACACCTCAGACTTGTGTTTTAAGAAGTAGACATAAACCTTCCTCGAGTAATCGTTTATGAAGCTCACGAAGTATCATGCTCATCCCTTAAATGGTACTATCACTGGACCCCATACATCAGAATGTATATTATCGAGTATTCCGCTGTTAGTGTGTGTAGCAGTCTTGAACCTTATCCTGCACTCCTTCCCCTAGATGCAATGCTCATAAAAATCCACCTTACACGTCTTAACTTCCTTCAAAAGTTTCTGTTTATGGAGTTTCATCATTCCCCTCTCGCTCATATGCCCTAGCCGCATATGCCACAGATTAGTATCATAGTACCTTATTCTGCGTGCGAGGTGGTAACAACCTCACTTATAACCGTTCTCCCAATTTACTCGTATAGATTTTATATCTTATTTCCATTCATTAACACCATCACACCTCCAATGACCTTGATTACACCGTCCGATGCGGTGAACGTGCACCCGTTCGTATCTAAAAACGGCTAGGATATTAATTTTTTCTTAAGATCTGAGACAAGTCTGACATCACCTTGAGTCCTATGACTCTATCAAACATACTTACATTGATGGTGCATATTCCAATGGCTTTGCATGCTGCGTCATTCCCCATAAGAACACTTTCGCCATCATAAGACTTGTAGGAATGGAACCAAGTCTTATCCGGGTACATATGATACGAGTATTCATGTATCTAAGAGATGACTCGTACCTAAAGAAACCGAGAGGAGGTCTCCTTCTAAGCTCTCTTCTGCTACACTAGCCGATTCACATGTGTTCTTTTTATTACTACCCCTTGCTTGCTAGGTTATCCTTTTGTTTTTTGTGGTCTCTCTTGAAGTGACCCTTTGTGCCATAATAGAAGTATCCACCTTAGCCTTTGATTTTGATATAGACTTTTTCTTTTAGTCAGGCAGAGATTGCTCCACGGATCTCCCATGTTCTTAACCCCCTTTCGCAAGTAACCCTTCCACCTGAAAGACATCATTGATTGATTTCTTTCTCATCTCATTGGAAATGAGAGTCGTGGTGATCTCTTCCAGCTTTAATGTATTCTTCCCATACAACATAGTAGTGACGAGATGGTCGTATGATGCGAGAAGCGAAGAGCACCACTTTGTCTTCTTCCTCGATTGTCACTTCAAGTCATAACAATTCGCTACATATCTTCATAAATGAGTTCATGTGCTCTAGGAGATCGGATCCTTCCTTCATATGTGGTTAGAAAAGGTGTTTCTTTACAAACAACTTATTTATGAGGGACTTCTTCATATATAAGTCTTCTAGTTTCTTCGACATCTCCATGGGAGATTTCTCATCTAGAACGTTGTACATGACCTTATCTGATAGACATAGACGGATGGTGCTCATAGCCTTCTCCTCGAGATCGCTCTAGTCATCATCTGATATCTTCTCTGGTTTAGTTTCTAACAACTCCTTACTCAACCCTTATGATATTAGAATATCCTTAACCTTCCGCTATCATAAACTAAAATTGTTCTTCTTGTCGAATTTATAAATATTGAACATCGACCTTGACATCTTCGTTGAATTCCCAAACATCATTAAGGCTAATGCTCTGATACCACTTTGTCAGAGTTCCCACTCCTTATCACACCACTATGATGTAATCCTAAGCTACAACAAACTTAAATCAACCCTAGGTATTATAATTTGGATTTAACACCAGCGCCAAACCGTGCATTTTACCGAAGTACGTTGAATGAAGATAAAACAATCACAATAAAGCAGAATAACCAATCAACCAAGCAAGCAACCACATAACACAAGATATTTACATAAAAACCTCTTACGAGAAAAAATCATGGCACAAAGCGACAAAAATTTACTATAATCAAAGCCTTAGATACACCATTCACCTTATTCAATTAGAAATGAAACCAATCTCTCCTTGCGATGCACACTTAGAAAAAAAGAAACCCTAGCCCCTTGAGAAAATTTATTCCCAAGCCCTTACAAGTGTTTAAAATCCTCTCACCTTGCAACTCCTTGCCCTTAGAGAGAAAACACTCAAATTTTTTCAAGCCCTAATCGCGATCAGACTTAAATACCCCAATTTGTTTTAATCTGCGTAACCCGTTCGGTCGAACTAAATGGAACCTTCAATCGAACTAACCCAAACCAACTACACTTTTTGGTTGAACCAAAAAAGTCCAAATCTTCATAGTGAGCAACCCAAGTATTCACCCAATTTTTGGTCAAACTAAAAATGGCCTCAGTCGAACCAAGACAGGACTTTTGCACAACAGATTGATAGAATCCAAGACATGTATCCTACACAACAAGGATATTTATAAATGTATCTTCCATAATTGATAGGGGTTTTCGCAACAAAAATGTGCATCTCCCTGCTTCGCATGAGCATAGTCATTGTGGAATAACTTCATCCATTAACTAAATATGTAAATATTCATATATCTATAACATAAAAAGAGAATACAACTATAAAGTGTCAACCAAATGTATCAATCGAGTCATTAATATATCAACAAAATTATGAAGTTTGTCAAACAACTCATGAAAATTATAAGGTAAAAAACCATCAAAATACAATTAAAATATATTAGCTAAACAACATACATAATGCTTTGCTCCAAAGAAGTCCCATGCATCCCACAAATGGCTTCAACCAATGTGTATTTACTTAAGTCATACAAGCTTGTTATAAAGAATGGATATTATATTATATTATATTCTACATGAATTCTTAAACAAGTATATAAAAAATTATTAAACCAAAATCTACACTAATAATCAGCCTAACTACAGCATTCCTAAATATATGAATCTTGTTCAACTCTATATCATAGCCAACTTTGAAATTAACAGCAGATTGGGTTGGGATGAGGATTACAGATTACTGAACATTAGATAAAAGAAGTACATCGGCATAAATGAGCCGCGATGGACTGTATTTGAGCAATTTAACTTGATTTACAATTTCTAAGTTCTGCATATTATCCATCACACCACTAAATTATTAAAGTTTCCTCATCTTCTCCACCAACTTGCCAAATTATCACTTATAAGACATCAATACTACAAAAACCGTACGGCCCACCATGAAAATCGCCAAGAATAAAAACCAGTTCGTTTCACTCATTAGTTGGGCCACACAGTTCAAATTAAGAACCAATGGCCAAGTTCAACATACAAGTGTGGCCCACTTAGTGATTTGATCAGCCTGGTTTTCAAGGAGGGTGACCTTGATGGTGGGACCTATCATTGTCATGGTTCTGATTTCCTACACAGGCGTTGCAACTAGAACCCCATGCAATTTAGGTATAAAAAGGTAGGGAAGGTTTCCCCATGCACATAGTTACATTTAAAATTATTTTTTTTCATCTGAAGTATTCATTTAGTGGCTGACAGTTAGAGGTGTACACGAGTTGAACCAAGTTGAGCTTGGCATAGCTCGACTCGGCTCGGCCACTAGCTGACCCCACCTTGAACTCGGCTCGGTCCTGACTGGCTAGCTCAGCTTGGTTCGGTCAGCAGCTGGAGCGAGTTCAAGCCGAGTTCGAGCCAAGATCAAGCCGAGTTCGCCTGTGTAGCATTTTCACAAATACATGGACTGCACCTTCAAATTCTTACTATATGTAAAACAGCAGCAGTGGTTTTACAAGTATTTCATCAAACACCTTGTAGACCACATCAAAATCAAGAAAAAAAAGTATTTGTTTCATATACATACCTTCCTTGCGACTAGCTGCCACTTCGTTGAGTCATTTTATCAAACACTTGGTGAGCAACATCAGTATCAAAGTAACCGAGTCACTAAACTAGTTCAATTCGAGTTGGGTTCAATCCGAGTTGAGTCGAGCTCGGGCAAGCTCGAACTCGGTTCGAAATTTTTTCGAGCTAAAAACAGCTCGACTCGACTCGAACTCAGTTTCGAACCGAGACGAATCGAGCTTTTTCGAGTCGAGTTGAGCGAGCTAACTGAGTTAACTCGGTTCGTGTACAGCCCTACCGACAATCCAGTAATTCAGTGGTTTTATCATTGGTCTAATCAACGATGGAACAATCCAATCTATGTTCTTATCATTGGCCCAACAATCCATTGTCTAATCAAAGGTTTGACTTAACTGCAATCCATGGTCTAATACATTTAAATCGACTATAAAGTTCTGGTGGACCCCACCATGGTCTATATGTAAAATCCAATATGTCCATCATTTATATCCTCGATCTTGAGACCTAGAGCTAAAAAAAGCTAGATGCACAGCTTAGGTGGGCCAAACCACAAGGAATGTTGGGGATTGATGGGATGCCAGTCATAAGTGTGTCTTTGTGGGTACTATTAAAGTTCCTACAATCTCATCATTTTTATAGGTAAAATCCAATCTATATGTCATCTTATATCCTCGGTTTTGAGTCCCAGAGCCAGGGAATTTCCAGATACATAGCTTAGGTGGCCCAAAACCAAAGGGAATAATGGGGATGAACACTAGCCATGGGTTTACTTGTGGAGCCATCATTAAAGTTCTTATGGATCCCACCATATTCTATTTGTAAAATCAAAGCACCCAATATGGAGGGCAAGCCCTAAAAACAATCATCGGATTAGATTGGCCGTTGCCGGAGCACACAAGTAGCAGAGCAAAAGATGAGTATGCTCCTCGAAGCACTCTCAGACTCAAAAGCCTATTTCCAAAAGGTAATATACCTATAAATTGACCAAAAGGTAATATACCTATAAATGGACCAAAAGGTTTGTTTATAGGTAGAACGGTATGACAATGACCATTTTTATGTAGAAACAGTCCATGTGTAACTGTTTTGGGGTGTAAGCTAGGCCGGTTCAATACAGGCGTTGTCCCTGTGTACGACGCACTCTAATTCGCTGTGATTAGTGGCTTAGAGGGCTCTCTCTCTCATATATTTAAGAATCACTTTGCGAGTGATAAGAGAGAGAGAGAGAGAGAGAGAGAGAGAGATGGGACGGGGAGAGATGAGGAGAATACAAAGGAGAAGAGTGAGGTAGCTAGGGAGTTTCGTCACAGAAGGTAGGCTATGCCAAAATCCACTCTGACAGAAGCATACTCTCCATACTCTTAAAGCAGCACGTGCTTGACCCTATCCCCTCTCTAAAGCACTCTCCCTGCCAAGTTACTTTGTCCCGTCAAAGTCAAAGTTAAAAAAATAATGAAGTCAATGAGTAGGGTCAAATTTTGCGATATCTGGCCATCCCTTTTGATTGAAACGGGTGTTCGATTTTCCTTTTTTTTTCTCACATCCGAATCAAGCCATATTTCATTATGTGCACACTCTGAACATCAACCACATCAACACACATGCACATATTCTACTACTTTTACTTCTTTTTTTATTTCGCCTACTCGGATTCCAAAATCATACGTAATATGTCTTAATATTCTTTCTATTTTTCTATTGATTATATATATTTTTTTTATCTACCCAACCCATATAGCCTAGTGCAATATGGCTTATCTCGGTAATATTGGAAGATCCCACGAATTCGCCCTAAACACTGTACAGCCTCATAAAGTAGAGTCTGCACTACATGAGCGGAAAATGGTGCCTAACCTCTTCATTTTTCATAACTGAGGTTCTTACCCAAAATCTATAGTGAAGACTAATGTAGGAGTCACTCATATCAAGAAATCTTGTGATTTTTCATTCCCTAGGCAATTTTAGGGTTCTAGTCAACCATAAATTCTAAAGCCATATCCTGGCTAGTGATGACCCGAAGTCAATCTCAATTTTATATCTGAGTCAACTTCACATTTAAATTAAATCCAAACACAACTGATAGATAAAGAAAGCCAAGGAAGTGAGGGCGTCATTCTGCATTCTTGTGTGTGGGAAGGCATTCACAGAATGACAACTCCACTGGGGAATCGCTAGCCACTAGTTAAGGCCCGACTCGAAACATGGAGCTTTACGGGGATTCTTTAACTTCCACCATTCCAGTCTTTACCGGTCCCATGCTAACATACTAATCTACTAATCAACTAACTTTTCAATTTATACTAGTCTGTTTTACTTCACTAATTGTATCATGCATTCCAGTGTAAACTGGTCCCTAGTCTGTTTCTCACGAGCATCATGTATTCTAGTCTAATAGTCTATTTTACTTTCTTACCCGTATCTTGCATTCCAATGCAAACCGGTCCCTTTACTTTCTAGCGAGCATCCTACATTCCCGTTACCACTGATCCCTTTACTTTTCTACAATTCAGTTCATACTGGTCCATTTACCCTTTATATTGTTATATCTTGATATTCCAGTCTACATTAGTCCTCTTGCATTTTTCTAACATTTACATTTCACATGTTCCCCTTTTTAAAAGTTTAAAAATAAAAATAAAAAAACAAAACACAAAAGAAAAAATAGAAAAACAAAAGATAAAAAATCAGAAAAAGAAAATGTAAAAGAGAGAGAGAGAGAGAGAGAGAGAGAGAGAGAGAGAGCTAATCATTAGAGGGCAATAAGTTAGTCTGCAATCATTGCACCCAAAAATCAATTGCGGGTCCACCACTCTACAAAGACAACACACACATACCAAAGCATTGCCTGAACCCATGCATAGCCATGTCAGTCTAAGGGGGCGTCTCGACGTCTCCTCCGAACTCGCCCATATATCCTTGGAGGAACAGCTATCTCGTCTGGAAGAACAATCTCAAAAGTCGATGCTCCTCCCCGATCCCCAATGCCAAGCGTTGGACTATTATTTAAATTCAACGCCTCAGGAGCTGTTGGAACCGGTACTTCCTCAACTAGAGGTGGTGCAGTTGGCGTAGAGGGATCGATCCCGGTAATACGAGCCTTCTTCTGTTCATAATTGTAATATGTCACCGATGAGTTAGAAACATGGTTCCACCGGGCGTGCCAAAAAATGTTCACACGTTGCTTATTCAGTTTCCAACTTTGCGTGTGCGGGCGTGCCAGAATTGAAATTATAGCTTCAATTTAAACCGAACAATTATGACCCCAAGCGTCAAGATAGGCAGACATGTAGTGTATGACTGAAATCTGATGAGATCGGTCACCTATTCAGCCACTTGCTCAATGTTTCAACAGGATTAAGCGATGTTCAGAAGGTGAGATTCATCCTCTGATGATGGGTTTCACCTTTGCCTTCTATAGGAAAGGACTTTTCGATACATATAAAGTAAGATGAGGAAGGGGTTCTTACAGTCGGTCGCAAAGAATAACTGCAAAATACATTTCCAAGCGAAGAATTGAATCCAGTGTGCAAGCGTAAACTCAAATTATAGCTAAAAGTTACCGGCTACTTAATTAACGCTATGGATTACATTGCGGAATGTAAATAGCAAGCTTAAAGTAAAAAATTACACTAAAAAATATAATTCGCTTGGCAAAAAAGTAAAGGATTATACTATGGAATGTAAATTGACTGGTAATTAAAAGGATAATTGAAAGGTAATGTTTGGTTTGATTGGGTTGGTATGAGACAATTTTTCTTGTTGTATTCATTTGTTATTTATAGCTTTGATCTGGCCATCTGGATTCTTCTCACATTCTGACAGTTGCTATAACCGTTCGCCGCTACTTGACTTCCTCTATTTCTTCATTTGTCATATGTCCTGTAACCATTTTTTATTATTGCTCCTTCATCGGTCGCTTAGATATTGACGTGACACTGTCTATTATTTCCAGTTATTGTTTACTAAGAAATATTTTCAAATCTTCAAATACACCATGTGAATTTTGTATAAATCACACGCAATCTACTCTAATTGGCTCTTAAGAGGAATGACGATAATGGGAATAAACATACATGTATTTTTAATTAACACTTGAAATTCTTGAACACGAGTGTATATGTAATGTCCTGGATTTTCAAAAACCCTTGAAATTTTTCATTATGATTAACTTGTGTTGTAGCTTACTAACCATTAACACTCGATGTTAGCCTATACACAAGTAATAGCAGTAAAGAATCACATAAATCCGATTAATCAACCGTAGGAAGCCAACGAATCCACCCGATCACTTAAACATCGAGTTTACCCAGATGATTTGTTCACATATAGCCCAAATCTAGCCGACCTATTACTGCTTAAACAAGACAACCACAACTATATAAAAACCTACAAAAAGTTGAGACAATTAGGGGTCAGATCTTAATTAACAAATCAAACTGACTCACTCATCATTTTACCCTAAGAACCAACGCTTACGGCAATTATAACCGAATCGTCATTTCTACTAGTTGCAAATAGGCCACACTATGAACCTAGCTTTTTCAAATCTTAATCATTGCACACAAGAAATCTCGTTATCCAATTCATTACAAAAACGCCCTGATTATTTGAACAAGCTATAGACCGCTCGTTAGTGGGCCATTAAATTAGTGGGCTTGACGCCCGTCGTGGGACATTAAGATGAGATCATGCTCGAATCGTTCAACTTGGACTCGCAAGACGAGTGCTTGGATTGTGCAAATACCTTATATGAAAATCTGGAACTTAAGTGAAATTAATCAATTTGTTCTCTCATAAAGTTGTAACTTTTGGACCGTCAATTCACGACCAAAGTCGGGTGCTGACTAAAGATATTCCCCCACACATATCCATATAGCCACGGCCCCGATCGATCACCAATAACCGTCAATCTAAGTTAGGGCCTTCCTGGTCAATTGGCACGCCCGATCATCAGATGGTTGTGTCCAAATATAAATCGTCTATTAGGACACTTATCACATGGCTTAAATTGACCCTTACACCTCCCAGTAGGTCTCATTGGTTGGAAACAACCCCCTCCAGGGTTAATATAATGAATAAAGGGCCATCGAGACCATTTGTGCAACATCTGGCACTATAAAACACATTTTATTTCACACCTCCTTCCATATGAATTTCAACAAGAGAAAAAGGGAGAAAGAGAGAAGAGAAAGAGGAAAAAGGAGAAGAGAGAGAGAGCTTGGGGTGTAAGTGATGGTGCACCTCTACCCTCTCATCCATTCTCTACCGCCTCACCGTAACAAGAGCCGTTGTCGGAACTTTCTCGGTGGCGATTGGAGATAAGAAATAGATTTTACTATCTAATCTAGTATTTTGGGTTAGGTTTTCTAGTCCTTACAGTGGTTTGTTTGATTGTTTAGGCTTTGGTGGATTTTTTCTATAAATTCAATCCTACAAGCGCTTTGAGTCGGGTGAATCATTGCAAAGGTACAGACCATTATCTCTAAGCTATCATTTATCGACCCTTGAGGGTCTCAGTCAATAATTTTGTTGTTTTTAGATAGGTTCGTATATGCTAACATGTTCACACTTTGATTTGATCACAATATGTGTTATTACTTGGTTATGGATGCCCGTATGTTTGATAAAATGCCTAAGTGAATGAATGCGATATTTTGTTGATGCTCGCATGTTTAATGAAATGTCTAGGTGAATGTTTAGTTTTATTAATGCTCACATGTTCGATAAAATGCCTAAGTGATGGTGTTATGTTATTGATACTCATATGTTCGATGACATGCTTAGGTGGTTGTGTTGCTAAATTTAGATTTCATATGAAATCTTATTGTGATTACTTGATGAACTGTTAGTCCTTAACGATGTTTAGAATTGCTTAAAATATTGAGTTAGTCGGTGAATCACTCAAACCAAGGGGCGACGCAAGTTAGGTCAGTCATCATAGGTTTTTTCAATCAACCCGGGTTGAACACGGACGACCGACAATAGCTGGCCTACACGGGATACTCGCACCCAATGTCAATTGCGTCGGGGTTCTCCCAGGTCAATCAAATCAGTCCACTAGCCGACCAATCCTGTATGTTCACAATGTATGACATGACTAAATTAAATATAAGATACCTCATATCCAGTGGATGAGTCCATTCATAACCATTAATGCGATACAATCTCACTAAGACTCATGAGCTAAGTATGGTGGTATGAGACATCGTGTCTGAGCTGTCAGCCTATGCTGGGGTGACGAGCCCCCCTTCCCCCCGTGTAATGACCAGTAAGCACTGATCGAGGTCGAATATTGTTGTTCGAACGGCCCTCGTTAATTTACCCGACCGATGGTTGCGTGTCATAGTATCATTCGAACGACTCGAGCGTGAATGGAATTGAGTGACGAGTCATTTCCTTTTATGGTGACGTGGTTTTGTGTGACAAGCCCGCACCTCAGAACTGAGTGATCATGCTCGATGTTTGGGTGACGACTCATACCGAGTTAATCTTCATACATTTAGGAATCATGTCGTACCTATAGAATCACTGATTTGTGAGATAAATGGGTGACATTTAAATTTAGATTAAGAGACACTGGTGAGGAGCCACTGTGTGTCGCGACGAGCCACGTGATCCGGATAAGGACTAGTGATATACGTCGGTATCCTAACTTCACCAATATGTTGGATGAATGAACTTAATAATTATTCGGCAATCGCATTGTATTAGATAAGATGTAGCGATTTTGTGTTGAAGTCGCATGATGAGGAAGTGTTGGCATTTGCGAAATAGGCGTTGAAATCGCTTGTGAGAGAGTGTTAGATTGCGAAATAGACGTTTCATAATTTCATTCATACATTTAACAAGAGTATTTAGGAAATGTTTAATGTGTTGTTTATCATTAACTGCTCTGATTGAGTTGATAACATGCGTAACTTAGAACTAATGGAACCACTGAGTTAGCTACGCACTCCCACTTAGGACAGTGTTTTAAAATACCAACCAGGTAATATTATTGATGCAAGTACTAGCAAGCCCTCAGACGAGTGGGCATAAATCGGCTTGTGCCACCGTCATTATGTTTTGGAGGATAGGGTGAAAATGGAAAAGTTTACACTTTAATCATTATGGGTATGTATATAACTTGTACAATCCCCATTTTGGGCAGTCACCACTATTGGAATTGTATTTTTGCTCTTAGCCTTATATTTATTGACTATTGTTATCTCTATCTTGCTTTGGATCCGCTAATTTGAATTACGCAACTTTGATTATTCATGTGTTGAATAAATGTGAATCTGAATGAGGACACATCTGTATTTTTTAAATTAACACCTGGGAACTCAGGATTGGAGTTTATGTACTCAGGTAGCGATTTTTGGGGCATAAATTATACTTGAGTTTCAAAATTTCTGGATATTACAAGAGAGGCATCCACATGAAGTGTCGTTGATTCTTATCTACACTATCAGCTGTACATGCTAGCCATCAATAAAAATGCGTCAATAATTTTACCATTTCTTGTAGCGTGGGTTGAGAATAACAGGCTTAGGAGGCGTTTAACGCATGGTATTATATGGAATTAGGTGCGATGAAATTGCATTTAATCTCGTGCAAAATCCATCCAGCATTTGAGGAGAATAGGAAAGGCTAAAACTAGGTTAGATGAAATTGTATTTGCTCCCTCTTGGATTATGAGCATTGTAGCATTACTTCCTGCTTGTTGTTTGGCAAGTTTTGAAAATGTTTGTTGATATTAACAAATTCTATAGGTCTGCCATGATGTCTAGGTTATATTCACACCTTCCACCTATTTTTTAAGATCATTTTAGGGCATAGACGCAAAAATCAGGTAGATCCAAAGCTCAAGTGAACCCCACCATATAAATCGGTGGGGATTGAACGCCTACAACTGAAAACTTCTCGGGGGCTACTAAAATTTTGGGTCAAACTGATATTTGTGTTGTCCCTTCAAGTCTATTAGACCTTATGAACATGTTGGATGGCAAATAAACATCATGGTAGACCTTGGAAAGATTTCAACGGTAGGCGTCATTATCCCCACAGCTTTATATTGTTGTACACATAAGATCTGGATCTGCCTTATTTTTGGGCCCATGCCATCAAATGAAGTTGTAAAATAGATGGACGGTGCAGATATAATACACGTGTTATTGTCAATAGTTATAAATGTTGGTTAGTATATCTATTCAATGTCCAACAAAAGAACAATTAAATGCCACCATGACACAAATACTGACATTATATTTGTCCCCTATTATCATATGTTTGTCTCATAATATCCCATAGTAACAGGGGACAATCCCACTCACATGCAATAATTCTATTGTTTTAATCACGTACCACCTAATGACATTTAATACCATGCATCAAACACCCTACTAAGGTGGTAGGTGTGGCTGTTTAACCATGGAAATTTTCATCAATATGAAAATACCAAACGACGTATATATGGCTTTCCAGCAGTTGGCAGTTTTTTGTCAGGGTGGAAACTTCAACCTAATTTTGTAAATATTTAATTAAAAATTGTACCCATTAAGAAAGAAGGTTGTTTGAATATCTTACCATGGGATTGGTGAATATTTATTGGACGGTTAAAACTAAAAACATATACAATTGTACAATTTCCGCAAGCAGGCGTCCACAGGTTCCATGAATCAGAGGCAACGCTGACTGTGACCAGGAAACAATAGGCTGCAAAAGTCTCAGTTTTTATCTGAGTTAATATATGCCACGTGTATAATTTTTGAGAGCCTACGTATCAAGTGTCACACGCAGCCCGAGCATGAGTTAATGCCTATCTAGCGTCATACGCAGCCTGAATGTTTATTACTCTTTGTCATTCTTTTCTCTCATTTGGAAGTCTATTTCTTTCAACCGTTCATTTCTAGGTCACGGGAACAACGGCACGGATCATCTTATCAATTATTTTTTGATGTATTTTTAGTATAGACGCGACCTTCCATCCATTTTTTTTAATTTTTCATTTTTTGATCCGTATAAAATTTACCTTACTAATCTAGACTCTTACCTGTACTCACGGACCAATAAAGATGAAAAATCGGATGTACTCACGGACCAATAAAGATTAAAAATCGGAAATACTTTCGTCCAAAACTATCTTTCGATACTTGAAAATCTACTTTCGTAGCGTAAGTTTTTGGTTTTCAGATAAAAAAACACGCGCATCAAAGGTAAAGCGCCTACGGTACTAATTTTTACTATTTGATTTGAAGAAGAAATGGAAAAACTTTAACCAGACATACTCAGTCACTTACATGTGTATGTGTACCTAAATCAGAACTGTCAATGGGCCCACTGTATTTGTATCACAATCCAAATCGTATTAAAATGGTGACAATAACAGGCCAACGGTAGATTTCCGATGGGCCATCAAAATCAAAATAATGGACGGTTAGATTGAAGGAAAGAAAAAAAAAAAAGATCAACCTGAAGTTAAACATCCAAATTGTGGAGCTACATTCCATCCAGCGTAGATTCAATTTTTTGGACGGTTTGGATTTAGGTACATGTGTGTGATGCATACAGAAGCTGAGTGCGTCCGTATGGTATATACAAGGTGTTTTCGAAACATCCATATGGTTGGCTCAGTTGGACGGTCCAGATTCACAAACTCGGATTCTCAACAATGATAAGTGGGACACATGGTTTTCTCACCGTGAATGGACTGTGCTATAGGAAAATCTTAACCTTTTGATTTACACGGCCACCATTTAGACGGTTAAGAAGAGAAATACAATAAACGGTTCACATTCAACTCAACAAGATCCCGTATTGGTGGTTTGAGTCTTTCAACGTAGATGAACGTTGGGGCATGCTCCATCAACGGTGTGAATCAGGAGACCAACGGTTTGGATTAGTAAACAGTGGGTCCCACTAGTGGAAGTTGAAAACGCGCGTGTACGGTGTAAGGATGCCGACAGCGTTGTCTTCCAGATGTTTCCACTGTCATTGACGTGTTCGAGGTGCGCATTTAACCCCGTCCTTTTCAGTTTCGGGACTTTCGGTGACAGGATTCGCGACAGATAAGGCAGTTGAGGGACTGCTAAAAATAAAAAACAGCTGCTACAGCAGAGTTTATGATACAACCACTGTTTTTGTGCCAGCATGTCACGCGTATGTAAAATCCAATCCTTGTAAAATGAATGATGCATTGTGAAAATATAATAATATTCAAAATCAATATGATCCACTCATTCTGTGGACCGCGCTACACCACACACTGAGTTATACCATTGGCTGTCCGTTGATTTTTGATGATGTTATTTCCTGATCTTACAATTGGATCGGCCTGATTTTCAGGCAATACAACCATAATGTGAGGTCCACCTTTTTTCACGGATTGGATGCTCTAAACATATGACATGTTAGCAGGAGAAAAAATGGCTGTATCAGAGCTTCTGGTACAGCTGCTGTATCTTGTCATTTCTCGTTGAAATTTCCGCCGACTTAGAACGATTGGCTGCGGCCGTCTGTTTGGCATGACGTTCGTTCAATCTCATTGAGGCCCACCATCCAATCGGGGCGGCTCAGTAGCTCAATGATCTGGTGAGCCGTAACTTTGACTCGTTTGGCACTGTGGTTTAGAATGTCTGGTTTCGAATATATGGATTCCAAATTCTCTAAAGGGCGTGTTTGGGCAGCGGGATTAGAAGGGATTGGGTGGGATGTGATTCATCTTGTCCTGTGCCAATTCCACTTCATGTTTGTGAAGAATGGAAAAGCTTGGAATTAGATTAAATGGAATTGCGTTTGGTCTTGTGCCAATTTCATTCAATGTTAGCAAGTTGTGTAGGTCTCACCATGATGTGTAGGCTATATCCACACCGTTCACCCATTTTTAGAGATTATTTTAGAGCATGAGCTAAAAAATCAGGTAAATCTAAAGCTCAAGTGGACCCACCATAGAAAGCAATGGGGATTGAATACTTATTGTTGAAAACTTATTTAGGGCCACATAAGTTTTGGATCTACCTCATTTTTAGACCCATGACATAAAACGAGGCTACAAAACAAATGAATGATTTAGATATATCACGTGTGTTATTTTCAATAATTTCAAATGATGGTGGGTATGTCCATTCCATGTATCACCATATTACCAACAAAGCATGGCATTAATCTTATCCCATGGCAACAGGGAACAATCCCTGCCATGGGAAATAATTATGTTTTTTGAGTTCCATCCCACCTAATCCTTTCTAATCCCACCGCCCAAACACGCCCTGCCATAGGAAATAATTATTTTCAATAATTATGTTTGCCATCATGGATTCAGAATCTCCAATAATTCCGAAATAAATATATGCTTAAATGGTTTTATGCTTACGAGCTCATGGGAACTTCCCATGAGGTCGAGCTATGTGGGCGCCACCATGATGCGTGTTGAACATCTATCCCATCAGTTAGATGCATCATTCCATGGTGGACCTCGGCCTTAAAAATCAACTCAATCTAAGACTTTTGTGGGTCGCATCATATATAAAAGTTGAGAGGGGTTATCCTCCCGTTAAAATATTCATAATCATTTGTTGGGCCTACCGAAATGTGGTTCCACAAATCGAGCCCATCCATTATGTGTGTCCCAATTGGATGAGCGGTCTAACCAAGTTTCAGACGCATTCAAATTTTAAGTGGACCCTACCAAGTGCTTTTATATGTTTTTAGACATGTCTTCACATTATTTTAGATGAGATAGCATACTTGAGTTCCATATACGGCTGTTTTTTTGGGATATCCCATAATTTAAAGGAGACCCATCAAATGCACTATTATGTTCAACACGCATCACGGTGGGGCCCACACAGCTCGACCTCATGGGAAGTTCCTGAGCTCGTTTGCATAGAACCATTTCCCATTATGTAATATATTTAGAGGAGTTTGAATCTAATTACTAAATCAACTTTAATATTTTTAATTGATGAATATATATAATATTTACACAGTGATTATAATAAGCCTATTAAAATATATACTTTAATAAAATATGATAAAATTTTAAATAACTGATGAGCCACAAGCATAAAATCACAACCAAGCAACTAACTAATGTTTTTTAACTATTGATAAAATCACAACCAAGCAACTAACTAATGTTTTTTAACTATTGATAAAATCACAACCAAGCAACTAACCAATGTTTTTTAACTATTGATTTACATTACTAGTGTTTGGATGACTCAGATCACTGTATTAATATAATTTTAGTAGATAATTTGATTGTTTTAGAATATCATTGGTAGGCCATGTGTGCAATAGATTAGTAATCCAGTGACATAATATGTTACTGGTGTGACTCTTCTGCCTCTAAAATGAGAAGAAAAAAAAAAAAAAAAAAAGCAAAGTGAAAAAAGAGAATGGACAGAACTCACCAAAAGTGAGTATTTGCAATTCACTGGATTTTAAATACCTTCTAGGCCACCCTATCAAACAACCAATGAATTTGGAATACCCTCAAATCCATGGTGACAAACAACCCAGGGACATTTGTATGAATATCAACTAGTCTAATGAAAGTGGAAAAGCATAAGTCATAGACTAAAATAAAGAAAACATACTTAAAAATAAGTTTAAGGCTATCTTTAATGTGATCTAAGATACAATAAATTTCCTCTCTTGAATTGGAGTAAAATAATAAATAAGAAAAGGCGTATCCCGAACACACTTCTTCATTCTTCATAGCTTCATAGTGTATACCTACACTATTCTAATATTTGTAATTTACTCTTTGAAATTTCTATAATTTTTATAAAATTTTAAAAAGGCTGAAAACAAACACTTAAAAGTCATTTTCATGAAAAGTTATATTTTCATCGTGTATAATTAAACTATTTTAATATTTGTTGTTGATGCAGAAATTTGGTTAGTCTTTCCTGGACCTTCATGTACCTACACAAAGAATGGATAAAAGAGACCTTGGCTAGCACAGGAGACCCTCTGATGCCCAAGTCAGGTAGAGAGTATGTGTCTAGTCGAATAAGAGATTTTAGGCTAAAGATTGTACGTATCTTTCACCATTAAAGATGCTTCTATCTATAGTTGAGAAGAAGCGGAGACGTAGATGAAATTTTTCTATTTAGTATGAATGTACTGTAGAGGGATTATGAACTCGAATGCGTGGGAGAACCTCCTGAGATCATTGGCGAAGATCTTGAGATTTTGAGCGTGTCGCGGATATCCTTCGAGATCTTTGGAGAAGATCTCGGGCGGACCTTTCTTAGATAAGATCTGATTATTCGGAATCAACAGAAATGTGCGGTAGAAGGTCGAGGTGGTCTTGGCCGACCTGGATACTCGAATGAGCTTTGAGCCTCCCCTTATTGCTGTGTAGATCATGGCCGACCTGTTGACCCGCTTCAAGAGTCTGAGGTCGTTTTGGTTGACTTGGATACTCAGATGAGTTTCGAGCCTCTCCTTATCGTTGGGTAGATGGCTGACCTACCGATCTACCTCAAGAGTTCTGATGTAGAGTGGGTCGCGGACAGTTTCAGGGCCAAGATGGATCAGAAAAGGCGTGGTCGACGACAGAAGTGATCCGGACCGTCGGACCTTAGATCGAGAGTATCTCGCAATCCAGAATGAGTTAGTTGACGTAAAATATATGATTTTGGGGTAGAACAAGCTCCTTTAGCCAACTAACCCTGCTATGTCGGGTTGCGACGCCCGGAATTGCAAAAAACCCCTGTATCGACAGTTGTTTCCCTGTTTTAATTTCGTTTTTACTATAAATAGTAAATTTTAGTTTGGTTATAACTCTTCATCCGTCGGGCTTTAGGAGCTGCGCCCAACATGAAAAGAGCTTATAATAATTAGGAGAACGGTTTGGTGAAGCCAGATAGGACACTTACTGTTTTTTGCTGAAAACCTTGCTCACTAGTAGACATCACGACCGTCTATAAATAGTAAGTTTACTATTTATAGTAAGTCGTGATTTCTAGGAGTTTTAGTTGTAGTTTGATTCTGATTTTTTTCCCATTGCTTGGTACCCCTATTTAAAGGGCTGTAACTCATTTTTAAGAATTAATTAATCAATTTTGAATTTTTTAGAATTTATTTATATTTTCTGCTTTCTTTCCTCGTGGATTCGAGAAGTCTCTGTGAGGAGTCTAGAGAAGCTCCATGAATTCGGAGTAGTTATCCTCATCACATTCATCCCTACATCAAGTTCGAAGTGACCTCTTCTCTTTAGCCAATTCATTTTTACCCATAACATTTGTAATTCACTCTTTGAAAAATTTATAATTTATATAAAAATTTAAAAAGATGGAAAAAAACAAGAGATAAAAATAAATACTTAAAGGCCAAATACTCAGTGGTACACCAATTCGCACAAATTATCACAAGTTCTCGTGAGAACTTTTTCAAAACTCATCATACTTGATGCAACACTCAATGAAAACCCCAAGGCCCAACTTTTACTCTAATAAAAAACTTTGGTGGGCCATAATAAAAGAAAACAGTTTCCTCCCTTGATTTGCTTCTCTCTTTACTATGGCCCAATAGAGTTTTAGATCAGGGTGAAAATTGGCCCTTAGGGGTTTCATGGGATGCTGCATCACATGGGTTGTTCGGATACGAGGATGCGGGTAAGCATGCATCTACTTAAAGAGTCATTTTTGTGAAAAGTCATAATGTTTTTGTAGTATACTTTCATTAATGACAACTTTCCAACATTATTAAATTAAAATATGTTCCATTTTACCGTGGAAAGTCATGTTTTCATAGCATATTTTCATCAATGGCAACTTTCCAACATATTAAATTAAATTTTGTTCCATTTTACCGAGAGTCATCGTGATTCACGAGAAATGATAGCTAAGAATACCAAAAACTGCAATCTATTTTATTTACTTATTTATTTATTAAAAAAAAAAAACCAACGTCTATCCAACGATGCTTGCCATGATATTTCAAGCTTCAATGGTGTTGCACGGATTGTCCACTTAAAGCTTCATTTTTGTATGGTCTCATGTAGGGATTGTCCACTTAAGCTTCGTCTCATATGGTCCATTTGTGCAATTGACTCAAAACAATCATTTTAGCTATGGTTTTAAGGCTTGGCAACTTGACCAACCCATTTAATCGTTTGTTGGAGAAGAATGCACTCTCAATTACACACACAATAATATTGAGGGGAAAAAAAAAAAAAAGTTGCAAACCACGACATAGAAACTTACATGGTTTTCTTTTCGTGCTTTCACACATTCGCATCAATTCACTGTGCTCAAAAGGCTAAAAACTATAATAATAGATCTCTCTCCTTTACAACTGAATATATATTACTCTAAATGAACTAGGGCTTACATTAAACTCAATGTAATTAAAAATAACCATACATATCTTATAATCAAGTTCCACAGATCCTAACGAAGTCAAGTTAAACCAGATAAGTTAGGGGTGACTTAGCCAAGTCAGGGTGAGTCACCCTATTTTTCCGACTCAGGTAGATGGGGCCATGGTTCAATAATCCAGATCATTAGACCATTACTTCACAAAATGGAAAAAATCTAGCTTTCTATATATATGATTTTTTCAATTGAATATGCAGTGTTATCGATGATCTAAATACCAAAACTATGGCCCACTCGTAAGAATTAAAAACCCAAACAGTACAAAATTTATAGTGACTTGCCTCAGCTAAGTTCTACAGTGACTCACTTGGTTTGGAATCAAGTCATGACTCACCTGAGTTAAGGCTGAATCGGCCTCTGTTGGAGTCTTAAGTCACTTGATATGTATTGATACACCGGGTACATGGATTGCATCCGGCCTCTACCCATCTCTAGCTTCAAATGGGCAGTTTTGTGGGTGGGCCCATTGTGATGTATCTTTCTATCCAAGCTGTCTGTCCCTTTTCTTAAGTCATTTTGTATGTACACAAAAATGAGGTAGATTCAACGCTTAAGTAGACCACACCAAATAACAAGCATGAGTTTCATTAAATGCGTGAAGCATTAGACGCCAATTGCATTAAATGCTAGTTATACGTGGTATGGTCCACTTGAGTGTTGGATGCAAATCATTTTTATGCTTATAACTTAAAATGACACGAGGAAAGGAATGAACAACATGGAAAAGCATATATATTATAGAGGTCCGCCCACAGAACTGCCAAATCATGGCTAGAGATGGTAGGGGTAGCATGCAATTCGCATCCCCAATCTCTAGCTTTTAGATCAAGAGTTGATTTAACATGTTAAAGTCCTTCGTAATATTCTCCCACACCTTTGCCAAGTGACTACATTGTACCTCTCTCACGGCTAAATAATTTTAAGGCATGACACCCAAATCCATAGGTAGACTGAGTGAAAGATACCTCGTTTCATAACTAAGGTCTTGGCATCAATTTCCCAATAGGGTAGCTAACAGTGAAGTGTGATCTAACAGTGGGTGTACTAACAAGCTAACAATTCCAAAATTAAGTAGATACATATCTCATGCTAAACCCCACAATAGAAGATAGTGGTGATTGGCCTAAATAAATTAATAACTTGTCATGGGCCACAAAAGTTTTGGATCAAGCTGAAATTTTTGTGGTCCCTTCATCAAGGTCTTTGCCACCTTATCAACGGCCGGATGGAAAATAAACACTGTGGTGACCCCCCAATTTTTTTTAACGTTGAGTAGTCAGTCACAACTGTTTCATGGTCTGGTCCACGTAAGATTTAGATCTGCCTCATAGTATCATACCGTCGAAACGGATGAAAGTAGGGATAGAAGGCATATGCATCAAGGTGGCCCCACCGTATGGGATCCACCGAAGCCGCCCATCAATTTCCATTATGATTCGGTAGAACAAGTCTCTCCACTAGACACGTGGCAGAGTATTATCGATCGGGGTCACCATATACCGACACGAGACCATCCCATCGATTACTTTTTATTAGATAATTGATAATTAACTGTTTTTGTTGTCCACTGTCAGTTTAATGGTCAGAGATCAGATGGATATATTTGTCTAAAAGATATTATTTTCGACATATAAACCATCTATGCTGAATAACCGCATATAGACGTGTCTGATTTGTACATAACCATGCCACATGTTCTGTTGAGAGATTGCTCTACCACATTATGTTTCTCCCATCTCCACCATATCGCCTCCCCTTAATACATACATACATTAATTAGGGACTTTTGGTAAATTCGTGGAAGGATAGGGATATTATGGTAAAATCATACCGAATCACCGAAAACTCCTCGAAATTTCCATTTTACCCTTCCCAGGCACTGAAAAGGAGAGTAACCGAAACGGTGTTTCAGTTTCGGCGCCAAATGCCCTATAAATACAAAGGAAAAGGAAAGCGCTTCCGCCCTCTCTCTGCTTCGATTTCTAATGGCGATCGACGAGAGTTCGAGCAAGGAAAACCCTAGAATCTGTACGGTTCTGGGCGGTCGAAGCTTTATCGGTAGATCGCTTGTTCAGTTACTCTTGAAATCGGAGCAATGGACCGTCCGAATCGCCGGCTCTGCTCCTTCTTTGATCCTCGATCGCAAGGAACAGAATTCGATCCTCTCGGATGCCGTTTCGATCGGCCGGGCCTCGTATTTCCAGGTCGATGTTCGTGAGAAATCACAAGTCTGCGAAGGTAATTCCGTCATCCTCTTGAATTTGTCCCGTGGTGATTATCGTGGTTGGTTGCCAAGCGCTTCCTGATTTGGGGATTTATCGAATCTGATTCGATCGGTTTTGGCAGTTGAGTGTGTTGGGATTCTGATATATATATATATATATATATTAATGATGGTTCTTGAAACAGTTATAGAAATGTGGAAGAATCTAGAATATATATAAAGATGAGTGCTCAAATGCACCCCAGCGCTTTTGGATGAGTGGACAGTCGAATTATCAATCTGGACTGTCGATTAGGTTCGGCCCACTCTTCATGGGCTGCTATGGAAATTCACCCTCATCAGTGGAACTTTTCATCTGATCAATGTCATACAAAATGGATGGTTTGTATTGCATGGAAAATGGTCAGTGATCACTATGAATAGCCCATTTGATAGAATCCACTTTGGATAACATGGCCCCAGGGAACAATGTTGATGAGAAGATGAGAACCATCCCGTCTTTGGAAAACTGATGGTTATAAAGTAGTAGGATGATGTTTGGGAGGTTCAAAGCCTTTGATCAGAAATAGGATGATGTTTGGAAGGATAGAATTCTCTGATCAATATGACTTTTTCATGGTGGCCCACGAAAATCATCTTCGACCTAAGGGGGTCCAGATCAATGATTGGACCATCCATGTCTCTAAAAGCAGGAGGGTTCATTTAAAGGTTAAGTGCACCACGTGCACTTGAGTATCCTCATAATTTAAGCACTAGTGATTTAAAAAACAATAATAATTATTATGGGAGCAAACATTCGGTTCAAGGATATATTAGGAGGGTTTGACTCCAGTGTCCTTTTGTTGCTTTTAAATGAATGGAAGCAATCCATCTCCCTTGATCATGATGGTATATATGTATGCTAATCCATACCATTCAAATCCTTGGCTCTATTGTGGTTGGAGTGAAGATCCCCTGGTCTCAAGAAAACTAATCATCACCATTCCCTGGTCTTGATTTACTCCACCTTGAGCAAATTGCACACAACATGCCCTCCAGTATGCTTCTTGGGCAATTGAACCGCCTTCTCCTTCTTACAATCCAATATATCCTAAAGAATCAGCTAGCTATGATACTATGGGTTTTGTCAGATCGTGTTCTTAGTGCATGTTTGGTACATTGGCAATCCAACAGCATGCGTTTTTTGGGCATCTGCTGTGCCTAATCCCAACACTGTTGAGCTTTGTTGTCCCCTACAGGATTTTCCATCCCTTTTCATTCTTTGCCTAGTTGTTGTTTCTGGTGTGTAATTTTCAGTTTAATTATTCTTGCACTAGTCATTTCATGGTTTTCACCATCATTTGGGCCTTCAATGTGAAAAGTTTGGACTAAGAAAATGATGAGGTGTAATCTCATTCATTTGCAGCAATTGAAGGTTCAACAGTTGTCTTTCATATGGATGCATTGGATTCGTCTGTACATGATATCTATCATCACTACATGGTCACTGTTCAAGGTGAGTGTGCATTTATATTGCAAAGAGAACTTGTATTGACTGTGGACCTTTTTTTTTTTTTTTTTTTCCTTTTGTATTAGTAACTCTGAAAATATAGTCATTGCTGATGACTGCATATCCAGGTACAAAAAATGTAATCAATGCTTGCCGAGAATGTAAAGTCAAGAGGCTTATATATAACAGTTCTGCAGATGTCGTTTTTGATGGTGTGCATAGTATACACAATGGAGATGAGTCTTTGCCTTACCCTTGGAGAGTATGTCCTTTTTTTTCTTTTTTTTTCTTTTTTTTTTTTTTTGGGGGGGGGGGGGGGGGGGGGGAGTTTTTTCTCATGCTTTCATGAAACTTTGTTTAAGTCTGCCATAAACTTAATTGAACTTCTAATTTTTTTTTGTTCACGTGATATTTCTCGTTTATTATGATTTCATTACCATGGTGCAGTATGAAGACAGGTTGAGCGATTTTAGGTCTCAGGCAGAGGCATTGATATTGTTCGCTAATGGTACTGATGGGCTATTAACATGTGCACTACGCCCGAGCAATGTCTTTGGTCCTGGAGACACGCATTTTATACCATATCTCATTGGAGAAGCAAGATCAGTTCGAGCTAAGGTTTGATAATTCTGTCACTACTGTGCGTATTGTTTATATATATATATATATATATATTAAAAGACTGTCCTATGGAAGGCATAATCCATCAAGTACTGGGTTACTTGATGGAGCTCCTTTGAAGATAAAATTGATTGTTGCTGAAATACTGCATCTACTAACATTTGGCATTGTGCGTGTGTATTCACTTCTTGAAATTGATTGTTACTGAAATACTGCATCTAACTAGCATGTGGCAATGTGCCTGTATTTTCACTTCAGTGATTGTTGCAGCTGTGGTTTTTCCCCATATGGTTTCCATTTTGACAATCCTTCAAGGCTATTAGAAATCTGATCTCAGCTTTGCAGTAATGGGAAATCAATGAAAGGAGCATATATTGCTAATGAAAAAGGTATGTGGGAAGGGAAGGAATGTAACGTTGAAAACATTGAGGGATAAGATAGTGGCTCTGAGGAAGGGACTTTTATGTTGGACTAGATGGCAAAAGAGATGGACTGTTGATGGGTAAACCAGGGTGAGGAAAAGAGGTCCTAGGAGTGAGTGAGGGTAATGGGAAATGGAGAAAATAGCAGGAAAATGGTGGTAGGCGTGAGTTGTTAGCAGAATTTACGAAGATTATCACAGTGGTGGTGCTCACAAGGTGCATTAGGCATCCCATGGGATTTAGTAATAATATCCAGACAGCCTAGGCTTGCTTACATGTTGTAACCTTTACAGCTCCTAATCCCAAGAGTTCCTTAATGGAGGTTGAAGGACGTTTTTTTTTTTGAATTTTTGCTGAGAATTTTTTCTTAATAACATTCGATCCAGGAGATCAAGATATAAAGACACGTGTGCATCTAACTCCTCTTGTTTCCTTGAACATATCAATATGGTTTTATTTGAACAGTCTAGGTCAAGGGTCATCTTAGTCCCATCAGATCAAAGGTTGTAATTTAAACGTATCAAAACCTTCCCAAGAGGATTTTTAGTTCAAATGGTAACTTTAGCTACTGGAGGTAAGTGAATCCATACTTGACTTCAATAACCCTATTGGTCACCAGCTAGTGAAATGGATATAATTGATGTTACTGTATCCATTGATTTATCATATGCTTAGTTATTTTATTTTTATACAACTTTTGAAAATAGATAGGCTTGATAATATAAAATTAAATGTTTTATGAGAGATAGGGAAATTCAGTAAGTGAGGTTGATGGGGATCAGCCTCTTAAAGTTTACAGAAGTAGAGAGAACTAATGAGAAGGATGTGGGGCTTATTGACGAAGAGAGGCCCCCATAAGCTTTAAGACTAATTCAGACTATTTTATGGAAGGTTCATATCTTAATTGGCAGTTGTTTTCATTTAAGAATTCTCTAGGAAGTCAAAATAATTTTCGTTTTGAAAGTAGAGTTCTAGAAAGATGTTTTCAGGAAATCGATGTCTTCTTTGGGACTAAGTGATGTAGGACAATGAACCACTTGCTCTAAAAGCTTGAACTGATAGAGCATGACGAATCAGTCCCTTTATCTCATAGCCCAGGCCCCACATCCCATGGGTTAGGATCTCGGACGAACCTCCCTCGTGGGCCCCACTTCACGTGGAGCCCGCCTCACACGGGCCGCCCACCCTGAGTGTGCCCCTGCATCTCACAGTCCACCCCACTCGAGCTCGGTGTGAAAATGCCCTTGCATTACTAAGGCTTTAATTTTTAAGTCTCCTTGAAACTAGAACGACTTTTAGTTCCATGGCATTGTTAACCATTTTAGATTTGAGATTGAATGAATAGTTTGTTAATGGTGAGACTCCAATAAACCTTAGTGAGAGACTCTAAGGTATATCCTACCTATTGTTTTCCGGCTCAGATTTACCTCTCATAGGTTATTATCCAAACCTTCAACCCTCAACTTCAAGTCCTAAAATCTTCTCCATAAATCTTCCCTTATTACTCCTTTAAACCCTTCATTCCACCCTTCCTTTACCACCTCCGGCAACCCTCTTTAACTCTCTTAAGCTATAATAGTTCTCTTTGGGTGCACATCAGTAAGGGGCGTTTAGTCCTCATATTAAGAGGTTTGTCCTACATCAAATTTTTGGTATCAGAGCTGACCCCATGCTTATGAGTGCCAATGCAACACCCACCATGAGAGAATCACATTCTCACTATAATTGCATTTGATACAACATGTACCAGAACCTTATGTACAAATTACAAGGCATTTGTTTGGACTGTGCCCTCTTGCATTGCGTTGTGCATCCATGCATGAAGCTAAGGCACCCTCGATGTTTGTGAGGCCTTGGGAAACAACTCGAATCGCATGCATGGGGTTAAACATGTAGGGTGACAAGGACCACGTGAACATCACCATATGCACGACTAAGGGCTGACTTGTTGAAAACCCATGATTGGGCTTCCCACTGCTCAATCTGAACCATTGGATGTGTTCATCACATCACCATTGAGCCACCCGTCAAGTTTCAGCCCTAATGAGTGAGATCCATCCAAAATGGATCCGACAGTCCAAATTCAATCAGGGACAGATTTAATCATCATACATCAGATCCAAATGATCCAGATGATGAATCACATGGAACAAAGCTTTCATGTCAAATTTTGAGATCACTTCGACCTAAATGAGTGAGATCTAGCCCGTTCGAGTTCAAGGCATCGCCATCACTCAAATCTTGCAATGTCTGCAGAGAAAACAACGATTGGGCATCCATACAATGTGGTGTTCAGCATTGGATCACCATCCCATTGACTTATGTAGCATGGTCAGGCTTATAACCACACAATTAAAGAGAAATCTAACTTAATGGTTGAGATAACATAACCGTGTGGGTAGGCCTATCAAGATGAGGGCCCCATACCATCTCATGGCTGCACATGTGGTTCCACCACCCACCATGCGTTGGTGGGCATCACACATCCCACACGTGTGGGTGGTCTGATGCAATGAAATCATCAATGGATTAACTAGAACAATTTAAAGCACAAATTAATGCTAATCAATCACAAGCTTAATGAATTCAAGTATTTGACTATGCTTAGATTCAAGACTAAATCACAACCCGTCAGTTAGATCTTATAAAACATGATTAGATGGGACCTATGGAAGCTAGAACTTCCATCTAGCATAGGAATTGATCTAATTCTAAAGGGAATCTCTTGGTTTTTTAAATGGTTTAAGAACTAGGGTTTGGGGGATTTTTGAAAAATTGGGGTTTTTGCGAAATTAGTGGATTTTGGAGAAACAAGGGTTAGGGTTTTACAGGGTTTAATTTTATTTATTTATTATTATTATTTTGGGGGGGGGGGGGGGGGGGGGGGGGGAGGAGGTTAGGATGAGGTTTCAGGGAGGGGTTAGAATGCGAGAAACAAAGGGCAAAAGGGAAGGGAGGGGCTGCTTGTACGGGCAGTCCTACAAGTTTGTCTGTACGGATGGGATGGCCAGGTATGGCCTCGTGGTTGTATGGTCAGGTAAGGTGGGTTGGATGGGAGTTTGGGATGGGTTAGGCTGTCGGTGTATGAGTTGGGGAGAAAGAAGAACAAGAATGGATGTGGGGATTGTTTGTTAATGGAGAAAGAAGAGAAGAAAACTAGAAAGAAAGAGAGAGAAAATAGAAGAAATATCTTTTGACGGAAGGGAATGAAAGTGAAGGATAACTTGGAATCACTCCATGGCATCACACAAAATTGCTCCAATCACAGGAGGTTTTACTTCATCAAATAGTAAAGAGAAAGATAGTTTTTTATTATCATAATTTTTTTTTTTTAATATTTTATATTTTAAATTTCATATGCAACAATGGTTATAATGCGAGAAACAAAGGGCAAAAGGGAAGGGAGGGGCTACTTGTACGGGCAGTCCTACAAGTTTGTCTATACGGATGGGATGGGATGGCCAAGTATGGCCCTATGGTTGTACGATCAAGTAAGGCGGGTTGGATGGGAGTTTGGGATGGGTTAGGCTGTGGGTGTATGAGTTGGGGAGAAAGAAGAAAAGAATGGATGTGGGGATTGTTTGTTAACGGAGAAAGAAGAGAAGAAAACTAGAAAGAAAGAGAGAGAAAATAGAAGAAATACCTTTTGATGGAAGGGAATGAAAGAGAAGGATAACTTGGAATCACTCCATGACATCACACCAAATTGCTCCAATCACAGGAGGTTTTACTTCATCACAAAGTAAAGAGAGTTTTTTTTTTTTTTTTTTTTTTTTAAAAAAAAAAAAAAATTAATTTCATATGCAATAATGGTTAGGGTGGGGACGTCCAACCCTTATATAGTCTCAGGAAAAGACTTTTTACAAAAATACGCTCTCAAATAAAAAGTTTCAAATAAAGATGCTCAACAAAATAAAATTTATTCCCAGCTCCCTAAAATTAGCAAAAATATAAGCTAAATAAAAAAATAACAAACATATAAACAACTAAATAAACTTAACTATTTTGTGGCCCATGATCAAGATGTTTAGTGACGATGATCCAACAGTCGGAATGGTCCAACTAAGTAGCCCACACGTATCTTCCCAATGTGGGGTCTTCAGCGGACTAAGCAATCAAATTGGGCCCATGGGGCCCCATGTATGCATCACCTAGCCGTAAATAAACAGGAGCTCTCCTCCTCTGGTATACCCTAACTGGTGCCTGAATGTCCTCATCATGGTCTTAGGTCTTTGGTCGGAGTCAACATCTCCAAAGGTGTGCTCTCCTAGTGAAGAACCGGCTACATTATTAGAGATCTTCAGGTGCAAGGTAGGGTCTCTTTCGTCAACGTATTTGGGCCTCCTGTTGTGCGTGGGAAAACAGGCCAAACACTCACAGTACAAAGTTATATAGTAGGTAGAAATGAAGTTATCGAGGTGGAAAAGTAGACATCTCTCACCGGAGGGTAGGGTGACGCTGATAAAAGCAATGAAGTCTAACCTTCTGCTATATTTCATGTCACTCTTTTAAGTGCCTAGTATCAGTGGTGGGTAGGCTTGAGATGTTGCGAAGGAATTTCTTATGGTAGGGAACTAAGGAGAAGCACACGTTCCATCTTCTAAAATAGGGAGGGGGGAGTAGGCATTCGAAACTTGGAACGAATCTAGCTCTTTTAGGAAAATAGTTATGGAGGTTTGGGGGTGGAGGAGGGAAGAATGTGGAGAGAAGCAATAGAAGGTAAATAAGATGTTTCTCAAGTGGGAGGATGGTGGGTAAAGAACTCGTCTCTCTATAGGGCTCCGGGTTATGGAAGGGTTATCGTGATGATGAGAAAATTTAATGAAGGGGTATGATTCTCTTGGGGGTGATGGCAAAAGGATTAGATTCTGGAAGGACTTGTGAATTCGGTAGTGCTTGCGTATTTTAGCATGTCCATCCTTAGCAAAAGTAGCCATAGATTTAGAAGTGACTGTAGATCAATGCTTCTTAGTTGTTGGTGATTTGGTGGTGTTGTATATTCCTTTTCATAGGAATTTATCAGATGAGGAAGCAGTGGAATATGCTCGACTATTTGAGTGGTTACATCAACTCAATATTATTCAGGTAAGAACGATTCGATGATATTTCTTGTGAATATGTCGGGGCAATTTTCAATCTCATCATTCTACAAATTGTTGGGGCATTCCCCCTCGGATGAAGTGATGCTCTCCCTTTTGTGTGGTCATGGTCCCACCAAAAGTAGTGGCTTTCACATGGATGGTGGGAAGAAACAAGATTCTGTAAAAGCAATCGCTAGTAATCACAAATTGTTGTGAGTGGGGACAGTGGATCATTTATTCATCCATTATCCCTTCATATGGAAGGTATGGGAAATATGAAATATTTGTCGCCTTGTTCAGGGTACCCCTCAAAGTGATGCCGAGATCCATATGGGCATTGCTATTAGCTTGATCGGATGGTGGCTTAAGGAAAAAGGAGGCCACAGTGTGGAGAGGAAAGGAATGAATTATGCTTTCAAAACAAGAGCAGTTGGAGGTACATGCATAATAGGATGGGCTTCTTATTTAAAGGAATTCGATCAAAATGATTGGTCGTTTATAGCATGGATGTTATTTGTAATTGGTCTTAAGAGCTCCTCACTCTTTCAAAAATAAAATAAAATTGGTTGCTGAATTTTAGATCTTACTCTACCAAGTCTCAAACATGGTTCAGAATAGAGCTGAACATCAAGTTAAACTGAATCTAGCTCTCGGTTTGGTTAGCATCCACCCCAACTCAAGTTTGGCTCGGCTCGGTGACTAAGCCTGATTGTCCAACTCGACTCGGCTCGGGCCAGATCAAGCCGAGTTCAAGTTTTCGACTTGAGTTTGAGTTCGAGGTCGAGCTTTTGAGTTAATGTTGTACTTGTACATAACATTCAATCAATAACACAGTACAACTGATATAAAAAAAAAAAAAAAAAAAAAAAAAAAAAAAAAAAAAAAAAAAAAAAACAACTTACAAACTGAAAAGTAAAATATTACAATTACAAACTTATAACAACATTAGATGCGTTTTTTTTTTTTTTTTTTTCCTATCGTTATTTACTACAAGAGAGGAGATTCGTTTGTCGAGCTCGAACTGCTATCTAATTCTTCATATACGTACTCGTTCACCTCTCTTGAATCAAAGGTGGAGAGAGTTTTTCATCGTGCTCTTGTTTAGTTTGAATTAGATTGTTTAAACTTTCTTTGTGAGCAAATTTATATGTAGTTTCTAACACCTTACAAAATGCACCAAGACTGGAGAGAAAATTGGATGGTTTGTTACTCTTCTTTTTATTCGTGTAGCTTGATCCTACTTCGGCATCATATTGTCTTGGAGGACATTATTGATGTCTAGAAGCCTCTTTCATACTACATTTCAAGGCGAATTGGAATTGTTCTTCTTCTAATGCTAATAATCTGGCTTCCTCCTCTGCCTTGGAAAGTTTAGATGGGGGGTGGATGGTTTTTTATTCAAATCAATAAAGGCTTGAAAAAGAAGTTGGACCTCCTTTGGGGCTTTAGGACAGTTTTGTTTCTCTACCCCGACGTGATAAAGTGTAACCTGGCCGATTAGTTTTATTAACAAACTTGGCCATACACAAATGATACAAAATCTTCAATTTTCCGGACTTTGGAGAGTGGATTAAGGAACCATAGTCCCAAACATTGGTCGATGGTTTAGTTGATATCATATCTACACTAAGTGTCAGAGAAATTAGTATTTTGGCAATAATGAAATATGAAAAACAGAAGCAAATATGTAATATGAAAAATAAAAGTAATAATGAAATATGAATTATAATGTAAACAAAAGCATAATATGAAATGAAATAAAAGTCATTGCTGCATTGCATTTATAACCATCATCAACATTACATCCAAGTACACAACACATTACATCAGTTTTAAGTTTTAACAAATTAACAATAATTTTTTACCTAACTTCCTTCACGTTGTTGTTGTTGCATGTGCAGTCTCGTCTTGAGACTCATTCTCCTCCTCATCCTCATCCTCAATATCAAAACTATTACCTCCCCAAATCAGACGCTACCAGTCTTGTGTACAAATTAATGCTTCAACTGTTTTTGGTGAAAATAAACTTCAATGCTTGCTTACAACCCTAGTCCCCGTGCTAAAAGCAGATTCTAATGCCCACTGTTGAAATTGGAATTGACAAGATGTCTTGTGCCATCGCAGATAGTGTAAGGTATTTTGTTTCACTAACTCTCATTTTCCACCACTCTAAAACATCGAAGTCTGAATCCTGACGCCTTACGATTGGCTATTTGAGATACAAGTCTAGATCTGATTCATTCGTCTCATTTTCTGTATTTTCTTGTGCTAAGAAAGACATGTATTCATTGTCGAGCATATTGTTATCGCTTGTAGAAATACCATGAGCTCTAACTTCTTTATCAGTTGTTGTCGTAGTGTACGAAGTGTACAATTCTTCGATTATATTAGAACCTTTGAAGTTTCGGTTATCGCCCTTTGATCAGAATAAATTTTCATGAAAATAAACTTGACATAGCTTATCTTGCACCGATGATTAAGAACAACCGCTAAGGCCATTAACAAATGACATTCGTCCCAGTACTTATCGAACTTTATTAGCATACTAAGTGCCATCAGTTATAGAAAATATGGACCCTCACTGACACTTTTTTTTAGGGCTTCATTGATCTTCCAAATAGACGGAACAAATATATTTCCTGTGGGATATTTATTTTCAGAAAATATCTTTGTGCAATTATAAAAAACCTTAAGAAACTTGTGAACTTGTTTTGCTTTGTTCCAATTATCTTCAGTAGGCAACCAAAAATACGTTCTATCACGCACCACATATTCAGGAAATGCAAGCTCCAATTCCAAGGTTGAATCCAACATTTCAAAAGTCAAATTCCAACGTGTGCATATATCTAACTTCAACGTTTTTTTAGCCTTCACATTCAAACGTTGGATTATATCACTCCATATACTCAATCTTGAAGGTGACTCCCTGATGTATTTTATACTCTCATATGTTCTTTATAGTGGGGTCAATTGTTTTAAGCTCTTCTTATACAATTAGGTTTAGTATGTGGGCACAACACCTAACCTGGAGTATTTTTTCCCTCAAAAAATAAATTGTTGGTTGCCTTTAATTGGTTACATAAGAGTAAAATTATACAGTCATTTACTGAAGCATTATCTAAAGTTATTAAATATAAAGATAGGAAATTAACTTTTAGGCATTTTTCAACACAAAGTGGTGTCTATTTAATTGCCCTTATAAATTTTAAAGAATTACCTAAGTGTCTAAATCAATCATCCATTCAAGATTGAATAGAATGTAATGCTTTCATTTTTCAATTTAAATGTCACGCCAAAATTTCGGCAGCATCTCCCATTATCTTTCTAAATATATTAATCATGTATTTGATTCACACATCTACTATATATACAGTGTGGATATTTGATGATGTAAACAGATAGATGCAAGAAATATATCCAGAGAGGAGGAGAGACGAACTGGAACAGGCATATGCATTTAAATTAGAATAAATGAAAGCATTCTTATCTATCTAACATTGAATTGTCAAAAAATGAGACAATTTGAGAATTTTTATGCCTTTAAAAACACACTGAATTTATGCCTGACAACATAAAAATCTTCAAATGGACAATTGATTATCCTATACTACAACAATAAAATAGAAAAAATTAATTTAACTAATTGAACAATAACAATAACATTAATTTAATATTAACATTAACAATTTAACACTGACATTAACAATAACAATAACAAAAAATTAATAATTTAACATTTACGATAACATAATTGATAATTAACAATAAATAACAATAACAATAACAATCTAAATTCTAATATTAACATTCACATATGATATATTAACTAACAATCTAATATTAATATATTATAAAAAATATACACACACACATTATTATATTAATTAATAATATATTAATATGTCTTGACAGTTGACACCCTGCCGGGCTACCATGGACAATGCTTGACCGGGGCCCAAGCAAATACAAAGGCTAGAGAGAGATAGAGAGGAGAGTGTTGCCAGAGAGAGGTGGGGATGGACAGTCAAGGTTCGCAGACGCAACGATGGCCGGACGTGCTCGGACAGTGAGAGAAAGGGGTAGGAAAAAAGGGGGCTCGGGCTCGGGCGCTCGGACAGTGAAAAGAGGAGAGGGGGATAGTTTTTTTTTTTTTTTTAATTATAGAGCCGGGTCGATTCGAGTCGGATCGAGTCAAGTTCGAGCCCTGATCCGAGTCGATCTTGGGCCAGCTCAAACTCCGCTCGAAATTTTTTCGAGCTACAAAAATAAGCTCGCCAAGTCAAGTTTTTTCGAGTCAAACCGAGCGAGTTATAACCGAGTTAGCTTAGTTATTGTCTAGCTCTAGTTCAGAATGTCAATACCAGCCTAGCGGAAAATTGATACGATACGACATTATGTATTGGCATCAAGGCCGTATCGGTTGGAATTTTTTTAAAAAGCAAAAAATGTGATATTTATTAGAAAAATAGGGGAAAAAATAAGATATCCGGGAATCTATCATTTTTGTTTTTTACCATGTTTTCAATGGTGTATTGGACCATTCTTTTGATATTAATGTTGTCTGTCGATTTGACTTATTGAAGGTCAACTAAATAGGCCATAATTAAACACAAATCAAGCATGATTAGGTGAACTAGGGCCCATTAAATTGAACAACAATAAAAAGAAGATGAAAATATAAAAAAGAAAGTGAAGGTTTACCCTTCTTTCTGATTTTTTCCATAATGGTCCACTTTGCTTTGATTCGTCAGATCCCATTCAAAACATTTATTTTGATTCCAAAATACGTCTAGATCTAGCCTAAAATGAGTTTTTAAGCTTCTTCTATGGTTTAAATAAAAATAAATATAAATATAAAAAAGAAAAGGAGAGGGTCCTTTTTTTTTTTTTTTTGTATCGGGGATACGACCCCGTATCGTGTATTGTCTTGTGCCGATATGGATACGATACGGTCATATCGGCCAATCTAATACCAATATTCATATCCATGGTCTCAACCTAGGACTGAGTCCAATAGTGACATGATATTTCTAATATTACTATATCTATGAAACTACTATAAAGATGGGAACAAAGGGTATCATTTTACAAAAATAAAGAAATAGGTTATCATTCTAACCATGAGGCTGTGTTTGGATGCACAACTGAAATCATAGGCCATCTATAATGGGGCCCACTAGATGGGTAGTCAAGAATCAAGATTGACTCATCAACCTGCCACACGTACAGTCGAGATTGGCTCTTCCATATCCCGGTTCGTCCAGATCTATCTTATCATTCCATTAACCCATGTACAAATTCATCGTTATGATCGCTACTCTTTGTGCAAGAAAAAGATTTTTTCCAATGTTGCCTTATATTTAGCCATTTCAGCTAGCTCTCAATCTACTAATCCTGAACCACTTGCAAATTTGGGATTTCTGGGCATACAGGAGCATGCCAAAAAATCTAATAACTGCAAGTTGCTGATAGGCAACTAAAATGGTATGTTAATTTAAAATGCGTCAGAAAGACAAAAAGATGTGCTCAGGTCATTTGTACACTCTATTGTTGGTGGAACAGCGCTATGGGTGCAACTTGGGCAGGACCGGTTGAGGTTCAACCCATGCCCAACCCAACATCAAGCCTTACAACCTATGGCCCGACCCAACCCAAGTACCCCAACCCGATTAACCGAACCCCAATCCTAAGAAATCTCGGGTTGGGTTGGGTTGAGTGTGTCGGGTTGAGTCGGAGAGAGAGGAGAGAGGGAAAGACTAGAGAGAAATACTGAGAGATTGGGAGAGAGATAATAGGAAACCAAATCATCTGTTCGGTGTAAGATTCTAAAGATGGCACCTATATTGTACAGTTCATAACATGGACGGTTCAGACCACTCAGAATTTAGTCCTCAATAGACTGAAATACACGCGGGATCCTAAGCCTCAAAAGAGGCAAAATGAAACTCCCAGCGTATGAATTGTGACGATGTGGCATTTACTCAGATTGAACTGACTAAATTGTGGCCCTGTGGGACATGCTGTTGCTATGCCACAGTCTCAAAATTCAGATTTTTATAACAATCCCAACCTGTGATTCGTGGATACTTGTTTGCTGAAATATGACCATTAGATATTTCATTTTTAACTGTCCAATAAATGTCAACTATTCTGGTATGCATATATTAAGTATAATTTTTAGTTTGGTGATGTATCTAGACACGGCCTGCCATTTGGACAGTTTAATTTGTATTATTTGAATTTCAAATATTCAATTTATATGTAATTTGTAAGTCCCTGCGTATCATCTATCACACTCTGCCAATATCAAAGCTTTTCTATTTTTGATATATTAAAACTCTTGCATGACTTGCATATTTACGCAGGTAGTGTACCTACCTCTTCTATGAGGGCTACTACTTGATCTTCAAAAAAAAAAAAAAAAAGTGTGCCTACCTCTTCGATGAGGACAACTACTTAACATTCATGAGATCCACCCCGTCCATCAGGTACAACATCCCTTTTTTTGGGCTTGACCCTGAAAATCAGGCTGATTCACCAATTAGGTGGGCCACCCATAGGGAATTGTACCTAAGGGCGTGTTTGATTTTCTAGTTCATTGGTAAATGCCTGGTAAATTGGTAATGATTATTTCCCTACACATTTCCCTGTACTTGATTTGACAGTCTACTTTTGTTTAACACAAAAATCGAGAAGGCTGCAAAATATTTGTGGGTCCCACCGTGATGTGTGTCGCTTATCCACACCGTTCATCCATTATGCCCAGTGAATTTATGGCATGAGCCAAAATGAGGCATATCCAAAGGTTAGGGTGAACCACGCCAAAGAAAAAAGGGAATCAAACACTTATCGATAAAAAAATTTTGAGCCACTATTTCTTTTGGTGTGGGCCATGAGTGTTGGATCTTCCTTAATTTTGGCTCATATCTCCAAATTTGTTGTTATAAACGGATGGACGGAACGGATATATCATATACCTTACTGTTGTGGTTCAAAAATTAAAAACTCTCTTTTGAACGGATTTCAAATGCACAAATTCCTATGAATTTTCAAACGCTGTGAAACAGTAATAATTACCATTTCCATGGTATTTACGTTTGCTTTGAAAAAACAAACAGGCCCTAAAACCTCTAAATTCACCTGTTATGGCCCCCCTGAGTTTTGGAACAGGTGATTATTGGGGAATGCTCTCAATCCTATTGAGGCAAGTTGGATTAATTTAGTGAATAAAAAATAAACACCACAGTGGGCCCTACAAAGAACTAATCGTGGGTATTCCACCCCAACCGTTTCCTATAGCATGGCCTATTTGACTTGTGTTTCATCATGATTTCTGGGTTCCAGAGTGAAAGAGAGGTACCGTACCTGATGACTGATGAATGGGTTGGATCTCATGAAAGTTTCACTCACGTGGCAGTAGACACTCCCTGTGTGCGTGTGCAGATCACACCGGTGGAGTCATTGATTTAGGGTAGGTTTCGTTACCAAAAACTAAAGATATAGAGTCATTTTGGGTTGGGTCCCTAGGCCAACCCAACCTGACCCGACCAAACCAAAATTTCGCATTGGGCCAGTCGGGTTCAGGTTGAGCCTGACCCAAGTTGTACCCCTAGATAGTGCACATTGAGTTGCTGAGTTGTGGAATTGCAGTGCAGTTCCATGTGAGTTGAAGAGTTGACAATTCTGAATTATCATCCACGTGCACCATATGATCCAATGCACCCGAAACAGAAATGAAGTTGACCATGATAGTCAGCTTGCCTTCATTGCAGTGTAAAAATTTGATATGGATAATGTTCCCTTTGGCTCCATTTGCCTTCATGTCCAACAAGATAAATCTAAAATGGAGTTCCTGGTGGTTACTTAGACGCTGAAAAAAAAGAAGAAAAAATTTGTCAGAGAAGAAGGATTCAAAGTCAATAAAATTCCTAAACACAAAGCATCATGTATGATGTTGTTCCAAACACTTGGCTTTTCTACATTCCAGAACAGAGCATTGTAGATAATATTATTCCAAAATTTTGGCTGGCTAAATTATACACCTGAAGAAGACGCCAAAATCATGATCATCATCATTTCAGACTTTCTCAAGGTGGATTTTTTAAATGGTATGTTGGAAAGTTTTATGATTGGCTGCCCATTAGATATCAACCTTCCTTTTAAACCAGGCTCTTGGAATCAGCCAGAGGTTAACATTGACACCAGTCACATGCCAACGTGACCCAGCCCAATTATTTCATGCAGGCCCCAAAGGGTGAGCAAGCCAAGTTGGATCATGGAGGGGCACTGGTTAAGCAAACCACTATGCACAAAGCATCCACACACATGAAGGGTCATCATCAAATAGTTGGCTGTGTGCATTGTCAAGGAAGTCACTACATGCACGATTACCAACACCACTGACATGCCAATGCAGTCATGCCCCATGCTGCACCCTAGCAAAACCATTGTGTGCTCTACCCTCAAAGCAGAATTTGCAGACTGTTTAGTTCTGGAGCATAAGTTCCAAACACTGAGCACACAAATTGAGTTGTTGGGTCAATCTAATGATTCATAATTTGACTTATTAGCACAGTAATTGAACTGCACTATACAAGTTGTTTTTCGGGTCTGCTGCAAATTGTTGAGTATCTCCCGTTGCCTTGGGCATATCCAGCTCCCCCAGTCAAATAAATGCTACTGCATTTCTGCACCTGAATACTGTTTCTCTATTATAAAAGTATTTTGAATCTTTTTGTAAAAGAGACATAACCTAGAGGTTCTCATTTCAGTTTTTTGTAGGGAATGGTGAAAATTTGTGTGACTTCACCTATGTTGACAATGCTGCCCATGCCCATATTTGTGCAGAGCAAACTCTATGTTCAGGGATGGCTTCTGTGGCTGGAAAGGTATTCCTACCTTTTAAATACTCTCCAAAGTCTGTAGGATTCTTTTGCCCTTCATTCTGGGTCTCAGGAAGTGTTTCTTTGTGCGAATGTCTTGCAGGCATTTTTCATCACTAATCTTGAACCAGTGAATATGATTGAATTTGTTTCTCTGATACTGGAAGGATTGGATTATCCAAGGTAACCCCTAACAGGAATTATGTCCTGAATCTCCTGATGCTGTTTCCTTTCATAATAAGGAAAATGAATTATGTGTCCTGATGCTGTTTCCTTTCATAATAAGGAAATTATTGATGATACAGGGTTCATGATTCCCTGGTGAATGCCTACAAAAGATTGGCCTGTTAACCACCCGAAGTGCCAAATATTCTTCCATCTCGTCTGCTAAATTCAATGTTTATTGTATTGGATCGGGATAAAGGTTGAGTGAAACTTTTAGGGAGTAAAAAAAATAGAAATGAAAGGATTTGAAGTTTTTGGTAGCTATTGTGTTCCTTCTAATTTGCTTATGGCAGATGATTTTTGCAGGTTTATTGTGTAGAAAACTTTCCCCAAAAATGTATATAGAGAATTAAATTTTGGTCTTTGTTCACTACAATTAGAAGCAAAATATCTAGAATAAACCTGCTTTGCCGAAATCTTTAAGATAACCCCTCCAACATTAAACAGTAAAAAAATGCCTGCAGTTGGAAAATGCTTTTGGTAGTGGAGAAAATTGAATATCATTTGGTTATCTTCAACTTTTTGAATAGAGTTTTTTTCTGTCCTTGAATCTAACCTCTTCAACTCCATTTTACTTTAAGATATTGATTTCCAGTCTGATGAGAAAAGTTCTAGTTCTAGAGATTCTACCATTCAAATTCGATAATGGCTTGCCATAGTTCAAAAGCCCATACTGAACCGCATGCACTACCATGTTGGAGAAGGAATTTCTACGATAGCCGTATTGTTCTTATTCTATTGCCTTTTTCTTGAAAAATGAATTGAGACAGGCACTTTGCTTAATTTCCAGGCCCTGGATCCATCTTCCAGCAATGCTGGTCCTGATCATCGTTGTGCTCCTTGAGTGGGTGCATAAAAAGTTTGGTCCACATATAAATTGCCACCCACAACTAAATCCAAGTTTGGTTCATTTCCTCTCATGCACAAAGACATTCAATTGTTCTAATGCTCAAAAACAGCTTGGGTACTCACCTATTGTCTCCCTGGAGGTCAGTTTCTCAGCTTCCTTGCAATTGCACGATTTTCTTGTCTGATTTTATCTTTCTTTTTGGACTTTATTTTCTTTTATCTTTTCCATGATGTTCTCCACTCTCTAGTCTTCTCATACTCTGCTGTGAATTTAATAAAGAGGATCTCTTGTTTTCTTGTGAGAAATTTCAAAGGATCCATGTTATATGAAGATTGGTTCAGTTTTTCTTGCTTACCCTTTTGATGTGATTAGACAAAACAGTGCTCTGATAACTTTGTATATTTGGCCAACTAAATTCTTTAATTGCACCAACTTAATTTGAAAAGTTTTTTACAGTGCTAATTAATTTCTTTGCTGTTAATCACAATTTAACAGCAAATATTGTCGAACAACAGGTACTGAACAAATTTAGGGGTTTAAATTTACTGATGCATGTGCTGATTGCTGAATATGCAGGAAGGTGTTACATTGACCATTGAATCGTTCTCTCATTTATCAGGGGATTCATCTTACTTGAGATACCGTGACTGTAATAAGCCATCAAAAGTGGATAAGCTGTTGGGTGGTGGAAAAGGTGAGGCTGATGATTGCAACCTCTTGGAACTTATTATAGTCTTCTGCTAATACACACAAGTATTGCAACATGTGACACTGAAAATAGCCCTGGTTTTAGGAGAGCGCAAGTATGCTTCATTTGCATGCTATTATTAGTTAGAGAATCAGGGATTCATTAACCTATTGCTTTGAATTTTTTGGGAAAGTTGAGGTGTCTCAGTCCATATACTAACTCTTGCCATCTGCTTCCTTTCTGGGTGTCATATGTGACAGCAAAAATGGACTGATTTACCTTTTTAAATACCGAAAATAACCTGTATGTTTGTTTTAGTTTTGTGGGATCTTCGATTCGATTGTAAGATAAAACTCTCATATATTTTCTGGGGTGACTCTAGGCCATCACTATTCTTTATGTTGTTCTGTTTCAGTTTCCATGGTTTGATGCTGGATTATCTTGTTTCAGTTGCTGACATATTATTGTGGCGAGATGAAAAGAAAACATTTACATGTTTGCTTGCTCTGGTTTTTCTGCTTTGCTGGTTTTTCCTCTCTGGAAGGACTTTCATCTCATCCATGGCAAGGCTTCTAGTGTTGGTTTCAGTGATCCTTTTTATCTATGGCATTCTACCTTTCACCATGTAGGTACCATCACTATCAACCACGTCTTTGTATTACTATGTTCTATTCAATGCCATAAATATTTAAATATTTTAATGGCTGCATTTTATCGTGATGAAAAAGGGTATTTCCTCTTCTGGAAGTAGCAGTGATGCGCATAGATCTGAAAATGTTTTGCAAGGAAATGTGATAGGACATGTTGCGTCATATAATGATGCAACTGCCGTCCTCTTGTACACATGGTAACTACCTTCATCAATCTGGACTACCTATTGAATGACAGTTTTGAACCATGGAAAATCCAAGCTTGCCTATCAGTTGGACGCACCACATTAATGATCAGTCTTATCTACATGTACAGAAAAGATGCAAGCGGCATGCATATCATCTGCTTTAGGAAATTCTTATGTTGTTATAGGCTTATAGCTGCTATAACAAAATGTTCAAAAGGGATTAGATGAAAGCCTGGTTGGCTGTCGGCAAAGTGGGCTGTAGTTTCGAATTTGACCTAGTGGTGGAAGGCTGGATATATAATTTAATTGTGTTTGAATAATTGGACATAGAACAATCAGTGCTTGAAATTTTTTTCAAGGATATTTTTTTTTGCAAAAGATTAAATTATTTGGTTTACTTGGAATTGGAGTTTGGAATGTCATATTGTTTGGATTCATGATGAAATTTATTATATAAGTTTGATGCCAGGAGCCAACCTGACACAAACCTCCTTTATCCAGGCTGGACCAGCAATGAAAGCGCAAAAATGCCACAGGCGCAATGTAATAGACTATTACATAGGTCGTTTACAATCAAGCACTCTCTAATAGTTTATTTCAATGAAGGAGCTCTATTATCGAACTTCAAACAAATTATATTTTCCTTATCTATTCAACAAGTACTTTAAATTGGAGCAATGAAAAGAAAATGTATGACCAATTTATCACTGATGAGCAAGTGAGCAATGAGTTGAGAGAATTTTCCAATTGAAAAAGCCTTTGCAGTTTACTCTGTGGGTCTTTAGTCATGGAGATGTACTTCTTGAGAGCCGTAGGCCCCAATTTAACATGTCAATATCTAAGTATTGAGTCCTCTTGTTTGTATCCATGCCATAGGGATATTGACTGTGAACTTTTTCAACAGGTTCGGATTTGCTATCGAGAAGATACCCCTAGTTATTTTGAAGTCTCAGAAACAGTGTTGAAGGATAGATTGACATTTTTGGCATCTACTTGGAACGAAGGGGTAGTTTGTACCTTGAGAACATTGGCCCAAGGAGATGATTGGAGTCTCTTTTTTAAGGTACAGAGAGTGACCAAACTTTCCCCTTGGTGTTAGCTTGTAAATTTCCTTTCTATATGCCTTCTTGAACTATGTTTCCACCTTGAAAGCATTTTCTGATTTTTCTTTACCCGGTAGTTACTAATTACTGGGAAATGATGAAAGTACACATTATGTATCTCTCCTTCCTTTCCTTTCCCAGTAACAGTAAATTACAGTCATGTAAAATTTTTTGAGAACTGATACATGATTCCAAGTTGATAAACATGAGCAAAGACCAAGCTATGCTGGAAAATTTGTCTAGCTACCCTTCCATTGTTAACCCTGCTTCTTCCGTTGTGTCTAGTTTTATGATCATGGAGCTTTTCCATCCAGACCATGGAACCTTTTTCCCTCATTAATTAAAAGCAAGTTCTTCTCTACTGCTATTCTTGTCGCTTTCCAATGTATTGCAATATCTTTTGTATTTGAGGAATGATTTGAACAGCAATTCTTGTGGAAATAATTGTATCACCCTTCTATAAAACTAAGGCCCATTCTTGATCGGGGGTGAACCCCTACTTTGGAATTCTTATCCTAAAAGATAAAAATCTAAGGAATTAAGATATTTGGTTTACTGTCATGGGCAAGAGCTGCCTTGATTGTAAAAAGTGACTTTTTAAAATCCTTGTTTGTCCTTATCCTCCGAAAAACAGAATGGACAGGGCAATCATATCCAATTCAGTGCTGTTGTCTCCCCACATTCAAACATGCCCCAAATGACTTCATCATCATTTCTTGAAAACTGAGTTAATGTTTTTCAGTTACTGTCAAGCACTTTTGTTGTTGTAAAGTAGTTGCCATTTGTTGTGTCAGAAGGATCAAGCATATGGTTGAAATTTCAAAACTTTCTAAAATACTTGTTCATATGCTGGACCCAATTAGTCAGGATAATTCTTAGATGATGATGACAACAATGTGTTCATATCAAGGTTTGAAATTGGTGTATTGGGTATTTGTATCATTTACCACCGATATGGGCCGATGTTGCTGTATTGTTCATGGATGATAGCAATATGTGGCTGGTTTCAGACAAGACTTCAAACCTTGGTTCATATAGATTCTTTTCCTCATAACTGCTTTACTATTACAGGTGGCGTGTTCTTTATACTTTCTCAAGTTATTCTTGTCATTTTCCTTCCCCGTCATGGCCAGCGTAGGTAAGGGCATTGAACAGGATTTTTATCATTTCCCTGAAGTGATGCACATATTTCTTATCATCTTATTTTGAAATAAATGCAGGGCTTGTATTGGCGTTCACCATTTTCATTGTATATGAACAGTATGAAGAGGAAGTTGACAAGCTTCTGATTACTTCTCATATTTACGTTAAGAAATCAAAGGAATTTCTTGATGGACATTTACCACCATTCTTGGCAGCATTCCTTTCTAATAATCAAAGATTAGGTCAGGATGACAGGTCCTCACAAAAGCACTAGTAATTGCAAACTGCATTTAGGTGGCACCAGTGAGATCCAGCTAAGCTACTGAATAACAAGCGGGTCGGTTTCCTCATTTGCTAACCACTGAACTTTCCTCAGTCCACTCGGGCAGGCAATTCTCGTATTGAGCTATGGAGACATGGTAAGTTGTCAGTTTGGAATGTTGATTACTCTTGAGCTTATTTCTTGCCTCTTCCTTTATTATCCAGTAACTTTCTTGTCGAACTTTTAAAATAACACCCATTATCATTCAAGAGCCATTCAGGTATGCTTTCTCTTTGCATATTTATGTGAGCCGACTCTAATCAGTGTTATGACGGATTATACTAAGACAAACAGAAAAGGGTTCTTTTCTTTTCTAGCAAAGGTGGTCTTGAATGATTTCTTACAAGGACAATTCTTATGACCAAAATATTAATCGGACCTAGATTAACCTATCAGTTAACATGATGACTAACCTTTGGCCCCTAGAGTTTGGTCATAATCTTAATGGTAGACAAAATAACACATTCAGATCACTTGACTCAGATTTTAACTTTATTGAAAACTTAACAATCACTGGAACTAGGTTGGCAACTGGCCAGGCTGGCCCATCAGGTTCTGGGTCCTTTCCCAATAAGGGTGGGTGGGCTGAGGTCTGTAATAGAGGCCTGCATGTCATGCATGGGACTGAATTTTGAAGCCCTTCTTGATAAAGGGTCTGGGCTGGGCTTAGATTATGCACAATTTTTCTGTAGCCCAATCCAAGCTTGAGAAAGGCCTGTTTATGATGTTAGTGGGGCTGCTTGTGCCTGTAGTCAAAGGCCTAATTGCTAAACAAGCCAGGCCTGGTCTTTACTTTTTAGGTCATCATGTTTAGTTAATTGTAATTATGTACTAGACGTCTTTTTTTTTTTTTGTAGGGATTAAAAATAATACTAATGACCAATAATTTATGTAATCTCTACCAGTGTTTGAAATATCGGTATTGTGTTATGTATCGCATCCTTGGGATACAAATATGTATCAGTTATCACACGGGATATACCGTTTGTATTGGGTAATTTATTGCACTTTGTGGGAAACATCGGGGAAATGGTTGAATTTTTCAATGAAACTTCACGGATTGTTAAAAAAGACATTAAACACACTTTTAAATCATAACATCTTAAAAACGAAGTGTGCATAATAAGTTTCCTTTGTATAGGGTCCTAAGCTATACATTGTTTGACTGAACTAATGCAATTATATTCAAATTGAATGCATAATATTTAGAGTGTACGTGATGATCATTTCATCAAACAACTCCTAAATACTTTGAAATTAGTCTCAATTGACATTTGGTTGAAGGGAAACTTTTAAAAAAATATATTTTAATATTCTTTAAATTAATTTTTAATTAAAAAGTTATTTTTATTTTTTGAAAATTAACAAGGACTTAACAAATTAGTAGATCAGCCTTCATACATGCTTGATTTCATGTTTGGAGTGCAACATTGCAAGCAATTTGGGAGAAATTGGGAAAATTTTGAATTTTCCTCAAATCGGACCACCTACACTCAAATTTCGAAATTAGAGTGTATGTAATGATCATTTCATCTAATACTCCTAAATACCTCAGAATTAGTCTCAATTGACAGTTGGTTGAAGGAAATTTTCAAAAAAAAAAAAAAAAAAAAAACATGAAGAACCAATGAATATTGAAATCAAAGCTCCAACTCGATGATTTTTCATGTAAAACATGAAGAACCAATGGATTTATAACCATTTGACACTGATTTAACATAATTTCAACAACAAAGAAAAGGATCAAAAATTGAAAATGCTCACCGGATCGAACGTGGGGGATATATGCGCTACTTGTGCGTTTTGTATCGCACAAGTGGGATACAAGATATATCGTGGGATATATTGGTCAACATCGTCAATTTTTAGAACGTTGATCTCTACTATATAACTGAGAGAAATGCTCCTGTGCTTCTAGTAGCATTGGGACACTTAGTTCAATCCATTGATCTAGAATGTTAATTAGGTCCAGTGACATTTCATGGGCTGGTATGCATATCATGCCAATCTAACAAATACTAACTATTTGCTCAATGGCCTTTAGAATGAATGGTCAAAATCATTTACACAAAAATAGGTCCTATCAGCAACTTAATCCATACATTTATTAGGGCTCATTATGGATTGCCCGTGACTTTATGGATAGTTAAAGGCATGTTCGTTTCACCAATTACCATGGTAATGTAAAGAAATGTGCAATGATTATAAATTACTTCTTATTCCCATGTTTGGTCTGTTGGCATTAAAATCCTAATGATGACAGTTTTACATTATTTTAATGTCAAATCATCACCAAAATATATTGATATCGTTGTTTGGATTTGAGATTTTTCACGTTTCACAGTAATGCCATGAAAATGTGTAATGATTGCAAATTCCCTTACTATTCACGAACCCCAAGTGCAAAGTTGCGATGTAGTAATAACTCGATGAGACTGATGTCGAACCCATAGGGATTGTACGATTTCTAAAATAAATTAGAACTAGAATCTAAACTAACTATGAAAATCTTGACTAAAGAGATCAATTGTAGAAGAAACTATCAGAGATAAAGTACTAAAGCGCCAAGGATCCACTTATAGCTTCCTTAATGCTACTTTACTTGATTCAATTTGATAATATAGCTGGAATCGAAGTCCTATCCAACCAGATAATGGAGCAGTTAAAACATCATTTATGTATCAAAACATATATGAACTTTCATTGAATTGGTTTCCTCATAAAGCATCAGAGATTTGATAGTAGTACATTCAAAGCATCTATCATGCGCATCTATCATGCTCGGAGTCAATGATAGATCAATGAATTCTACATATCAAAACCTTCAAAAAACATGTAAGAAAGCATTTATAGTCTTCATAAGCATCCAATGTGCTCGGAGTCAACAATGGATCAAAATAAACTAGAAGTACTTCATTCAAACCAAAATATCGACGAATTATTCACCATATAAATTAAATAACTTGAATCAAAGTAAAATAAACATTAAGAAGAACTACAAGCTTCACATCTTAGCTCTAACTAAGAGATTTATCCAACCATAGACATAATTGAACTAAAACTCAAACAGAAAAACATAAAACTAACTAGAATCGAAGGATTGAAGAGGAGGGAGGACTCCTTGAAACTCCACAACTCCTTGCTCTACTCCTACCCTAATTCATGCCTAGAAACTCCTAAACATCCCTTTATATAAGCTTAATTCGCACCAACTTCGAAATCGACTTAGATTTACGCAGCTATCACAGCTTCGATGGCATCGAGCTCCCATCGAAGAGTTTGAGTAGAATTGGGAAAATGTCCACCAACCGCCTTTCAAAATTGCGTATTTTTACGATGTCATTGAGCCTCCTTCGATGGCATCGAACTTAGCTTCGATGACATCGAACACACATTCGATGGGATCGAAGGGTGCTCCGATATGTCCAGCAAGAAAATTGACTTTTCTCTTATTTTTGAGATGGGATGGAAGTGGTTTCGATGGCATCGACACTTACTTTGATGCCATGGAACCTGTCATCGATGGCATCGAATAGTTGATTTTCAGCACTTTGGATTTTTGCACTTTGATTTCTTCAGTTTTCTTCGTTCTTCACTTGGTTTCCTTGGATCGTGACTCTTGAATTCTTCAATCTTGACCTTCAAAGATCCAATCCTCCTCTTGGTAATTCTTTGAGCATTAAATCCATGCTTCAAAGGCTTGTTTGGGAGCGTGGATTTGGAACCCGCTGGATTCGGAACCCCTTGGATTTAAAACCCGCTAGATTCGGAACCCCCTGGATTTAAAACCCCCGATTTGAAATCCTCCTATTGTGTTTGGCACCCTGGATTGGGAATCAACTTTAATCCAAAACTAACTATGCATGGTATATTTACATGGGTTTGAATTTAATTACTAAATCAACTTTAATATCTCTTATTAATGACATATGTAATGTTTGATACAATGGTTGTAATAAGCCCACTGAAATATATGCTTTGCCTGAAAATGATGAAATTCCCAAGTGACTAACCAACAATTTTTAACCATTGATTTACATGGACAACGTTTGGACGGTGTTGATAATCATATTAAAGTAATTATAGTAATGCAATTGATAATCTGATTGTTTTTGGATATCATTAGTGGGCAATGTGCCCAATAAAATAATAGTCTGGTGACACACATGTTACACATGTAACTCTTGAAAGGATTTTAGATGTAATCCAAGCCCCCCCCTATTTGAAGGGATTTGAAACCCCTAGTTACTTTATGGTGCCAAACAACCAGGGGATTTGAAATCCCCCAAATCCATGGTGTCAAACGACCCCTAAGCATCCTTTTCTCCTTAGCTCTCAAAATCACCCTGCAAGAGAAAACATGTGTAATTAGATCAATTAAGCACCTTCATGTTCTTAAAACCAATGCATAACAAGGAGAAATATACAATATTTCACACTCAACACACTCCCAACCAGCATTTTGCTAGTCCCGAGCAAAACATGTGTGACTTATCTTCCAAACTTCCAAATTTCAATCATTTATTTAAAAATAACATTCTGTGCAATCTTATTCATATGAGTAAAATACAAAGATATAAGAATGAGACATTGATAATCTATAACTTAATATCATTAATAAACAAATGAACAAAGTCCTCTTTCATTAATTAATCAATAGAATGCATCCAAACATCAAGTTTCTAGTGTGCTTAGTGGTCTCCAACTCATAATCCACAGAAGTTAACCAACTTTCCAATTTTATATCAACAGCTTTCACACTATTTTCATTCTTTCCCTTCTTTTCCATTGATTTTTCATTGAAACACGTATGATGGGTAGCCATTTTTGATCTCACTGTTTTTTAGCTTGTCCTTTTCTCTCTCTCTCTCTCTTTTTGTTTTAATACTTAAGCTAGATAAGTATCTCTAGACTTGGTTCCTAACACTTTTAAGTAATAATGAAGCTAAAGCTATGAATTCAAGTAAACTTTATAGAACATGAGTTAGATGTGAACTGTGAGCTAGACTCAATTGATATTTAAACTTTCTATTAATCAATTCATTAGAAGAACTTATTCAAAAATCTACTAATTAATCAAACTATAGATCTTCAAAAGTTTATTCTATATCTTATTATTATTATTATTTTTAACACACACACACACACTCACGCTAGTGGAATTTCACCACCTATGGATACTCGAACCCTTGACCGGGAGTTAAAACTCCTAAGAGTCTACCACCCGAGCAAGAGTAAAAATTTCAAAAGTTTATTCTATATCTTATTATAGTACTCAAATATATTCAATTACACAGAATATCACTCAAAGAAAGTTTTGAAACTGAAAATTTTCAAAGATTTTTGCTTAGGTTAGAAAATACTGATTAGTTCACCTAATCTCCCCCCCCCCCCCAAAAAAAAAAAAAAAAAATAAAAAATAAAAAATAATAATATAATAATAATAATAATAATAATAATAAAAAAGAAATCTACATTGTCCTCAATATAAAAAGATATATGCAATCAAATCAACATGAGACGATGAAAAATAAAAGAGTGAATAAGAAGGACAGTTCCTGACAAAGATAACTGAAATCGTTTTGAAGTCTTTTGATGTCTAAAAGGGATTAATACTAAAAACAAAACCAAAACCAAAACAAACTATTCTAATCCTAAGAAAGCAATAAATCTAAATGGACTACCATCATACTAGATGGTCAATCGTGATAGACAGGATCAATCAGTGGTATGGACATATCATCTGAATCAAATTTCTCAATGAATGGTTTGAGAAGATGACCGTTCACTTTGAAAATGTTCTAATTCATTGGATTCTTTATCTCGACAACCCCATGAGGATAGACCCTTTTAATTATAAAGGGGCCGGTCCAATGGGATCTCAATTTACCTAGAAAAATTTGAAGTCTAGAATTATACAAAATGACTTTTTAGTTTGGCAAGAATAATTTCCGAAAAATGTTCCTGTCATGAAACACATTCATCTTGTCCAAGTTCATTCAATCTTGACCTCCAAAGATCCAATCCTCCTTTTGGTAATTCTTTGAGCATTAAATTCATGCTCTTTTCTCCTTGGCTCTCAAAATCACTTCGCAATAGAAAACATGTGTAATTAGATCTATTAAGTACATTCATGTTCTTAAAACCAATGCATAAAAAGAGGGAAATATGCAATATTTCACGCTCAACATATACCTAGCTCGTGAATACATCTGCATGTGATTGACGATTGCCTTTATCTGCCAGTTGCACAGGCATTATTTTTGTTTTTTTGTTTTTGAAAATAGATGTTGATTTAAAGTTTTGACACTGTGGTAACTTCTAATTAAAATCTTTTTAATTGCAGTCGTGTGGCTGTTGTCACCAGTTGGGCTTCATTTGGAATTGGTTCATCTGGATTTGATGCATGCAAGAAAGACCGCTCGGATAAAGCTTTACATTTGCGTTGTAATGAGTTCATTCATCAGAACTTAATAGGTGTTATGTATGCATGCTAACCTACCATCTACATGATGCATTCTGCGTGTGTGTGCAGGCATGTGATGGCTTTGTGTGTGTGTGTGTGTGTGTGTGTGTGTGTGTACGTGAGCTCCAGTTTGATGTGTGTATCCATGAAAGTTTTCTGGTTGGTTGTGTTTCTGTGATCCATGAAAGTTCTCCATTTCAATTTCCTTCTCGTGTATAGCCATCCGCGGTGGGGCCTTGGTAGCTAAAAGCTTAGGTCTCATGCCTGTGCCAAGTGGGAGAAACGCGAATTATAGGGTCTCTACCTCCATAGTTCTAAAATTCCTTCAACTCAGTGAGATTGTAAGCTGAGTTGCCGGGAAAAACATTCTTGGGTCTGACTCTCTATCACAACCCAAGACAACTCAAGTCACTGTAAGTTTGCTGACCCACAAAATTCTGTTCATCTGAGAGCCCATGTTTTGGTTTTCCTCGAGTGTTGATAGGATGGTTCCTCTCATCGATGAGGCAAGCCTCGTTTAGACCAACAGTTTACAGTTAGATGGTTAACTGGCCCACATTCAACTAAAAAATAGTCAGCCATCGTCCAAATCATGAACTTTTTTAGCCGTCTTCTGGATGCAACCCTATTCAAGGTGAGCCACATCAGTTAAATGGCCTTGATCACTTAATCATTGGTCCTGGTGCCAAAACATGCCTGTCAGCAAGCTATACCTAAAAGAAATGTCTAACGTCAATTAGTTGTGACCGGAATCCTGATCCAAAACTCATCTGGCCCACACCATGTAAGCCGGGAGAATTTTTACATTGTTCCCATGGGTTTGCCCATCTGAGTTTTTTATTGGGCTGGTATTTGGTATATACGGTTCACATAGGGGTTCTTATCAGGCTGTTTTGGGATAATTCGTACCAACTCGAGAGAATAGTTTAACCGTTGATCAAGATTCTCATGGGAGTTATTTGATGTACACACCCATGGCACATGCGTCTTAATCCAAAGCGTACAACTGGCATGTTCATTTGAATGGGTTGTTACCTGTAACTAGGGCTGTTCGCGAACCGAGTTAGCTCGCTCAGCTCGACTCAAAAAAGCTCGATTTGACTCAGTTTGAAACTGAGTTCGAGCCGAGCTGAGCTGATTTTTTGAGCTCGAAAAAATTTCGAACCGAGTTCGAGCTTGACTCGACTTGGATCGAACCCAACTCGAATCGAATCAGTTCAATGACTCGGTTACTTTGATATTGATGTTGGTGTTTGATGAAATTCCTCAACAAAGTGTGGCTGGTGGTAAGGAAGGTATGTATATGAAACAAATACTTATTTTTTCTTGATTTTTATGTTGCTTACAAGGTGTTTGATGAAATACTTGTAAAACTACTGTTGTTGTTTTATATTAAGTGAGATTTTGAAGGTGCATGCCATGTGTTTGCGAACATGCTCCATAGGCGAACTCGGCTCGAAGTGGCCCAAGTTGCTGACCGAACTAAGCCGAGTTGGCCAGTCAGGCTCGAGGACCGAGCCGAGTTCGAGCTAGGGTCAGCAAGTGGCCGAGCCGAGTCGAGCAATGCCAAGCTTGACTCAGTTTGACTTGTGTACACCTCTACCTGTAACTGTTAACAAGGGCCAGACTGAATATTTCATGCAACAAAAATCTCTACTATGGAAGAAAATAATAATAATCTTAATCATAAACCTTTTAATAGATGGGCAACAGATTAGCGTACAGTGATAAGGTAATAGTAACCACTTGATTTTGCCTTTGCAATTTGGAATGTTCACTACTTTTTATTTTTGACCATTTGCTAGGATCCCTTGTTCAAGGATGATTCATGTACAGGATGATTCATGTACACGTGCCACAATTTAAATGGTGCAGATGCTCATATTGGAGTGTTGAGGAGTATTAGTCACCGTTGGTGAACTATCATAGGAGTCTTACCCGTAAAAAAGAAGGGAAAAAAACGATCACTATGAATATGAAAAGTACAAGAGATGGATGCACTTACATTTCAAGAAACCCATGTTTTGCTCTTCTTCAAACCCTAAAAACGTTTAAGCCCCAATTGTTCTACTATTATTCTACAATTACATGCAAATATATAGTAAAATACCATAATTCTACAATTACATGCAAATATATAGTAAAATACCCAGAAAAGGAAACAGATCATCCAATTATATAAATTTACGCACATTGTTGATCTAAGTATCGATCAATCGACATCGATCGAATAGTCCTCAATCGATCGAGCCTTACATGTTCGATCACTCAAACATGTTTAAAAGTGTCCAGAGAGTTTTCAAGTATTTTCGAATATTGTCGATTGATCGAGACTATCCAAAATTATCCAAAGACTAATATGTATAATTTGGAGTTCACTCGATTGATCGACTAGGATGATCGATTGAACCTTGTTCCATGTACGAATTGAAGGCAACTGACAACAATCTCTACCATGACTTCAATCATCATGAATCATTGTTCCATCCCTAATTGCCTCCATCATAGCTTTTCCATCGTCGTCACTTTTCGTGCACACTCCGTCTTTATCAACATTTCGTCAAGTTAGAGAAGTCGAATAGAATCGGAACTTCTCTACGGGAACCACCTTCGTAAGCATAGCCGTCAGATTCACGCTAATATGGATCTTCTCGAGAGTAACATCGTCTTCCTCAAGCACCTATCGGATAAAATGATGACGAACATCAATATATTTAGTTATAGAATGGTATATTGAATTCTTCGCCAAATTAATCATGTTTTCATTGTCACGATTAACCAGTACAACATCCTTTTGAAGCCCAAGTTTGTTCATCATTACTCTTAACCAAATACTTTCTTTGAATACTTATGTCATTGCTATATACTCAGCTTTTATTGTGGAAAGAGCAACCACAAACTTAAGCTTCGACATCCAAATAATCGCTCCACCTACCAATACAAACGAGTAACCGAAAGTCAACCTTTTGTTATCCACATTCCCTGTGTATTCCAAATCTACATAGTCTGCTAACTTTCTCTCTGATTTCTAAAATATCAAGACATAGTCCGTTATACCTCGTAGATAACGAAGTAGTTATTTCACTACCTCCCAATATTGCTTGTCGGGATTTAATATGTATCTGCTCATAGCACCAACTGCATGTGAAATATCCAATCGTGTAGAGACCATGACATATATTAAACTACCAACCGTGCTCAAACAAGGCACAAGAGACATAACCTGTTTTTCTTCATGTATAATGAAATATTGCTCTAAAGAAAGCGTAAAGTGAGTAGCATGGGGTGTGGTAATTAGCTTAGTTTTGTCCATCTCAAACTTCACCAATACATTCTCGAGGTATTTAGCCTAAGACAACTATTATCTACTCCTTTTTCTATCTTTGTATATGTCTATGCCAAGAATCCTCTTTATAGTCTCCATATCTTTCATTTTAAATGTCTATAATAACTTAGTCTTCAATATGTTAATTTCAGAGATGTTTTGATTAGCAATAAGTATGTCATCAACATATAATACAAATAAGATGAATTTCCATCACTCAGAGTCTTGAAGTAGACACAATGATCATATTCACTCTTAGTAAACCACTGACTCACCATGAAAGTATCAAACTTCTTGTACTACTGCCTATGCAACTATTTCAGGTCGTACAACAACCTCCTCAACCTGCAAACCTTACTGTTTACCCCTTGAACCCTTCTGGTTACTTCATGTGGATCTACTCTTTTACTTCCCCATGAAGGAAAACATTCTTTTTCATATATTTGTTCTAATTCAAGGTAGTATTGGGTAACCAACGCCAACATAAACCTAATAGATACTTGCTTGACAACAAGTATGAAGATCTCACTAAAGTTGACGCCTTCTTTCTAAGCATACTTATTCGCAACCAATTTTGCCTTGTATTTGTCTTGTTTCTTCTGATAAATCCACTTGGACTTGATCATTTTATGCCAAACAAGAAGCTCTACCAGCTCCCACGTCTCATTATTGTACAAAGAGTTCATCTCGTCTTGCATTGTCGCCATCTACTTTTCAGCATTTAGGTCATCTAGTACTTCCTGGAAGGTAGATAAATCCCCCTAATTTGTAATGAGGGTGAATGCAATATTCGATTCATTATATATATCTAACCGGTAATCTACGATCTTTAGGTGGATTTCTCCTTACAAGTAGTTGTTCCACCTGCCTTGTACCTCTTCTTAATGCTCGACTTCAACCTATGTCTCAAAATTTTCAATTCTAACGTCAATTTTCGTTGACTTTCTTGTTTCCTTATGGTCATCCTTACGGAACAATGAGTCATCATCAAACCTAACGTCATGGCTAATCATAATCTTCTGTGTAACCTGGTCATACAACAAGTATCCACTCACACCATCATTATAGCCAACAAAGGTGCATTTTTTCTCCATTTGGTCTAGCTTATCTCTCTCAACTGACGGTACATGAGAGTAAGCGTTACAACCAAATACTCGCAATCCTAAGTAGTCTACATTATTACTACTCCACACTTCCTCTATAATTTTATAATTTATCGAAATTGATGGAAATCGATTCCCTAAATAACAAGCCGTGTTAACGGCCTTAGTCCAGAGCTCCTTCCCTAACCCAGCATTGCTCAACATACTTTGGGTTTTCTCTAGGAGAGTTTGATTAATTCGTTCCACCATACCATTCTTCTCTAGTGTGTGCTTGACTATGTTATGTCATACAATCCCCTCATCTTTAAAAAACTAATTAAATTTATTCAAAGTGAATTTTTCACCATTATCCGTTCTCAACACTTTCAATTTTCATCCTGACTGTTTTTTTTACCATCTCCTTGTACATCTCGAAGGTGGCGAAAACATCATATTTATTTTTCAGAAAATAAACCTACACCTTTTTTAAAAAATCGTTTATGAATGTTATAAAAAACGATGATCCTCTCTCAAAAACTACGAGCGACGGTCCCCACACATTTGAGTGCACCTAGTCAAGCAATGCTTTACTATTATGCTTTCCAATTTTAAAAGATAACATTAATTGTTTACCATATATGTAATGCTCACATATATCTAAATTAAAACTTTTAAATACAGAGATCAAACAACGATTAAGTAATACCTTTATACCGCACTCACTCATGTGGCATAGGTGTGCGTGCTACAAACATGCCAACTTGGATTCCACTCAGACATCGTACCCGATATAGTATTCACAATCAACTTGTAAATATTGTCACTCCTATGTGCCTGCATAACAGTGAATGTCCCATTTGAAACTTTTAAGACATGATCAAACCCGGTGAATTTGTACCTAAGTGCTTCGAGATCTCTCGAATATATCATATTCTTCTTTAGATTAGGAATGTGTCTCACATCCGTCAGGATACGCTCCATCCCATTAAACGTCTTAAAGTGCACCGATCCGACACCAACAACATTGCAGACAATGTCATTGCCCATAAACACCTGACCACCATCATACTTGTTGTAACTAGTGAACCAACTCCAATGATGACACATGTGATATGATACCCCCGTGTCTAAAATTCATTCATTCTTACGTTCATCGTATAAGTAATTGACCTTGGACACTGTCAACACATCTATCAAAGAAGCTTCAGCTCTTTATCCTCATGTGAAAAACAAAAAGAAAAAATAAGAAAAGACCAAAGGGCCTTACCACGCAAGGGCCTCACCTTTTAAACCCACACGAGACCATATGTCATACCCCAAAATTCAGATACAGAGTGTGTACCCTTAAACCCAAGTTTTGGCTCATGACTCGTACACTAAGTGTACTTAATTCATTCTTCACACAGTTGCCTGGAGGCACAATTTTATGAATTCTAAGTTCACATCCAATTTTAACATCTGCTCATCCATGTTTGTATTACATTCCTATAATTTTCATCATCGTATATTCAAAACCACATCATCTGAGCAGGAATCATCTGAGTCCACTCATTCGAAACTTACTTTTACAAAAATTAAATATTATTTAACCTGATCATATTTATAAATAATGATGAATCATATTTATGTACAAATAGATATAATAAAGAAATCAAACTCATAAACAGTAACTATATAAATAATTCATTCATTAATCCAACACAGTAAGTCAATCTTTTGCCAAATATGGAAAATGGTCCCGTGATTCATCCGACAATTGATTATCGATTTTTGGCACTTGGTTCAAATTTCCTGTTTTATTCGTCTCTGTACGGTTGTTAATCCACAACATTAGCTTGTTAGGCTAGTGAGAAGTCCTGACAGGGTTTTTCACATTAAATTATAATAGAATAATACTAATCACACACAATATAAGTTTAGAAAGAAAATGTAAATATTATGCAATACATGAATGCATGAATGTATCATGTGAGAATCTGTCCACTTGTTAGAGTTGAAAACCCACCAACCCACATCTACCCCTTGGTAGGCTTCTACCATTTGATAGGCATGGACAAAGCCCACATCTACTCCTTGAGTAAGCTTTCACTAATATAGTGGGCTTCTGTTAACAATTTTACCAAGTATACCATCTAGGAAGATTCCAAAGGAATCCAGCACGTGTTGTGCGTGCAAATGATAGATACACAAACATATAAAGTGGTTGTGAATCATGTATTGTATAAATCATTCCGATTTTCATATTTGAATCAACACAGTCCCATACTATCCAGTAATATTAGTATATCATTAAATTCATGTCTAATTAGTGATTCAACATATAGGTTGCATCAATACAATAACTCAAATAATTGATTATACTAACACATTAATCAAACCATATCATTATTACCATATTAATACAGAAATCACACGTTCATCCAAATCAAATAAAGAGTACATGGAAACTATATTAAGGTAAGTATACAACATATTAAACAATTCATCTATTTTAACTTAATGGAGGAGAAACACATCGGGATCACTCACCTTCATGCAGTAGAGATGATTCAGTAAACCGATGGTTTTATTTGAATTAGAAATTTCTAAAATCACATAAATGAAAATTATTTTTAATCCTGCCAGTTCACATGGTAGGGCCCACAATTGATTGATCTATATCCATTTAAGATATCTCATTTAAATGAATTCATGAATTAGAAAATAATATTTCAAACATTAAGGTGCTATTAGAATTAGCCCCCAGGAATTTCTACAGATTCGAGCTGTTTTCAGTAATAGTTCTGAAAGTTCATTTTTCTGAAAGTTCGGGCGATATTCCATAATATTCTGAAATATTATGCCAGAACCCCTAACTCTACGAAAAAATCGAAATTCTGAATTTTTATGCAATTTGCGATAATTTACACGATTTTTTGTGAATTTATTTACTTTGATAATTCAATGTTAAAATTACCTTTGATAGATGGATCAATGCTAATCATTAATTGTCACTTGATCAATTTTAAGGGACAATCGATGATCATTTTGATCCAACCATCCATACTTTAATTAATTACAATTTTTAATGATCACATTGATTGGGCAATGTGGCCCACTGGATGGTTAGATCGATCATCAAAATCTAGATGTCAACATTTCCTAATATCCAGATTTTGATAGTCTGTCCAAATTAAGTTAGATCTCAACCATCTAATGGTTTCACATAACAAATCAACATATGATTAATTATCTAGCATTTTCTTCAAATTGATGTAGACCATCCACTGGTCCGATCGGTCTAAAATTTATGAATTTAGTTAATTTTATTCTTAAGAATCGGATGAACGATGATGATTTAATCACACATTTCAGATTATGTCATATAATTTTCTGTGCCAAGTTGTAGCTTGCGCAAAGAATTACTCTTTCGGTATTAATTCAATTTCCTTATATTAAGGAAGAACATTCGTAAATATATGATCGGTGCGGTCCATTGAGGTGTCGAATATGTCTGATTCTAAAATTATTTCATAATTAAGTCTTAGAACACCGTGAACTGTACGTATCATATCAATTATTTTCCATTATGAAAAAAATCTCACCTTCTGCACACAACCCTAAAGCCATCAACATCAGTGTACCTTTTCACGTGAATCAATTAAACCTACACAATTAATATTTGACTGATCCAATCCGTCCAATGTGTAAATCAATGTCAAATTAAACTATTGCAGAAAGAAAACAAATGAAGAATCATATATAATAACTTGAAAAGATGAATTCCAAAAAACTTCTCTCCCAATTTATGTTCTTGTTTTTTAATTCCTTTATACAATTTTTTTTTTTTTTTTTTTTTTTTTGTTCTTAGTTCTTTGAGTCATGGTACGACTCTTGCTCTCACATGTTCCCTTTTTAACATAGATGGTTCGTTGGGAGAATATGAGATATTAGGGAAAGTTTGGATAAAGAGAGATAAGAGGAGGGATGAGATGAGATTGTCAGATCTCTCTCTCACTCAAAAATAAATTTAAAAATTTTAAATTTAAAGTTTATTTTAAAAAAGCATGGGTGTTATACCATATGTCGGGCCCACTGGATTGTTTGAAGCAAATTGAACCCATCTACATGAAAGAGATTTTAATTTCATGCTGTTTGCCGAAGTTTGAGAGAAAAACTCATCACAGATGGAGCATACCGGAGGAAACAATTTGGAATTAACACACAATGTTAATGCAGTTGCGGGCCACAGATAGCTCCATTTTTTATTTTTTATTTTTACAATGACCCTACTATGGGTTCATAGTTGGCCGATAAAAGTGAACGATTCAAATCGGACGAGAAATTATCCTAATTATTGATTTAGTGGGACCCACACCCCCATTATCAAAAGGACCTCTCGACTTTCGCTAAAAGTTACCGTCGTACGAGAAAACAGATGCAGAGGTGCATTTTTGTCATGAAAAACAAAATAATGTCCAAATGACTAAAATAATAATGGCTTCAGATGATAAGGTCATCATCTTTAAGATGTCATAATTGAGGAATCAGGGGGCCCACCTTGATGTTTTGTATCATGTATCCATGTTGTCCATCTATTTTCAGATCATTTTAGGGCATTATTCCAAAAATGAAGAATATATAATTATCGGGTGGACCATACCATAAGAAATAGTGGCAATTGACCATTAATGGGCCACAAAAGATTTGGATTAAGCTGATATTTGTGACCTCATCAACGGATTGGACGGGAAATAAACACTATAGAAACGTTAAAGGTGTGCCTCTAGTAGTTTTTAATGGTAGGTCATTCAATCAGCATTATTTCTTATAGTATGGTCCACATGATAATTGGATCTGCTTCATTTTTGGGATAGTGCCCTAGAATGACATGGAAAAATGGATGGACAACATTCATACATAATACATACATCAAAGTGGGCTCCCATAGTAACCCCATGTCAAGGGTTGCACCCTCTTCGGTGAGGTCGGGGTCTCACCCGATATGCTCTCTAGCAGTACTGGATCAGTCCAAGGGAGCAGATTGTCCGTGACCTGAATTGTGTGGGGTCTACAAAGACATCTGTGACAAATCCACTTTGTCCATTATTTTGGAAGACCACAGTAGGATGTGATTCTAAAAGTCAGGCATATCCAAAATCCAGGCAAGACACAACAAAATAGTGAAAACCACGGATTCCACTATTGAAACCTTACTGGAGTTGACTATGATTTTTATATGCCATCCAAACTGTTCATAGAGTTATTATCACTTGGATAAACTTATCCGTACACACATGTATAGTCTCAATACAAAACTTTTGTCACTGCCAGGGTTTCTATCCTCACTGTTTCATGTGGTATGGCCTAATTTTTGGATCTGCCTAATTTTTAGAATCCTGTACTATTATGGTCTTTCAAAAGACATGAACGGAGTGGATTTGTCGCGGACATCTCTATAGGCCCCACGTAGCTTTGGGCACAAGCAGTCAACTCAGGTTGGAAAGGGTGGGGATTGGGTACTATCCCACTCTAGCCTACCTAGAGACCCACAGTCCTGTAAAGGATTTATGGGCCCACCATTATGTTTGTGTTTTATCTACATCATTAATTCATTTTGAAAAATTATTTTAGATGATGAGCCCAAAATTAAGATAGACCAAATGCTGAAGTAAACCATACTATAGGAAGTAATTAAGATTGGATATCTACAGTTGAAAGCCTCCCATGGGCCACAAGTTTTAGATCAAGCTTATACTTGCGTTTTCACTTCATTATTAGTATTATTATTATTTTTTTATAAATTTATAAATTTAATTTTTTAAAATTAGTTTGTTAGTACACCCCAATTTCGGTTCACACTTCACTTGTAGCCACCCCCACCAGGAATTATGCCACAACCTCAACGTTGAAACGAGGTATCTTTCACTCAGTCTACCACTTCATGGCAAATAAATATCACGCTAGGACCAATAAAGTTTCGACGGTGGGAGTCATTTTCAGATTGTTGAATCTGACTTATTTTTAGGATCATTCTAATGAATGATCTTTTGCCAGGATGGACTGCTCGGATAAAACACATATCATAGCCATTAGGTGAGGAGGATGGGACCCTGACTGTGGGGTCCATTGTGATGTATGTGACTACATCAAGGCTGTTCATCAGTGTTGAATGCTCATTTTAGGGCATTATCCAAAAAAAAAGAAAAAAAAAGAGCAGATCCAGATCACCGGTGCACTGTAACCTAGGAAACGGTGGCAATCGATTATTAAAAACTCATCGTGGGTCACAAAAGTTTTGGATCAAGCTAATATTTGTGTTGTCTCTTCATCCAGATCTTTGTGACCTTATCAACAGGCTGGATGACAAATAAAAATTCCGGTGGCCTCCATGAAGTTTTTAATGGTGGAGATTCAATCATTACTGTTTCCTGTGGTATGGCCCACATAAGATTTAGATATGTTTCATTTTTGGGAACATGAAATAAAATGATCTTTCAAAACGGTTGGACGGTGTGGATTTAAGGTACATACATCTATGTGAGCCCCACAGTCAAGGGTCCCACCCACCTCGGTGGATCCGAGGTCACACCTAATCCGCTCCCAGTGGGCAGTACCTAATCCGCGCCTGTTTCAAAACTCATCTTTGCTTGGAAAATGAATTTTCTGGTATTTTCGTCCAAAGACCTAGCTATAAATACCCCTCCTCTCCGTTGGTTCCCTCTCTCTAAATCTCATGTTGTCTTTACCCTTTTGTCTTTATTCTCTACGTTATCTCATTTTCTCCTCTGAAACTCCCGATCTCTGCCCTAATTCCTCCAATTCCATCCCCACATCCTCTCATTTCTGCGCTAATTCCCCATTTCCCTCTCCCAAATCCCTTACCCATTCCTTTTCGCTGCATTTCTAGGGTTTCTTCATCCATTTCACCCCATTTTATAGGGGTTTTTAAAATCCATTCCCCCATTTTCTAGGGTTTCTGCTTCCAATGCCGCCTCCGACGAAGCCCAATGCGGCCACCTCCGGACAGGAGGAGGACGACGACGAAGATGCCCCCTCGCATTGTCTCTGGGTTGGGAACCTCTCGTCCGACACCGTCGATAACGATCTGATGGGGGTCTTTGCCAAGTACGGCGCGCTCGACTCCGTCACGACGTACTCGTCGAGGAGTTATGCATTCGTCTACTTCAAGCACCTCGACGACGCCCGGGCTGCCAAGGAGGCGCTCCAAGGCACAACCGTTCACGGCAATGTCATCAGGATCGAGTTCGCTCGGCCGGTTCGTTCTCTCCTTTTGCGCGCTTTATTAGGTTCCGTTGGTTGTAATGTGATCTCAATATTTTGCCTTCGATTCATGGGATTTCGTTTCTGTAATTCTTTTATGAAAACGGTGCCCATTTGAAAGGAAACTTTGGAGAAAAGGTGTTTGTTAAATTTTTTTATTTAGCGTTAGGGTTCTGCATTTATGGCTTTTGAACTGGTTATGTTCTGATTAATCGTTCATGGCCCCATCAGATCAATAGCGCATTATGAATTGGTCATTATAGTCGGAACTTAAAAAATAACCAAATGTAAAAACTGAATAGATGTAAGCTAGAAAGATGTCACATCAAGGACTGGACTTCTGGAGGATGCAAACGATAAATCAAAACAGATGCTTTGTAAAATGGTTTCATTTTAAAATGGACCCTGCACTTATCAGTGGGCTTTGGCCAAGAATTGGACAATGCATATGATACCTCGAATTTAGTTGTCTTAGTCATACTTTCCTATTGCTTGGGAGTGATAATGACCAATTGTTCCTCTCTTTCAGATTCATGGGTCAACAGATCGATAGCTCTCTTGGTCTCCATTGCTCCCATTGGTTAGAACAGAAGGCCCACATCTGCTTAGGGGTCGTTTGGATGGTGGTAAATGGTTTAAGTTGTAAATGATTAGCTGTAAATGATTTACAGCCTGTCTGTTTGGCTTTAAATTGTAAATGATTCATTTACAGTGTTTGGATAGCCTATAAATGGTTTATATCATGTAATTGTATATTTACACCTGAGATAGTTTAGAGAAGTAATTCAGCAAATAACATTCAGATTGCATATAATTGGACTTTAAAGTGGATCATTGGGTTAAGTTCATCTCACTAAAGCTTAGGGTTAATCCTCACATAAAACCAAGCAGTAGGTTTGCCATAAAGGTGGGCCCGTGAATTCAAATGCTCTTTTATAAGGCCAAACAATTGAATATAACTATAAACATACTCAAATAAACATAATAAAAACATGTCTTTGTAAATCTAAATGCTCCAGCCAAATACCCATTCAAAAAATAAATCTACTCCCGAATGGTCCTCTCCAACCATTCAGCTATATAAGCTCATGTTCAATTCCAACAAAAGCTTGAATAAACTCGGTCGCTTTGTAAGATAGTTGGTGGCCTTTGACATTCATATCATTGTTGATGATTGTGAAAATTTTCAACTCCTCTCACTCCTTCCACCTCTCAATCATAAGAAAAAAAATGGAAGAATTTACTCTTTGTTGTGCCGTGGGCCCCATCCTGATGAGACCCAACACATATTTCAAAATGAAGTATACAAAGTAAAGTATCTAAACAAAGTTTTATATGGGTTAACAATAATATACACAGGCCACAAACCACCAATTTAGATGGGTCAATATATGGGTTAATATACACTGACCACAACAACTTCTAGATCCCTAAGCATGAAAAGCATGATACAAAATATCCGAATGAAATCTTATATCATTTTAAAACTAAAGTATAATATGGATCAACATAAATAAATAAACAATGATATCGAACCTAATGGTACATGAACTAGGACGTTAATCAGGTCCATCTATCCGTGGACCAACTGCAACAAAAAAACCGACTGATCTCAGGTGGCCCACACCACAGGAAACAGTGGTGATGAACGCCCACCATTAAAAACTTATTGAGGCTCACGAAAAAATGGATGAAGCTGATATTTGTATTTTTCCTTCATCCAGGTCTGTGTGACCTAATCAACAGGTTGGATGCAAATAAACATTATAGTGGGCCCTAGGATTGCGTTAGTGGTGTGCGTTCAGTCATCACTATCTGTGTGACCTAATCAACATGTTGGATGTCAAATAAACATTACAGTGGGCCCTAGGATTGGGTTAATGGTGGGCGTTCATTCACCACTGTTTTCTTGTGGTGTGGGCCACCCGAGATTTGGTTCTGTTTCATTTTTGGGCTTATGCCCTAAAATAATTATCCAAAATGGATGGACAGCATGGATAAAACTCATACATCATGGTGGGGCCCACGGAGCACCATGTAGTAGCCACCAAGCTACTGCCAGCGTTAGTAGGCAAACTGTGTCCTCTCTTTTTGTAAGGGTGTTTTCCAGCACCGTGAAGTAAAAAAATGAAAAAAAGTAGCAAATGAAAATGGAGAAAATGTTGTAAATCATTTACAAGTAGTAAATGATTTACAAGCATTTTAGGGCATCCAAATGCAAGTTGTAAAGGATTTACAACTTACCCCATTTACCACCATCCAAACGACCCCTTAGTGTGGGACCCATATAAATACATGGGTTGATCCTATTGTTTTCATTGATGCGAACTGTGTGATTTCAATTGCTAATAATATAATGGGTTACTGTACCCATTTATTTTATAGCTAATCATAATTCAAGCAAAAAAAAGCTAAGAGCAGAAAATGGTCCAACAATGAGTCACCTCCTTGTCTCTATCTTTAGCAACAGTGTTGGGAATCTCATTTGCCTATCTCAAAACATGGGAAAAAGAGGTCACCAAATTAGAAGGCAGATCATGGGTTCCTGCTAAAATGAAAGAAAGCCTCCACCAGCCTAGATAGATTCTAAGATGTCTTCAACAATTAATTCTCCTTTAAAAGACACCAAGAAGATATGAGGATGTTCATGATATGATGCCTTTTGTGACATACTCATTAGATCCTTTGAAGTCAAGAGCTGAAAAACATCATCTCAATCTCATCCTTACAATTAAAATTCTTCCTGTGTTGACTGTACCTGGGATCTGTTAAGAGCAACCATCAAAGTTTACCTCCGAAGAATCCACTAGGAGGTTACCATTTGCGTACTAGCTTTAATTCTATTATGCCATGTTGACAGTTGCCATATTAATTCCAATTGCATGGCATGTTGAAAACTCTTGGATACCTTGCACCTAATAATGCGCGACGTTTTCTGTTTTTAAAGAAGGCAATAGCAAGTTAATGGCTGACTTCGAATATTGCCAATTTTGAATGTGTGATATTTACAAACTAGTGTCATCTAGAGGTTAGTTGCATAAAATGTGAGGGAGAGGGGACCAGATTCAGGTGTTGGGCGGTAATTTTTGAAATTGTTAGCAAGCGCTAGAGCAGGAGTGGTAACACGAGTCAGAAACTTTAGTAGAAAGTGACACCGGTACCTTGGTAAAAGATTTCTGCAACTAGAATCCTAATTCACCTACCCCACGATCATACTCTTCATACTTGCCCTTAAAGAAAAGAGCGGTATCATAACGAACAATTAGAAGTATTATAATATGGACTTATCAAAGTCAAATAATTTGATGGACAATGTTCTGTAGACTTGCCCCCCACCCACCAAATCCACACTCTAGATTGGAGAGTTCTCGATCACGGTTCACCTTTCTGTAAATTCCAATGTGTGCTGTGGCCTAGTTCACTCCAAGTCGTGATCCAATTGCCTGCAATTCATGACCTAGTTCGCTGCAAGTTTGGATCCAGGTTGTTGCACTTTGTGACTATGTTCTCTACAAACCATGATCCAAATTATGACAAGTTGCAATTGTGACTATTGCAAATAATGATTAGATCATATCGGCAAAAAGCTTCTTGATAAGATCGTTTGTCATCCTGGTAGACAAATCTTTTTATTTAACTAGGAGATTCAATGGTAGCTTGTCATCTTGAGCGAGGATCTGAAGAACGTTTGCTTAGAAAACAATATTTATAGGTAGCTCATTTCAAAACATTGGCTAGCATTTTAGTTGCGTGAAGCATGAATAGAATATGCAATGGTTTTGAGTGCAGGAGCGGGGAAGCATTAATTTCAAAATATTAGTAGCTATAAACAGCTAGGAGGTGGGCGTGAAAATGCGAGTCAGAAGTGGGCGTGGCACCTTCTTAGAAGGATCATGCAACTAAAGGCTGAGATAAATCTTTGTACGATTTTGCCCTAAACAACACATGATGTTGGAAGAGTTAATATAAGATGATCACCCGAGAATATTTGCTCAAAGCCTATACTGTCAGTTTGTTCGGTGATCCAAATTGTTGATGTGATTGGCTGCATTGTGGATGGACCATGCACCAAAAATCTCCTAAGGGCCTGTTTGGATTCATTGAAATTGAAAAAAAAGAGGAAAATTGATTTCCTCAAAAATAACATTTCCAAGAAAATTGATGGAAATGAAGCACTATCTTTGGTGTTTGTTTTCTCATCACTTTCCCAAGGAAATTGGTCTAGTTTTCCATTTTTTTGTTGTTGTTTGGCAGCCTACCTCACTTTCACAAAGTTTTATGACGTGGTACATGTCAACAAGTATCTACGATCAATGGCGCTTCTCTTATTGTCACAAATATTCGAACTTGGTTCAGACAGATAACAGTGCCCACATAATTAAAGACCATTTAATGATGGGCCCAACATGGAATTGCACATGGTTGGGACCAACTAAAGGTGGTCCTCCATGGAAATAGACAGTTAAGATTAAGTAACGATGGGCCCCAACTGGTTAAGATCATCTAGCGTTGGGCCCCATGTGGGATACACATGGTTATGACTCACTAGCAATGGCCCCACATGGTTATGATCATCTAACAATGGGCCCCATATGCCAAACACTTGGTTAGGTTTGACTAATGACAAGTCCACATGGTTAATATCATTTAATGACGTGGCCATGTAGAAATAAATATATTTAGGAATAGGATTGATAAATGATGGGCCGACATTGTTAATATCATCTAATGATGGGCCTGACATGGAAATGCACAGTTTTGATCAACTAATGATGGGTCCTACATGGTTAAGATCAACTAATAATGGACCCAACATGGAAATGAACATGGTATGATCTACTAGGGAAGGGCTCTGCATTATTAAGATCATCTAATGGACCCAACGTGAAAATGTACACATTGTTAAGATCATTTAATGACGGTTATGATTGTCTTGGGCCACATATGGTTAAGATCACCAAATATGGGTGCCATTTGGAAATACAAGTGTTTAGGATCAACTAATGATGGCCCCACCTGGTTAAGATCATCTCATGATATGCTCCATGTGGAAATATTGGTGGTTAGGAACTTTGGATAGAGTAAGGATGTGTCTACATGGCCTTTCATAGAAAAAAGGATGGGTCTGCATGTTTAGGATCATCTAAATGGTGCAGTCAAAGTAGGGTTCACATCGAGAAGAAGGAAATGGAATTTTCCTCCCAAGTGAGGAGATTTAGTTTCTAGGTTTTAAAATGGAAATTGAAAAAGCTATTTCCTGGAAATTTGAAAAAGGGAAATTGATTTTCCATGAAAAATTTGGAAAAATAGAAAAAAAATGAATGGTTATTTCTGCAGAAAATCAATTTCCCACTTTTCAATTTCAACGAATCCAAACAGGCCCTAAATGGAAACGTCCCAACTCTTCATATGTGGATAGGAAATAGATGGTTAAGAAAGAAAATACAGCAAATGTTCAAATTCAACTGAAAATGGTCAAAGATGCGATAGTTAGGATCCTTTTACCTTTTTCTTTGCATGGGCTGTGTCAAGCGGACACTATAATATCAACATTTTGGGATTATTGCCTTATTAGACTTGTTCAGACATGAAAACCCTAGAGGACTACATATATTCTGGGGTCTAAGTATTGTATATTTCCTGTGGATATATTATTCATTGTTACGATAAACATTACGTGTTTATTCTCACCAAATTACCTTGCAAATATAGGTTTTATTCATTTTGTTTACATATAAATCAAACTTGTAGCTTTCTAAGCATTGACTGACCTGTACGCTAAGTAGCAAATTGAGTGAACCTAAAAAACAACTGCCATTTTGCCATGAGCACCACAACCCAGATCAAGGAATTTAATGTGAGAGCAAGAAGCAGAACACCAGTTATCTAGAGCTAGAGACATCATTTGTGGTTCTCGAATTGTGAAGCTCATCTCAGGTGCAAGAAATGTGCTAAGCCTACTTGCGTGTGGAGCTTTGCCTATCCATATGCAAGCACACATGCCAATGTGGCACATGTATGAGTTCTGAGCCATGGGCCAATCATTTAGATCTTTTTGCCCCAAAATCAGCCTGTTTCAATCCTCAGGTGGTCATATCTTACAGGACAAATGGATGACTAGCAAAACTGTTTTAGGCATCCTTCTGTTTTGTGAACTGGCAAGATTGGCACGTTTGCTTTCATGTGGATGGGTAGGGTGCCATGCGTGTGTGGGATCAGCAAACCTCCAAGTGCAAAAGTAATGGCTTTCAAAACAAGCTTTCTAGAAGACCATGAACAAGAACTGGTAATACCAGTTGTCTGCCATCTATCAGCTTAGAAAAAGGATTTGTTACATGAATCTTTTGTCACGAGTTATAATTGGAACTAACTACATAAAATACACGACTAAGCATGAAAGTTGAATTGACCTAGGTGAGCAACATCCGTCCTTTTTTATTTTTGCAACAGAAGTGTGTATGGGTAAGCTTTTTGTTAAGATATCATCATTAAGAATCAAAGAAATTAACAAAAGTCACCACTTCCATGGGACACACTACTGGATAACACGAACAATATGTCAACAATAGCTGCTTTCTAAATATTTATCTTCCCAGATCACTAATCAATTGACAACAGAATTAAAATGGCAAGCAGTTGGGAAATGTACAGTGCAACTCGATTACTTTCTTTCCTTTCTCTCTCTTCTTCTGGTGCCGTAACTGTAGTGGGGTCATTTGATCTGGATTCCATTTTGCCATCTTCCAAGGGAGTCTAGGGCATTCATTTTTGCAAGGTTACGAAACTAATTCGTAGACCTTGTAAGCATTACAAAAGTGACAAAATAAAATATCACAAATGAGTGAACTTGTACAGCCGTTCACAACGGTGAACTTTAGTTGCATGAAGGTGAAGTGAAGCAGCAATGGATTCAGGTGCGGGAGTGGGGAAGTGTGTTTTTCAAAATGTTAGCAAGTATGAGCCACTAGGAGGCAGGAACAGGAGTGCGATTTGTAAGCACGAGTCAGAGCAGGAGTGGTATCCGATTAGAAGGATTATGCAATTAAGCATCGAACCAAATGTTCAAGTATTATGAAGTTTGATGAGGGTCTTAAATCTACACGTGTTTTAGATTTTTTTTTTTGCGGGCCTTCAATGAATTCAATGATTTTCCATCTTATGAGAGATTCAAAAGGCATCAAATTCATGTAACACTTGAAATGCTTGAACAAAATGCAAGTGAACCTGTTAGTGAATTTTGGCTTATTTTCATCAAAAGCTACTCATTTGAATCAGGTGAAATGTGAAAATAAACAAGTATTATTAGAAACTGATCAGTAGGAAAGAGTAAGTAGTTGAAATAAGATCCAAACATACATGGTCAGAGTGGGGACAATCATTAAGAGTTTTTGGAGAGCAACAAAGCTTAGTTAATAATATCTTTGAGTTAGGCTAGCGGGAAAAAAAGTTCATATGGGACATGGGTTTGTATGGCTGTAGAGGCTAGGTTTTTTTTTTAGTCACAGACAACTTTATGTTGATAAGGAGCTAAATGCATATTCCATGGGCTTTGCCCTTATTTGTTTTTTGTGGCTTTACCTGTTTCATAATTACCTGGAGAAAACTGAGGAGAGACTCACAAATTCAATAGATGCTCTACTTATGATTGCATTTTTTTCTCTGAATTTTGGCGATTGAGAATTATTTTTGGTTACATATTTTCCGAAGTTAAAAATAAGGGTTTGAGATAAGTGTAGAAAATCTGCACTAAGGAATGGAGATTTAGCAGCTGTGAGATCAGACTGCAACAATTGCACGCTCGTTAAATCTGGTCTAACAGCTCGCAATTTCAATCTTTTTACATGCTAGCACTTTAATGAAAGTGCTCTCTTGAGAACCTAATGTTATTACAAAAAGTATCTTCCTCATAAAAAAGGTTCTTACAAAGAGTAGCTTGGCCATTGCTTAGTTCCAGATTCATTATCAAGTGAATGCCAGTCAAGATGGACCAGTCAGGATAGATGAAATCATTGCTTGCAATAAAATGCAATTTTTAGTGAAGTAATTACCTTTCTGTGCTATATGCGGACAACCTCTATAGGTTTCTAGCCATAAAATTATGATAAGCTGATGCATGAACGGCTTCTGCTGTGTTTACTTTTAATTCAGTCTAATTTTTTATTTTTATTTTTTAACACATGCACTCATGCCGCCACACACTCACGCCGTAGTGGGATTTCACCACCTATGGGTACTCGAACCCTCGACCAGGTGTTGAAACTCCTAAGAGTCTACCACCCGAGCAAGAGCAAGGACCCAATTCAGTCTAATTGCTTACAAGTCCTTGTTAAGATTTGCTGAAAAACAGTGATAAGGTCTTCAACCCTTCTGAGCAAGGTATTCTGTATTGGTAATGATGGCTGTAAGGGTCATCACCATTACCGATACGGTTATTGGCCGTAACGGCCGATACGGGGTATAACGACCATTACGACCCTCGTAACGGTTTTTTTTTTTTTTTTTTTAATATAATTTTTAAAACCAGAAAAATTCTGAAAAATATATAGAAAATTCAAAATAATGTAAATATTTCAATTATGTAAAATTTTTTTTGTTTGTTTTGAACATGTTTATGGTAGTGTAACGGTCCACTCTTTGGCGAGAGTGTTGTATCAGGCTGTCTGGTGAATTTATGAACATGGTTATATATTTCTAATGTTTACACATCACAATCAAGCATTAGAACTAGAAAATAGAAAAAAAAGACATACTATTTTTTTCATTTTTTAAAAAAATTATTTAAAATGGTCCTCAGAGCTTCTGTTCGCTCAAATCGCTTCAATCTATGGCTTTAATCCTAAAAACTATAATAAGAGTGGTTGAAGTTTGCAATAGAATGAAACATCTGTCATTTCTTTCCTCCCAAACGGCTAGGGCCAAATCGTTGGTCATAGAATGGGCAGTCATTGTAAAGGATTTGAATAGGGCTGATCTTTCCTTTTTAGGTAGTTAGGAGTCGTCTGCTATCTCAGCAGTCCTTTTTTTCTTCTCTTTTCTTTCCTTCTTTGTATCTGTTTCCTTTTTTAATGAATTTCCTGTGTTGCTTTAAAAAAAAAAAAGTTTGCAATAGAATTATCTAAGAGAATTTTTGGAATGCGAAAAGTGGAAATGAGGAGAAAATTTGATTAAAATAGAAAAAAGCGACCACTTTTCAACCGTTATGGGGGTAATGGTTGTTATGTCTCGTAACGGCCTTTACGGCCCCCGTAACGGCTGATAAGATCCAAAAAAACTGCCCTGTTTCACTCTCATATTGCATAACAGCGACGACCGTTGCCTATACGTATCGGCCTTTACGGCCGTATTGTAACGGATACGGAACACCTTGCTTTTGAGGTCTCATTAAATGCACACATGGCATACCGATTATGAATGTATACAGTTCACTGCAACACACACCTCTAGATAATAATCTTTGCTCTATATTGGAGCATGTGTTTGTAAAATCAGCGTGTGGATAGCATGCGTTTTCTCTATGTTCGGTATATGTTCACGAAAACAGCACATTCAATATGGTCATGTGAGTGTGTGCCTTATGGCATTCCGGAATGAATGCCTCATTTAAAAATCACAAATAAGATGCATTCACCTTCAAGTATTTACAGCTCCAGGTCAATGTGTGTTTAAAATGTGAAGAGTGTTGCCAAAAATGCAATGGGGATCACTAGTTTTCATATGTTCAGTCTTATTCCTTGTTCATGTTCACATTTTGTGCTGATGGTAAAGCTATGAAAAAGTATTGTTGGATCGATGGGCCTTGGGTGATACACGTTTATAATCATTTTGTGGTTGTACAATATGATCACCATTTGTTTGTGTCATGGAAGAAACTGTGGGACCCTTGCTGCACATTTGGAGTGACATTTTGCTGGAAGATTTGACTATGATTCAGCTGGCCTGTATTCACGCTTTAAAAAGAAGTATATATTGACAAGTCTGATGATAAACTCTACCATCAAAGTTAGTTACCAAGCACTCAATCTCTGTACATATAGCACACTTGTATGAGTTCCAGACCGTTCATTGATTGGGCCCTGTTGTCTTTGGCCGTATATGGAAATCACAACTTTTAGATGATCCTATCTGCTGATTGGATGAATTTTGCTGATTAAATATCGGCTGATGAACTTCTTTCTAACTGGCCATTATGTAATCCTTAGAAGTCCCTTTGTTAGTGGTCAAGATCATCCTGTTGGTGCAATCTTAGGGATATGCCTGTCTGCATAAAATAGAATCCGTATCTCATACATCCTGGTCAGTTGAACCGGGGAATTAAGTGATGGTTTCAAATTGGCATTTGCTCGGGGACCATAACTGGTAGGACTCGTTCTGGTTCATCTCGAATTTTGGAGAAAAGACTCATTTCAGTTTCCACCATAACTGAGTTGACTTGACATAATCACCACTCTCATCTTCGCCTTACTCAACTATTTGGGGATGACTTTTTAAGCTGTAGAGTGGCAAAAGTTTTACCATCTGCTGCCTACTAGACATCAAAGCTCTTGGAGAACCGGCCATGATAGAGGCTCACGTTGCATTGACGAGTCGACTTGTTACTGGACAATATTTAGTACTATGACGTGTTTGTTCATAGAGTGCTTGATAGCTAACTTGGTCACAGACTCAGAATTGATAATACCGGATCTACATATTATAGCTGTAACAAAATTATAATATCTCAAAACGTTTAGAGCTGTCATTGTCTTGATCCGAACTGTCCGCAATTAAATTATGAAAGGAATTGGACGGTGTGCCTTTCCGTAGATATCAATTGGTTGATGAACTCAAAAATAACGAGTGGTTGGGAATGTCTTAAAGGTATTTATTTGCTAATGATGTGTAGGTATCTATACTACATTAAAAGAGCAAGTTTCACCTTTTGGTGAATTCCACCCATGTCCTGCAACTACATTCTTGGTTGATCAATAGGTGTGACCTTAAATTGGAACATGCTGTGGGGCGTTCATGCGTGTAATTTGAGACAAGCATTGGATGGGCTGTATATTAAGTGCACCCTCACTGGCAAATGGAGGGATCCATGCCCGATGGGTAGCCAGGTTACTCTCATCCATCCAGTCTTCATGCAAACTATCAACAACCTGATGAATGGACATCACTGATTACTCTGCATTGTCATCTGGGCAATGGTACAGGCTTGGTCAGCAGTTGTTATCTTGTGCCATGTTGCTACATGCCTTTGTATGAGGATGAGATGGCATATCGTGCGAGTCATGATGGATCCTATACTCTGGTATTAGGGGTGGCAAGAAGCCAGGTTCGGGCTGGCCTGGTTCAAGCTCAGCATGAGCCTAGTGCAGCAAGCCCAAGCCAAAAATTGGTTGGGCCCTGACTAGGCCTGAAATTGATCAAATCCCTATTTCCCATGGTGAACGTTCCTAATCCATCTTCTCGATCAGGTGGTTGCACATGCACAAATAAATAGACACCCAGAAAAAAATGTAAACCAAAATCTACATTCAAGACGCATGTGTTACCTACTGATGATTGGAACCGCAACTGAAGTACACATGAAGGTGTGTTGGGCCAGGATGGCCGGGCTTGGTTGGGCTAAGATGACCTAAGCCCTTATCCCAATTAATTGGGGTTGGCTGCATGAATCCACTATATCAAGTGCCATTACTTAAGTTAGACCATAGGTCATCAAGCTTTTTCTTACTACCTCCATCTACGTCCTTTTGTGCCTTTCCCTTACCCTTTTAGAGCCTTCAACTTGTACCAACTTACTCCTAACTAGCACTGTTCTCGATCTCCATTGCACATGACCAAACCATCTAAGTCTACTTTCCTTCATTGTAGTACTTATTGGGGCTACTCCCAAGTTCCCTAAAATGCATTTGTTTCTAATTCTATCCTTCCTTGTCTTGCCACGCATCCATCTCAACATCCTTATTTCAGCATCTCTCTCTCATAAAAAAAAAATCCTTATTTCAGCCACACTCATCATATGAATACATTGTTCCTTAACTACCCAACATGTCCCATAAAGCATGGTTGGTCTTATAGCCAATGTTGTCACATGTGATCGCTTAAGCAATTATGAGATTGCATAAGCACATGCACATGGCATATGTGATGGTCGCGCTCGCATATGTCATGTGTATGCGATCGCATATCGCATAATGCAATCGCATATGCCATTATGCGATCACATATGCTCCAACGGTCAAAAATCTTACCATTGGAGCTTTTTTTTTTTTTTTTTTTTTTTTAATCCGATTCTTTTGCCTATAAAAAATCACTCCCCTCTTCTCCATTTGCATTATAGTTTCCCCAAAACTCTCATACACTCTCTTGCTCTCATTTTTAAAGCATTCTAAGCCTAAAGCCCTCCATACTTTCATTCTCTCTTTTATATTTCACTTGAAGACACGATCAAGAAGCAAGAAGACAATCGATCTTCATTCTTCAAGAAGACAAGAAAACAAGATCCACAACTCACAAGAAGCAATCTTCATTCTTCAATCTTTCATTCTATTTCTAATATGTTTTACTCTCTTATTCACTCTCTTTCTATCTCTATTCTCTAATCTATTATCTATATCTCTTATTCTCTCTTTTATTCTCTTATTCACTCTCTCTCTCTCTCTATTCTCTAATCAATTATTTAATTCTCTAATATATTCTCTAAGTCACTTTTATTCTCTTATTCACTCTCTCTTTATTTCTCTATTCTCTAATCCTCTAATCTATTCTCTTATTCTCTAATCCATTCTCTAATCTCATATTCTCATTCTCTCAAGTCTCAAGTCTCTCTCCTCTCTCAATCTTTCTTTCTGTGGCATCTATTTCTATTCTCTACTCTTCAGTTATAACTTGTATGATCTATTTCTTTAATTAGCATCTATTTCTAATCTCTACTCTAAGTTCCAACTTGTATGATGTATTTCTTTAATTGGTATTCTCAAGACTCAAGACTCAAGAGACTTATACAACAAGTTATCTCAAGAGTCAAGTGACAAGTAAACATTCAAGAGTCACCCAACATTTAACATTATTTTGTTTTATTGTAATTTGTAATTTGTAATTGTATAATTGTATTGCGTTTGTGTAGTTAGTGTATCCTTCATTCATTCTAGTTTCCACTCATTTCTTTTATCAAGATTGAGATTACATCAAGAATTAAGACCCAAGAGTCAAGATTCAAGACTTCCAAGTTCAAGACTTCATTTGAAGAATTACAGTTTTAAGATTTATGATTTGAAGATTCAAGTCAAGACTTCATTTGAGACAACTCTCAAGTCGCACACCCACACCACAATCCTATCTCCCTCCCTCCCTCTCTCTCTCTCTCACACACACACACACAATTGTTGTAAATTGTAACTCCACAACTATAGTGAGACACTCTCTCCCTCTCCCTCTCCCTCTCCCTCCCTCTCTCTCTCTCTCATTCATATAGCAAATTAGTAACTAACAGTCTAATAATACTAGACTAATGGTACATTAGTACTATAGGCTATGGTAGACATCTACATTTGTATAATAGCATTTAATATTTAGTATTTAGTAATTTGGTATTTAGTAGTTACTACTTACCAGTGTATTCAATAGTGTCCGTAGCATACGCTTCATAGCGTAGCTTTGCCGTAGTGCTATGTAGCGCTGCCAATAGTGCAAATCCCATGTAGCATACGCTGCAGTGGTCGTAGTGTACCGTACAAATGCGTAGCGTGTAGCGCAGGTAGCGTGCACGACACTGCACCTTTTTTAAAACTTTTCTTTGTTAAAAATGGTGGTGAACTCATGTTTTTAAAAAGTTTATATTATAAAACCAGCAACTGATACTATTGTATTAATTTTGTTGTTAAAGAATGGTGTTTATTTGATATAAAGTGTGTTGAACTCACACTACAAGAAGTCTAAACTTAACTTTAAAAGAGAAAATCGAAATAGGGTTTTTGAAAACCCATTGGAAAGCCCTCGCCACGTAACTTCTTCTCCCTCTTTTCATATCTTTCGATCCAAAAAGCCATTGAAGGGGCTTCTTTGGCTGATTGTTGGAGTCTATAAGGAGGTCCATTTGGTGCAGTTTCACGATCATTGGAGAAGAAATGAAGAAGAAATCAGATTTCCCCAATTTCGGTTTCGGACGGCTATGGAGCTTCAATTTTCAGAGTTTTCATTGATTAAATCTCCTCTTAAGCCTACAATTGGTAGGTTTGTTCCCCTTGGTTCTTTTTTACAATGTTTGTAATGTTTTTTTTTTTCTTTCTCTTCCCCCCCCCCCCCCCCCCCCCCCCCCCCCCCCCCCCCCCCCCCCCCCTTTTTTTTTCTTTTTAAAATGTCGGTATTGTGCATTTTGTTCTTTATCATTTTTTTTTTCAATTCTTTTTTAATATTTTTGTGGCTATGCATTGTTTTCTATGGTATGGCCCATGCGGGGCCCACTGAGGTGTGTGCATTGTTTTCTATGGTGTGGCCCAAGTGGTTTGCTTAGAAAGTTGCTGATGTGATAATTATTTGATTTGATTTATATATGTGGATTAGCTTTTGATAAATGATAATTAATAACTTGTTTGAACATGCTTATACTTGAATTTTTAAAAAGATCTTTTTATGTTTTTTTCTTTACTATTTATCATATTTTTTCTATTTTAAATTAAAAAATGAAAGTACTGTGTAGCTTATGCTACACGCTACGCATTTACGCTACACGCTATAGAGGGCTGAACGCGATTGCTATTTAAAACACTTCTACTTACTAGCTAGTTAGTACTTTGTATTTAACTAGTAGTTAGCATATAACTTATTTGTATCATACTTTCATTATTTGTCTAATACACTTACTCATACACTAGTACACTACCTAGCGTCATCATCATGTCTTCTTCCCAATCTTCTTCTTTGAAACCGAAGCCAAACGACCCAGGTTGGAAGTACGAGCACTACCAAAGTGCTGGTGAAAAATCTCAGTTAGCGCGTGATGTATGCAGATACATAAGTTCCGGTGGTATTAGTGGCATAAACAACACCTTGCACACGCATCGGGATCAAATACAAGAGCACGTCCCAATATTACTCTAGAGATCTATAAGGAAATCATGGTGTATGTGGACAAGATTGCTCGAAAAAGACAACACAACGGCTATTAAAGAAGAATTTATGGAGAGAGGAGCTTATGAGGACATCGATGTAGTAGATTTGGATGCTTCTACACCACATACATCCACAGGGCGATCTAGACCGGCAACCAAAAGAGCCCGTGGGCATGGGCCTATAGATAGGTGGTGTAGACCACATCCGGAAGATGTGGTTAACCAAATGGGTAAGGGCAAAGGACCTGCCCAAACCACTTTGAAAAATTGATATAAGAAGGATAAAAAACCATGATTTAGTACATTGCAAAGTGGTTATATCAAGTCGGTGTAGCTTTTAACACAGTGAATATGAAGAGTTTCAAGGTAATGGTTGAAGCTATAGGTCAATTTGGACCTAGCTTGAAACCTCCTTCCTATCATGAAGTGAGGGAGAGTTGCCTAAAAAAAGAGGTTCAATTTTCTATAAATTTTATTTCCGAATGCAAAGAAAGTTGTAAAATCTATGGTTGTACGTTAATGGCCGATGGATGGACTGATAGATCCAGTCGGACATTAATAAGCTTTCTTGCATCTTAAAAAAAAAGCTTTCTTGTTAATTGTCCAACTAAGACAATGTTTTTAAAGTCCGTGGATGCATTGGCCCATTCCTAGATACCCGATTATTTATTCAAATTGTTAAATAGTGTAGTTGAAGAGGTATGAGAGGAATATGTTGTCCAAGTTATCACAGACAATGCAACTAATTATGCAGCCGCTAGTCGTGCCTTCTTATGGAGAAGAGGCAACATTTATTTTGGACACCATGCAAAATGTTGTCGAATTGCATATGCGATTGCATATAGGGCTGAAAGTCGGGCGGGTTGGTGCTCAACCCTAACCCAACCCAAGGTTCCTATACCTCAACCTTAACCCAACCCAACCCAACCCAACCTCGGGTTGGGAATTCTCAATCCAAGCCCAACCCAAGTGGGCTCGGTCGGGTTGATCGGGTTGGTCGAGTATATGTGCTAATATTTTCGTTATTACATTAGTTTATTATATTTAAATATAGGACATATTTTTTTTGTATCTATGATTTTATTAATTATATATGTGATTATTCGTCATAAAGAACTTCGTTTTTTTCTTTTAAAAAACAAGCTAAAATATAGGACAACTACTCCTTTAAAAGTCATGTAGCATAGCACGCAATCTATTTGGGAGAGAGAAATCCGACATATCTTGTTAACTTGGGTCCTTGGAAATGACGTGGACAAATGAGACCCGACATCACTAGTGTGCCTTTGACACAAACGATCCACACTCTATTATAATTTGTAAGTAACTTATAAATTGATCGGGTTAGGGTTGGGTCGGGCAACCCGAGACCTCAACCCGAGCCCAACCCAAGTTTTATCGGGTTGATGTTTGTATAGCCCAAGCTTGAGATCGGACCCGATATATCCTGCCTGAGCCCAACCCAATGTCGGGTTGGTCACGGGTTGGTCTGATGCAAGACATGAAAATTAAATAAGATATGTAAGATCTCAGGCTTTAGATTATACTAATTCAGAAACAATCACATAAAATTCCACATCCCACACAAAAGTTCAAACATTCAAGCAAGGGGAATCTGTGCGGGTCCATGCCAACACAGGCTAGGGTTGGATCAGTAAAATTATGGACCAAACGATATTCAAAGGGAAGTAAAAATCATCCACACATGCACAACAATTAGTCCCTAATCCAAGGGATTCACCAATTCCAATTCAGAGGACCCTAGGATAAGAAAAGGGGCAAATAAATTGAGAGTAATGCAATCTAGGGTTAGTGTTAGGGAGAAAAGGTATGAGAGGAGTAAAATAGGTGGAAATCTGAACCTGGAGATAGTTTCCGCCCGCGGACAGCAGGCTAGGCCTGGCGCACGTGCGCAGGGGTCTGACCGCATGTGCAAGGGTGCACCGAATGCGGAAAGCGCCTCCTTGGCTTTGGTCGGCCAGGGGAGGGCTTCAAAACCCCCAAGTTTCGTGTTGATCGGATGCACGGTCTGTGCGTGGTGCTTCGCCGAAGTTTCAGCCATCCTGCAGGGCCAGAATCTGGAATTCTGTTGTAAAGAGGAAAACTGTTGCAATAAAGGACAGATTGAAGCGTGGATGGTGGTAGGAGATGAGAAATAGAGATGGTAGAGGATGGGGGCGAATCGGGATGGATGCGGCTTCGCACCACGGTAGTTAGCCCTTTGATGAAGGGAGGGCTTCGCACCCAATTGGATTTCCACAACTCGAGAACTCAGAGGAGTAGAAAAACGCAAATTTTTTATTAAGCTTCAATGAGGAAAAAAACCTACAAGGGGTGCCTATTTATAGGAAAACCATATACTCCAAAACTCGCGCCATGTGCGCAACCTATTACTTGGCGATGAAGTAAACAAAAATAAAAACTAATCAAAGAAATCTAAACCGTCCATGATACTCTAAATAACATTAATAAACAAAACCTAAAATATGATATTAATTATACTAATGGGCCACGATAATGAGATCCCATGATTGACTTTACTTGACTATCTGGCTCACTCCAACGAACCAAAACTCCGTCTTCTAGCTAGGAGGCCCTCCCTGGATGTCATCAATCGAGATCGACGGTGGGGTCCTCCTTGCGTACGTGCGTAGGGGAGGCGGCATGCGTGTGCGTGTGCGCGTGATGTCCCCATCAACTCTCCCCGGCTGCGAAGATTTCGCCACTGGCGAAACGAAACTCCTGAACTGCTTCAAACGGACAATGGACCAAGAGGTGATCAACCATTTCTTCTTCTTTCATGCAGCATAGGCATATATTGACGTGCTGTCTGAAGTTGGGCGTGACTTCCATTTAACCAGATACTTCTGAAACCCGCTGTCCGACATTGAAACTATTTGTTGGTCCAGAATATCATCTATTTCCTCTCTGGGTATGTGAAGGTTAGGTATGGGTGGTAGAGGTTGGGAAGAAAAGTCGGAAAGAGGCCATGTATCAAGGGACAGATCCGGGGAATCAGGATGGGTGTGCGAAGGGCCGGACAAAGTATCAGGGGTCCCCTGAAAAACAACTAGATCCTCCACATTGAATGTGGAACTAATTCCTGTGGAAGGTGGAAGATCTACCACATACGCATTGAGACCGTTTCGTTTTATAATTTTGAAGGGACCAGCGTTACGCACGTGTAATTTACGAACGGCCCATTGAGGATACCGCTCGGGTCTAATGCAGACCATCACAAAGTCCCCTACATTGAATTTCCTTGAAATGTTTATGTTGGTCTGCAGAAAATTTGTAATGTTCATTACTAATAGTGATCTTTCGCCTGATTTCTTGATGTAATGAATGAATGTGATGCGCAAAAGAGACTGCAGACTCTGATGGCCTATGAGACAATGACATAGGGACAAGATTAATAAGCTTCCTAGGCTTGTAACCAGTAATGACTTAAAAAGGACTTAAACCTGTGGACCTATTGATAGAACTATTGAATGCAAACTCGGCTATGGGCAGTACGACGTCCCATGTCCTGGTATGCTCCCCCACTAAACATCTGAGCAAACTCCCTTGACTCCTATTAACCACCTCAGTCTGACCATCGGTTTGAGGGTAGTAGGCAGAAGAAAATTGGAGCCCAGTATTCATCATATGCCATAGTGTCTTCCAAAAGTAACTCATGAATCGCATGTCACGGTCAGACACTATGGTTTTCGGTAACCCATGCAGTTTGACGACCTCACTAAAGAACAGCTCGGCAATATGAGATGCATCGGAGGTCTTAAAACAAGGAATGAAGTGGGCCATTTTAGAAAAACAGTCCACGACAACAAGTATGAAATCGTGTTTCCGAATAGTCTTGAGAAGTTCAAGCATGAAGTCCATACTGATGTCTTGCCAAGGGATGAATGAGACTTGCAAAGGTGTGTATAATCCTGTATTTTATTTCTTTTGCTTTGCTAGTTGACAAGTATGACATTGCCCTATAATTTTGGCTACGTCTCACTTGAGGCTTGGCCAATGAAACCTATCCTCAACTAGGGCAATGGTCTTGTCTAGACCGAAATGACCTGCGACCCCTCCTGAATATAACTCCCAGATAAGAAAATCGCGGAGGGAGGTGCGTGGTATGCACAAGCGGTCACTCCTAAACAAATATCTGTCTAAAATCAGATACTCACTGCTAGCTCCTGACGGACTCTCTAACAACGACGCGTACACTACTCCAAAATCTGGACACTCAGAATAATCTTCTTTAATGCGCTCGAGGCCCGTAACTTCGACGCTTATGGAGTTGAGTAATGCGACTCGACAACTCAACGCGTCGGCATGCTTATTCTCTATGCCAGCCTTGTGCTTAAGCACAAAAGTGTACTCTTGAAGGAATTGAACCCACTTGGCATGCCTAGGGTTTAATTTCTTTTTAGAGTTTAGATATCTCAAGGCCTCATGATCTGAGAATAATACGAATTCTTGCGGCAATAGGTAATGACGCCAATGACGCAGTGCTTGCACTACCGCATAGAATTCCTTGTCATAGGTTGAATATTTTTGTTTCGCTTCATTCAGTTTCTCACTAAAAAAGTTGACATGGTGCCCTTCTTGACTAAGTACTCCTCATATGGCAACTCCTGACGCGTCATATGCGCTTCAAAAGCTTTTGAAAAATCTGGAAGTCGCGTGACTGGAGCTTCGGTCATCTTGACCTTTATCTCCTTGAAGGCCTTCGAGGTTGCCTTTGTCCACTGAAACTTTTTTTTTTTTTTTTTTTTATGCAATCCGTGATGGGAGCCATAATAGAACTGAAACCTCGAATGAACCGCCTATAGAAGGTGGCTAAGCCGTGAAAGCTGCACATCTCGTGAATATTGCAGGGTTCAGGCCAATTGATGATGGCCTTAACCTTCTCGGGATCCGCCGATACGCCCTTAGCTGATACAATAAAACCTAAGAAGATCACATTACTAGACAAAAATGCACACTTCTTTAGGTTAGCGTACAACTTCTTGGCCCTAAGGATCCCACAAACCTGCCTCGAGTGGTTGATGTGTTGTTCCTTGGACATGCTATAAATCAAGATATCATCAAAGTATACGACCAAGAACTTCCTCATGAATGACCTCAACACTTGGGATATCACACGCATGAAAGTGCTTGGGGCGTTAGTTAACCCAAAAGACATAACTAGCCACTCGTATAGCTCATCCTTCGTCTTGAAGGCCGTGTTCCACTCATCACCAGGGCGTACATGGATTTGGTGATAACCACTTTTGAGGTCAATCTTTGAGAAGATAGTAGTATTGGCCATCATATCCAACATGTCATCAAGACGCGGTATGGGAAACCGATACTTGACTGTGATTTTGTTGATGACCCTACTATCAACACACATCCTCCATGTGTCATCCTTATTAGGTGTAAGAAGGCTGGGCACGGCACACGAGCTCATGCTCTCTCGAATGAAACCCTTCTCTAGGAGCTCGTCAATTTGCCTCTTCAACTCAGGTGCTCCTTTGGGTTCATTCTGTAATGTGGAAGGTTTGGTAGAGCCTCCCTAGGGATTAAATCAATGGCATGCTGTATATCCCTCATAGGGGGAAGCTTATTCGGTAGATCATTAGGAAAGACATCACGAAACTCATGTACTACCTGAATGGCCTCGATGGGTAACTCTACACTAACCTCTGATACACTCTCTCTAGCCACAAGGGCGTATGCCATCGAGTTCGCCTCCGTTTCTCGCTCAAAGTCTTTAGCATTCAGAATATGGAGAGGTTTGGACTTGGACTTCGACTCCTTCAATTCTTTTGAGCCGTTCGCACCATTCTGTGTGGTGGACTCTTTTCTAGTAGTGTTCTTGGGTGGCAATGGATTTAGCTTGACCTTCTTGCCCTCGAATTAGAATGTACACACATTTGAACGACCAAATATGGTAACATCCCTGTCATAGAGCCATGGTCTACCCAGAATGATAAGGCCAACATCCATAGGAAGAACATCATACCAAAGTGTTTTTATATGACCCAAACTGGATCGGAACAAGACAACGGTGCGAGACTGGAATGAAAGTTTCATCAACCCAGGAGACTCTATAGGGTTGAGGATGGGCTTCCAGCTTTAAGCCCAAATGGCTCACAGTGCTAGTCGATGCCACGTTGGCACAACTACCACTATCCACGATCATCTTACAACTCTTTTCTCCATACTTTGCATAAGTATAAAAGATCGTGTTACGACGCCAATCGTCAGTATTCTTGGCTTGAGCGAAGGCGCAACGCACAACCGCAAGGGTCGGAGACTCTTGTGCCCCCTCTTCATCATCACTAGGGGTTTCTACTAGCTCATATTCTTCCTTCTCACCGTCACTCTCTGGGGCACTACTTCTACTTGCCCATCAATAAGGAATACTTTGGTGCCCTCTCTCGTGCCGCACTGGTGGGCAAAGTGACCAAACCCTTGACACCTAAAACACCTAGTTACCCCACTTCCATGTGAGTTAGACCCGTTAATTTCTTTACCCTTATCATCCTTGGGCCTGGGTTGAAAACTATTGAAAGGTTTGTTCTGGTACCCAGTGTTAGGTTTAGCCCCAGAGGGGTTGGCCTTAGCACTAGAATCGTGAAAGTCAAATCGCCTTCCCACAGATGCCTTGAGGTATTGCTTGACGTCTAACACTACTTGATACAACTGCTCAATAGTGTCTATATCTTTGGCGAGCAATTCTCTCCTAATGTCAGGACGGAGGCTCGTTTTAAAATGAGCAAGGGTGAGTACTGGGTCCTCATCAACCTCGCAGCAGGTCAAGTACTCTTCGAACTTCTCAACGTTTTAGCAACACTCATGGTACCCTGTCGAAGATACTGCCACTCCTCAACCAACCGCAAGTGATAAGAGAAAGGGAGGTTCTTCTCTTTAAGTGTTTCTTTCATTTCTCCTTAATGGACCATTGGGAGTTCTCTCGCTCTTTCTTTCTTTCGCTCTACCATCGCCCAAAACCTCTTTGCTTGGCCCACAAGCTTCATCTTGGCAAACCGGACTCGTTGAACATCCGACATGGCATAACACTCAAAATAGTGGTATATATCCACCAACCGATATAAAAAAGCTTTAGTGTCCAAGTGACCATCAAACGTAGGGGCATCTACTCTAACTCCCTTGAGGAGTTGCTCGTCTGGGTCATATTAGTCATGATGTCCCTCGCGGGGTGGGTGCACAGGTATGCGCCCATGACCAACTCCTTGGTCGCCTCCATTCTTTGGTCTAACCTCCTGACCACCTGCCTAATATTGGACATCTTCTCCAATGGTGGGGTTTGTCCTGAGGGAGGCCTCTAGTTGGGTAACACGATCATTAAATTGGTCAAGGCGTTGATCTATGCGTTATTCCAAGCGCTTACTCAAAGAATCAACCTGCTGGGTTAACTTGTTCACTGATTCTTGCAGTTGCTCCATGTTTAGTGTAAGGTGCAAACCAAAATCGACCCGTACATGTGGGCATACAACTGCTAACTCCACCTAAGGACTTTCTACTACGACTATATGCAACTAAATGAGATTAAGTGATCCTATGAGACTCTATATGAGGGAAACTACGCAGTGCTACTAAAATCCAGCAATATAGTTGTCAAAATAAGGGAATATGAGAAAGTTACAGCAATGTGAATTGCTAGCTTCTTGATAACAGAAATTTAAGCAACTAATATTAGTAACTACGGACTTCTAAACAGCTATATATGATGAAACTAGATGCATGATGGACTTAAACAAACTACCCTAAACATGTAATGCATTCCCCTATAAGAACCCTAGGCTCTGATACCAAATTTGATGTAGGACATGAAAATTAAATATGATATGCAAGATCTCAGGCTTTAGATTAAACTAATTCAGAATCAATCACTAAGTTTATAGATAACTAATTTTATATATTTAAAATACATTTGAGAGAATAAAAATCAATTAAATTAAACATGAAGTCGTCAACATTTAACAATATAGTTAACAAGTAAGAAGTAACGACAAAATCAACAGTCTATTTATTTATTATTGTAGAAAATCAACAAGCTATCTTCCTTGAAACTTAAAAGCGCTTGAATCTTGATCTTCCAACTTCCAAGAGAGGGAATGTAGGGGAGAGAGAGAGAGAGAGATTCAGACCACTTGGAAGTAGGAAATGTAAGAGAGAGAGAGAGATTAAGACCACTTGGAATTAAAAAATTCAAGAGAAGAAGCAATAGAGTTTTGGGGTGAGAATATTGTAAATAGGGGAGGTTTGGAAGACTTTTTATAGGCAAAAAGTTATTATTATTATTTTTGCAAGAAATAAAATAAAATTTAATGTGCCGTGGCCAATATGCGATCGCATATGCTGTATGCGATCACATAGTTTTGCATAGGTGCCATGATTGCATATGCAATCTGCATATGGATATGCACATATGCAGTCGCACATGACAACACTGACCATGTGCGACACATTATGTTGATCTAATGTTAGCAGATACATGTATGTTGTATCTTAAGGTAATTGCTAGGGCTAGAAGAATCACAATTTTTATGTACAAGTATGCTCTTCTTCTCCATTACATGGTAAGCCATCTCGGGAGTAATTTGCTTCGTCCAGCTGTGACCCGATTCGCAACAACTTTCTTTACACCACAGGTTAAATTCAAAGAAAGCTGAACTTAGGACGTTTGTAGTGTCGACCAACTTGAATAATGGACCATGGTCAAAGAAGGCTAAAGAAAAGTTAGTCCAACAAATCATTATTTTCCAATCATTTTGGAATCAAGTATTAAAGGCCTTAAAATCATCAGAACCCTTAGTGTGTTGCGATTAGTGGACGGTGATGAAAAGCCACCCATAGGCTATATCTACGATGCGATGGAGGTCCATAAGCAAAATCACGGAATACTTTAATTATAAAGAACGTGATTACCAGCCCATCCTAAATATTATAGAGGCTAGATGGGGTAGCCAAATGTCATCCCTATTGTATTTGGCTGCCTACATCCTTAATCTGGCTGTATTCTTTTTGCCTCAACCAATTGGACTGTGGCATCGGTGATACATATAGTCAGATTTCTTGATGTTTTAGAAAGAATGGTTTCAGAAAAAGAAGAACATGATAGAATTTCTTGGGAGTTGACTTCTACATGAAGAGTGCAAGGATTTGGTGAAGAGACATCGTTATTAGGCATAAAAGTATGAAATTGCCAAGTAAGTTTGCAATTCTATGAAGTTACAACTTACAATACAATGTAAGAAGTTTAGGTGAGAAAGTGTCTAACTTGAACTTATTTGCACAACTGATTGGTTGTCAATGTATGGAGTTGACTCAACTAGGAGGGATCCGGTATTACAAAAGTTGGCCATGAGAATTCTTGGCCTTACGTGTTCGGCGAGCGGTTGCGAGTGCAATTGGAGTACATTTGAGTTGGTAAGTTTTACAACTTAAAGTTATATCATTCACTTTAGTTTTAATGCTAAATTGCTAATTCATATTTAATTAAAATTTCTAAATGTTATGCAGATTCACGCAAAAATAAGAAATCGTCTCGAATAAAAGAAACTCAATGACCTGGTCTTTGTCCAATATAACCAGAAGTTGTGGGAAAGATTCCATGCTAGGCGAGAAAAGCCTGGATTATATGATCTTATCAGCCTAGATGATTTGGAGGCAGATAGTAAGTGGCTTGTGGAGATAGATGATCCAGTCTTTGCCGGTGAGATCCTTACATGGGCCCAAGTCGAAGACGCTGCTTATGGATCCGACACCTAGTGAAGGTTCTCAAAGGCGGAGAAGAGGGGCGAGCAACGGTACAAGGGCTAGTAGCAGTCAAGGACAAGAAGATGATATTAAAATTGAAGAAGTACAAGAAGAAGATGCTTGACCGTTATACGTGGATGAGCAACTTGTGCAGATAGGTGATGAAGAAACAGAAAAAGATGAAGTGTATGTTGAAGAAGGAGATGACTCTGATGATGATGGTGGTGATGATGTGCCATAATGGGAGAGGGAACAATGTATATAGTAGATTTTGTTTGTCAATAAAAATATTAACTTTTTATTGATAAGTTGTTGAGTTGTTAATTTTTAGTTTTTTACATGTTGTGGTTAATGACTTACTAATTTATTAGTTATTATAGATTAGTTTGTATACGAATTAGATTGAAAATTGAAATAGATAAACAAAACAACATTAGAGTAAAAGTCTTTATGATATTTTTGTTCTTCAAATTTTTCCTTTTTTTTTTTCAAAAATAAAAAATAAAATCATGTGCAATCGCTAATGCGATTGTGCGATTGCATAAGCAACCGCACATGTGGGATCACTTAAGCAAATTGACAACATTGCTTATAGCTATCCTATCAAATTTCCCTTTCAATTTGAGTGGTACACAACGATCACATAAAACTCTGAAGGCACATCTCCATTTATTCCACTCAGCTTGAATTCAATGGGCAACATCCTTCTCAGTCTCTCCACTCTCATGAATCATTGACCCAAGGTATCTAAAGTGGTCATTGTGGGAAACTTCTCGGTTAACTATCTTAACTAATTTTTCGTTATTTACTCCTATAGTTATTAAACTTGCACCCCATACACTCTATTTTAGTTTGACTAATTTTAAATCCTTTCGATTCTAAAGCACCTGTTCATAAATTTAGCTTTGTTTCGCGCCCTCCCTCGTCTTGTCAATTAAAATCATGTCATCTGCAAACATTATGTACCATGGGATCTCTTCCTACAAATGTCTATTTAACTTGTCCATAACCAATGCAAAAAGTTATAAGCTCAATGCCGACCCCTGGTGCAAGCCTACACTAACTACAAACTCACTTTTCTCTTCACTAGTGGTCGTCACATTTGTTACTGATTTGTTATACATATCCTTAACCATGTCAATATATCATCTTGAAACTTCTTTCCTTCTCAACACTTGCTAAATTAACTCTCTAGGGACCTTATCGAATGTTTTTTCTAAGTCAATAAGGACCATGCAGAGATCCTTTCTCCGCTTCCTATATTTCACCATCAATTGTCTGAGTGGGAAAATAACTTCAGTGGCATACCTCCTAGGCATGAAATCAAATTGATTTTCTAATACATTTGTCTATTGCCTTAGCCTTTGCTCAATCACCCTCTCTCAAAGTTTTATTGTATGGCTCATAAGTTTAATCTCACGATAGTTAGTGTAGTCTCATTTGTTCTTATAAATAAGTATTGCGGTACTTCTCCACTATTGTCTAGCGTTTTCTATGATCTTGTAATTTTGTTGAGCAACCAATTAAAATAACCTAGTATCTCCCATATACTTCCAAACCTCTGCTACTATACTATTTGTTCCAAGGGCCTTTTCTGTTTTCATCTTTTTCAAAGCTTATTTCACTTTAGATATCCTAATCCTGCAAAAGTATCTATGGTCTCTGATGTCACTTGAATTTATTATTTCTTCCATCCCCATGCTCTTGGAATGATTGTCATTTAACAAGTTCTAAAAATACCTTGTTCATCTTTCATTGATCTCATTGTCCTTTACTAATATCCTCATAATGGTGGTTATTTAACAAGTTCTAAAAATTGCTTCTCCACCTATCGTTGATCTCATTGCCCTCTACGAGTACCCTTTGATTGTCGCTGTTAATGCATCTTACATATTCTAGGTCCCTACCCGTACTTTCTATCACATTAGCAAAGTTTGGAGACATCTTTCTGCCCACCCCAATTAGTTGGAATAAGGCTTAGATGATTATGTTGATGATCTCTTTCTCACATTTTCGTCTCCAATCTATTGTAAAGATAATCTAAGTCATAAATTTAGCCTCATGACTTCCATAGCTATCTTTTTGGCATTTCTATATCGTTCAAAATTTTCATCGTGTCCTGTACCTTTCTAGGCTTTGAGATATGAATATTTCTCGTGAATAGCTTTTTGTACATTATCATTCCACCACTAAGTTTCCCTTAAATAATCTCCTTTATACTCCGAAAACATATTTTGCCACTTTTCTAATGCACTCAACTATCTCATTCCATATAACATTTACTTCTTACTCGATATTCCATTTTGTTTCTTCAGTTAATTTATTTTCGAGTATCTTTGTTTTCTCTCATTCTAAATTCCATCACCTAGTTTTTTGACAACTATTAATTTCACTCCCTCTTCTCCATCTCTTAATGTAAGCATCCATAACTACTAACCTATGTTGGGCAGGTAAACTCTCTCCTTGAATTACTTTGCATCCTTAAATATTGATTGCTTTGTTTTCCCAAGTTGAAAGAAATATATTTAGCTTGTATGTGATCCACTTTTAAAAGTTATTAAATGTTCATCTCTCTTTTTAAAGTATATGTCTGCTAGAGCTAGGCTATATGCCATGGCGAAATCAAGTATTGCATCCCTCATCTCATTTTTTCTCCTAAAACCATATCCCTCCATGTTCGGTCTCGTATTCTCTGTTTTCTTTTCCTACATAACCATTTAAGTCTTCTTATACAAATATCCTCTCTCCGTTCGAAATTTCTTGCATTTGTCAATCCATATCCTCTCAGAATTGTCTCTTAATTCTATCCTTTAACCTTATTTGTAGTGCATATGCACTAATAACATGATTGTCTCCTCTTTGAACATGAGTTTTATTAATAAAATCCTATCACTTACTCTCTTGACATCTTCAACTTTATCCTTTGGGTCCTTATCTACTCGATCCCTACCCCATTTCTATTATTGTCCCTTCCTATATATATATATATATATATATATATATATATATCAAAGTTTATATCTATCAATTTCTCTAGTTTTGGCCTCTTTTCACTGGGTCTCCTTAACACAAGCTATGTTAACTCTTATTCGTTTTACCGTGTCTGCTAAATCCATACTCTTACCTGTGAATGTTCCTATATTCCATTCAGCAAGACAAATCATACTCCCGGTTTGGCTTTTTTAGCCACGAGGGTTATATTCCTTGTGATGTAGAACCCTTGCCTTCTTCTCACAGCAACTGGGCATTGTTGCAGTGCACGCGTTGTTTCTAGGAGACACCCTAGCCAACCCTCGCCCATTTCTCACTACACAGGTTCTGATGCAGCATGTCGACACGTATAGGGAATGTCCTAGCATGAGTTTGGAATGTTATATTGTTTAGATTCATGATGAAAGCTATGGCATAAGTTTGATGCTAGTTGCTACCTTGAAGCAACCCTCCTTTATTTGGGCTCCTTACCGGCAATTAGACCACCAAACTCCCATAGGCGCAATGTAATAGACTATTACATAGGTTGATTATGATCAAGCGCTATCTAATATTCGATTTCATAGGTTGATTACAATCAACAATTTGACCTAAATGTAAGCTGTGCCCAAGAATTGATCAGACTATGAATATCATGCCCAAGCCCAGACCATGGCCCAAGCTAATAGGTTAAAGCCTGTTCCAAATCAGGGCTGGGATTGCATTAGACAGTGGACCAAAATGCGCGTCACACATGCTGGTGGGTTGCATGCATGCATGATCTGAACTGTTAGTCGGTTACGCTGCATTATCAAGATAACTTTGCTAGGACGTGAAGGGAAATAGATCTTTCAAAAAAAAGAAAAAGAAAAAAAAGAGGCAAAGGGAAATTCACACATCCATAATCTAGGTCGATGTTTTTGTTCATATGCATGTTCTATCAAGTATTGAGTGAATTGATTTTGTTTCCATTGGTTCCCACCTCGATTGGGGTACCTGTGTGATGTATGGTCTACATCTTGTGTCTTGTGTCGGGCCTGCCATAGTGGGCATACAGGCCTACATGCTTACTGGCCTAACTCAACTAAAATGGAGGTTTGCTACAATACCTCCTGTTGTGTTACCGCGTCAGAAGGTAACCGTTGGGTTTGCTCCCATGTTTTGGTTATTGGAGCCCGTTGTATGATAGGACTCAGTGTGTCTAGGTGACAACCCAAAAACAAATTCTCATATTGGACTTCTATAGCCAGTGGATCATTTAGGTCTTTCCCTTTGAATATGAGCAGTCTTTGGTGGGGAACTGATTGGAAGCTTGCAATCTTGAAGACTTTGGAGCCACTTGAAACCTTATCTTAGGAAATCTCTTCTGCAAACTCAACCTTCCACTTGAACAAACCACATGGTTTGATTGCAAATTCTTCTACAGGGTCCAATGGCTAAAACGGTAAGAGAAAAGGTTGTAAAATTTACAGTAGGTCCCTTGGTTTTCTTCTCTTCTTTTCTTCATTCATGTATGACTTTTTTCTCTTGTTTTTCTTCACATTGTTGTTTGTATTTGGGTTCCTTTGATATGCAGTGATGCTTCTTTTGCTTGTCATGGGTTAAAAAATATTTTGGAGACATGCTATGGGATTGTTAAATTGTGTTTTAATTAGATTTCGGAAGATCCATTGTTAATAACCTACAGACAACATTGCCACAGCTTGTTGTGCCGTCTTTCTTACTGACATTCCACTTGTGTAGGACATCTGTACTGTGCAAGTGGTAGGCCCCACCATGAAAGATCAGGCTGGTCAATCATCAGATGGGTCAATCCATTGGAATCAGTGGAAACTACTGCCCAAAAAGAACATGTTTCAACTCATGCTTGATTCCCTCAGTTTCTTCTACACCTCTCTTGATATAATTGCTCCCATCTTTTTTCCTTTCCAGCTCTAGAAAGAGTTCATTTTGCCTATGTTGCAACTCAGTATTGCCAGACATCATTATCATCATCATCATCATCTAAGGAGGGCAATGGGGCTGGCCAGGGTTGGCTCTTAGTTGCATGATTCTTCTAACTAGGTGCTCCTCCCACTTAGAATCATGCTTTGGACCTGCGCTTCTGCTTCCTAACTTTTATACTTGCTACCATTTTGAAACAGGTGCTTCTGTACCTGAATTTGCTGCTGCTTCACTCAAACCTTTGTGAAACTATGGGTTGGCCCTAGCCCAGCCCTAGTCCCCTAACCCTGGTCCTAATCAGGGTAACAATGTTTTTTGTTAGAAACTTTGGACATCACCCCATTGCATGTCACAATAGGTGTGGATGAGGAGGAGAACTCCCAGGTTTGCATCCCACATTTGCTGAAGACATCTCAATTAGGAGAATAAGATGATTGTGGCCTGTTTGAGGAAGAGATGTGCTAGCTCAAGGATATGATCAGGCGTGTGGGTAGGTTGGTGGTTTTCTTTTGGGGCTGGCGATGAGGATGTCTTTGCCTAGTTCCATTTTGTCGAGGAGAGAGGGGCCCACATACATTAGGTAGTCCAATAACTGAAGCCAATGACTCTCAAGGGATGGAGGGACCTGGTAAGGCTAGAATGCTCAATCAATTGCGACTTGGGGGCCAAGTGCAGTGGCACAAAGAAGGGTAGAGGGGCAAGACTAGTTTCTCAATGAAGGTGTTAAGCTGGAATGTGAGTGGGTTGGGGTGCAAGCATAAAAGAAGTGAGGTTAGGGACATTTGCCATATGTCTAGAGCTTAAGTGATCTCCTTACAAGAGACAAGCTGCAGCCCTTTGACCGGAAGACGCTAGACTCGATGTTGGGGGTTAAGCATAAGGATTGGGTCACCCTTGATGCTATTGGATTTGCAAGGAGATAGTTGCGGTGTGGAACTCTGAAATCTGGAGTAGAGGGGATGGAGATTTGGGTCGTTCTTTGTGACCTTGGTTTTGAAGGACATTGTTCCAGGTTTTCGGTGGCTTTCGTGTCATCCATACCAGAGGCACTTGCTATGGGAGGTGCTCGATTCAGTTTAAGAGGGTGGAGTCTTTTGTGGCGTGTTGGGGGAGACTTTAATGTTATTAGATTTATGCATGAGATGACAAATGGTTGTCGCATCACTTGTAGCATGAATGATTTTTTTGAACAGGTCTATAGAAATTAAATGATAGACATTGATGGGGGGAGCAAAATTGACATGGATGAACGGGCAGGAGGAAGTCATTATGTCGCGCCTTGACAAATTTTTGGCATCCCTTGAGTGGGTGGAAAGGTTCCCGTTAGTGCAATAGTGGGGACTACCCAGGCCAGTGTTTCGATCATCGCCCGATCCTTTTGGGAGCCCGATCCTTTTGGAGGTCGTGGAGGAAAGTTGGGGCCCAAAACTGTTTAAATTCGAGCTTATGTGGTTGGAAGTGGAGGGTTATGAAAGAATGGTGGGAGTCATTAGAAGTGGGAGCTATGCTAGTTTGAGGTTGAGCCAAAAGCTAAACCTGCTGAAAGGGAGGTTAAACATTTGGAAGAGGGAGGTTTTCGAGAAGTGAGAAGGTGAGGTAGAGAGCATCTTGAGGGACACTCATGCCCAAGATGTTGAGGGTGGGGGAGAGCCGATGAAAGTTGAGAAACAATTGCATGTCAAGTTAGCATTGGATTACTCGCACAATTTCAAAGAAAGGATATTAAATGGAGGAAACATTTGAGAGTTGTTTGGCTTAAAGAAGGGGACAAAAACATGAGGTTCTTTCACAATATTGTTTGCATAAGGGCGAGGAACAATGGGTAGAAGAGAAGTCCCAAGTATAGTATTGTAGGAAATTGCTTAGAGGTTAAAAGCAGAAGAGGCCCAGGTTGGATAATCTTCCGTTTAAGTAGTTGTCAGAAGTGGATTCTCTTAAAAGGCCAATCTCCAAGGATGAAATTAATTATTATTATTATTATTATTTTTTGGCTTGCTAGGTAGGGACAAGGCTCTAGGTCCTAAGATGGCTACCCCATGGCTTTCTTTCTAGTTTTTTGGAATTTGACGAAAGGAGACGTGATTGACTTTGTCAAAGAATTTTCTGAAAGAGGGCGGCTGTCGTTGGAATTGAGAGCATCATTTATAACTACCATCTCGAAGATTGAAGAAGCAAACACTTTAAAAGATTTTAGGCCCATCAGTCTGATTTGGGGCCCCTACAAGATTCTAGCCAAAACCCTTCCACTGGATTCAGGGTGGTTCTTGCAAGCGTAATCTCTCAGAACTAGGGAACATATATTGTAGGTTGACAGATATTGGCTAGTGGGCTTACAACCCATGAGTGCATCGACTTTAGGTAGGGGTGCACATGGAATCGGTAAACCGGAATCGACCAAGCATCACGGTTTGGTCCTATATTGAAGTGCACCGGTTCCGGTTCCGAAAATCAAAGAATCGATTAGTTCAGTTCAGTTCAGTTCTCAGTTTGGGGTCGTGCGGAACTAATGCATGGGCATTTTCACACCGGGCTTGAGTGGGGTTGCTTGTGGGATGTAGGGGCACACTCTGGGGTGGACGGCCTGTGTGAGGCGGTACCCATATGATTTGGGGCCCACGAGGGGGGTTCGGCCGAGGTCCTAACCCATGAGATGTGGGGCTTGGGCTATGAGATAAAGGGATTAATTCTTCATGCTCTAACAGTTTGAGCTTTTAGAGCAAATGGTTAATTGTCCTGCATCAAATTGGTATCAGAGCGGGAGGTCTCGTGTTCGAGACTTCACACTGAAGGTGATTAATGCAGGGACATTTTCACACCATGCTCGAGTGGGGTTACCTGTGGGATGTAGGGGCACACTCGGGGTGGGCGGCTCATGTGAGGCGGGCCCCACCCGTGTGAGGCGAGTGGCTCGTGTGAGGCGGTACCCATGTGATTTGGGGCCCACAAGGGGGGTTCGGCCGAGGTCTTAACCCATGAGATGTGGGGCATGGGCTATGAGATAAAAGGATTGATTCGCCATGCTTTAACAGTTCGAGCTTTTAGAGCAAGTGGTTAATTGTCATGCATCAAGAACCGAACCAAAACATATAACCAAACTTGGAACCGGACCGTGAACTGGACTGTAGAATCGAACTCGTAACTCAACCTGGAATCGGACCATCCCAATCAATAAATATTTTAAAAAATAAACATAAAATTAAAAAAACCCTAATCTCTTCACGTTGCCCCAGCCCCCATTCCATTATCATCTCTCTCTCTCTCTCTCTCTCTCACAAGACAGCCACTGGCCACCCACTGCCCATCGACCCATGCTGTTCGCGGCTCTAACTCACTCATCCACGGTCTCTCTCTCTCTCTCTCTCTCTCTCTCTCTCTCTCTCTCTCTCTCTCTCTCGATCTCTCTCGATCTCTGTTTTCCACATTGGCCAGCCTAGAACCGTAGAACCAAACTGCTTTTTACGGTCCGGTTCCGGTTCCGATTTTCCTAGAACTGTTAGGAATGGTTCGGTTCTGGTTTCACCCCAGAACCGGACCGAACCGACTTGTGTGCACCCCTAACTCTAGGCACAGGGATTGAAAGAGAGTAGTGTGAAAGATGGACATTAAGAAGGCATACGGGCTGTGTCAATTGGGACTTCCTCGATTATATGTTGGGGAGATTAAGGCACGCACAGAAGTGGAGGGGCTGGATTTGAGGGTGTATTCAATTGGTTTCTTTCTCTGTCTTGCTTTCAAGGCGTCAAGGGGCATAAGGTAGGGTGAATCGACTATCTTCATTTCTGTTTGTGGTGGTGGTAACAAAGGCTCTAAGCAAAATGTTAGAAAATGGGCAAGAGGTTGATCTCATCAGTTGCTTCATGGTGGTGAAAGCGAGAGTCGGGATCTCCCATATCCAATTTGCCAATGATACCATTGTGATGTGGCCATGGTGGATAATATAAAGAAGATAGTGAGGTTTTATGAAGTCGTGTCAGGGCTAAGAATATAAAGAGGATAGTGAGGTTTTATGAAGTCATGTCAGGGCTAAGGATTAATCTACATAACTGCGAGATGTTGGGTGTTTGGTTTGAACAAAGGGGAGGATGAGAGTTTAGTGGATGCTTTTTGGTTTGGTGCGGGCGTACCTGACCTTCCTCTATGCATCGGTAAACTGACAAAGCACCTTTGGGATAAGGCGATCGAAAGATTTGAGAGGAAGCTTTCAAGTTGAAAGAGCCAAGATCTGTCTTTTGGTGGCCAATTAATGCTAATGAAAGATGCATTATCAAATTTGTCTATCTAATTCATGTCTTTATTTAGATGTCTGCAGCCAATCCTTGACAAATTGGAGAGGTTGGTGTGAGATTTCTTGTGGAGAGGGGTAAAGGAAAAGCAAAAATTTCATCTCATTAAGTGGGAAGAGTTGTGCTTGCTTGTTACCAAAGTGGGAGCAAGTACTAGGGCCTTGGGCACCATGAACCTAGCCTTGCTAGGTAAATGGCTATGGAGGTTTGGCTTTGAAGAAGGGATATTGTGGAGAGAGGTTATTGCTTCTAAGTATGGATCAAGGATGGGGTGTGGGGGTATCTTTATCACTTGTAGATGGGATGCTTATTCAATTTTAGGAGGATGTATGGTGTGGAGATAAGTCTCTTCAGGAGATCCCAAGCGAGGTTCGTTTGCCTCTGGATTGGAACATTACAGTGGCTTGCCGTTATTCCATATGTGAAGATTTTGTGGTGTGGTCTCCTAGCCGAAGGGATCTAGTGGATGAGGAAGTGGTGTGGTCTCCTCGCCGAATGGATCTAGTGGATGATTTTGTTAGGCTCATGGATCGATTGTGGTACTATCAACCTTCTTTGTCTAAAATGACCTTGATGGTTTGGAATGCTCATAAATCGGGGTGCTTCTCGGTTCGATCATTTTGCAAGAGTGGCGCATGCTTACCACTGCCTCTCCCCCCCCCTAAAAAAAAGGAAAAAAAGAAAAGAAAAGAAGGGTGGTGGCTTTTGTTTGGTTGGTGGGTAGGAAGAGGGTGCTCACCACCCAACGTTTGTGTCATGTGTATGGGTAATGTTGGGTTGGTTGTTCACCTTTTTATCCATTGTGTGGGAGAGCTTCCTTACGATCTTCAACATCTCTTGGGTGACGGCAGAATCGGTGGAAGACTTTTTGTGGGCATGGCATGGCAAAGGGATCGGGAAGGAAGGAACGTTGATATGGAGGCCAGTCTTTAAGGTGATGTTGTGGCTTACATGGGGGGGGGGGGGGGGGGGGGGGGGGGGGAATAGTTGTTGCTTTCAAAATGGGAGGGGATCTATGGAAGAGGTGGTGGGAAGGGTGAAAATTGAAGTGGTGGGCTGGGCGAATAGTTGTTGCTTTCAAAATGGGAGGGGATCTATGGAAGAGGTGGTGGGAAGGGTGAAAATTGAAGTGGTGGGCTGGGCGTCTATCTTGCGATTTGTGAACGTTTGTAATTTTATTTCTTCGTTTGGGTTCTAATTGATCGGGTTGTATTCATTTCCCGCCTTGGTTGTCTTGGTAGTGTTCTTTAATAAAAGTTTCGTTATCCTTTAAAAAAAAAGTTGTCACCACCTTAAGTTGGTTTTTTTATATTTTGGATCACTATGAGTGAAGTTGATGGGGACATCAAAGGACCTACTCGGGTGTGACGAAGATGACCACCCACATCACCGCAACATTCTTTGTGGATGGGAGATGATTTTTAGATGGGGCCCGTCGGGCCATTTTGAAGACCCCACATGCATTGGACGTGCATTAAGAAGACCCCACTTTGGGATGATGCATGTGGTTTGCTAAAGAGATCATTTTAGTCATAAGATTGTTATTTTGTGTCGATCTGACCGTTGGATCTTGTCAATTAGGAGACCATTTTAGATTTGGGCCCTTTGGACTCTGATCTTGTTTCCTATATATATATATATATATATGGTTATTTTTAGGATTTATTTGGTTGATATTGATTATAAGTGTTTTAGTTAATCTTATTTTAGATGATGGGCCATTTCACTTAAGTGAGTGACACAGTTGTAATTATTCCAAAATTTTAATTATAAAAGAACATGTGGGGTGGATGTCCAACCCTAGTGGTGTTATTGAGAAGAAAGAAAAAAGAGAGAAGCTCTCTTGTGTGAAGGAATTTTCCTCCTTGTGTTTTAGGGTTTGTGAGAAACCTTTCATTCCAATTGAATTGTGGAAGGGTAGAAGCTTGTTTGGTGGTAGATTACCCAAGGTACATCATTCCTTTCTCTTCTTCAAAATATATTCTTCTTCTTCTCTTGTCTTCCTCTTTCTTCATCCATCACAACCTTCTAAACCCATCAAAACCCCATTCAATCCTCCCTCTCTTTCTTCTCCTTTATGTAGCCATGTGTGGGCTCCTGTTTGGGGTTTTCCCTTTTTGATTTTCCACAAAACTCCCTAATCCCTAGATCCTTTGAATTCCTAAAAAACCCATTCCTAAATCTCCATCTATGAATACAAAACCCTAATGAAAATATGATTTTTTGTGAAACTTTCCCCAAATTAGAATTTTGCTTGCATCTTTGTCCATCTATGTGGTTGTTGCACTGCCTGCGCTAGATTGGAAGTCCCTACTTCCAAGTGGGCCACTATTGAATTATTTTATATTTTCATGCACCGCGTATGTGATAACCTAGGACCCGTGTTATAAATATGAATTTTCGAATCTATTATGTAGTTATGTTTGATTTTACATGTTGATTGCTGAAATTAATGTGTAAATTGATCTCTCGTCTTACATCCTAGGGCAGTTTTCATCATCTTACATCAAATTTGGTATCAGAGCCTAGGTCTAGCGTAGGGCAGCTGTTCAACAAAATTCCTATACCCATAGTAGAGCATATAGGTCACATATAGCTTGCTGAATTTTTTGCTTGTGTATTTTCAAAGTCCTATATTGTTAGAATTTTCAGATTTAGTGACTTTAAGACACCTAGTTGCCAAATTTTCAGTTTTAGCCTTATTAGAATCATTCTAGGGTTCTCCATAAGGTTTAAGGTACTAAGGGTCATCGTACATAGAACACATGTGCATCATATAGCATCACATTGTTCGCCGTCAAGTTTGATTTTTTATTTTATTTTATTGTTTTGCACTGCATTTATCATATAGTACACATTCAGCTTGGTTCTCTCATTAGGGTCGTTTAGTGTATGCAAAACGCAAATAGGTCGTGGTTTTGGTCTATTCCTCACCATGAACCCTGATCAGATTGTCGAGACTCGAAAAAATTAACCGCCGTTTGACGGCCATTGAGACGCACATTAAAACCACTGTTGTGCAATTGATTGCTAGAAACTAGCGTATCACGCAGCTAAAAGCTACTTCTCACGGTACCCCCGTCACCGGGGAAGACCACCAGTCTCAGGCAGGAGAGCTAGTGGATGAGGACCCAGTTGAACAGCGTCCAGTTCCAATAGAACCCATTAGGGGTTGTAATAGGAACTTTGTTTAGGGAGTAGGTCACATAGGATCGCGTGCCCACGTACCTCGGTGAGAGTCGCATGATCGTTATGACCCTGAGAAAAGGGTTATGAAGAGCGTCAAAATTGATGCTCCCAGTTTTGATGGTCGCTTGAACCCGAAGCATTTCCTTGGTTGGCTTAGCTAACATGGACCACTTCTTCAAGTGGCATGATATGTCAGATCGCCGTCAAGCGAGGTTCGCTAAGATGAAGTTGACGGGTCAAGCGAAGTTGTTATGGAACAATACAAAACGGAAGGTAGAGTGGCGTGGAGATGAACCCATTACATCATGGGTTGAAATGAAAGAACTTCTTAAAGAAAAATGTCCCGCTCTCCTGCCGTGATCGCCTTTTGGACCAACGGCAATCATTGAGGAAATGGTCGATGTCTGTATCGGATTACATCGAGAGATTCGAGGAGTACATGATGCGATGTGATGTCGATGAGTCCCCTGCTGTGACCCTGTCTCATTTTAGGACGGGCTTGTGCCCTAAGATTAGGCGTGAGCTCATCCCTCATGATGTTGGTACACTAGAGGAGGCCTACCTTAGGGTAGAGGAGCTTGAACGATACCTAATGCAACCAACCATGAAACAGTTTGGGTCTTGTGATTCCAGTGGCAGGGTTGCTCCTTTGGGATTCAAACCTAACCTTGGGAGCTAGACCAAAGCTCCAACTGGTGTTTCCACCTATAACAGAGATGTTAAAGGTAAGGGTCTAGTCAGCACTAGTTCAAAGGGAAGTGAGCACATGCAGTGTTTCCGTTGCAATGATTATGGTCACCTCGCAAAGGAATGCCAAACAAAGAAAGAGGTAAAGCTCTTATAATAGATGAGGATGATGAGGACAATTGTGGCGTAGAGGAAAATAAGCTTGATATTGGTGCTAGTGATGAGGAGTTTGATGATCAGGAGACCCACACTCTCGCAGTAGTCAGATGCGCCTTTGCCCAAGCTAAAGAAAATGATGATTGGCGCAGGAACACTATCTTTTACACTTATACCAAGTGTGTAGAAAAGAATTGTAAAGTGATCGTGGACAGTGACAGTTGTGCCAACATGATCTTTGTTAGCACCGTGAGTCGATTGGGCTTGAAAGTCGAGTCTCACCCTCAACCCTACAGAGTGTCGTGGGTTGATGAGTCCTCTATTCCAATCTCACGGCGATGTTGTATCCCCATCCAGTTTGGGTTGTATAAGGATTCGCTGTGGTGTGATGTGGTTCCCGTGGATGTCGGCCACACCATCTTGGGTAGGCCTTCATTATTTGACTTGGATGTTACAATATTCGGTCGCTCGAATATTTGTACGTTCATGTTTGAGGGTAAGAAAATTAAATTGAGTTCTCTTCCACTCGAGAGCATACCAGGAAAGAAGGAGATCACCAACAAGGGTGATCTTGGAACTTCGAGGAAGTCCAAACCTAAGTCTCTTTATATCATTAATACAAAAGAATTTGAAAGAGATAGTAGGGAGGATTCAGAGGTGTATACCCTCGTGACTAGAGAGGCTACCCCCCAGGTTGGTGTAGAGTTGCCTAGTGAGGTGATTTCAGTGATGGATGAGTTCAGCGATGTCTTTCCTGGCGACCTCCCGGATGAGCTTCCACGTATGAGGGACATCCAGCATGCCACTGATCTTCTCCTTGGGTCGACGCTTCCAAACCTTCCTCATTACAGAATGAACCCCATGGAGCATGCAGAACTCAAGAAGCAAGTTGATGAGCTTCTTAGGAAATGGTTTATTCAGGAGAGCATGAGTCCATTTGAGATAGTATTTGGGTACAAGCCTAGAACGTTTATAGATCTCATAACCATGTCTGTTTCACATAGGCCATCTGAGTTCGCAGACGCATTTGCACGACATATTCATGATTTACATAGCGAGATCAAGAAGCGCATTAATGCTAGTAATCAACATTATAAAATTTCTGCATATTTACATTGTAAGTTTAAGGAGTGTCAGGTGGGTGACTACATCATGGTTCGCATTAGGCCCGAACGATTCCCACAGGAAACCATGAGGAAATTGCATGCTCATAGTGCAGGTCCATATAAAATTTTGACAAGAGTGGGCCCTAATGCGTATGTGGTGGATCTTCCATTTGACATGGGCATTAGTGCAACATTCAACGTGGAGGACCTTTTGCCTTACGACGAACCCACACATCCATTATCTAGCCCTCCTGCAAACATTTCTCCTATCCCAGATGATGGTGTCCTTAACCCCGTCCCCAACCCATGGCCTTTACCAGACTTTACTTCCCACCCATTGCCTTCTCTTCCATCACTACTTGGTCGGAAAGAAGAGATCAAAAATGTTCTGGACCACCAAGCGATCTCTACCCACCATGGAGGATATTAGAAATACCTCGTGAAGTGGAAGAACATGCCCGAGTCAAACAACACTTGGATTACAGAGACAGAGTTCCAACGCATTGATACTGACCTTCTCGAGCGTTATCACAACTTTATTTCACCAGTGACGAATTCTTCTTAGCCGGGGAGAATTGATGGGGACATCAGAGGACCTACTCGGGTGTACTAAAAACAGAGACGACCACCCACATTAGCGTAACTTTCTTTGTGGATGGGAGACGATTTTCAAATGGGGTTTGTCGAGCCATTTTGAAGACCCCACATGCATTGGATGTGCATTAAGAAGACCCCACTTTGATGATGCATGTGGGCTGCTTAGGAGACCATTTTTGTCTTAGGATTTTTATTTCGTGTTGATTGACCGTTGGATCATGTCAATCAGGCCATTGGGTTGCCAAATGTCTAAGATCTAGGCCCCTTAGATTCTGATTTTGCTTCCTTTATGCTTTTTGTTATTTTTAAGATTTATTTGATGGTTGAGATTAATAATAAGTGTTTTAGTTTTCTTATTTTGGATTATGGGTCATTTCACTTAAGTGAGTGGCATAATTATAATTATTATGAATTTTTAATTATGAAAGCACACAGTGGTGGAGGTCCAACCCTAGTGGTGTTATTGAGAAGAAAGAAAAAAGAGGGAAGCTCTCTTATGTGAAGGAATTTTCCTCATCGTGTTTTAGGATTTGCGAGAAATCCTCTAATCCAATTGAATTGTGGAAGGGTAAAAGCTTGTTTGGTGTGGATTCCCTAAGGCACATCGTTCCTCTTTCTCTTATTCAAAAGTTATTCTTCTTCTTCTATTGTCTTCCTCTTTCTCCTTCCATTACAATATTCTAAACCCATCAAAACCCCACTCAATCCTCTCGTCTTTTTTCTTCTTTATGTAGACACATGTGGGCCTCCGTTTGGGGTTTCCCTCTTTGATTTTCCTCTAAAAGTCCCTAATCCCTAGATCATTTGAATCCCCAAAAACCCCATTCCTAAATCTCCATCTATGAATACAAAACCCTAATGAAAATCCGAATTTTCGTGAAACTTTCCCCAAGCTAGAATTTTGCTTGCACATTTGTCTACCCACGTGTTTGTTGCACTACCCACGCTGATTGGAAATCCCTACTTCCAAGTGGGACACTATTGAATTATTTTATATTTTTGTGCACTGCGTATATGATAACCTAGGACCTTCGTGTTATAAATCTGAATTTTCGAATATATGATGTGGTTATGTTTGATTTTACATGTTGATTGCTGAAATTAATGTGTAAATTGATCTCTCATCTTGCATCCTAGGGTAGTTTCCATCATCCTACATCAGAAGTGCTAGCCATAATGAGCTCCATCCCATGGCTCAATGTATCGAGGTCATGGGTTCAAGCCTATGTTACCTTTAAAAAAAAAAACGATAAAAAACACTATGAGAGAAGTGCTTGGTTATTTAGTGGGAAAGTGCTAGATTTCAGGCATGTACCCAACTACCCATTCTTTTTCTAAAAGTTTCACTAATCCGCTAGTGCAACTTCTGTTTATGCTCCATACTGTTGTCTATGTTGTGCCAACCCACAATTCGTCCCACTGAGTTTGTTTATTGTGCATTGGCAGCATATAGCGGTGTGTCTGCACGTGGCCACTGAACAGGGGGTTTATAAGCCTCCCAACCTAAACTCATCGATGTCCTTTTGGACTCTAGTTATGCTTGGATTAGGTCCTCGAATTAGCATAACATCACATCTTTCTCTCAACTAACCTCATGGATAGGGGCACCTTTCCACTTCACCGGATAGTAAGTCTGCCAATTTTTCTTGCTTTGGCCTTCAATCCTCTTGTCTAGAATGGCTTCGGCCTCACGTTTGAATTGTTTACATATCGTTGGTGGCGTCTGCTTGGTACACCCCGTTGGATCACCTTGGAAGCGCTTGAGAAAGAAAACATGGAATGCTAGATTTAACTTACACTGTTCCGGTAGGTTGAATCTATATACCAACCTTCCCACTCTTCTCGTGACTTTAAATGGCCCATCATACCTCTGAATCAAACCTTTATGCACTTGTTTCTTATTTTCTTCTAGATTCGGGGAGTTAGTTTGAGCATGACTTTGTCACCAACCTAGAACTCTTAAGAATTTTACTAAGATAAGCCCACTTTTTCATATGCCTGAATGCTTTGGCCAAGAAGTTCCTTGCCTTTTCAATTTGTTCCATCCTTGACCTAGCAACTCGATTTGTTGCAAGGTAGCATCCACTCGAATGTTGCCTTGTGACTTCATTAGACATTATCGGTTGCTGGACCCTAGCTAATTCGAACAGACTAGCACCTGTCAAAGAACTTTGCTTTAAGTTATAGCAAAACTGGGCAATGTCCAGCTAGCCAACCCAATTCTGCTAGTTGGCTGTCACACGGTGACAAAGGTATTCCTCCAGTAATTCATTCACCCATTCTGTTTGACCGCCTGTCCGTGGATGATTGCTTGTGGAGAAGTTCAGTTGCGTGCCAAGCTACTCGAGCGTCATCCAAAACCTCCCTATGAACGAAGTATCTCTATTGCTAACAATGTCTACAAGTAGCCTCCAGTACTTCACGACGTTCTTAAAGTACAATTGTGTGGCTACGTTGGCCATGCATGCTTGTGTAGGAATAAATGTCACATATCGAGAATCTGTAATCACCACCATGATTTATTTGAAGCCTTTCACTTTCAGTAATTCCATGATGAAGTCCGTGGAGGGGCTTGCCCACAGGTTCTCTGGATAGGCAAAGGTTTGAGTAAGCTTGATGTCTTTTGCTTCTCAGTCTTGTCTTGTTGACAAATAAGACACATCCAAACATACACATCCACATCTTCATGGATTTTCGGCTAGTAATAACTTCGTGAAAGAAGGGCCAGAGTCCGCCCTTGGCCTAGACCCCCTGCCCATGCAATATCGTGTTCCTGAGTAGTCTACACCGCAAACCGTTGCTATTTGGGACATAGGGACGATGTCCTTTGACGTAGAGGATATTGTTCTCTTGTTAAAACTGCCAACATCACACCATCTTTCACTTGTTGTGGAACCCAGGCAGTAACAACATCTTTCTAACTCTCAATCTTGATTTACTCTAGCGGTCATTCTCTACTCATGCCATTGCTACTGTGTATGGTTCCGATGTCTCCATCTGACTGAGTGCATGTTCAACCACATTTATTTTGCCTGCCTTGTACTCCAGGACAGTCAAATTCCACTAGGATTTCTTGCCATCGAACCTACTTCAGGGACAACTTCTGAGCTATAAAGTAACTCGTCATTGTCTTTGTACGCCACGAACTTGCCACTGAGCAGATAGTGCCTTTAGAGACGTAAGCAATGCACGATTGCCATTCTCTCTTTCTCGTGAACAGAATGCCTCTGCTAGCTTCTGAAGTATGGGTTGTGATGCAGGACCAATGCATGAATTAAGTAACATGTGAGATCAGATAACCAAATTAAGATATTTAACAAAAAAACACAAACATCACTATATTCATCACAAATATCATGAAAATAAAAAGAAAATCATGCGCAATCCTGACCTAAGCTACGAACATCGTAACATAAGATCATTAAATAAAACGAAACTAGGATTTAATGGATGTAGGGACATCCAATTAGCATAGGATATAGTCTATTTCAAAATAGGAAACCTAATACAACCTAGGGTGAAAATTAGGGTTTTGGTAATTTGGGAAAGTAGAAAATTTAGGTTTAGGGTTAGGGTTAGGGTTTCGGTGATGGAAGAAAGAGGTTTTGATATAATGATGGTGGGAAACCAAAAGGGACAGGTGGGTTTCACACATGTGGTCATATGGTCACACGTGTGGCATGGGAGGATGGGTTTAGGTCGGTTGGGGTTTGGATTGAGGATGGGTTTAGGTCGATTAGGGTTTAGATTGTGGATGAGTTTGGGAGAAGACGAGAATTAAGAATCTGAAGAAAATACCTGGATGGGGAAGAAAATAGAAGATGGTGTGGGGATAGATGGAGACCTCGCACCTCCGTTGATGAAGATTAGCCTCGCACTAATCTTTCTTCCAAATCGCATGAAGATGGGAAAAGAAAGCAAGAGCTTTTCTCTTTTTTTTTTTCTTTTTTTTTTTAAAAAAATAAAAAATAAAAAATCATGAAATTCAATGAGGGAGAGGTCACACGCCCTACTCTTTTTATAGATCCAAGAAGTTTCAAAAATTACAAAAATCTCCGTCTTGTGAGCTTTAACGAAAATAGCTCTAGTCTAAATAAAAGCAACTAAAACACCCATAATGTGTCCAAATATAAAATAATCAAAAACTAAATCCTAAAATATGATAAAGTCTAAAACTGATATGGACGATCAACGATCATTAGCCCGATCATGTGATCCATGCGATCCAATGGCCCGATCGTCGCGTCCCTCCGAACCAATGGTCTGGATCACTCCATAAAGCAACCCATGTGCATCTTCCCAGTGTGGGGTCTTCTAGATGCTTGCACATGCACATGGGGTCTTTAGCATGATCACGGGTACTCGCCTAACCACAGGGAAAGTGGTGCGGCCCGCCTTCTCCTCTGATACGTACGTAAAGGTGCACGTGACGTGATGTCCTCATCAGGTTGTCAACATTGCACCAGTAAGCCACCAATTACTCAATCTGATGTATCTGTTTACACTTCAAAGGGCTTATCAAATTTGGCAACTTAAGCATGGGTTCTGTCGCCATTTTTGTCTTTAGCTGTTAAAAGCCACTTGACATTCAAAAGACTAGTCCCATTTCCGGTCTTTTTTCAAGAATTTAGTTAGTATTAAGTACAACAACTTTCTTTGAATAGCCCTTGATGAATTGATGGGAGTAACTGGCTAGGCCTAGAAAAGATTGCAACTTTCGAGACCTTTAATGAGTGTGGGCCAATTAATGGTAGTTTGAACATTCTTCTCATCCATTGAGAATTGTTCTTTGATTATGCGATGCCCAAAAACATGATTTGTCTGGGCAGAGCTCCACTTTTCTAGCTGGAATTTCCTCAACTTGCCCAACGCAAGCCTGACGTGCTTCACATGCTCCTCTAGACTGTTGTTGTGCTCCACTGTATCATCTATTATACAACTATAAAGACATCATTAAATGGATGAGAATATCGTTCATTAAGTTACAGAATGTAGCAGGGGCATATGTTAAAAATCAAAAGGCATTACAAGATATTCAAACAAACCATAATCACCTTTGGTTCATCACCTGTAGTAATCCCTACTTGATGGTATCCTGAACACAGATTTAACTTGGAGAAGTAGCATGCCTTTGCCTAGCGGTTGTTTAGATTAACAACTAAGGGAACTGGGTACTTGTTCTTAATCGTCACCTTGTTAAGGGCCCTACAATCGACGCACAACTGAAGTGATCTTTCCTCTAACAAGGCAACAACACCTTCATAAACAAGTGCTCCATCAACAACATTTTCTTCAACTATTATGGCAAAGTAGCCCATCTTTTATCTGGAGTGCAGTCACTATTTCCACACTCCCCTCTGCAATCGAGGCACATGAACGAAGGAGGAGCTCTTCACATATTTATTAATTGACCACTGAGATGAGAGACAACGCAAGCCCTGGCCATTAACAAGAAATTGATGCCCAAAGTTGCTTCAAAATCATCCAGTGGTACACCCATCAAGCTGCATTTTCCAGCCTACTCCCCCACACATAGTGATACATCCTTGGTTACACCAATGATCAGTCTCATACCAGAGCCAACTGCCTTGATCAGACTTTGGCCTTTCACCACCAATAGACCTAACTGCGTAATACTTCTATCGACTACGAAATTGTGCGTGACACTTGTATTGACCATCACATGGACATTGTGGCCACTAAAGACTATCTTGATGTGCATAAGCCCAATAGTTATAGGCTTCTCACGGGCAATCACATTTGTTGCCGAGAGGTTCACCATTCTCTTCCCCAACAACTAACGTACTAAGTTTCTCCTTCTTCGGACATTCCTATGGCTGATGATGACCCTTACAAATGAAGCAACCAAAGTCTGCCTTTGAAGGCCTTCCTTGTTGTCCATCTAACAAATGAAGCAATCAAAGTCCGCCTTAGAAGGCCTTCCCTGTTGTCCATCTATGTGAGAGGCATCCTTCTTATTTTGGCCCGACTTTTTCTTGTCCTTGAAGGACTTCCCTTTCTTTTCTCCTTTTGTCCAGTGGGATTAAACTAATAAACTTATAGTCCACCAGACTGTCTGCCGCTACTACTACCGAGGCAATGTCCCTTACACCTTGCCGTCTCAGTTTTGCTTGGGCCCATGGCTATAATCTAGCCATGAAATCGAACAACGTATTGTCCTTTCGATCTTTTGATATGTTCTTCATATTGAGCATTAGGGATTGGAATTGCTTGACTTATCACAAATAGTGCTCGTGTGCTTCAACTTTCGCAATGAATCATGGGTTAGTCACTCAAGAGACGTTGCATGCGAGGAACTGTTCCTTTAGTTCACTTTTCAACTCGGACCAAGTAAAATTTTTTAAATGGGTCCCATCATCAACACAATCTCGCCACTATAACTTTGCATCACCCTATAGGTACATGCTTGTGATGGTCGCCATCTCGTTCTCCGGGGTATGTGGCCTTGAAGGATTGCTCCATATCCTGAAGAAAGTTCTCCAACTCGGTGCTAGGCATGCCACCCTATGGTGTTGGTTCAGGGACTTTCGCCTCATTTGTTTCACTAGCAATGGAAGACCACTAACAACACGCTTCACAACGACCAATTCATTAGCAAGATCGTCCAAGCCTTGCTTGAAATGGGCGGCCTAAGCGTCTGTGTACTCTTCCAACGACTTGAGTTTGTCCCTTAGTACATGCAAGCAATGTTTTCCGTATCATTACCGTGTAATGTATCACACCTTAGGATACTGATACATATCGGTTATTACATGGGATATATCAGTTGTATCGCATAATGTATCGATGTTGTTGGGAAACATGGGGAAACATTGGAAATTGGTCGAATTTTTCAATGAAACCTCAGGAATTGTTAGAAAAAGACATCAATACACAGTTATAAATCAAAATATCACAAAAAACAAGTGCGTATAATAGGTTTCCTTTATATGGGGTCCTAATCTATGCGTTGTCTAATTGAATTGATGCAAGTATATTCAAGGTCAATTCATATAATTTATAAATATAAGAAGTCGTATATGGAAACACAAACAATACATTCAAAAGCAAAAGAAGAAGTTGAAAATTAAAAATACACATGAATAATGTGTGTGGTTGTGGCTTAGACCCACACAAAGCTGCACAGTGGCTCAAAATCACCATCTCCATCTCGATATGGCTGGGTATAATATTGTTTCACAAACCAACAATATTATGCCCAGGTCATAGTAGAATGATACCAGTGAAAATACTCTCTCACATAACACCGGTAGTCATCTTCTCCGATTTGAGAAAATTTTGGGAAATTAAAAAAAATAAAATAATCTATAAATCAGTCTATCTTTCCCAAATCCCAAAATTAGAGTGTACGTGATGATGATTTCATCAAACACTCCTGAATACTCTGAAATTGGGGCCAATTGATCGCTGATCAAATCAACATTTCGAAAATGTATAGTTTAACATTTTAAGTATTTTTTTTTTTATAAAAAAAATCCCCAAATTACCAAGAATCACTAGATCAGGTTACATACGTGTTTGATTTTATGTTTAGACACAGATTGCAATTGACTTGCGAGAAATTGATTTTTTTTATTTTTTCAATTTTTTGCAACTTGGCCCATCTCCCCCAAATCTCGAAATTGAAGCTTGAAATCCATGATTTTTCATGCAAAACATGAAGAATTATAGATTTATAACCATTTGACACTAATTTAGCATGTTTTACAAAAAAAAAGAAAAGAATCAAAATTAAAAAAATGCTCACCGGATCGAACATGTGGGAATATCAACACTACCCATGTGTTTCGTACCGCACAGGTGGGATATAAGATATATCGTGGGATATATCAGCCGATATCGTCGATACTGAAAACATTGCATCCAGACGTTCCTCATGTGCTCTCAATCTATCTACAATGGCCAAAATTGAAGTCACACTTGCTGCAGTGGCCGCCAACACTGACTTGCTCCTCGATCCAAGCCATTCGTTCCTTTGCACTCCCACCCAACCATCGTCTGGAGTTAGTACCATGTTTGCAAATGGGGCTTTGATCCCAAACTCGTCATGGGTGGAATAGAGAATGAATACCACTCTCATGATCAGCCTAAGGATGTCAACCTGTAGTACAACCAAACAACCTAATAGAGGCTAAGAAATGAAGGGAACTCAAAGTACACACACAGGCAACATAATTTTATAGGTACCTACTCAACCTTATAATTTCTCACCAAGGAAAATGTCCTTTACATGATACACTCGCTGACAGCCCTAAAAGCCATGGGGTATCGTAAATAGACATACAATCATATACAAGGAAGTGACAACCAGCAATGATTACTCCACGTATCTAAATCCTACTCAAACAAGTGATCCAGGTCAATGAATGACTGCCAAGCCTCTCATAATTGTGTTATCAGCGTAATTGCCCTCTTTTGCCCGCACAAGTGCTGGACTTCATGCATGTGCCCTGCTGCCAGTCCTTGGTGTCAATGTTGCACTAGTCCACTTGTGCAACTTCTCTGCTATGCCACACTTTGGTCTGTGTTGTGCCAACCCACAATCCGTCCTACCGAGTCCATCTATCGTGCATTGGTAGTGTCTAGCAACATGCCTGCACATGGCCACTAAACACGGGGGTTACAACAGCCATGATGAAGAATTGGTCTTAAAACTAGAGATGTTGGAAGTGGTTGTTTTCTCCCCCTGTTTTCTGAATTTTGTGATATGCCTCCGTGTTTTTATGAACATGAGTGCTCATGATCCCCGTGAGTATGTTCTATTGAATAAAAAAAATAATCTGAGTGCATTGCCATTGATCGTTGGCTACTCAGAAACTTGCGTGAACTTTAAATAAAAGAAATCTAAAGCATTAATTGATGTTTGCTAAGATCCAATGAAATTATGTGGCAGAGCTTCTGCAAGGTCCTAAAGGAACAATGCGTTGGCAATTGCTTATGCCAAAAAAGCTCCGTGATGGAAAGTTGAGATGTAATATTCTTGGCCAATTATTACTCTTGTTGAAAGAAAAGGTGGGCATAGAAATCATGATATATCTCGTGAGAGAAATATAGTATGTACCAATTCTCAAAACTCTTCACCGTATGGAGGGAAGTTGGTAATACAATACATCTCTTTAAGGAATGAAGTGAACAAATCAGACATCCAAAATAATTCTTTAAATGTGGTTCCCCTTTCAGTAGGGCAATGGATGGCGTCAAAGTTGCCTCCACCGAAGAAGGCGTCACTAAGAGACATGTGCCTGTATCTAGGATCATCTGTCCCAACCATATTGACAGAGAAAGACAAATATGGCCTTTGCTTGCCTAAACTTTGAACTGTGAGATTCCACAAAACTTATGCATTAGAAGTTGCAAGACTTAGAATTTTGCAGCTTATATGATATTTCAGGATGATCTAGAATGGACAAGATGAGATGCATCAGGACTAATGGAGGCTGATGTATACTTTAAATTCTCATTTCCACTTCTATTTTGCTCTAAACTACTGCATCTTTTTTTGCAATTGCTATGGCCTGGGTTGCGTATTCTTAAATTTGCTTGAGAGTTATTCCTGTGTTCTATCATCATCAGTCACTAATGCTGTAAGTACCAGACAGTTAATAATTTTCTCTCTCAAATAGATACAACGCCATAGGCTATTGCTTGCTTGATGCTGTCAATGCAGAGGATTTGCTTCCAGTCTAAGCATACTCATTTATCAGGAGTGCTTATCCTCTACTGCTTTGCAGGCTAGACCCGGTAAGCTTCTTTGGGTTGGAGCAATCAGTTCATCTGTCACAAAGGAACAGCTCGAAGATGAGTTTTCAAAGTTTGGAAAGATTGAGGAACTCAAGTTCCTCAGGGATCGAAACTCAGCTCTTGTTGGATATTATAAATTAGAAGATGCCGTTGCAGCTATGAAAAATATGAACGGAAAGCGGTTAGGTGGTGAGCAAATGCGAGTAGATTTTCTGAGGTCACAACCATCAAGAAGAGTACGTATAAAATTTCCTTGTTGGCTATGCTTTTAGTTGTTTTCAGGCTTCGACTCTATTTAGTGTAATTTTTCCAGTTTTAGTTACCAATATGGAGGTAAATATTATATATTCCCCTAAATTTTTGGATTGGGTGTTGATCTTGTTCTCAATAGGACAATTGGCCTGATCATCATGACCAAAGGGATGGACACTTTAACAACAGAAGGGAGTCGAGGGACAGAGGTCCTCCAGAGTCATTTTGGACACCACCAGATGGAATGAGAAACTTCCCTGAATCTTCCCATTTTGGACCTAGAAGGCATCCGGTAATTGCAAACCCCCTTACAGAACATCACATTAATGTGTTTTATCTGCCCTATTTTTCTCTATATGTTTATGTAATTAAATGATTGAATTTTAAATTGGATTTCATATTTTAAGTGGACCTGATCATCTACTATGTTCTTTGTCATGTTTGCTGAAGTCGGCTCAACCACCAGGTGGGCGAAGAGGGGATGGCCACCCTAGCAACATCTTATGGATTGGATATCCACCATCAGTTCAAATAGATGAACAGATGCTTCACAACGCTATGATTCTATTTGGTGAAATTGAAAGAATCAAAAGTTTTCCATCAAGGCATTATTCCTTTGTAGAATTCAGAAGCATCGATGAAGCTCGGCGTGCCAAGGAAGGCCTGCAAGGTCGTCTTTTTAACGATCCTAGGATTCAAATTATGTTTTCAAGCAGTGAGCTTGCACCTGGTAAGGATAACCCGGGTTTTTTTCCTGCAATTAGAGGACCAAGACCAGATATGTTCTTTAATGAACCTCCATATGGACCCGGGCCCCCAGAATTCTTTGGTCATCCACGTCCAATGGCTCCAAACAGTTTTCTTGGACCTCCACCTCCTAATGGCATGCCTAGACCAAACATGTTAATGAGGCCTTTTGGGCCGCGAGGTTTTGATCCACTCCTCGGTGGCCCAGAGTTTGGCAGTTCGGCTGCCCTTCACCATAACTTTCCCGATTCAAATCCAATGGCTCCAAATTGGAGAAGGCTATCTCCCCCTGCACCAGGGATGCTCCCCTCTCCTGCGCAAGGCATGCGGCCACCCATCAGGCCCATGCCTGGTATGTGGGATGGATTTGATCCAAACCCTTTCCACAGAGATCCAAAGAGATCAAGGATTGAGGGCCCTCCATCCAATGACGATGCTCCTTTCCATGCCAGAAGGATGGATAATCAGGGAATTGGAGACCCATTTGGTGCTTCAGGTCCGCTTGCAAATGTTCAAGTTCAAATTCATCGTAGCCCAGTAGGCGTAAGGGGTCCGAGTGTAGACCGATCTGGCCATATTGAGCACCGTAGCCTTCCTGATAAAGATCACTGCTGGCGTGGTATTATTGCGAAAGGTGGAACTCCTGTTTGTAATGCTCGATGTGTACCAATAGGGAAGGGGATAGACTCTCAGCTGTAAGCTTTATCTTTCTTGCACTGTTTTTTTTTTTTTTCCCCTTGTTAGTGGTTCGTTATATTCTTATTTTAATGCGTGCGTTAAAACTTGTTGTTTTGCAGCCCTGAAGCTGTGAATTGCTCCGCTAGAACAGGATTGGATATGCTCACGAAGCACTATGCAGAGGCCAGTGGTTTTGACATTGTTTTCTTCTTACCAGACAGTGAAGAAGATTTTGCTTCCTACACTGAATTTCTACATTATCTGGGAGCCAAGAATCGCGCTGGTGTTGCAAAACTTGATGATGGGACTACTTTATTTTTGGTGCCTCCATCAGATTTTTTAACTAATGTTCTGAATGTGTCTGGTCCTGAACGTCTTTATGGGGTGGTTCTCAAATTGCCGCAGCAACCAGCAAGTGTAGCTGAACAACAACCACAACAGTCCATTCCTCCACCATCACAGTATATTGATAGACAACAGTTACCTCCTCTGCCACCAGCCGATTATAACTTTGGTCCTCCAAAGGAGGACCACGTCTTGCAAGTTGATTATAATAGGGTTTTGCACGAGGACCCAATGCCTCATGCAGGAGGTGCTAAACTGCCGATAGGACAAACCAATCAATCACATGTAATGCAGTCTCTTCCCCCAGATTATGGCAGTAATCCTGCAGCGCAACCCCAGGGTGGAGTGTCCTTGACACCAGAGCTCATTGCAACTTTAGCTGCCCTTCTTCCTGCCAACACACAGTCTCCTGCTTCAAACACGGTACAGTCAGGTTTGAACTCTTCTGCGAGGCCGGCTTCATTTCCTACTTCTGTTGCACCAGATAAAGTGATGTCGTCACAGGGTTGGAGTCAGGAGCATCAAGCAACAGGGTCTGGTGTTCCCCATACTTTAAGAGAAGAGCAAACAACTCATCAACCACAACAGTTTAGCCATCAACTTAATAATCAGTCGCCACTTTTCTCTCAATTTCCAACTTACACAAATGTTACAAATGGACCAGAAATCTCCGGACAAGCTGCAGTTGGTGGCCCACAGGTTCAGGAGCCTGCCTTGAATGTGCAACAGTCCGCTTATCCTTCTAGGTCCATGAGTAACTTTGGGGTCCCATTCCAAGGTGGGCCATTTACTCTTCCCCAGGCCAATCAGCAATATCAGCTAGATGCTTCTCAGAATTACAGCATGGTACATGCAACAGATACTGCTGGGGTATTCCGTCCACCAGTCCCTCAGCAACCAAAGCCAATGACTTCAGCTGCTCAGGCTCAGAGCGGTATTATATCCCAACTACAGATGGGCATGCCATCTGTAACTGATCAAGTACATGCGGGGTTCCCTAATCAGGTGCAACAATTGCAGTCTGTGCTCTCAGCTCCTGTTCAGGGAACATCAGAAGGTGAGGCAGACAAAAATCAGCGGTACCAATCAACCCTGCAATTTGCTGCTAGCCTTCTGCAACAGATACAACAGCAGCAAGCAAATTCTCAAGCCATGCAAGGATCTGGCAATCAACAGTGAGAAACATGTTATCAGGTACTCTTCTCTGCATGATTTTATTTGTTTCATCTAATATTATGAGATAATCTCCTTTCTTTACATGAAACTAGTACTTCTGCCTGATTAAATTTCTGTTGCTTTCTAGCATAACTTGCGATGTAGGAGGATACAGTTAGTTTCAAGAATTGCAGTGTGAAAGTTACTTATTTAACTTTGGAGTTCTGTTATAGCATATGGGAAACATTTTATGACCTATATACTTGTAGCTGTGTTTCTCTAGGGAGAGGGCTGTGTATGGACCCTAAAGTTCTATTCAGTAAGAACTAAGAACATTAAATATTTTGGTGTAGCACTTTCATCTTCACTTGCCACTATCTCTTGGACTTTCTTAGAGGTGTAGGAACATCCATCTGAAACTGTGGCAGGGGTCTCTCGAAACTGGAAGCAAGTTGTGGGTGAATGACCGTGATGTTTGAAAATTTAAGAAAAAGGTTATTTTTTAATTGAGTATAAGTGAGCAATAACATCAGAAAGTGAGCGATTCCAAATTTCAAGGCAATGCTGGGACAGTTGCAGAGGAGAATAGATGCTCCTACTTTCTCCTGACACCAGACAGATTCTGAATTGGATAGAATCATTATATGTTAAAATTGTGTTAGTTTTTAGGGATTTTTGCAACTTTAGTTGAACTAAGAGGGAGCAGATTTTGATTGGGGATTAGAGAAGTGGAAATTTTTGAAAAAAAAATAAAATCAGTTTAGTAGGAAGTGCCTGAGAGGAGCATGTAGGGAAGGATATTGAAGATTCAAAATCTGAGCATGATTGATTGATGTAATGACTATTGAAAAGAAGAAAAGATTGATGTAATGTTCTTAATGCAAACATGATGTACTCACTGTAGTTGGTGGTAAGAATAGCTGCTTCGGGATCTTAAGGAGTTAGATTTGGGAAGATGGAAGAATGTTGAGTAGAATGCTACTGAAATCTTGCTTGAACTGACAGTGTCAGATGGGTAAAATAACAGCTTAAATGCAGTTTTGGCACATCGGTTGACTTGATTAAACTCTAGAAGAAAATGATGGATAATTTATACATAAAAATTTGAAGGTCTTCTACAAGTCTTTGAATTATTTTGGATTGGTCTAAACTTGAAATGACTTTCAAACTTTCTGAAACTCTGTTGCGTGCAATTGAAGAAAGTGAGGAAAATTAGAGGCATTTTCGGTAAAGCTTGCTTGGAAGCGCCATACCGGCCCATCCCAAGCCCGTGTCAAGGAGAGTTTGATGTCAGTTAGGCAGAGAATTGTCAAAAATTTGCCAAACAATCTCAAGAATCATTCGACCCAAAATAGCTGGGAAAAGGCTATGATGGTGGTGGTGGTGGTTATGATGAATTACAGGCTTTCTTATGTAAACTTAAAAGAGCAGAATATCTAACAAGAATGCATAAAACTCAAACAATAACAGGATCAAATAAAATATTATATTGAACAATTTTGTATTTAAATGGTGTAAGATAGATACGCAAACATGCTTGTGCAGGAAAACACAGCGACAACCACAGACAGGCATGGAATATGTCCCATTATGTTGCTTCAACGGGTATCCATGAAATGTGACTGGCTCCTGTTTCACCATGTAAAAATATTACCTAGATTTTCCTGGCAAACCGTTGCTTAGCAGTGTCAAAGTGACTTCAATCTGGACTCAACAGCATCAGAGTGACTTCAACCATGTTAGGAGTTGAGTGGTGACATGAAATATCAAACACAATGAGTATTTGATATTCTTGATTTGTGTGAAAGAGATTACAAGTTTCATTCATTTTCCAACCATTTAAAAGAGGATATCCCTCAGGTTTGAAGACATTGCAAGATATTTTAATTGGATTTTGGAAGTGCATGGACGAATGATAGAATGACTCAGAAAAGGATTACTTGTTGTGTGATCGGGACTTTTTATAGATCTCCAAATGTAATTGGGGGGAATCTGGATTTGCACTCTCGTTGCTCCTTTACAGAGTATTTGAGAAATTACATATTACAGACTGAGGCATCTCAATTCGTGTAAGGTGTTTCATTAACTTTTAGTTGCCGATGTCTAGCTTTTTGTCAAGGCTTGCCTTGAGAAAAATTCATATTTGGCCTACTTGGTTAAATAGGAAATTTCTATAATTGATATTCAAAATTAATTTCCAAAAATGATTATCTGAACTTCGATACAATAGTTATATGTTTAGCAAATCTTCTCTAAATAGGCCAAGTGGCCAAACTGAATCAGATTGCTTAGCAGCGTGAATTCTTTGAGTAATTTCAGACCTCTACTTGGTATGAGCCATACACATTAACCATTACCTTCAAAAAAATAATAAATAAAATAAATATGGAAAAATTATGATTTAAGAACCATATGCACTCAGTCTAACATTAGCACCTGGAATGTGGATTTCTTATAGGATGGATTTTTTTTTTTTTTTCCCTGGGAAATTTCTAGTTTAGGCTTTCTTCTTTAAGAAACCTCCAAGTTGATTAACAGTCTGCAACTGGGTGTATAGACTCTGGTATATATTGTGAATACAATAACTATGGAAGATTTTGTATGTTGATTGTTTTTCTACCATTGATGTTAGTTTGCATCACATGCTTATTTGCTGCTAATATGCTTCATTGTGCAATGCTTCTCCAAGATTGATACTATACATTTTTTTTAATGCTTGGCATATTATACATTTCCCATTCTTATTTTTAGAGGTTTAGGTTTGGTTAGGGATTTTGGTTATGGGCCTTGACAAGTTGATGTAATTGTATGGATGGTCACCGTTGATTTATTCCCGCTCTTGATAATTCTCCATAAACATGCTTGAGAGTTGGAATGGTGCAACGTTGTGGATATTTATTAATTCTGAAAAGTTTCAAATGATTTATTGGACCTTCTGTGGAAGGGAACCACTCTTTACAGGCTCTCTTATTGATAAATATGCTCTTTATAGTTTTAGTAATACAATAGTAGACGGTATTGCATTGCCAAAATTAGAAAAGCAAAGTGTATCTATCAAATTCTGGTAGGGCATTGTCAATAGCAATTCCCTTTAAAAATCCCATTTCTATCTAATTGTATCCCACTGAGCATGTAATATTCACTAGGCTGACATGCAGCTCATGTCATAGTTCTATGGGACTTCCTCATCACAGTAGAAGTGGCAAGCATATGTGGCCATCGAAGGTGTTATGCTGGTGGGCCAGCTGCAGCCCAAAAATCAGTGTTTAGACCTCTCTGACCATCATTATTATGAGTTTATCTAGTTAAATGTGGATTGTTGGCTTTGTTTAGAGCCAACGGTTCCTTTTGCTGCTGATTAGATGGCTACCAAAGATCAATTCCTTCATGGCGGCATATGCCTATCCACGTGATGGACAGCCAGATCAACAGCTGTGATCACCAAACATATTTGCAATGTGTAATATGATACGAGTTGCATGTTGGCAACCCTTATTCACCATTGAATGAACTTTGTAATCTATGCATAGTAATAGGGAAAGGCCCAAATAGAGGTTAATAAAACCCAGTGTTCGAAGTATCGGTAAGTTTCACTAGCCGAGGATACGGAAATAGTATCAATATCGCTGATAACCGGAAATGTGGAAAAACATGGGGAAATGGGTGGAATTTTTCAGTGAAACTTTAGGAGATGCTAAAATACACATATTTGCATATTTAGGAATTAAAAAAATTAATTAATTAATAAAATTGCGAAAAGAATGCATAGATATTAAGTTTCCATTTAATAGGGAGCTTAAAAGCATGTGTTGTCGTAAGAAACCAATCCAACCATCTCACCTTCCATCCAAACATCCACCGATATTTCAAAATATCAACAACACGATATTTCACAGAGAAATTGTCAACAAGAGGAAATGAAATGAAAGATTGGTCTCGATATCGCCCATGTTGTAATAACGAGAATATCACGATATGATCAATATTATCGTCGACAATTTGAACACTACATACAACCATGCATCCATAAAAAAATTTGAAATAGAAATTTTTTATTTTTTTTTTAAAACAAATTTTTGGCAATATCGATACGTTAGTGATATTATTGAAATATCGTCGATACACTAGTGATACAAGCGACACCTAAAATTTACACGGTTGAAAATATTGGCGACATCAATACATTGGCAATACAAGCGACACCTGGAATTTACACAGACAAAAATATTAGCGATATGCTCAAGATTTCTGTACCATCTATTATTTATAATCTAGAGCACCCATCCATGCGAATTAGGGGATGCAACCCGCTATCCATTCTCTCATCACTTGCACCAACTCATACATGGACCCCATTGATGGCCACATCTCATTGTCTTACTACCTTCAGGACTATAAATTGGATGAAGAATGACAACCACACCAACAAAATATACCCTAAAATCCATCATTCAGCACTGCCCCCATAACTCTCTGTGCAATCTAGGTTTTTCTATGCTCAATGTACTTTCAGATTGTAAAGATTCCTCAAGCCTCACCTTGTGCTAATACATTTCTGGGAAAACCGTGCCACCCCTAGTTGAATTATATCCCTCTAGCACTCCTTGCATATTGTGGCCAACAACCAGAAGTGACCATATACAAAATTGGTCACCCTCCTTGCTGCCTCAATGGTGGACTTGACTAGTCTCTCTACCATATTGACTTACATATGAGGTCTATGAAATGAGCCACACATGGGGTCCAATACAAAATGTATCTCTTCATGAAGTTCTTTCCCACCTTGACCAATGCATTGCCACTGTTTGTCACAACTTGCGCCACATTCTTCAGACCCACCTCTAATCACTCCCTCCAACAAGTCATTTGTATTTGAGCGATCATTTATGTGAGTGGAAGCATCAATAGACCTGAAAAGTACCTCCTGCCCTTCGTAGTAAACCATGAAGTTGATAATCAACAATTTGGTGGGCCTCATCCACCTATCACATCACTGCGACCCTTTGGTCTCCTAGTTCGACTTCAAGACTTCTATCCAAAGCATGCATCTCCTTGTATTCTTAGTCAAGATACGTCCCTAAAATCTCCTCTAGCATTGGAGACTTCATGCCTTGGCCAATGCGCTAGATAATGCCAAACATGTTATGGAAGTGTGGCCTGGCCACCATACTATGGCTTGAAATGAACTACTTGGTGAAAAGACTCCTTATAGTCTTCCTAAATCCACATTTGCTTCATAAATCCTTTAACCTTTGTTTTCCACCCGCAATGAGTGGATCCTGAAGCTAGTGCTCTGGGTGTGTTGTAGGCCACGCCCGCCTGAACAATAACCACCACCCCCTACTGCTATCAACAACCTCACATATAGAGCCCCTAATCGTCAGCCTAGTTTTCTGAAGCCGCCACTTCTGCTCCCTATCCATACCCATAGCCAACAACTCGTGCATGGCCTGTTTGTACTCCATCCTCTCCCACTCAAAAACACAATGCTCGAGACATTGCCAGGCCGACGTTGTCATCGTCATCATTCCGCTCATCCTCAATAGTCCCTAGACCTTGTCCAGTACTATAACTTGTCCCTAATCTCCCTCTCATGCTTCTTGTTGCTGCATGTACCATACCCTTGCCCCAAGTACTCCTTCAACCTTGAGATCCCCCACTCTATCCATACTTGCAGCCAACAACTCGTGCATGGCCTGTTTTTACTCATCCTCTCCCGCTCAATAAAACAATACTCGGGGCATTGCCAGGCTGACGTGGTCATTGTCGTCATCCCGCTCATTCTCAATAGTCCCTAGACCTTGTCCAGTAACTTAATAACTCGTCCCTAATCTCCTTCTCATGCTTGTTGTTGCTGCCTGTGTACCATTCCCTCTCCCCAATTACTCCTTCAACCTTGAGATCCCCACTCCTCAAGGTATGCCCACAATAGTTGCAAGTTGTTCCATATCTATTCCCCTTTATTTGTCTTCCATGTTTCCACCTAATGTCCTTTGCTCATTTTCCCGACATTTTAATTTATGCTGCCTCTATAAAAATGCAACATTAATATTGTTAGTAATAGTATGATTGTATGTATAGATGGATGGACATGTATGGCTGTATGTATGTATGGATGGATGAATGTTTGTTTTAGTCCATGCATACATCCATACATTCATACATGTCCATCCATCCATCTATACATACATTCAAACATACATACATAAATACATCCATGCCCATCCATCCGTCCATGCATACATACATTACATACACACATGATTCATCCATCTATGCATGCATACATTGTTACATACACCAATACATGTCCATCCACCTATACATGCACATACAACATTACTATGTCCATCCATCCATGCATGCATACTAATCCATCCATCCATCCATGCATTCATACATATACATACATGCATGATCCATCCAATCCATCCATGCATTCATACATACATACATGCATGATCCATCCAATCCATCCATGCAGACACGCATTACTATATCTATCCAATCCATCCATGAATACATGCATTACTACATCCATCTATCCATGCATTCGTACATACATTACTACATCCGTCCAATCCATCCATGCATACATGCATTACTACATCCATCCATGCATTTGTACATACATTACTACATCCATCCATGCATTCGTACATACATTACTACATCCATCCAATCCATCCATGCATGCATGCATTACTACATCCATCCAATCCATCCATGTATGCATGCATTACTACATCCATCCATGCATTCGTACATACATTACTACATCCATCAATCCATGCATGCATACTAATACATCCATCAATGCATTCATACATACATACGTGCATATGTACATCCATGCATGCATGATTGACCCATCCATGCATACGTATGTGTGTATACATGATCCATCTATCCATGCATATATACATACCTAGATACATCAACCATCATCCATCTATCCATGCATATATACGTACATATATACATGATCCATCATCCATGCACTACATGCATACATTACGCCCACGCGTGCACACACACATGTATCCATCCGCTAAAAAATGCACTCATCCACATAAAACTATGTCACGCCCCAGACTCGGTAACCGAACTTACAAGGAACCCAATAGCCGGTTCTGGCCGCAACAGCCTCCGTAGTACCCCATTCTCGGATCCTGAGGCAGGTTCCGATCCTAAGATCCTACAAGGAGGATTCCCATAACAGTATAATCATTTCCAATACGAGCATACCCAAGATCACAACAAGTATATCCGAGAATAACAAAGGCACACATCACACAATCCACTAGGAATTTGAACTTTTACAAGTATCCATAAGGTCCAAAAGGACATACATAAGATAATAGAAGAAAGGAAGGAAGGTCTGCAACACCGGGGTCCTCAAGCTCGACTCTACTCCAAGCTCTGCCGCTACGACGCCTGCCTAGGATCTCCTGCACGCATCAATCGTGCATAAGCTTATAGAAGCTTAGGGGGTGGTGCAAGTGTGTGACAATGGTGCACAGAAGAATAGTAGGAGGTGCATGAAGGGAAATATGCTCAATGACAATATCACAAGTCTTACCAAGGCTTAGCATAAATACGATGCAATGAGTACTGGGCGTCATACCAAGACGATGCATGAAGGGGCTCATACAGCCGATGTGAATACGATGCAAGTAATGTCAGTGCTCATATCCAATCCACATATCAAGTACATTTCCAATCATAAGGAAATCACTGGGGTCCATTACACTGCTGAATGACTGCCGCTCTCCTGACCCGCACAGTCAAACGAGCGTAAGAGACCTCACTACCCGCCTGTGGACAGTCAATCACCAACAAGGCCCGACGGCAGCGAACCCATTTACGAGCTGGTCAGACTCAGCCTAGCAATGCCTCCTCACACCAGGCAGGTAAGGCCACACCCCTACCCAACCGACTACACGATAGTGGGAGTCGTGGCCTAATGGTATAAGGCCCTCGTGCGCTCATAGTTTCCACTCGGTCACGGCGTTGGGGCAGATCCTTTGTACCATGGAAGTTTTGGGAATTTCACCCATGGGCATCCTATGCACCCAGTATTGCTCAAGTAATATATTCGGTGTCCACACATATGGCAATCTACGAACGTCCCTGTGGAGGCAAGGCCCTGGTAAAGCAAGGACGGTATCATCATGAAATGTGATGCCAATGCATGAGTCACACATACAGATCATGCACAAGCTTCAGGCACTCAATGTGCACAAGGGGAGAAACTCTATCCCTCTATGACCACCACACAATGCAATCAATTCACACAGATGATGCATTATGCGATGCCAATGCATGAGTCACACATACAGATCATGCACATGCTTCAGGCACTCAATGTGCACAAGGGGAGAAACTCCATCCCTCTATAACCACCACACAATGCAATCAATTCACACAGATGATGCATATGGGTCACAATGATGTAAGTGCGCTACCTGTATAATATATTCCTCCTCAAGGAGGGACAAGGTCTAGATACATAGACAACTACTCTAAGGAGAAGTGAAGTCCTCTAGTGGGGGCCCAATACTTTGGGGTGACCCACAAGCTAAGAGAGTCAATAAGTCTTAATGGAGGAAACGGTCCTAACAAGGTCCAAGGTGGGCCTTCAACCACCTATAAGGGCCCTATGGGTCTACCTTAGGGCTACCAAGGAGGACATCCAACCTCAACTGGGTCCCAAAAGGTAGCCCGCTACGTATATAAAGTAAGGTCCAAGGTCCAAGGCCCAAGCAATCCATGGCCTAATAGGTTATACACAAAGCCCAACTCAAAGACAATATGGTGGGCCCTCAGGCAAGGTTTAGGCCCAACCATAAAGGTCATAAACCCACATATTGTGGTGGGCCTCATGGGCAACCCAGTAGTTCAACCATGTGGGCAAATTTCACACTTAACACAAGTGAGTTGGGCCTCACATCTTAACCCAAGTACAGGGTTAATTTGGTGGGCAACCAAGGGCCCAACTACTTGCATATTATGGCCTACAAACCCATCACAATAGGTAGAAGAGTATAGGCCCAAAGGTCAATGGGCCTATCTAGAAAGTTTCAATCCAAAAGGCTTAAGGAACTAGCAATTAACCTCATATAATGATCCACTACAAACCCAACTTGTGTGGGCCTCAGATGAACACTAATTAAACCCAAAAATACTGAAGGAAAATGACAAGATAACTAATTAAATCATCCTCAAATTTGGAGGGCCATGCTGCCCCAAAACAAACATTTATGAGCAGCAACATTGGGCCCTTAGCTGAATTTCCAGCCCACCCGCTTTCTGGGCTTGTCGGAGTCCAGCAAATAAAATTAATTTACAGTATATTTATTTCCTGATGACCCACACACATCACTGTGGGTCCCACCAGATGAGAGGGGGATGTACAACACATTTCAAGTGGGTCATGCCGCTGGAATGTAGGCCCAATAGCAGCCCAAGGCAGGGACGTCCCAAGGCTATGGGCGGCCTGGCCTCTTGTACTAAGGTGGGCTCCTCACATCCCAAGTGGGCCCCACATGGGACGTCCACCTAGGGTGGACCCTACACACATGGCCCCCACAAAATAGAAGGACGGCATGGAGGAAAAACATACATCATGGTGAGCCTGACCAAGGGCAGCCAGCCCATGGTGGGCGTCCACCAGCTAGACGTCCATCATGGACAGCTGATCCAGCCACATGGGCCCACAATCATGGCCCCAAGGGCCTCCGGAACATCATGAGATGGGCTCCACAGACATGCACAAAGGCTCCAATGGGCTGGGCCCAATAAGTTCCATAGTTGCAAAGAAGACAGCAAGGTTAGGAAAAAAATCTGCTATATACATTTTGTTGTCCTGAATTTGGGCCATCCAATGGGGTGGGTCCAGGGCCTCCAAAATTCCTGAAATTTGGTCCCAAGGTCCCTTATCAAGCCTACAACAAGGTGGGACCCAGAAAGATGGCCCACCATTAAAGGAAGTATTTTTAAATTTTAGTTTTTATGGGACTATGCTGCTGGACTGCACAGCAGAAATTTCTGGCAGTCCACCATGTTGGTCCACCCTTTTGGATGCCCAAATGGGGTTAGTTGGGGCTGAAATTTGGTATGATTGTAGGTGGGACATACACCTACAAGAATCACATATTAAATAGTATCAGTCTTCCCACCAAATAACCAGAAATCAGGCCCCAAGGTGGCCCAAAAATCTGACCAGACAGTTCTGGACAGCAACAATACATTGTAATAAAATAATTATAAACACTAATTAAAAGGGGATTTAATCCCAGAAAATTGTGGGATGGACCACCCTAGTGAGCCCCACAAATATCCGCACCATCCAAAACACCTTTGCATGTGCCCCAATTAGTTAGATTTTGGGGCCACATGTCATAGGGTGGGATGCCATGGGCGTCCTCCCTTTTGGATGGCTGGATTTTTGTTGGTTCACAAGGTGGGCCACACACCATGATCAGGAAATGCAAATAAGGGAAAGGAGAAAGAAGGATGATCCGGCCATAGGGAAAGGGCTCCACTACTATTGAGCCCTTCTAAGAACAATCCCACCACACATCATACATTGATATACATATACAACATGAATCTTACACATGCATGGCTTATGATCAAAATGCATGGTGGGGATGCCATCCCCACCATGGGTATAAGGTCTAGATGACCCAAACATAATATGATATGAAAGGAAACTACCATGATGGGGCCCATAGAGAAAGGCCTCATGCATGCATAAGGTGGGCCATTAGGCCACAACCATGGGATTGTGTGGGATCTCCACCATTGATTGGTGGGTCCCACACTTCCCCCATAAAGGAAAGAAAACATCTAAGTCATGGAAATTAGATTTCTACATTTAGAGGAGCACCCACCTCTAAAGATGCCTTCAAATTCCAAGATCTAGGTTCAATACTTCAAGGGGAAGGTGATTGAAGGTTGTAGATGGGGTCTTGATGGCTAGATGGTGGAGGAAAGGAGGAAGAAGGTGCTGGAATGGGGAGAGGGGGCTAGACGTTTTTTGCAAGGGGAAAGGAAATGAGAGAATGAGAGGAAGAAAGAGAGAGAAGGGAGGGGTGTATACCAATACAATCATTGCTCTCTTGGCTAGGGAAGAGCAAAAGCAAAGTCATGATGGCCATGAAGGAGATTGGGAAGAAAAACAAATGATGACTCCTTGGTTAGAGGAGGTAATGATGAGTTTTGGAAGAAATCTCATCATGGATTTGCTAGGCCTAGGTAGGCTAATAGCTAGGTAGGGTGGCTTTATGGGAGAAAGTGCTCATAGGGTGGGCCCTACCTTAAAAAGATGTGCACACCCTATAAGTGGGGTCCACAATCATGATCAAAGGTCAAGAATGCTCGGGTCGATATGACCAATGTTTGAAATATCGGTATCGCACAATGTATCGCACCCTTGGGATACAGATACGTATCGGTTATCGCACGGGATATATCGTTTGTATCGCATAGTTTATCGCACTTTCTGGGAAACATGGGGAAACATTGGGAAAATGGTTGAATTTTTTAATGAAACTTTGGGGATTGTTAAAAAGGCCCTTAATACACACTTTTAAATCATAATATCTCAAAAAAAATATGCACATAATAAATTTCGTTTGTATAGGTTCCTAAGTTATGCGATGTTTAACTGAACTAATACAACTATTTTTAAATTGAATGCATGATATTTATAAATATATCATAGTCATGTATGAAAACAGTGGACCACATTACAGGAAAATAGAAAGCTCAAGTGGACCATTACATAGGAAACAGTGTGGAATAATGATTTCCACCGTTGAAACCTTCCTAGTGTCTAAAGTAATTTTTATTTGTCATCCAACCTGTTCATAAGATCACAAAGACATGGATGAAGAGAAACCACAAACTTCAGCTTGATCCAAAACTTCTTTGGCCTCCAAAAATTTTTTAATGATAGAGGTTCAATCAAACTGTTTCCTGTGGTGTGGTCCACTTGAGATTTTAATTTGCTTCGTTTTTTTGATCAAGCCCTAAAATTATCTTTTAACATGGATTAACGGAGTGGATAAAATAAATAAATAAAAGTGGACCCCACACAGTTTACTCAGTACCCTAACGGTATTGAGTTACTCAGTATGCAATCCGGGAACGGATTCGCTACTCCCCCTGACACCAGCGAATAGCTGGTGGTCGGTGCTATGTGGGCCACACCATGATGTATGTGTTTCATCCATGCCATACATCTGTTTTTACAGATCATTTTACGGTATAAGTCCAAAAATGAGATATATCCAAATCTCAAGTGGACCACATTACAGGAAACAATGTTGAATGAGGGTAGACCATTTAAAACATTTTGGGGCCATAAAAGTTTTGGATCAAAATGATATTTGTTTTTTCTCTTCATCTGGGCCTGTATGACCTAATCAACAGATTGGATTTCAAATAAACAGTATAGTGGGCCATAAGAGGATTTTAATGGTATATCCAATCACTATTGTTTTCATGTGGTGTGGTCCACCTGAGATTTATATCCCTCTCATTTTTGGGTTCAAGCAATAAGATGATCTTTAAATATGGATGAACGGAATGGATGAAACACATACATCATGGTGGGGCCCACAAAGCACCGACCACCAGCCACGGAGCGGTGTCAGAGGAGTAGCCAATCCGTTCCCACGCAATCCGCTTCCAGCGCGGATTATGAAGTCACGTCACCAAGTTACGTGGGTCCCACCATGATGTATTTTTTCTATCCACACCGTCCATCCATTTGAATAGATCATTTAAGGGCGTGAGCCAAAAAGAGTCAGTCCAGATCCAGAGCTCGAGTGGACCCCACCACAGAAAACAGTGGAGAGAGTGACGTTTACCATTAAATTTAGATGACTGATAAACATCACTGTAGGGCTCATATGATCTTATTAAATTCATATTTTCCTTTCATCCACGTCCATATGATCTTATTAACGGTTTGGATGACTAATAAACATCACTGCAGGGGCCAAAAAGGTTTCAACGGTGGAAATCAGTGTCACCACTATTTACTGTGGTCTGATCCACTTACCGTTCTAAGTTTTGGGATCAACCCCTTAATTTATATGGAAAAATAGATGGACGGTGTGGATGGACCACATACATTAAAGGTGGGCCCCAATTGAGTTTACTGAGTATGATAGGAGGGTGCTCAGTAAACCACACCGCTCCATTTCCCCATTTCGCGGCATGCGCACCTACGCACGTGCCCACCTTTGCAAACGTGTCATTGATGTCGAATCCGAACGGTCCATAAGATGCGGAATCCCATGTAACCTTAGAGGGTGAATTCTCACCCTGATCTAAGATTCTGGTGGGCCATAGAAAAGAGAAATTCAAATCAAAAGAATAAACTGTTTGCATTTTTCATGGCCCACCGAAGTTTTTGATCAAAGTAAAAATTCGTACTAGGGGGTTTCATGAGGTTCTGCTTCATTTAGACCGTTCAGATTTTCGAGACTCATCAGATATGATGAGTTCTCAAAAAAGTTCTTATGTAGTGTGTACGAACTGGTTCGGAGGTGAGCGTTTCCATCCCCATTTCACCCCTCCCGGCCCCATCTTCTTCATTTTCCCTCTCTGTCACGAGCGCTCTCCCTCTCCGGCCTGATTTCTTGCCGCATCTCCGAGAAATCCGGCCTGATTTCTCGCCGCATCTCCGAGAAATCCGCACAGGCATGCTCCAATCAGCGAAGAAAGAGAAAAAAATGAAGAAAATAGCGAGAAAAATTCGAAGAAAGAGGGATACAGATACTTACCTGTCGAATGGCCCACCTCCGATCACGCTACAGCCTACAGCGACAGGTACTCTCCGATCTCTATCTCTCTCTCTTTTCTAATTCAATTTTTTCTTTTTTCTTTTTTCCGCAACCCACGGCATCGGCTTTTTATCGTTGCGGGTTGTTGGCGATATCGGCGATATGGAGGCAGAAATACCGTGATATAGTGGGTTGTATTGGCGATATCGGCGATATCGACGATGTATCGCACGATATCTGGATTTTTGGATTTTTGGTATCTTCCACGTGTTATCGGCGCAGTTTCGTCTCACATTGTGCGATACCGATAATATCGGCCAATATATCGGCCGATAGTATCGATATTTCGAACACTGGATATGACAAGATGCGCATGTCGGAATCATGCATGAGACGCGGTGTTGGAATCGCGGCGACGATGCGGACGAAATCCACCTTATAACCAGTGTTCGAAATATCGATATCACGTTACGTATTGCATCCTTAGGATACATATATGTATCGGTTATTGCACGGGATATATTGTTTGTATTGGGTAATTTATCGCACTTTTTGGGAAACATGGGAAAACATTAGGAAAATGGTTGAGTTTTCAATGAAACTTTAGGGATTGTTAAAAAAGACCTTAATACACACTTTTTAAATCATAACATCTCAAAAAAGAAGTGCACATAATAGGTTCCCTTTGTATAGGGTCCTAAGCTAGTCCTAAGCTATGTGCTGTCTAACTAAACTAATGCAACTATATTCAAATTGAATGCATAACATGTAGAGTATATGTGATGATCATTTCATCAAACACTCCTAAATACTTCGAAATTAGTCTCAATTAATAGCTGGTTGAAGGGAAATTTCGAAAAACAAAATTAATATTTTATTTTTTATTAATTTTTAATTAAACAATGATTTTTATTTTCCAAAAATTGACAAGGACTTAACAAATCAGTAGATCAACCGTCATACATACTTGATTTCATGTTTGGAGTATGACATTGCAAGCAATTTGGGAGAAATGTCAAAATTTCTCCAATTTTCCCCTAAATCAGACCACCTACATTCAAATTTTGAAATTAGAGTGTATGTAATAATCATTTCATCAAATACTCTAAATACCTTGAAATTAGTCTCAATTGTCAATTGACAGCTGGTTGAAGGAAAATTTCGAAACAAAAAATATAGAGAACATGAAGAACCAATGGATATCAAAATCAAATCTCCAACTCCATGATTTTTCATGCAAAACATGAAGAACTAATGAATTTATAACCATTTGACATTGATTTAACATAATTTCAACAAGGTAAAAGGGATCTAAAATTGAAAATGCTTACCGGATCGAACATTTGGGATATATCGGCACTAGTGCGTTTTGTATCGCACGGGTGGGATACAAGATATATCGTGGGATATATCGGTTGATATCGTCGATATTTAAGACATTGCTTATAACATATTTTCCAAAAAATCTATCAAAAATAGGTTTTTGTTTTCTTTCTTTCTTTCCTCTTTTTTATTTTTTCAGTAATTCGACACTTATTCTACAACCTATCCCCGTGTCAGTGGCAAATGGCAATATTGATTGTATTGCCAACACAAGGGATATGTGCACTGGCGATACAGACGAGAATTTGGTGATATCAATATATCAGCAATAAGCATGATAATAACATTGATACATGTAAAAAACTGGATTTTCTGCCAGTTCCCATTATGCCACCCTAGCGAATAGCTATACTGATAAGTTCAGTGATATTATCAATATCGTCAATATTTTGATTAATAGTCACCACTTACCACCTACTCTAAGATCATAGGTTCCACGACTTAGTTGTGCTTCACTAAACTGTGGAGGCTTTTTTCTCACCTCACTGGGTTTCCTTTCCATTCCTGTCCATTGGCCACCACCTTCCAATCTCTTAAGAAAGTGGTCGTAGTCCTCTCCGAATGTGTCCCACTGGATAATGAAATGGCTAATTTTATCATTATGTTGTCTTTTGATGTAAAAGATCCTGTTCTTCCTTCCATTCTAAGTACCCTACTTAATTGCTACCTTCATGAAGTATAAAGCTTGCAACCTGCTACCAGGCTACCCACTGGACCTCGAACACCATCGTATAAATGGATGAATGGTTGATCCGCAGGTTCCTTTCTGCTCTTGATTTATGCACATCCTAGAAAACCTTTGATTCCTTTGTTGGAGATGATCCACAATTAGAATCTTCAGGCCACCTCAGAGTGAAACCCTTCACAAGTCATCTGTAGTTGCAAAGGATGTAAGTTGGGATGGAGTTACCCAGATGACTATAGAAATCATAACCATTCATGAAGACCTTAGTGCTTGCTTTGGGTCTTGCCTGCATGATCAGGAAGAGAAAAGTATTGCTTGGGGCCTCATGCCTTAAAGGAGCATGAAGTTCAACTCCTTTCATCAAAGTCCATTCTTCAGCATATTTGATAATTTGTTAACTGGTAACTGCCTTTCATCAAAGTCCATCTTCAGCATGTTTGATAACCTGTTAACCGTGTAAAGATTTCATTATGTCATTCTAAGCAATTGTCTCGATAAATTAGATGTTCTTCTGGATTAACTCGATCTACTTTGCTGTGTTCTGCATCCATATTGTGAAATTTATTTATGGTTGGTGAGGCATGCCTTTTCTCCTTATGTGCCCCACCATGAAGTCCACCTGGCGCAAAATCAGACAGGTTCATTCTTCAGGTGGGCCACAAGATTGAAATCTAATGAGTAGATCGGCCTCATTTTTGAGACAGGTGATCTTGATGGATTGCCCAACTTTTGCATGGGTCAGATGTCCTACTCATGCGACCGATTGGTAGGAAAAACAGGGCTGCATGCTAAGTTGGCATATAGCCAACTGTTGGCGATCGGTTCTTTTACATAGAGAACTAATCACCCACATCCAGTTGAGCTCCAGTATCTCTTCCAAACACTTATATTTTGCATTGAAATCCCAGAAGGTCGGGATTTCAGCCACGTACAGACAGGCCCTTGAGAATTGGAGGATAGACTCGTTTTTGAGTTTAGAAACTAATGCAGTGCAACTTAGTCAAGGTAGACTCACAAGAGTTTCAACACGAGGTCATGGGTTTGAGTACCCATTGTGGTGAAATCCCACTACGGGTGTGAGTGCGTGTTTATATATCTATATATAAAAACTTAGTCATGGTAATCCACCTAGGCTATAAAATTAGCTTTTGTAAACCTAGGTTGGACAGACCGAAAGAAAACTACTGATAACCTAGGTTACAAAGAATGAAAGAAATGAGTTATCTACCCCTGACCAGTCATAGGAAATAACAATGTTAAGACTATGAATTATGATTGTTTGTCTTACATAGCGATCATCAATTGCTATGAATTATGATTGTTTGTCTTACATAGCGATCATCAATTGCGTGTGTAGGTGAGATCTTTGAGGTTAGTTCAAGCATTTTATGCTGATCTAAGAATAATTGGAAATCACAGTGATATGGTACTTCCATTGACATCAAAACCAATTATAGCATCCTTAGTATACAATATGTTTTTTCTAATGGAAAATTCAGTTTCAATGATTTTCTATCTGAGTTTTGGTATTTGGGGCACCCAATTTATGGAAGGGCTTTGAATGGTGGTCCCCCCCCCCCCCCCCCCCCCCCCCCCCCCCCCAAAAAAAAAAAAAAAAAAAAAAAAACATGGGATGCCAGTGTTGATAGGTACCATCCTTATTGCTGGCCCCATTATAGATGGATGGGCTATTGCCGAGAGCTGCACTAGGTGGGATGATCCTCTTCTTCTGGTCAATAGAAGTTTACTTAGTCAAATGCTGGTTGCTCCCCATATTTAATTTTAATTGTGCATTTAGTGTAGTTTGACTGGTGCAATTCCTCAGCAGTGACCCATCCATGGTGGGGCTCCTCGATTAGTGGGTTCAATGGGGACTACTTAATCATACCCCATTCCAAATCACATGCCAAATGCTAGAGGTAAGGTAGAGGATATCCACCTATCTGGACACTCACCATATACACAGCTTAAAATGGCCCTTGATAGAGTGGGATGGCAGAACATGATTCATGTAGCCAACCCCGATTGGTTGGGGCTGGTGTTTTAAATATCAACGATATCAGCTGATATATCCCACGATATATCTTGTATCCCACCTATGCAATACGAAGTTTACTTAGTCAAATGCTGGTTGCTCCCCATATTTAATTTTAATTGTGCATTTAGTGTAGTTTGACTGGTGCAATTCCTCAGCAGTGACCCATCCATGGTGGGGCTCCTCGATTAGTGGGTTCAATGGGGACTACTTAATCATACCCCATTCCAAATCACATGCCAAATGCTAGAGGTAAGGTAGAGGATATCCACCTATCTGGACACTCACCATATACACAGCTTAAAATGGCCCTTGATAGAGTGGGATGGCAGAACATGATTCATGTAGCCAACCCCGATTGGTTGGGGCTGGTGTTTTAAATATCAACGATATCAGCTGATATATCCCACGATATATCTTGTATCCCACCTATGCAATACGAAACGCATAGGTAGTGCTGATATATCCCACCTATTCGATCTGGGGAGCATTTTCGATTTCTAATCAATGTTTTTGTTGTAAATCATGTTAAACTAGTGTCAAATTGTTACAAATCTATGATTCTTCATATTTTCCATGAAAAATCATAGATTTGAAACTTTGATTTCGAGATTTAGGGGAGATGGGTCAAGTTGCGGATAATTGAGAAAAATTGAAATTTCTCAATTTCTCGCAAATCAGTTTCAATCTTTGTATCTAAACACAATTAAACATGTAACCTGATCTAGTGATTCTTCTTTCGCTTTTGAATGTATTGCTTGTGTTTCCATACATGTCGTCTTACATTTATAAATTATATGAATAGACTTCGAATATACTTACATCAGTTCGGTTGGAAAGTGCATATATTAGTACCTCATACAAAGGAAACCCCTATTATGTGTACTTTTTTTTTTGTAATGTTTTGATTTATAAGTGTGTATTAATGTCTTTTTCAACAATCTTTGAAGTTCCATTGAAAAAATCAACCAATTTCCCAATATTCTCATGTTTCCCAACAACAGCGATACGTTACGCGATACAACCGATATATCTCATGCGATAACTGATACGTATCCGTTTCCCAAGGGTGTGATACATTATGCGATAATGATATTTAAAACATTGGTTGGGGCTTAGATAGATGATGATGATTCCTCTGTTTTGCTTGGGGTTCCCATCCCCTTGGTCTTAAAAAAATTTGATGATGATATGCAACTAGATAACAAAACATGAATACTTGACATTTTCTTGTTAGTTGCATGTTCGCATGCGGTTAATTTCTTTGACAATTCATCAGCATACAAGGTTTACGCCCTTGCTTCTTTTGATGACCTAACATTCCCACCAAAATGAATGAAATCATTTGTCACCTTGCAAACTCGCCTTATTCATCAAACCCAAGCAGTCTATACCATCGCTATATGTGATTTTTTTAATTTTTTTTTTTTGGGTCCATCTTTGTGCTATTCATTTCCATTGCGTTGGTCGAGATTCGAGAATAAAGGATATTTATTGTGTAAAGCAATTTTCAAATATATTATTGTTTTACATGTACCAAGAAAATAATCCCTTGGTTTGATGACCAATCCAAACAAAAAAATGAATAAAATAATATCACCTTGCAAACATGCTTTATTAATTAAACCACAAGCACTCTGTGTCCCACTTGCCATCGCCAGATTGTAGGATGTGCTTTTTGGGCCAGGGTTGTTTTGCTATTCATTCCCAATGCTTCAGCCGAATAAAGGGTATCTTGGAAAGTAATTTTCCTTTGTCATTGTTTTACAGGCACTACTAGGAAATTTTCATTAAACCTGTTGTTATTGGTTCAACAGTGTCCTATCTTCAAAATCCAACATCTTTCAAGCAATTCTCGTTAACAGCAACTGTGAACTTTTAAAATGTTGTGGCCTACTTCAACAGGTGGGCTTCAAGGTTGCATGGAAGGAAAAATAAATAAAAATTTGGTTCTGGAGTATGGCCTACCATTGCTAGTCTTTCTCAGTTGCAAACCGAACATATAGAAATTCGTGTTGAAAACTTTCAAGATCTTAAATTTGCAAACGTCAATTACAGTAGGGAAATCATGAATACAATGGTGGTTAGTTGTAGGCTTCGACGACAACACATTAATTAGCCATGACATATCAACTTTAGGCTATGTTGTTTCTGCCAATCTTTATCCATGTGATGCATTAATATTGCGCAGACAAAACAAACTCCAGACATCATATGGGTAACTACAAAATTGATGGGTTGGAAATAAAAGCCAATGTTAGATATTGGACAATTAAGAAAATTGATCATTGTGATTTTTGGTCATGCTTCATTGAGAATGTGTACCAGGATTTGAGCGGTCTTGATTGATGTGTCACAAGGGTGTCTTGGTTGAGTCATGACAATTGAAAATTTTAAGGTGGTCTGCACATTGTGATGGGTAGTCGGGCTGGAACAGGCTGAGGGGAGTCTTGGACCCGACCTATTTATATTAATTGGGTCAAGTGTATGACTTACACCCAAACTGTTGAATCTGGCTCAGGTCTAGGTTGGGCTAAGGTATCTTGAGTGATATGTAGATTGATGGCCTGTTCATGCGTGGATTAGTGGTTGTGTTTATGTGAAATCCTCATTCATGCAAGCAACCAACTAACCTAGTAATAGCATTCCTTAGTTGGTCTTCTTTTTTTATTTTGCCCATTCAGTGGGTAGATGAAAAATTATGCATCCTCAGTAAACTTTCACATCCGTCCACTAATTAATTGAATATGATTTCTCCATTCCCACTTTTTGTAATTAAACTTACCAAATATAGACCACTTTCTGATTGCCATTGTTCTCTAAGCTAGTGCTGTCATCAATCGGTATCCGATGGACTTGACCCCATTTAAGGGGTTGTTGGTCCCATTTTCTTACCCATTAAGAAATCGGGTCTTGCTTATTTAGACCGGTTAAGAAATTGGGCCTAGGTAGGTTGGGTCCAAATCCAACTTGGATACCCATGTATATGTAATTATTTGTCCCAAACCCAACTTAAAACTTAGATTCAAAGACCCAATGGGAACCCAAATCCATGGGTTGGACCCATCAAGATCCAAACGTGGTTATAGCTTGGGTATGGTTTCTATTGAAAACCCAACTTGTAGTAATTAACTGCGATCCTGGGTTGGGTGTGGTCAATGTGAGGCCCATTTTAGGGCGGCCCAATTAGACCAATTGAAAAATTGGTTCGAATTGGCTTGTTTTTGGGAGGTCCTAGACCCAACCATTTAGTGATCGGTTTAATTTTTAGGTCGGGGCCAATAACCCAAATATGCACCCCTACAGTGGTACACAACCTAACCGGTAAATGCCCAATGTCTTGTGATTCATCAAGTGGGCCAGCCCTGGAACATTGAGTGGCCCAATAACCCTCAATCAGGGAAGGTTGCAAGTGTAGGCTGTGTTACCATCCTCAAATGGGCCAACGTGATAAGAGGACTGATGAATGGTCCCAGTCTGGTGCATGTGTGGCGTGTCACACCTTTCATATACAAAACAGGGGAACGTGAGAACATGTGCTGGGTTCAATTTAAAATTTCTCTTCCCTGAGTGGTAGTTTCAATTTGGGCTTTTAAAAATCATTCATTTCAAGTTACAGGACATTTTGCTTGCGTCCCTTTTCGTTTTTTTTTTTTTTGTTGAAATTCTAGTGGTTGATAAATGCCGTTGTCATCTTTGTAGGTGGGGTTGTGATGTGATCCTTTATAAGGGATTTGGTCTGTTTGTGTGGTGGCAATTGCAAGGGAGAAGTTTCATGATCTCAACTAATGGAACTTTCAAGTGTGTTTGATGTCAATCAGCTCTGAAATTCCTTCTCCTTCCCTCAGTGGGTCCCGCTCTTTTATCCTTTATGATAACGAGAACCTAATGAAAAAAAGGAAATTTTGGGGAATTTTCCGTGGGAACGTAGACACTAAGTTATTAAAAAAAAAAAAAAATGGTGTTTCATGTTTACATTTGAAAAGGGAAGCACTGTTTATAGGAAGTGTCGTCCCATGCTTTCGTGACTGTTGATCTGCTGGGTCATCATGTAAAAAAAATATGGTTGTTGGAAAATCCTCACCCTGTCATCGATGTGGGCTTTTCGCGGTGAATGTTGACTGTTGCTCATCTGTTTCACTTCGAGTAAGTTGCCCATTTGTAGTTGCAATCAGTGGGAGGATGGATGGCTGTTGTTGTCTTTACTTACAGCCTTGATAAAGCACCATCCTGTGGATGGCCCTACAAATCAATGGTCCTGATCAGCTGGCGCCATGGCTGATGTTTGGTGCATGCCATCCCAGTAGAACTGATCGCGTATACCCGGATTTTTTTACAAGCGTTGAGTGCAAACAAAAAAATTCAGAAGTTACCATGAGAGCGGTTGTAGGTGATCAGTTCTCACGTACATACTTCTATCTTTTTCCCTTTTCATTCTCTTCTATAGAGGTTTGATGGGCCCACCTATCACTGCTATGCAGTCAATGCACCAAACTGGCACGTTTAGAACATCTGAGCTTTATACTCGTGGGGCCCACACGCGGATGATCTGGCCAAAATTTCAGGCTGTCCGAGCAGTCGATATGCTGCCATAAATGCCCGAAAATAAGGTGTGGCCTTCAAAATCTTGCCCATATGTTCAGTTGGCTGTTTGTTGTTTTCGTCCATGGGCCTGGCTTCTACTTTGACAGCTTGAGTTTTGCACCGGAGGATCTATAACGTGGGTCCCACTTGATAAACGGTTTGGATACCCTGCACAAGTATCAGATGAGCTGTGCGTGGCTAGCAAATGTCTCTCCATTACACGTTTGTTGTTTACTTGGTGCATTCAAATTCAAGGGGGTCAGTTTGTAGTCTTGCAAAGCAATCTCATACGCTCAGCTGTGTATTGAGGTCAGGTCTAGTAGGTTCCATTGTGGGTGGGCCACGGACTAGAAATCGTATCCATTGAATGGTTGATGCTAATTGTCTGAATAATGAACTTTTGTACGTTGAATGTCTAGACATTTGCATTTATAAAGAAAAGAAAAGGAAAAAATAAAAAATCTGTTTATGGGCCACCAATCAGCTTGTGGCATGGAGGGGTTCTATTTTCTGGCAATGATCCTTCCACAGTGAGGTGCATCAGATTAATGGTCCAGATTGTCTTGCATCTTTGGTATAAACTGTTTGCTTATTCCCACAATAAAAGGGATCGGTTGTGCACCTGTTATGGCTCTGTAAATGGAATTGACGTTTGGCTGGGATTGTACCCGTTGGATCTCGTGTAATTTCAGCTGATCCAGACCGTTTATGTAAAGAGATATACAGCTGATAGTGGCTGCCTCAAAAACCATTAGATTCGTGTCATGCAAAAAAAAAAAAAAAAAAAAACGGTTAGAAGCAGAGTGTTTCTGCGAGCTCTCTTTCCTTCCTGAATAATAAGACAGAAAAGTAGCTTAGTTGGTTATTAATGAAAAACACATGCGGACCCGGTGTGCATACGCACAGGGGTCACTTACTCTAACATGAAATCCACTCCGTCCATTAGATATATCACCCTTTTTTTGGCCTTGATTTCAAAAACTAGAATGAGTGAACGCTCATGTGGCCCACTTCATCAAATTATACCATAGAACCTCTAAATTCACATGGTATGGCTCAGCTGAGTTTTTTAATAATGTGATTTTTGGTTCATTCTTTCATCCTGATAAGACACATCTGATGAATGGATTAGATTGCATGTAATCACTATGGTGGCCCAACACAACTATAAGCGGGTCTCATGCCGACTTTTTTCCCTAGGGTGTGGCCTAACTAAATTCTGGACGGAGAAGGTTTTATGTTTCCAAGGTGAACATGATGCAGGCTACCTGATAGACGGGGCGGATCTCATGAAAGTCCAACAACTTGGCTCTTGGTGCATGAGGTACCTAGCGCTAGGTACAGGCCAGCACTGCTTATTATTTAATCATCTGCCTGCAAGACTCTGTGAACACGCTCCCAAAACAAGTGGACATCGATCTGGTAATTTCAACCGTTCACTTGATGGGACCCATGATTGATGGGCTTTAGCTCAAAAAAAATTACCATAGTGATGATCTTCGCTATCAGATTGAACACGTGGATGGATGGAAAAAAATATATTTTTAAAAAAAATAATAATAAAATAAAAATGGTTCCTATGCTCTACACTCGTCCAGAGAAATTCCATATTTCATACGGTTAGGATTTTGAGATTATCTGAGAGTGATGTAGGACCAAACATACAGACACATTCACATAAACAGGCTTGTCAATTAGCAGGTGAGATTAGCTTACAGCCGGTTGTAGGAGGTCAGTCCCTGTCGTGTTTATGAGCTTTGCTAAGCTCACGTGCGTTGCATGCCACATGGGTGTGAGTCTAAGCTGTCCATAAGATAGGTCCACCGCTTCCATTATCCGGAACAAAAATCAGACTGGTGGGACCTTTACGATGGATGGCTTTGATCGCATCCAGCATGCCACTTGGACCCAAGGAGCGGCATGAACAACCTGCCTTAAACATGCATGTGGGCTTAACAAACCATGGTGAGTTTGAATTCTATTATTTAAGCCATCTACATTGCCATTACTATTATTTAAGAACCATTGGTCTATTAATCATGCTCCGGTGATTATCGTAACCTTTGAATTCTGAAGTTAAATGAACTCAATTAAATGTTTTTGATTTCAAAGTATATAAATAATAAATGTTATGAAATAATTTTGTGTTCTTGTCACCTTGTTGAGTTATAGAATGAACATGGTTAGTTTCATTCAATGAGCCATCTCAACATCTGGGCTTCATTGGGCCCACACATGCTAGAATCTTGAGTTGCCGTAAAGGCAAGACGAACTCATTTCTAATACCCGCTTTATGTATACATGTGGCCCACCTGATGAATGGTATTCCTAATGCCATTTGAGCTTATGAGCCACCTAAAATAATGCTCTGAATCCTACACATCGTGTGTGCCATTTTGCTAGGGGTGGCATGGGCTAGGGTTGGACCTTGTCATGAGCCCCAGCCCTACTTGTTTGAAAAGAGCATTGGCCTTAGCCCATTAGGGCTAAGCTGCTTTGCTTAGGTAAATGTGAGAATAAAAAGGTAGGTCCCATATGGACATTTAATACTTTTCATCTCTCGCATGGGTTCCATACCGTAAATGCCCAATCGAAAACTCAATCCCAATCCACAAAATAGGTGGGCTATTGTTTATGCAACAAGTGAACAGCCAATACAAATGAGAATTGGCATCCTTCAAGCACATGTAGCACTATCTGTGGTACATAACTTTTTCAATCATATAATAGGTAAGGGTGGAGTTAAAAAAGTTAAATTGTTTTAATGCATCTTATGACTAGAAAACAAATGTATTATGCAAAGGTAGTGCAGGCGAACGCAAATCATGTTTAACAGACCGTTGGATGCACTAAGTACCAATGAAAAAGCACCATGTGCATGTGTATAGGCATGAAATACATCATGAAAAGTAAAACTTTCTTGCATAAATTAATGATTTTGCCTTATATATATATATATATATATATATATATATATATATATATATATATTAACAAGCCATTTTAGATAATCACTTTTTTTTTAAACCATGCCGGACCTTTTCAATGGCAGGCCTTGCTTGTGGGCTAAGGCACTCAAGATGGGCAAACTAGATCTCACTCTCATGCAAAACAAGGTGTATGTCTTCGTACCTAGTAGAACTAGTGCCAAGTTTAGGGGCTCCAGTGGTAGCCCCGTGCCCATTGCTACACCTACATTTTGCACCTGTGACGGTGTTTGTGTTGAAATGTAGTGGCTCCTAACACCCGCACCGATATTTTCTGATTTTATCCTTTTCTTGTGGTTTTATCCCAAAATATCTGGCAGAAGCACATGTTTCTCATACTGGGGCACATTTGCCCGATTGGTGGACTTGGATTGCACAATTACCCCACCACCACCTACTTGCATGGTGTTAGGACTCAATGAAGTCCCTCTATCCTTTTTATGAGTTCATTTTAGGGTATGAGTTCAAAATTGAATAATATCCTAAGCTCGAGTAAACTGCCCCACAAAAACAATGCCATTTAAAACTACTTGGAGTTGATAAAAGTAAGAGATGAAGTTGATATGTGTGTTTTCTCATTTTATAGGCATGTGTAACTTTATTAACAGCTTTGAATGACAAATAAACATAACCGCCAATCCTTGGAAGGTTTCAACATTGGTGTGATCCACTCGAGCTTTGAATATGCTTCATTTCTAAGATCATTCCCTCAAATGAGTTGGCAAAATAATGGATGAGGTGTATAAACAAATACTTCATGGTAGGCCCGTATGTCTTAAAACCACATGGCTACCTGGTGTTGGTTTACTGGCCAATCCATGTCCAAATTTATTCTTGTGAAAACATGTGAAAAGTCACATCAAAAAAACTCAGATTGGGTACTAACTATGCTTATCCGTTGTCACCAACTCCGTGCAGACATAGTAATGTATGAGTTTTATCCACACTGTTCGTCTATTTTTTTTCTTATTATCATTTTAGAACATAATATAAAAAATAAGGCAAATCCAAAAATGAAGTAGGCCACGTCACAAGAAGTAGTAAAGCCTAAGATCAAGTCGGAAGGCGTAGTCCATCGATAATGGTTAAATATTCCTGTACTACCCCTCGTTGGTCCCAAGGGAATGAGGAGAAATCTCTACCGCCCGCGTAACCAAAAAAGAAGGGGAAAAAAAAAAAAAAAAAAACTACCGTTACTCCAAGGAAAGAAAAAACAAGGAGTAGAACAGTTTTGCAGCGGCTTCTTGAATACGACAAAGTAAAAAGGGAACATACTCATAGCTTAGATGCGAGATTACGAGTGCGCTTAGTAAAGCTCAGATAAAGAGCCGTAAAATCGCGAAAAAGATGACGATATTTTCGATAATATCGTTTCATCAGTTTTTCTCAAAAAAATCGCAGTATTTTCGAGTATGTTTTTTTCCTCCACTCCTCCGTCCTCACTGTAGCCTTTAGCGTGGGGTGTTATATACACGCGGCGTACGTTAGCCTTTCATAGAGAGAGAGATAGAGAAAGAGAGAGATGGGGTTGGAGAATTTGGAGGATTTGGTGATCCACACCATCTTATTAAAGCTATGGCCTGAGAACGCAGCAGTGGTGGCGTGCGTAAACAGGCGATTTAGGGATTCGGCATCCGACGAACAGCTCTGGCGCATTTTCTGCTCCGAAGATCTCGACCTTTCATCTCCCCAAGATCCTTCTGGACAACCCATCTCATCCTTCAAGGCATTCCTCACTCCCCTTCTTATTTTCTTCTCTTAATAGATTTCAGGCGCATTGGATGCTTGTAAGTTTTTTAAGTTGTAAGTTACAAGTAATTGATTGCTTGCCTCCAAGTGCAGAGGTTCGTGAGTAATATCCCGTGAATACAGGGAGATGAATTATGAGAATGAGAAAATCAAATGCAAAATTAACTAAGTAATGGAAACTAAACAAATGAAATGATTTTAAAGGTTTTGAATGTATGGAATTCAATTTATTTGAAAACAACACCCAAGCTTCAAAGTTCCACACATAAGTTAATGTTCCAAAATCATGATGACTTGGATAACACAACTAGGATCCGAGCAACTATGGTCGGCCTAATCGGAAATTAAAACAATTTAAACATTTTAAATAAATGATATAAAAGATTAGAAAATCATGGATTTGCACCGATGATATATAGTCTCAAGCGCCAGTGATTTTAAGAATTCATATCTATAAGATAATGAACATCAAAGAAATGTAACAGGTTGAGAACCTCTCCTATCTAGGAAATCTAATTAATTCATGGTAAGCCATCCATCAATGTGGATCTCATATGATGGAAACATATAGATCTCACATTATGATTAAAAAAAAAAAAACTAAACCTAAACAATAGATAACATGCATGCACCATTCTTCTCATTATTAAAATAATCAATCATTATAATCTTGTTAGGATGTAAGATATAAGTTACTTACAAGTAGGATGCGTGTAAGTTTTTTAAGTCATAAGTAAGCTACAGGTAATCCCGTTTGGATGTAAGCTATAAGTTACTTACAAGTAGGATGCGTGTAAGTTTTTTAAGTCATAAGTAAGCTACAGGTAATCCCTGTAAGCTACAAGTTACTTACAGCTAATTTGGTTTTTGTGTTTGGATAATATGTAAGTTTGTTATAAGTAAGAAGTTCTATATTCATACTAACCAGAGCTTGGAGGAGGGAATCATTTAACAATTAGATTATACATAAGAAAGCTTCGATAAAAGTATGTCATCTTGTTGAGTCCATCTAGATGAATAGTCGAGCCGATTCGTAGGATAAATTAATCATCAGGTGGGCCATAAAAGTGGGCCCATGTATTTGAAATGCATGTAATGTGGAATAAAACCGAGGTGAATATACACAAACAACATTCTTCACACATTTCAGAATGGTCTATCATGCAAGCATCCTTTCCCATGTGACAGATATGAACCATTTGATCAATGACCATTAATATGGGCAGTCAAGATAATTTTCCCTACTTCTAATCGACATATGATCCATCCATTTGTTAAAAAAAAAAAAAAGTTAAAAAAAGATATATCTCAAATAAATCTAGAATATTGGCAACCAAGAAAAATAGAAACACTTACAATGGAGGGATAAAAATTGATCCAATATGAGCCTATTGAATTTATTTATTTATTTTTATTTTTTTTTTGGGGGGGGGGGGGGAACCCTACGTGAAGAGGGAGAGAGGCCCGGACGAAGTTGCAGAGAGAGAATGAGGGAGGGAGAGAGAGAGAGGGAGAGATTTGGTTTCCTGCTTGGATTTTTGGATTTTAAAAAAAAAAAAAAAAAAAAAAAAAATTAGCCTATTTCAAAGTTATAGGTAAGTTGAAACTCAAACCTCATTGCCTGTGAGATTTTTGCAACTATTTCCTGTAAGAAAGTTACAAATAACTTTCCTCCCCCAAACACCACCTGTGGCTTTCTTACATTTTACACAAGTTACAGGCATCCAAATGGCCCCTTCAATTCCATCTAGTTGAATTTCTCTCAATTTTGAAATTCCGTTGCTTGATCGAACTGCATCGAGGTTGCACCTATTGAATTCAATTCAGATTCAGCTTCATGGTGCCTTTGGATGTAAAATTAGCGTAGGATTGCGATAATTATGTCATAGTGAAGTGTAGTGACAGGAAATGCACTTTGTGGAAGCTTCATGAAGGGTTGTTGTCACTATATGATGAGGACATCACTTCACGTACACCTTCACGTGTCCTAGTCCAATTTAACTAACTAATAAACAAAAGAAGGTGCTAGATGCCCACAACTGTCCTAACATGAAGGCTAGTGATATTTGTATGTTGTATATTTTGTTTGGGTTGTAGTTTTGTGCCGGCTTTTGGCGCTCTTTATTAATAAAATTTCGTATCTTTCAAAAAAAAAAAAAAAAAGATTTGGGTTGGAGTTACATCTATGAGCATTCGTTTCTAAGAGATTATATGATATTCTTCAGCTTCATTCAATAACTTTATAAGATTACTTCTATGATGCACATTGTATTTGATCATTGATATGCCAATAACCTCGACTTTTCATTTCTTATTTTTAAAAGCAAAAATTCACATTGTTGAACTTTTCCTTTCTATTTCAATGTGTATCTAATATATAGATTTTTATTTTTATTTTCCTTTGAATTGCAGGTGACATATAAATTATGGAAGGAAGCTTTTTGCATGTATCCATGGCCTCTCGTGAGGAGAGCCAAGAAATGTTGGAGTACGATCCAAACTTGGATGGCTTTGAATTTTCCAGAGGCTGCAAGTACTTTGCAGAAAGGCGCATCTGAAGCAAAACTAAAGGAGGTGGAAGACAAATTGGGGGTGAAATTACCTGTTGCTACAAGGGTTTTATATCGGCTTTGTGATGGCCAAGATATAGCGCAAGCTTCTTCTGGATTTCCTCTCGGTCTTATTGGAGGTTACTCCTTTTATGGATATGTAGTGAATGTATGCTTATTACCTTTAAATCAGGTAATCAGCCAAACCAGAAAGTTTGTGAGTCAGCTTGGTTTTTTTAATAGATCTAAGCATATTCTAGTGGCTTCTTCTATGCTTAGGAAGAAGTCATTTTTCCTTAACTGTGTGAGTGGCCAACTCTTTGTTGGCACTGAAGATGGACAAATGATGTCATGTGTACCTGATGCACTAATAAGCTCAGTGCACGATATGAATGGTGATCTGCCACAAGATGCCATGCTGTTGTGGTTAGAGGAGCATGGTAGGCGTTTACAAAGTGGCATGATTCGAGTTCATGAGGAAGGTAAAATCCGAAGTATCAGCCTGTTCCCAGAAGCAGCACCGTACTGTTCCACTGCAGTGACTAATGGTGTCCAGGTTATGGAAGCTCCTTGACTTTCAAGTTCTACTTTTCAATCTTTGCTCAATAGTGGGACAATAAAAAATCCGATTAGATGTCATAAATCAAACAGCGGAATTGGTGGAGAAGGCATATTTTGCTTTGTATTGTTATATCAAGATGTTCTTGTATAGTTGCTTTCTTCAATTAACATTCCATTACGTATGTTGTAGTTCCTGCTAGCATGTCTCATGCCCTTTGTTTCTTTTAAAGCTACATAGCTCAAGGATACATCTTGTTGTAGTTTCGAAATTAGGATTTGCTTACTGGATGCAGCAAGTCAAATTTTGAACCAAAATTAAAAGTTAGTTCTTACTGAAGGATCAAGAAAACAAATGACAGCAATGGCTTTTTTAGATAATAGGCATAAGTAGGAGGAGAATACACACGGATAAAGGAAAGGAACAAATGATTCTAGGAGGGATTACTCGTCTTCCTAATATCCACACAAGAAAAGGAATTTTCCACCATTTTCTTGTGTGGAAATAATGAGAGAAGAGATTACTTGTTCCTTGACAGTGAAAATTCAAAATTCATCTGATTGATGAGTCATAAGACAATTCAGGGTTCTCTCCACCTTAACGACAGAAAAAGGGGATTGATCAAATTCTATTGAGTCTGACTCATAGTGATCATTTATCAAAGAATGACTCTAGTTATCAAATGATTGAACAACCTGGATCAATTTACTTACGATCATTGTTCGAATTATCCTCAATATTATCAAAATATCTCCAATATTATCTTTATCTCCAGCTCGGCGATTCCGATAACATTGGTAGTATAAAAAATTCCAGGTATCAACAGTGTATCGCTCAGTATCGCCAATATTTTCAACTATGGAAATTCCAAGTGTCGCTTGTATTGCCGATGTATCAATATCGCCAACGTATTGCCAATATTTTCGACTGTGTAAATTCTAGGTGATGCTTGTATAACAAGTCTATCGATGATATTTCAATAATATCGCAAACGTATCAATATCACCAAAATTTTGTTTATTAAAAAAAAAAAAAAAAAAAATCATTTCAAATTTTTTTTTAATGGGCACATGGTTGTATACGGTGTTCAATTTGTCGTTGATAATATTGATAATATCTCAATATTATCGTTATCGCAACATGTGTGATATCAAGACCACAATCTTTTGTTTTATTTCCAATCGTTGATGATTTCTTGGCAAAACATCATATGTTGTTGATATTCTGCAATATCAATGGATGTTTAGATGGAAGGTTGGATGGATGGTTGGATGGTTAGATGGGATGGATAAGATGGTTAGACTGATTTCTTACGATGGCACATGCTATTAGGCCCCTGTTAAATGAAAACTTATTATGTATGCATTCTTTTTGCATTCTTTTTTAATTCCTAAATATGCAAATGTGTATTTTAGCATTTCCTGAGGTTCCACTAAAAATTCCACTGTTTTTCCTATGTTTCCCCGCATTTCTAGTTATCAACGATATTATCGGTGATATCGATATTGTTTCCATATCCTTGGCCAATGAAACTTGTAGCGATACTGATAGACTGTCTGGTTTTAAAAACCCAATATGGTCAAGAAAATCCTACTTGATCATGGTTTTAAAAGCCTAAGTTGCTCCAATAAAAACACTTGTCTCAGCCAAGTTGCTAGGCATGTTTATCAGGTACTGCATCCTGTGTTCAGGATCTTTTTATGTTTTTTGCACTGCAAATGCTATAGAACTGTTCTACTTTTCTTTACTTGAATTTCTTTTATTCTGCTGAAAGGATTGTTGTGTGTATCAAGTAAATTGGCATTGTAGCAACAGCACATTGTGAAACGTCCATTTACCTTCGATGCTGTTGCGATAAAGTAAGCTATTTGGTGCAGCTTGTGCTTGATGAAATGGCTGTGTTTAGATGTATTTAGTCCTAGAAAGTAAATGAGCACACAATATTGTTCTGCTTATCTTATAGCTGTCTTATCGAGTTTTAATCTCAGTAACCATGAGATGGCTCAAGTCCTTTCTTATTGATAAAAGATTTTGAAGAAACATGGAGCCCAAAATGGACAGAGGGGGCACCACTCATAGGGCACAAACAATTAAGACTACCAAATTGCAGCACGAACCCATTCTAGTGCCTCATGAAAGCCACTTCCCTATAACCTGCAAACTTCTCAAGGGCGAGAGCCCAAGAAGAAACCCTGCTCTTCACCATTCCGGTCGCCTGACCCAAACTTGCATTTGTTATTTTCAGATCCGTGCTTCTGCTGTGATTGTTCCAGAGCTATGCAACTTTCGGTCTGTGCAGACATACTACTTTTCTTACTCAATCCGAATGCGTCTCCTGCCTCAGGGCTGCATATTGGATGGTGTATACTTCCCATCTTGCCAACTTTATTGGCGCCACTGGATCATCCGTGCAAATGATGCAGTTGTATCTGATGTTAATGGTGCAGCTGTCATTGGAAAGGTAAGCTTCCCTTCTGTTAAACTCTTCCTGCGATGAAATTTTATGACTGAAAATTTTTATGCAAACTTTCTGGCATGATATTCAACAACAACGGTAATAAAACAATGATAATAGTAATAACAGCAGCAGCAGCAGCAGCTGCAACAACAACGACAACAATAATCATGATGCTGTGGTGGTGGTGTTGGTCGTGAGGTTTTCATTTCTTTCCAGGACTACATTTAGGGGGTGTTTGATTTTCGATTTCCACTGGTTAATACACGGAATTACCTGCTTATTGCTTACTACACCTGTTTGAAAGTTGCCAGTAATTACGTTTCGAAAATCGGTCCATACAAACATTTGTATTACTGATTTAAATATGTGGGCTCCACCATGATATATATTAGTTATCCACACCATCCATCCTTTTAAAAAATACATTTTAAGGCATGAGCCCAAAACTGAGGAAAATAAAAAGCTCAAGTGGACCACACCTGAGGAAACAGGGATCATTAAAACGTCAATGGTTGAAAGTTGTTTTCTCCCTAGGGCCCACAGTGATGTTTATTTGTCATCCAACCCGTTAATAAGGTCAGACGAGCATGGATAAAGTGGAAACAAAAATATCAGTTTGATCCAAAACTTCCAGGGTCTTCAAGAAGCTTTCAATGGTAGGAGTTCAATTCCCATTGTTTCCAGTAGTGTGGTCCACTTGATCTTTGGATCTACATATTTTTTTGGCTCATGCCCTAAAATGAGTTGGCTAAAGGTGGGCCCCACAATTTAACTTTTTTTTTTCATTGGGTGACGTGACGAGTGCTATAAATGAAAGGTGGTGGTCAAATCACCTTGGAAAATCAACCGGAAACACGGGGGTAAATAATTATTACCCATTTACCTGTAATTACCTTTGTAATTCGAAAATCAAACAGGCCCTTAATTTAAGGAGCTTTTGAGGAACATTTTGCTGTGGTCCTCTAATACTCCGTTTTTTCTTTTCTTTTCCTGAAATTATAATTTTATCATATAAAAGAAGTCTGATTGTTCTTTTAACGGGCAACACACATGCATGTAAGACTTGTCTCTGATGTATGCCACCATGTCCTCATTATATAGCCGAAATCCTAATTTTCTTTCTACATGGCTGCAGCATCCGCTCTTGTATCCTGATGGGGAGGAATTTGTTTATGAAAGTTGCTCGCGCATGCCCTCTACTGGTTCTATGGAGGGTGTTTTTACATTTGTTACGGGCAGGTATTCCACATAAACCCATTGTTGCATATTAGAAAGCTATTCATGTGGGAAATGTGATTTAATTCACCAGTCTAAGTCTATATTTCACAACCTGACTATTTCTAAATGTGGTGAAAGCTAGGTTTGTAGAAACAAACTAGTTGCAAGAGCAAGGAATGCATATGCCAAATTCGAGAATGAAATCAATAAGATTTCTCAAGAAAAGAATCACATGCAGGCAGTGTTCGAAATATTGGTATCGCATTACGTATCACACCCTTGGGATACGGATACGTATCAGTTATCGCATGGGATATATCGGTTGTATTGTGTAATGTATCGTTGTTGTTGGAAACATGGGGAAATATTAGGCAATTGGTCATATTTTTCAATGAAACTTAAGTGATTGTTAAAAAAGGCATCAATACACACTTGTAAATCAAAACATTACAAAAACAATTGCACATAATAGGTTTCATTTGTATGGGGTCCTAATCTATGTGTTGTCTAACTGAATTGATGCAAATATATTCAAAGTTTATTCATATAATTTATAAATATAAGAAGACGTGTGCAAACATAAGCAATACATTCAAAAGCAAAAGAAGAATCACTAGATCAGGTTACATACATGTTTGATTTTTTGTTTGGACATAGATTGCAACCGAGTTGCGAGAAATTGGGAATTTTTTTTAATTTTTTTTTCAATTTTCCGCAACTTGGCCCATCTCCAAATCTCAATATCGAAGCTCCCAATCTATGATTTTTCATGCAAAACATGAAAAATCATAGGTTTGTAACAATTTGACATTGATTTAACATGATTTACAGAAAAAAAAAAAAAAAAAAAAAAGGATCGAAAGTAAAAAATACTCACCGGATCCAATGTTTTAAATATCGACGAGATCGGCCGATATATCCTATGATATATCTTGTATCCCACCTATGCGATATGAAACACACAAGTAGTGCCGATATATCCCACATGTTTGATCCGGTGAGCATTTTCAATTTTCAATCCCTTTTTTTTCATTGAAATTATGCTAAATCTGTGTCAAATGGTTACAAATCCATTGGTTCTTCATGTTTTCCATGAAAAATCATAGAGTTGGAGCTTTGATTTCTATATCCATTGGTTCTTCAGGTTCTTCATGTTTTTTTTAAAAATTATATTTATTATTAAATTTCCTTCACACAATTGTCAATTGAGACTGATTTTGAAGTATTTATGAGTATTTGATGAAATGATCATCGCATATACTCTAATTTCAAAATTTGAGTGTAGGTGGTCCAATTTGGGAAAAATTCGAAATTTCTCCAATTTCCCCCAAATTGCTTGCAATGTTACACTCCAAACATGAAATCAAGCATGAATGAGGGCCGATCTACTGATTTGTTAAGTCATTGTCAATTTTCAAAAAATAAAAATCATTTTAAATTAAAATTAATGAAAAATTATTAAAATATTTTTTTTTTTTTCAAAAGTTGCCTTCAACTAGTTGACAATTGAGACTAATTTCGAAGTATTTAGGAGTGTTTGATGAAATAACTATCACATACACTCTAAAAGTTATGCATTCAATTTGAATATAGTTGCATTAGTTCAGTCAAACGATGCATAGTTATGACCCTATACAAAGGAAACCCATTATGTGCACTTCTTTTTTGAGATATTATGATTTAAAAGTGTGTATTAAGGTCTTTTTTAACAATCCATAAAGTTTCATAAAAAAATTCAACCATTTTCCCAATGTTTCCTAAAAGGTGCGATAAATTACCCGATACAAACGATATATCTTATGCGATTACCGAACGTATCTGTATCCCAAGGGTGCAATATGTAACGTGACACCGATATTTCGAACACTGACCGAATCGAACATGGGGGATATATCCCACTACTTGTGCGTTTCGTATCACACAAGTGGGATACAAGATGTATCGTGGGATTTATTGACAGATATCATCGATACTTAAAACACTGTATGAAGGAAATAGGAAAAAAAAAAAAAAGATGACGTAAGGTTGTGAACCAAGGTGTTCCGTATCCATTATGATATGGCTGTAAATGCTAATACGTATAGGTAACGGCCTTGACCGTTACACGATACGGGGGTGAAACAGGACCGTTGGTTTTTTGGGACCATATCGGCCATTATGGGGCATAATGACCGTTATCCGTGTAACGGTTGAAAAACAACCACTTTTTTCTATTTAAATTCATTTTTCAACTTTTTTCATTTGAAATACTTTCCTAGATTATTCTACAGCAGATTTCGACCAGTCTTACTATAGTTTTTAGGATTAAAATCGTTAAATGAAGCGGTTTAGGCTAATAGAAGCTCCGATGGCCATTTTTTTTCAAAAAATCGAAAAAAAAAAAAAAAAAAAAAGTGATATTTATGCCTTTTTTCCCCGATTTCTAGTTCTGATGCTTGATTGTAATGTGTAAATGTTAGAGACACATACCCATGTTCATAAATTAACCAGACAACCAAATACAATACTCTCACCAAAGAGTGGACTGTTATGCTAGCATAAACATGTTCAAAATAAGAAATAAATATATATTTGGAATATTTATATTATTATGGATTTTCTAGATATTTTTTCCAGAATTTTTCGAGCAAACAAAAACTTTCAACCATTACAGGAGTTGTAATGGTTGTTATGCCCCTGTATCGGCCATTATGGCCGATACCCATATTGGTAATTGTGGTGACTGTTTCGACCACATTACGATATGGAATACCTTGTTGTAAACTACTCAGCAATCAAAAGAAATCAAATAAAAGAAACCAAAAAAGAAGAAGAAGAAGAAGAAGAAAAGAGGCAATTGTCTAAGTATTCTGTTTTTTTGTAAACGTCATAGGACCTTTGTCATTCCTTTGAAAAAAATAAAATAATAATAAGATCTACTTGTTCCTTAAAAAACTTGAAACCTACTCATCCCTTTTATGTTACACTCTCAAAAGTTCTTTTGGTTTGTACACAGAAACCAAAGGAATGAGGACAAATTGTCTTAGTTTTTTTTTCCCATCTAGGGCCTTTGTTGTTGTCTAAGTTTAACCGTTATTGGGCCATTATTCATCATCTAAGCCTTATCCTAATTAGTTGGTTCGTGAATCCCAATTAATTAGGGCCTTTATTGTTCCTCAAAAAACTTAAAACCTACTTGATCCCATATGATACATGCTGAACTATTCTTTTGTGGTGCAACGGTCGTAGTGTTCCACATGTCAATAGTACTATCGTTATTGCACATGACTGACATGAAATCCAAGGGGATTCGTAAAAATGCACGGTATTGGCCAAAATATTACTCATATCATGTGATATATCATGATATTATTGATATCGCGATATATCACAAGGGTCCATTATAAGTATGCACTATATTGATGGATATTTTGCACGTATTGACTATTCAAAATTCCAACAAAATCAGGGATCTAATTATTTAAAATAAAAAAAAAAATTTAAAAAAAATTTGCTTAAATTTGCTTGGTAAATTGTGTGTTGTTGTGTTTGAGAGCTCCACCTTAGTTGTTTTGCATCGAAACACGATTTTGGTGTAGAAACCATAATCTATGAGTGGAAACAGGCTGGAAGCCACTCAATGAGAATAAGTATCCCCTTTGTATTACTGTCACTACTTTAGTTGACCACTTTTTGAGTGTCAAATGATGTCAGAATGACATGAACTTTGTCCTGTTTGAAAGCTTATTGGGTTAGCTCTCAAACAAGTTTAAGATCATGCAATTCCACTGTCATTTAAGCTAGTTATAGCCAATTTACAGAAGGCTTATATGGTTGTGATGGGATTTAGGGGCATTTTGGATTTCCTATTATATTAGGGTTTTTCTTGCTTGCCAAAGGTCTATATATAGGCCCCTTTGTTTGTAACAACCTATTTTGATGTTTTGGAATATAATTCCATATTTTGAGTTTTCTATTGTTTATAGGGATTATAACATGTGTTGCTTCCCTTTTAGCTTTTGTTGCCTTTGGTAGAAGAGAGATGGATTCATTGATCTCTAGTTTCAACTATTTTGCTTTGGGAATCATTCTTGTGTTCTTCATATCATCTCTTGAAGTTTACTTCACAACACTATTGGATCCTGATTTGTACAAAATTGCAACCCAGGTCAGCCTGTCAACAACCTGTTACATCAAAATTGGTATCAAGCTGATGCAAACAGGCTCTCCTCACTTTTGAAGCACTAGAGGTTCAGGGTTAGCCTCACATGATAACATGTTGTGGTCCCAACTCCCATGTTCGCATGCATTTATGTTCTGTGATTTGCCTTTTTCTAAGTCTCTTACTAGCTATATGGTAGGGTTTGTCATTTTATTAAAGCCTATATAAGGCATCTATGTTGGATGTGTGAGATCACTATTCTTTGAGAATTTTTAAAAATAATAAAAAAAAAAATCATTGTATAGCCTCTGTGTTTGTTGCAAGATCACTTTGGATCATGGGTTGCTCTGGTACGTTATCCCGGAACGGGACATGGTACACTGCTTTCTTCAATATGTGGTATGCTGGGGGTAGGATCGTGTGGGTCACTCTAACACAGTATGAAGTATGCACAGTAGTTATATATATATATGTGTGTGTGTGTGTGTGTGTGTGTGTGTGAAGTGATGCATATTATTATTGTAGATCCTGCATTCTGGTATTATGTGCCAACTATTGTATGAATCAAAGAATATATCTCACATTCTCAATACAAATTTACATTATTAAACCAATGAATAGTAGAGAATCATAACTTTGGAACAGTAACATAGGGATCACGATTGCAAATGACTGATAATCCAGATCGCCTAGTTCAGAACAGAAAAAACGTAAGGGTGTTGATGATCTAGGTAGCGTTGATTTGTTGCTTGGAAGGAGGAGTAAGTCAAAAGATCTCTGGTGTTGACCAAAGGGTTGTTCAGATTCTCCAAAGCCATTCTTTCATCCTTTCTTTATTCAGATATGCACATTTTTGTTTCTCAAGGTTTGAGATGGAGAAATTGGAACATAAAAGTTTAGATTTGAAGCCAGTTGGTGTTCCCAATTGTGCCAAAATTGCTATGAGAGTAAGTTTTGCTGAAGTTATTTTGCAACAGGCAATACAAGTGAGGGGGTTGTAACAGACCTATGATGGATTTTTTTCCTTTTCCCTTGGGGGGGGGGGGGGGGGGGGGGGGCGGGTTTGGGTTAGCTATTTGATGGTTTATTGGTAATGGTTGTATCCACTTGACCTGCTGAAAGTCGACCAAATAGGCCCTGATCAAGCACGATTTAGTATAGATTAGGGCCCGTTACATACAAATACAACAAAAAGAAGCTGGAAAAATTTTTTGGCGATGATTTACCCTTCTTCCATTATTTCCTAAAATGGTCACATGCTTCGATTCATCAAATCCTACTCAAATTTTATGTCCCCCCAATCACATAATGGGGGTGACCATCTCCTTTACATATCGGCCAATACATCGCCGTTTTCTAATACCATGGTTTTGATCCTTGAGAACTTGATTTCATCTCATCTTTTCTCTCTCTCTCCTTTCATCTTTTACTTTTGCCCATACTAGAACCCTAGCCGCCGCCATTCTTGATGCGAACACCTTTAGCCTAGTATGCATGGAGATCTAGAATCATGTCCATCTTTGATCTCGAAGGACTGTGATCCACTCTGCCATTATGCCATGATTGTCAAAAGGTCAGTTAATTAATCAGTCCCATTTAGTGGACCCCACATCTAGATTAGTATTTTTATATTATTTCATCGTTTGTGTGATAAAAAACGGGTAACTAAGGGGAGAGAGAGAGAGAGAGGAGAGAGAGAGAGAGAGCATAGCTTATAGATGTGTACCCTCTAGGTTTTTGATATATTGGATATTGTGATTTTCGTGTCTGAGTTATTTCGACATTTTCCAGTATGTAAACTGAAGGAATATGACTGATCACTGCTAACTCTTTCAAGGGATCTCTCTTTTTAAGTCAGCATTTATATCATGTTGACTTCATCACAATTTTTTTACAATATTTTTACCAATTTCTGTTGATGTAATAGCCAAACCACAGAGCATGATTATCTTTCAATCATGCTCACCATCTCTAATTTGCAACCCGACATGTCATTACAAATTGAGCTGCATTAAATTGGATACAGCAGTAGTTCATGTCACCATTAGCATGATGTTGTGACAGTTCCAAGGACGAGGACATGGCTATGCTGGTGTAGTGGATGAAGGTCCTGCTACCAACTCACGGGACGAAGAGAATCCATTCGTACAACGACAAGTAGAATTGATGCAGTGCTGGTGGAACTTGAGGCTCTGCCACATGGTTTTGCAGATCAGGAGTCCGAGGATGACCCAGACAACCTGAATCTGAGGAACAGTCTATGACTTGGAAGAGGATGTTAACTGTTCTATGACCGAGCTCTGCATAGAGCCACATGGATGGGATGATCATCTGGTCCATTTTCTAGATTGGCATGGGACCTCAGGATTAAGTTTAGCCTTAGTTCCACGACAGTTTTAAAAGCAGAGTAGTCCATTGGTTGAACACCGTTGAGGGTGTTTTGTTCAAAAAGACGAGCTTGATGAGCATGTCAAGAATCTGGGTCTTGACAAAGGATCAATCTTTGTTGAGAAACCAAAAGAGGACATTGTTTCCTATGGCAATGAGATTGATGTTGCGCACTGTTTTTGTTATGATGATGTGGAAAACAGCAATATTCTAACCAATATGTTAATGGCATAATGGGATATTGATTGTGCGTCAAAGTGAACAATATTTGCATTTTTCACCGTTCTTTGCTAAATTATCTTTGATTTGGTGGCCAAAGTGTTCACTTTGTTGAGTGAAGTTGGAGAAAGAAAAAAACATGGTTATAAGGATCATGGGGAGGGCCATGATCAGCTTTGCAAGAGTTGTGTGAGACCTTGGAAGTCTGACGCAGCCCTGGATGCATGGTTATAAGGATCATGGGGGGGGCCATGATCAACTTTGCAAGAGTTGTGTGAGACCTTGGACCATCTCAGGACCTAGGATACATGAGGACTCCGGAACCCACATCCAGGCACCTTTGGCTGCTGGACATTGGACACATTCAGCGTGGACCACGGTTGTAGCGTATGGGGCAATTTCCACCCTTGGGTTGAGGCGTGATAAGGGTGGGCCACACCTATGGTTGCACGGCTCTAGACTTATATATTAGTTACTATTTTTTTTGTTTTTCTATTGGTTGCTTTATTTAGTTATTGCTTTCTTATTGGATGTAGATACCATGTGTTAAGATGTGAGTAGTTGAGACTTGAAGAGAGAGAGAGAGAAGAGAGAGAGAGAGGTATGTTGATGGGGACATCCCACGTGCACGCACGCGCACACCGCCCCCCCTACGCACGTACGCAAGAAGACAAAAGCCCCGCCATCGATCTGGATGAATGACGACGTCCAGGGAGGGCCTCCTAGCTAGAAGACAAAGTTTCGGTTCGTCGAAGTGGGCTCGATAGTTAAGAAAAACCCATCATGGGATCTCATGATCGTGGCCCACTAGTCAGATTTAGATCATATTTTAGGTTTTGCTTATTTATGTTATTTAGAACATCATGAACGCTTTAGATTTCTTTGATTGGTTTTTATTTTAGTTTACTTCATCGTCAAGTAATAGGTTGCGCACATGGCGCGAGTTTTGGGGTATAGGGTTTTCTTGTAAATAGGCACCCCTTGTAGTTGTTTTGATTCATTCAAGCTTAATAAAAACTTCTGCTTTATTTTTCTGCTATCTTCGTAAGTTGTGGGAGAATTCAAGCGGGTGCGAAGCCCTCCATTTTCGAATGGCTAACTACCGTGGTGTGAAGCCACATCGACCCCTACTCACCCCCGTCCTCCCTCATCTCTCTTTTCATCTTACACCATCCTTCGTACTTCAAATTTGTCTTTGGTTGCAACAGATTTCTTCTTTGTAGCAGAATTCCAGATTTCGGCCCTGCCGGAGGGCTGAAACTTCGGCGGAGCACCACGCACAGGCCGTAGCTCGGATTGACCCGAAACTTAGGGGTTTTGGAGCATACCCCTGGCCGACCAGGGCCAAGGAGAGTTTTTTTGCAATCGTCGCCCCCTCGCACGTGCGGCCAGGTACCTACGCACGTGCGAGCGCCCCAGGCCCGCTGTTCACACGCGGGATCGTCTTTTGGCTCAGGTTTTCATTCTCTTTTATCCTCTCATATCTGTTTTTTTATGAACCCTAGCCCTAGATTGTGTTTTTCCCTAATTTGTTTGCACCTTTTTTCCACCCTAGGGTTCCTTGGATTGAAATTGGTGAATCCCTTGGGTTAGGGACTGACTTCTGTGCATGTGTGGCTGATTATTACTTATCATCGAGTGTCATTTGGTTCATAATTTTACTGATCCAGTCCTAGCCCGTGTAGGCCTGGACCCGTGCCAATTCCCCTTATTGAATACTTGAGCTTTTGTGTGGGATGTGGAATTTTCTGTGAATGTTTCTGAACTTAGTATAATCTAACGCCTGAGATCTTGCATAACATGTTTATTTTCCATGTCCTATATCAAATTTGGTATCAGAGCTTAGGGTTCTTATAGGGGAATTCATTACATATTTAGGGTTTACTTTGTTTGAGTCTTTCATGCATCCAGTTAATTACATATAGCTGCTAGAAGACCGTTGTCCCTGATATATATTGCTAAATTTTAATATCGGTGTGTAGTCTCCTTCATATAGTCTCATAAGGTCATTTAGTTCTTTTAGACGCATATAGTCGCCGTAGCAGGTCTTTAGGTTGAGCAAGTCGGTGTATGCCCACACGTACGGGTCGTGGTTTCGGTCTGCACCCCACACTAAACATGGAGCAACTGCAAGAAGTAGTGGCCAAGTTAACCCAGCAGGTTGAGTCCTTGAATAAGCACTTGGAACAACGCATAGATAAACACCTTGACCAAATAGAGGCCTCCTTCGGAGCAAACCCGACCACTGGGGAAGATGCCCAATCTCAAGCAGTTGGTCAGGAGATTAGGTCAAGGAATGGAGGCGGCCAAGGAGCTGGTCATGGGCGCGCACCTGTGCACCCACCCCGTGAGGGACATCATGAACAATATGACCCAGATGCGCAACTCCTAAAAGGGGTTAGAGTAGACGCCCTTACGTTTGATGGTCACTTGGACCCTAAAGCTTTCCTAGATTGGTTGGCGGATATGGACCACTACTTTGAGTGGTACGACATGTCGGATGGTCGACGAGTCCGATTCGCCAAGATGAAGCTTGTGGGCCAAGCAAAGAGGTTTTAGGCGACAGTTGAGCGAAAGAAAGAAAGAGCGAGGAAACTCCCCATAGTCCATTAGGGAGAAATGAAAGAAACGCTTAAAGAGAAGTACCTCCCTTTCTCTTATCGCCTGTGGTTGATTGAGGAGTGGCAGTCTCTTCGACAGGGTTCCATGAGTATTGCTGACTATATTGAGAAATTCGAAGAGTACTTGACCCGCTGTGAGGTTGATGAGGACCCCGTACTCACCCTTGCTCGTTTTAAAACGGGCCTTAGTCTTGACATTAGGAGAGAATTGCTCGCCAAAGACATAGACACTATTGAACAGTTGTATCAAGTAGTGTTGGACATCGAGCAATATCTCAAAGCGTATGTGGGACGGCGGTTTGATTTTTGCGATTCTAGTGCTAAGGCCAATCTCTCTGGGGCTAAACCTAACACTGGATATCAAAACAAACCTTCCAACATTTTGCAGCCTAGGTCCAAGGATGATAAGGGTAAAGAAATTGCCTGTCTAGTTCACGGAGAAGTAGAGCCACTAGGTGTTTTAGGTGTCAGGGGTTTGGTCATTTTTGCTCACCAGTGCAGCACGAGAGAAGGCACCAAAGTATTCTTTATTGATGGGCAGGTAGAAGTAGTGCCCCCAGAGAGTGACAGCGAAGAGGAAGAATATTAGCCCCTAGAGACCCCTAGTGATGAAGAAGAGGGAGCGCAAGAGTCTGCGACCCTCACAATTGTGCATTGCGCTTTGGCTCAAGCCAAGAACACTGATGACTGGCGCCACAACACAATCTTCTACACTTATGTAAAATGTGGAGAAAAGAGTTGTAAATTGATCGTAGATAGTGGTAATTGTGCCAACGTGGCATCAACTAGCACTGTGAGCCGTTTGGGCTGGAAGCTGGAAGCTGGAAGCTCATCCTCAACCCTATAGAGTTTCCTGGGTTGACGAAACCTCCATTCTAGTATCACACCGTTGTCTTGTTCCTATTCGGTTTGGATCTTATAAAGACACACTTTAGTGTGATGTTGTTCCCATGGACGTTGGCCATATTATTTTGGGCAGATCATGGCTCTACGACAGGGATGTCACCATATTTGGTCGTTCAAATGTGTGTACCTTCTGGTTTGAGGGCAAGAAGGTCAAGCTAAACCCTCTGCCACCCAAGAGTACGACTGGAAAGGAGTCCACCACAGAGTGGTGTGAGCGGCTCGAATGAAGCAAAGGAATCGAAGTCCAAGTCCAAACCACTCCATATTCTGAATGCCAAAGACTTTGAGCGAGAGACGGAGGCGAACGCGATGGTATACGCCCTTGTGGCTAAGGAGAGTGTACCAGAGGCTAGCGTAGAGTTACCTACCAAGGTCATTCAGGTAGTACATAAGTTTTGTGATGTCTTCCTTGATGATTTACCGAATGAGCTTCCCCCTATGAGGGATATACAACATGCCATCGATTTAATCTCTGGGGCGACTCTACCAAACCTCCCGCATTACAGAATGAACCCAAAGGAGCACGCTGAGTTGAAGAGACAAATTGATGAGCTTCTAGAGAAGGGTTTCATTCAAGAGAGCACGAGACCGTGTGTCGTGCCCGCCCTTCTTACACCTAAGAAGGATGGCACATGAAGGATCTGCGTTGATAGTAGAGCCATCAACAAAATCACCGTCAAGTATCGGTTCCCCATACCGCGTCTTGATGGCATGTTGGATATGATGGCCAATGTTACTATCTTCTTAAAAATTGACCTCAAGAGTAGCTATCACCAAATCCATGTATGCCCGGGTGATGAATGGAAGACGACCTTCAAGACAAAGGATGGGCTATACGAGTGGCTAGTTATGCCTTTTGAGTTAACTAACGCCCCAAACACTTTCATACGTGTGATGACCCAAGTGTTGAGGCCCTTCATGGGAAAGTTCCTGGTCGTATATTTTGATGATATCTTGATTTATAGCATGACCAGGGAACAACACCTCAACCACTTGAGGCAAGTTTGTGGGATCCTTAGGGCCGAGAAGTGGTACGCCAACCTAAAGAAGTGCGCGTTTTTATCTAGTAGTGTGATCTTCTTAGGTTTTATTGTGTCAGCTGAGGGCATATCGACGGATCCCGAGAAGGTCATGGTCATCGTCAATTGGCCTGAACCCCACAATATTCATGAGGTGCACAACTTTCACGGCTTAGCCGCCTTCTATAGGCGGTTCATTCGAGGTTTCAGTTCCATTATGGTTCTCATCACAGATTGCATAAAGAAATGAGAATTCCAATGGACAAAGGCAGCCTCGAAGGCCTTCCAGGAGATAAAGGTCAAGATGACCGAAGCTCCGGTCACGCGACTTCCGGAATTTTCTAAAGCTTTTGAAGTCGCATGTGACAACGTCAGGAGTCGGCATAGGAGTACTTAGTCAGGAAGGGCACCCTGTCGCCTTTTTCAGTGAGAAACTGAATGAGGCGACAAAGATATTCCACCTATGACAAGGAATTCTATGCGGTAGTGCAATCACTACGCCATTGGCGTCACTACCTATTGCCGCAAGAATTCGTCTTATTTTCAAATCATGAGGCCTTGAGATAACCGAACTCTCAGAATAAATTAAACCCTAGGCATGCCAAATGGGTCCAATTCCTTCAAGAGTATACTTTTGTACTTAAGCACAAGGCCTATGTAGAGAATAAGCCTGCCGACGCGTTGAGTCATCGAGTCGCATTACTCAACTCCATGAGTGTCAAAGTTACGGGCCTCGAGCGCATCAAGGAAGAATATTTTGAGTGTCCAGATTTTGGAGTTGTGTACGCGTCGTTGTTGGAGAGTCCGTCAAGAGCTAGCAGTGAATACCTGATTTTAGACGGATACTTGTTTAGGAGTGACCACCTGTGCATACCATGTACCTCTCTCCGCGATTTTCTTGTCTGGGAGTTACATTTGGGAGGGATAGTGGGTCATTTCGGTCAAGACAAGACCATTGCCCTAGTTGAGGATAGGTTTCATTGGCCAAGCCTCAAGCGAGATGTAGCCAAAATTGTAGGGCAAAGTCGTACTTGTCAACTGGCAAAACAAAAGAAACAAAATACAGGATTATATACACCTTTGCCAGTACCATTCATCCTTTGGCAGGACATCAATATGGACTTCGTGCTTAGACTCCCCATGACTATTCGGAAACACGATTCCATATTTGTTGTCGTGGACCATTTCTCTAAAATGACCCACTTCATTCCTTATTCTAAGACCTCTAATGCATCTCATGTTGCCAAGTTGTTCTTTAGTGAGGTCGTCAAACTGCATGGGTTACCTAAAACCATAATGTCTGACTATGACATACGATTCATGAGTTACTTTTGGAAGACACTATGACACATGATGAATACTGGGCTCCAATTTTCTTATGCCTACTACCCTCAGACCGATGGTTAGATTGAGGTGGTTAATAGGAGCCTAGGGAGTTTGCTTAGATGTTTAGTGGGGGAACACACCAAGACATGTGACGACGTACTACCCATAGTTGAATTTGCATTCAATAGTTCTGTCAATAGGTCCACAGGTCTAAGTCCTTTTGAAATTGTTACTGGTTATAAGCCTAGGAAGCCTATTGATCTTGTCCCTATGTCTTTGTCCCATAGGCCATCAGAGTTGCAGAGTCTTTTGTGCATCACATCCATTCAGTGCATCAAGAAATCAGGCGAAAGATCATTACTAGTAATGAACATTGTAAATTTTCTGCAGACTAGCGTAAACGTTTCAAGGAATTCAATATAGGGGACTCTGTGATGGTCCGCATTAGGCTCGAGCGGTATCCTCAGGGAGCCGTTCGTAAATTGCACGCGCGTAGCGCTGGACCCTTCAAAATTATAAAACGAAACGGTTTCAATGCGTATGTGGTAGATCCTCCACCTTCCATGGGAATTAGTTCCACATTCAATGTGGAGGATCTAGTTGCTTTTAAGGGAACCACTGATACTTTGTCCGGCTTTTCGCCCACCCATCCTGATTCCCCAGACCTGTCCTTTGATACATGGCTTCTTCCCAATTTTTCTTCCCAACCTCTACCTCCCTTACCTAACATTCCCACACCCAGAGAGGAAATAAAGGATATCCTGGATCATCAGATAGTTTCAACGTCGGACAGCGAGTTTCAGAAGTACCTGATTAAATGGAAGTCACGCCCAACTTCAGACAGCACGTGGCTCACTGAGGAGCTTCAGAAACTTGATCTTGACATCTTAGAGCGGTTTAGGAGTTTTGTTTCGCCAGTGGCGAAATCTTCGCAACCGAGGAGAGTTGATGAGGACATCCCACATGCACGCGCACGCTGCCCCCCCATACGCACGTACGCACGAAGACGGAGGGCCCCACCATCGATCTGGATGGATGACAACGTTCAGGGAAGGCCTCCTAGCTAGAAGACAAAGTTTTGGTTCATCGAAGTGGGCCCGATAGTTAAGAAAAGCCCATCATGGGATCTCATGATCGTGGCCCACTAGTCAGATTTAGATCATATTTTAGGTTTTGCTTATTTATGTTATTTAGAACATCATGAACGCTTTAGATTTCTTTGATTGGTTTTTATTTTGGTTTATTGTATCGCTAGGTCGCGCACATGGCGCGAGTTTTGGGGTATAGGGTTTTCCTATAAATAGGCACCCCTTGTACTTGTTTTGATTCATTCAAGCTTAATAAAAATTCCTGCTTTATTTTTTTGCTCTCTTCGTGAGTTGTGGGAGAATTCAAGTGGGTGCGAAGCCCTCCCTTTTCGAAGGACTAATTACCGTGGTGTGAAGCCACATCGACCCCGACTCACCCCCATCCTCCCTCATCTCTCTTTTCATCTTCCACCATCCTTCGTACTTCCAATTCGTCTTTGGTTGTTGCAGATTTCTTCTTTGTAGCAGAATTCCAGATTTCAGCCTTGCAGGAGGGTTGAAACTTCGGTGGAGCACCACGCACAGGCCGTAGCTCGGATCGACCTGAAATTTCGGGGTTTTGGAGCATACCCCTGGCCGACCAAGGCCAAAGAGAGTTTTTTTGCAATCGTCGCCCCCTCGCACGTGCGGCCAGGTACCTGCGCACGTGCGAGCGCCCCAGGCCCACTGTCCACACGCCGGATCGTCTTTTGGCTCAATTTTTCATTCTCTTTTATCTTCTCATATCTGTTTTTTTATGAACCGTAGCCCTAGATTGTGTTTTTTCTTAATTTGTTTGCACCTTTTTTTCACCCTAGGGTTCCTTGGATTGAAATTGGTGAATCCCTGGGTTAGGGACTGACTTCTGTGCATATGTGGTTGATTATTACTTATCATCGAGTGTTATTTGGTTCATAATTTTACTGATCCAGTCCTAGCCTGTGTAGGCCTAGACCCATGCCGATTCTCCTTGTTGAATACTTGAGCTTTTGTGTGGGATGTGGAATTTTCTGTGATTGTTTCTGAACTTAGTATAATCTAGCGCCTGAGATCTTGCATAACATGTTTATTTTCCATGTCCTGCATCATATGTCATTATTATAACTTGAGAATTCAGGATACCTTGTGGAAGGAATGGACATCCATTCCTTACTTTCTTTTCTATCTTGAGTACGTGTTTTATATATGATACAGTGATGTATGTTCTTATTGTAAACTTGGAATACCTTGTGGAAGCAATGTATATGCATCCCTTCTCTCTTATTTTATCATAGGCATGTGATTTTTCCTTAGATCTTGCAGAATGTCGCTCCTTGATTTCCATTTGTGCATGGTTCCCCTTTCCGATAGTTGTTGCATTCCTACTTGACATTTGATTGAGCCGTTTGGAACTACATCGCTGATGTGGCCTGATTTGTGCCATGGCAACTCTGGATCAGGCCGTGTAGCATAAGAGATTGTGATGACGACTGGGCAATTACGTTAGTGGCAAATTGGAGAAAACACTCTCGATGAAAACCTAAATAATGTCAACAAGATATAAATGTCAACCTCAAAAATGAGAGATTTTGCCAAAGAGTAGCAAGAATCAATCGTGTTCCTTCAATTTATGTACTGGAAATTGACAATATAACTTAGCAAGAAAAATCATAATATTCAATAATCAAAACCCTAGGGATTACATATTTATTAGCCATAGTGACTTGCTCCCCAAGTTAGCGTAAACTTTAAGAAAACCTTGGTTTATGAACCCTAGTTGGTTTTTACCTGGCTTCTTTGTTGTTTGCTTGTTTTCTGTTTTTGAGTTGCCCTGGCTCCCTTTAATATATTTGCATTCTTCAAAAGAAAAAATTAAAAAATAAATAAGAACCATCATCATCATCCAAGTGTTGTTGGAAATTCAATCAAACACAAGACCACACGTGTGATTGAGGGCCTGTATTCGGATTTCATGTGTGATTATGATATGTGTGGGCGTGCCAGAGTCTACTCGACTCAATGTTTGATTGAACGCCGGTGCCCTCCACGTTGAGTCAGACTGATTAGAGACTAGACGCAGGATCCATCTATTCTCTCAACTGCCGGTTGTGGTCACCGATCAGGCGATTTGTGAAAGGGTAGGGGTTAGCCCTTCCGAATGGATACTTTTTGCCTTGCGTCTAAGGACTTGTTCTTTCACCAGTACATTTGCAACACACTTCCTAAAAGAATGAAGATGAACAAATAAATTAAAATGGTTGAACAGTCCGATTTCATTAATTAAATATGTGGCCCATTACAATCAACAAAGTATTGAAAACAACATAAAGAAATAAGCAATCGAGAGATAAAAACCTAACCCATCTGTCAGAACAGATGATTAAGGCGAATGGTTAGCAGGATGTGACAGGATAGGTGTGATCACCTAAGCAAGAAGTCAGTTGATCGGGATCCAATAACTTACGGTTGTGGACATTTAATCTAATCCTACGGTACTATAGCAATGGACACTTGACAGTAGCGAGGATGCTAAAACTAAGTTGGGCTATGTTAAGATAAAAAAACAATAAATGAAAGATGAATTGAAAAGTAGATAGGTGTGTTTGGCGTAGGGCCTCGAGCTCTTCTTCGTTTGCTCCTTTTATAGCTTGTCGAGGTTGGTAAAACTCTCGATGTGTTTCCTTGCTGATCCTAGATCCTCCACGTTTACGGTATGCCATTCCGAATAGGAAGGACTCCAGATAGATCCGTAATCGTTGACTTTTTGGATCTCTTCTCGTAGTTGATCCCTTTATGGGAGATCTTTGTGGCCCACTAATCGAAATCGGGGTCAATTAGGGAACCTTTAGGGTTGATCCCGGACCTGAAATCGATCATGGCCATGCATTTGGATGGTTTCTCCGTCTCTTCCGATCGAGGTGTTGGACGGACCGAATCCACCTGATATTGATTTGTCATCGGAAATGGGTTGGGTCAAATCTTTCGTCGAGCTCTCCCATTCTTTTAATTTCGATTAATGTACGGCTTAGGATCCAATCTGGCTTATGTCCATTCTCTCTTGATTTGGGTCCGAACCATAACTAGATTTGCTTGGATAAGGGTACGATCTTGGGATATTTCAAACCTTCTGAAACGTCGCAGATTCTCCAAACGTCTTTGGAAAGATCTCCCATTTTGGAAGGACTGGGAGAGATGGCCTCGCCGAGTGTATCATAACCAAATCTGTGACAGGATACGTTCTCTCGACGGGTCTTTTGTAGACGCGTTGGGCATGCTGCCTCATTAATTAGCATGTTATTCATGGTCACGTGTCATCCGTCGGTTTCCTCCTCTAAAGGCACGCATATGGGTTTGTGCCTCCACATTCATACCAGAATGCATGACGTTGAAAGAAGATCAAAATGAAGATACTCCCGAGTGTGAGTAGGATTTCCGCCAGTATTAATTATGTAGTGCCAACACGTGGTGGCTTCTCATTGGTCCACATCAGGGTGCCGAAAATGGGTGTAAACACTAAGCCTTATCCCAATTCTCAACTAATTGGAGTTGGCTACATGAATCTTTTTCCATCATTCCATGCTATTAAGGGCCATAACGTCAGTTCTTTTCTTGCTACCTCTACCCATGTCCTTTCAGCCTTCCCCTTGCCCTCTTAGAGCCTTCAACTTGTACCAACTCACTCCTAATTGGCGCAGTTCTTGGTCTCCGTTGCACAAGACCAAACCATGTCAATCTACTTTACCTCATCTTATTACCTATTGGTGCTACTTGTAAGTTCCCTTGAATGCATCCATTTCTAATTTTATCCTTCCCCATCTTGCCATTCATCCATCTCAACATCCTCATTTCAGCTACACTCGTCCTATGAACTGTTCATTAACTAACTGCCTAACATTATGTCATTTACAGCATGGCTGGTCCTTAGCTATCCTATAAAATTCCCCTTTCAATATGAGTGGCATACGGCAATCGCATAAAACTCCAGACGCGCATCTCCATTTCTTGTGCCCAGCTTGAATTCTATGTCAACATCCTTCTCAATCTGTATTCTCGTTAATTATCTACCCAAATTATCAAAAGTGATCATTTTGGGAAACTTCTTAGTCAACAATGTTAGCTAATTCCTCGTTTTAGTCAGGTCGCTGTCTCAGCGTCCCTTTTGTTGTTGCTTCAGCCTTCCTTTGTTGTTGACTTTTGGTTGTTGTTTGCTATTGTTTTTCACTTTTAATAAAAGTTTTGTTATCCTTCAAAAAAAAAAATAAAAAAATTGCACCCAATACGCCTTGTTTTAGGCCGATTAATTTTAAATCCTTTTGATTCTAAAGCACCCCTCCATAACTCTAGCTTTGTGTTTACACCTTCACTCTCATCAATCAAAACTATGTCATCTGCAAACAATGACATCATGAGATCTCTTCCTGCAAACTCTTGGCGAGTTTTGTCGGTCCTAAGCCCGAATAAAGGAGGGTTACATTAGGTTGGTGGGCCGGCGTCAAACTTATGCCATAAGTTTCATCATGAAAAACTAGATTTTATATTATATATATATATATATATATTATATATATATATATATTATATATATATATATAATATATATATATATATAACAGTAATATAGATGTGTGATCCACTAAGATCAGACCAATATTAATTTATCAGCCTTTTGGTGATCATAGCATGATGGTAGAGTGGCCCATGATCCACTGGATCAAAGATGTCCACGATCTTGGCCCTCCATTCTAGGCCAAAGCGTCCCTGTCATACTCTTCGGGTTTGAGAAAACTTGCCCTTGAGTTATGCTTCCTAGGGATCTTCATTTGGATTGCAAAAATATATACAGTTTCATGTTCAAATGAAAGCTTGTCATTTTGAAGCTGTCCATTTGTGGCCTCCAAATGTTTTTTTGTAAAAAACAAAAACTTCTAATGGTCCACATCGGAAATCAAGTAAGGATAATCCTATTAATCAGATGCTTAGATTAGTCAATCAGGATTGCTTTTGCACCATGGGCCCCACGTAGTAGGGCTATGACTTGGATGGTGTGGATTTACTGGCCACACATCCAACTGGCTGTTTATTTTATCAAAACAAAAGTCAAAACCTGCTTACAAATTGCATTTGTTAGATCCTGTTTTACTGAGACATTGATTGTTTGGCTCTAAGGTTGGAGGATCCCAAAGGAAGACACTTTAATGTGGAGGTGGCCCAGTTTCCCCTTGAAGTGCCGGAGTATATCTTCTGATCAGACGGTCGGGATGCTAAGTTACCCAAATTCCCTCACAACAGTAATTCATTCTCTGCGTATGACCATGTGCAGCTACGGTGTAAGTTGAAAAATTGATATCCTATCCGCATGTGATGTATGTATGGTGAACTCTTTCATATGCTATTTTGCTTAAAATCAGAAATTACATGTCGCTATTGGGCTGGGAAATACTCACCATGCAGACTGCGATCAATCCACGGTTGGGGCCCACAGATGGATTGCCTGGATTTTGGTAACTGCAGTGTCCAGTGCCCCTTTTGGGTGCCAGGCAAAGAACCAGGAACCTCAGCATGAATGTTGAAACAAGGAACCAAAGTCCCATGATAGCTCACCACCACTTTCAAAAAATGGCTGAGGACTCGTCCTACTCGCATGTGGTACTCTATCCAGATCATCCCATTGAGGGGCACTGTGTGAATGGAGCAGATCTCTAAATTTTTAACAATCTAGCAATCATAGCCATCCAATTGATGGATGAGGGATGTTTTCCTTTAAATGGTGAGGTCCAAATTTGAAGGGAAAATCAGATGGCTACTAGTGTAATTCTTGTGTGTATCTATGCAGTTTTGGACCTCCCAATTGGCTCTGAAAAAGAATCTAAAGATGCCAACATGGGAAGTTTGTGGGGCATCTGAGTGGTGAATAAGGTAGCCAATACAGGAGATGGCTAGGCCCAATATTAGGTGTTGGGCCACCCTTATATGCATAGGATGGATGGGTTTTTTTTTTTAAGTATCCAAATGGCCTACATTCAGCTTACATGTGGCTCACCTGATGAGTTGCCCACCTGATTTTAATGGAATATTTTTTAGACGTTAACATAATTCAGTTAATACTTTTCTACTCAATTTTTTAAATCATTTAGTATTTATAATAAATATTTTATTTTCAGCCAGGTTTTCTAGATGATACTGTGAGAAAAAACAAAAACCCAAAAAAAAAAAAAAAAAAAAAAAAAAAAAAAAAAAAAAAAAAAAAAGTCTCAAAAATCTGAAAATCTCTATTTGTCACTATGCCAGCAACCACATGTTCTGGATTGTCCAGTATTCCTATTTTCTAATAATAATTATTTTAAATATTAATAATAATTTTTTTAGTTTAATTATTGAGGTCTCAAGTCTAACCGGTTGGACCACATGTTATGGTCCACCCACCTGATTACTTCCAAATTTATTGACTGAATGCGATGTCCCACCCTTCTAGCAGGTTGGCCCATCATGAGGATCACCTAATGTAAAAATCAGCCCATCTATTAATCAGGTGGGCCACACCATGGAAAATATTGTCTGGCCATTGCTAAATGGTAAAATACATGTGTGGCTCTCTCAATGAGTTGGATGTAGTTGATTTTTACACAAGGCAATCCTCATTGTACGCCCAACCTAATGCAGTAGTTGATTTTTTGGGGGCATGAGTTCAAACATAGTCAGATAATCAAATAAGCTTCATGATATATCTGGAACTGGGACACATAATATGGACAATCTGATTTGATTTATATGCTATGTTTTGCAATTTCTAAGCGGTCGTGTATCATCCGTCACACTATGCCAGAGCATCAAAGTTTGCAATACTGACAAGTAGGGCTTCAAATAATTAGGCCAGGGGTTACAGGTCACTAAATAGGCATGTTGTCTCCTTCTTTGCATGTACGTGGAACGCATCTGACTCCCTCAAGTCTAGGCTCTCATACATGTCCTCTTCTAGCTGTTTTCTTGATAAGTTGTAAAAAAGGGATTACATGTGAAGTTGTACCTTACTTTATTTAGATTGTCGATCTTAAAAGATAGGATTTGATAGTTGTTATAACAATATAGATCCTAAACTATAGATCTCAAACTTGTATATATATATATATATATATATATATATTACAAAAAACTCAAGTTTTCCACAAATCACAAAATCTGTTACGGTATCAAAGCCATCCGACCTCCCATAGACCAACCCCCTTTCTTCTCTAGTCTCTTCTTCCTCCTACTACAATGGCGTCGACCGACTCCTCTCTCTCTCTCTCTCCTCTCTCTCTCTCTCGCTCTCCTCCTCTCATCTCTCTCTCTCTCTCTCCTCTCTCTCTAACTCAGCCTCTTCCAACCAAAACCGGACTCTTTCTCAGACTACTCAAGCTAGTTCAACTCTTCCTACCCTTAAGATCACTAGCATCAAACCTGAGAAAAATACCTGGTTTGGCGTGCAACCTTGCTTCCGATCTTCAATAGCCATTTTCTTACAGGCTATTTAGATGGCTCTATCCCCCCTCCCAGTCAGAAACTTCCCGACAGCACTCCCAACCCTCAATATTTTGAGTGGTTTCGCATGAATCAGTTCATCATGAGCTGGCTCCTCACCACTCACTCTGAGCCTCTCCTTGCTTTTTCATCAATCATCGTACTTCTCATACTCTTTGGAGCTCTCTTGCAAAGATGTTCTCTACTGAAACTTATGCTCGTGAACCACACCTTCGTCGCCTCCTAAAAGATATCGTCGAAGAGTGGGAAGGGTGGGAAGAGTTGAACTAACTTGAGTAGTCTGAGAGAGTCTGGTTCTAGTTGGAAGAGGTTGAGTTAGAGAGAGAGGAGTCGGTCGACGCCATTGTAGGAGGAAGAAAAGACTAGAGAATAAAGGGGATCAGTCTACGGGAGGTCGGATGACTCTGATACCATAACAGAGTTTGTGATTTGTGGAAAACTTGCTTGAGTTTTCTGTAGTTTAGGAAAACATATATACAAGTTTGAGGTCCTATAATTTACGATATATATTGTTACAACAGCTATCAGATCCTATCTTTTAGGATCAACAATCTAAGGTAAGATACAACTTTACACGATTTTATGTTACCCATTTTTTTCGAAGTAATCAAGGAAACAACTAGAGAAAGAGGACATGTATGAGAGCCGAGACTTGAGGGATTCGGATGCGTTTTGCATACATGCAGAGAGGTGACAGCTCTATCTTGGACTATTTCGAAAAGATTCACCCGATTGCTAATCGTCTTACCTTCATTAACCAACCTTTTAGTGATTCTGAAGTATTCAATTACATTCTTGGCAGTTTATCTGGTGAATATCTTCAGTTTGTCACGGCTAAGGTGCACAAGGATAGCTTTAAAGAGCTCTATAGCCTATTATTGAGTCATGAGTCACAGCTTGAGCATTTTCAGGCCAAGATTGACTCCAAATCTGAAGTGTTAATTCTCAAGGCCGCCTATCCTCCTCTACCTCTGGCCTCAACAATTCCAAACCTAAAAACTGCCCTCAATTTTTCCCATCATCAGTGTCTTGTCACCCATATACTTCTTATGAAGTTCTCCTCTTCCAATTTTACTGCTTCTCCTCCTTTAGAATTGGTTTGTCAAGGTGCAACCCCTGTTATGTAACAGTGGGTACTTGAACCCACACAAGAGTTGTCCAAACGTGTGGGGTCCAACCCCTGTTATGTAACGGTGGGTACTTGAACCCGTGACCTTGTGTTGAAACTCCTGTGAGTCTACCACCGAGACAATTCATGGTATGTTGTACATGTTCGCAATCTCAACTGTTGTTTGTTAGTACCAGCTGAAACTGGTACATGTCACCCACAATACTGGTTTCCATCCCCTTTGATCCGGCATGGCCCACCTTTGCACAAAAGTAGGGGGCAACCTATATTCCTATGCAGTGTTTGCTGGTTCGATTGGGTTGAGTCAGTGCTAGCTGAGTCGTGTGAGGCCCACCATGATGTGTCCAGTCCACCCTTTCATTACACGCACCCCCATGTTTGGCTGCCCATAAATCAGGCCACCAAAAAATCAAATGGAGTAGGACTTCACCAGCTCAATATAGGACAGGAGCCCAAGAAATAGAGAGATCCAAGATGCCCCACTCTCTCAGTAGCTGAAACCTTAGTGGGCCGACCAAAATGTCCATGTGAAATCCACTCGGTCCATCTATTTTCCCAGCTTATTTTAAATATCAATCAAAATTGAAGCAGATCAAAATGGATGGACGGCATGGATAAATCAACATACAACACAGTGGGCCCCACAGAGCCCCTGCCAGGGACGCGTATTTCCTGCAAAAGAAGTTCCTGCGCCGGGAACCAGGTGGGGCCCACTTGAACATCCACAATTGAAATATTCGTGGGGCCACAGAAGTTTTGAATCATGCTAATATGTTTGTTTTCAGTTCATCACGAACGGTATGGATGGCATGTAAACATCACTGTCCACCCCTGAAGGTTTCAACGGTAGGAATTCCCCTAACCACTTTTTTCCTTTAGTACGGCCCACTTGAGTCTTTAATCCTGCTCACTTTTGGCGTCGTAACCTAAAATGAGCTCAAAAAACAGATAGACGGGGTGGATTTCTCACAAATATCACGGTGGGCCCCACCTAAGTTTCCACCGCAGGCCTTTGGCAGGATGTGGACGTCCCCCTCCAGGACCGTCCGTCTCGGAAACGGATTGGCTCCTCCCCCTACCACCAGCCAATGGCGGATGGTTGGTGCTCTGTGGCCCCCACCATGATGTATGTGTTTCATCAATGCCGTCCATCTATTTTTCCATATCATTTTATGGTTTGATACCAAAAATAAGGTACGTCCCAATCTCAAGTGGACCACATTATAGGAAACAGTGTTGAATGAGCATCAACCATTAAAAATATTTTGGGGGCCATAAAAGTTTTGGACCAAGCTGATTTTTGTTTTTTCCTATAATCTTGGCCTGTATGACCTAATAAACAGATTGGATGTTAAATAAACAGTACAGTCGGCCTTAGGATGATTTTAATGGTGGATATCCAATCACTATTGTTTTCCTGTGGTGTGGTCCACCTTAGATTTATATCCATCTCATTTTTGGGATCAAGCCCTAAAATGATCAGTAAAAATGGATGAACTGAATGAATGAAACACATACATTATGGTGGAGCCCACAGAGTACCGACCATCAGCCTCCGGGCTGGTGGCAAGGGAGCAGCCAATCCGTTTCCGTCCGTCTCTAGCTACGTCCTGGTGCAGGTAGAATCCAATCCGCGCCGACCTCAACGTCCCCATCATCCTCCCCCACCGTTAGATGGGGACCAAAATACATGGTAGTCAGGTTTTGTGCCGTAAACCTTACGTCTATTTTTAAAATATTTTAACCGTTGGTTTGTTTACAATCATTTTAAAGAAGTCGATTGATAGCTGGCAGAGTATGAAAAAACCATATGCATCCACACAAGACTCGAACAAATCCGACGGTGGGGAATGAACTGATTGCCTACAGCTGCTTGTATGGGATATATGACCCACAACTCTTTTTTACAATGGTCGTGGATTAGGTGAGGCAGGGCAGGGGTAACAGCTTAGTGGGTGAGACCCTGACTATGGGGACCACCTTAATGTATGTGCTGTATGTCCGCGCCATCCATCAGTTTTGACGGCTCATTTTTGGGCATGGTCGATAAAATGAGCCAGATCCAAATCTCAGGTGGACCACACCACACGAAAATAGTGGTGATTAAACATTCACCATTAAAAATTTCTTAGGGCTCACTGTAATGTTTGTTTGCCATCTAACCTGTCGATGAGGTCACATGGACAAAGGAAAAACACAACTATCAGCTTGATCGAAAAAAAGTTGTGGCCCGAGGAGGTTTTTAACAGTTGAAATTCGATCCTAATGTGTGGCCCACCAAAGATTTGGATCTCCCTCATTTCTGGGACCGTTGTCCAAAATGAGCTGGAAAAATGGATGGACGGCTTGGATATACAAAAATACATCTAGGACAGCTTCGACAAGGCTTCAACGGTGGACATTTCTGTTCCTACTGTTTCGTTTGGTATGGCCCACCTGAGTTTTGGATCTATCATATTTTTATAATCTCGATCTATTGTGGTCTTTCAAAATAGATGGACGAAGTGGATTTTTCACAGACATCTCTGTGGGCCCACACAGCCCCGGGCACAGGTATATCTGTGAGCCCGAATCGGATTGCCTGTGACCCGGACTCCGAGATATGCCTATTCCCGGGGCCATGTGGGGCCAACAGAGATGTCCGTGACCAATCCACTCCGTCCATCTGGTTTGAAAGACTACAATAAGACATTATTTTAAAAATCAGGCATATCTAAAATTCATTTAGGCCACACCAAACGAAACAAAACGGTGGGAACGGAAATCTCCATAGTTGAAACTTTCCTGGATCTGATCATGACGTTTATATGCCATCTAAACCGTTCACAGGGTTATTACTACTCAGATAAACTTTAGGTACAAATATCATCCTGATAGAAAACTTCTGTCACCCCACGCATTGAATCTCACTATTTCGTGTGGTGTGGCCCACATGAGTTTTGGATCTGGATGGTTTTTATATTTCTGTCCTATCTTGGTCTTGCAAAACAGATGGACGGAGTGGATTTGTCACGGACATCTCTATGGCCCCACACGGCCCCAGCTACAAGAATATCCATGTGAAATGTATGATATTATACAATTATACAAGTCGTGAGCGCATGCGTACGTAGTCTTACCCATCACCCTCTTCCAGAGTATCGTAGTTTTCATCTTCCCTCCCACGCAAGTATTTTAAAAAATAACAATAATAATAATATAATAAAATTGAATGAATGGAAGAAAAAGGAAAGGAATGCTGATTGAAGGTGCACGAGCGAACTTTTACAGTACAGACACCTCAAATGGGCAAAATATGCACACTCGCAGGGAATCAGAGCCGTTCATCAGTCTATCCCAACCATGTAGATGTTAAATGTGAGAAACCAGTCCTCTTTGATAATCAAATAATCCACAGCTATACAAAATAAATGAACGGTTTAAAATTTTTTAACAGTGGTTAAAATTTCTCTGTGAATTTATAGCCCGCATGATTATCTTATTTGCTGATTATAGATGCAGGAATCTTTCCAGCCAGCTAGATGCGTATAACACACGTGTAAATCATGTACACGTGTGATGCGAGTGCACTTGAGCGAGGGCAAGTATATCTTTCAAAACGGGGAGCCATCGCAATCAAAAGCCAGCCGATAGTTATTGAAAAATTGACCGCTGTGCACGCCACCTTTTACCCAGCGTCTTTTCAACACGCTTCCAAACTTTACTTTTCCAAAGTAAACCATTCTGTACGGATATACTATTTACCGACGAAAATACCCTTGCATTCACAACATCTAGTTACGGATTTATAACCGTATTGGCAGTGTGTTTATACCGAATGGTTTACTCTGGGAAAGTAAAGTTTGGGAGCGCTTTGAAAATATGCCGGGTAAAAGGTGGCATTTAGAATGGCTAATTTCTCGTACCTATACTATACTCACCCTTCGTGTGACGATTGATACTTTGGCACTCTTAAATCGTATACTAGGGCTTGTTTGGAGGTGGGTGGGATACCTGAGTGTAGGGCCCACCGTGATGTATTTTCATTACATCCATGCCGTCCATCCGTATTGGAAGCTCATTTAAGGGCATGATCCAATAAATGAAACAAAAAATTTAGGTCAACCATAATACAAGAAACAGTAGTAATTGACTATTAAAAACTCCTTGTGAGCTACAAAAGCTTTGGATCAAGATAATATTTACGTGGTCTCTTTATCCAGGTCATTATGACCTTATCAATAGCTTGGATGGCAAGTAAACATTCTGTCATACCCATAAAGTTTTTAATAGTGACGTTTCAGTTAAGATTGTTTCCTGTGGTGTGGTCCACCTGAGATTTCAATCTGCATCTGTTTTTGAATCATGCCATTAAATGAGCTCTCAATAAAGATGTACATCATGAACTTAAGGTAAGTGCATCATGGTAATCATTGTGGCCCAATGGTATCCTTAAAATTAAAATGAATTGAAATCCTTAGTCATAAATATAATTAATTTAATTAATTTTAATATTTTAATTTAGTATACATATATAATAATATGCGAAACCGTCATAAAGAGCCCAATAAAATATATACTTGAAGAAGTTTCAAACCTTGAGTGAGTCGCAAATGTAAGGATTATAAGTAAGTGACTTGCCTGTTTCTAATTATCCATCTAGATGACTAACATTTGGACAATTTCGATTATTTTATTAGAACATGTTTGGATTGCATACTACAATCATAATGTCACATAAAAGCACTGTCATTTTGATTTTATGATATTTGTTTACAACGCAATTTAGCATGTAATTCAATAATTAAATACATATATAATATAAGACAAGTCCAATGAATTTAATAGTTACTATTTTAGGGAAATTTTTTTTATCCAAACCCATTGAAATTAAATGGCATTTTAGGTACGTTTGGATGGATGTAAATGCATGAAAATAAAATTAAATGAAAGTAAATAGGCATATAAATGAAATCTATTATTTGAAAGAGGATATGGAATTAAATGCGGTGAAATGGTTTTTTAAGCTCCCTTAAATACTCGGAAAGTAAATAAAGGTGCCATTATGCACATCTATGCCATCCACATCGCATGTTGATGATATTTCAAAATAATCTAATAGTTGGCTTCATTAAAATAATGGCAATTGAATGATCCAAACCATCTAAAAGTTAGTTATCCAAATGAATTATTAAAAAACATTAGTAAGTTGTTTATTTGTAATCTTTGCTTCTATGCCCCCTTCATGGTTTGAAATTTCCTCAGTTCGGAGACAATGGTGTGAAAAATTCCAACTATTCTAGTTCTTCTCTTTTTTTTTTCCATCCAAAACAAAATACTTAAATTTCATCTGCATTTCATTAACTCCCTTTCAAATATGATTGAGTAAGATATTCACCCTCAATTCATTTCTATTCACATTCATTTATAAGCTTTTAAAAAATAACAAAAAGAAAAATATTTTCAAACTAGTATATTAAAATCATAGTAAAATAAAGGAATCTTAAAACACATTTCTGTTTACTCATTATCAAAATTGAGAAAAATAGAAAATAGATGTATTTACCTTCTAATACACCTAAATACAGGTGCCAAACGACTCCATCACTTAAATGCAGACAACTTAATTCCTAGTCGATCAGATTGGTTGAACAATCTTTTAACCTTTAATTGATGGAATCTTGACCGTAGAAAGCAGACTAATAGATATTTTTTCCTTTTTTAATTGTCCGATAAATGTCCAGCAATCTGACAGTCAAGTAATCGAATCAACTTACTTTCGGTTTAGAATAAAATCTGCATTGATTACCATGATTTGGACGGTTTTTATTTGACTAATTTATATGCCACGCATGCAAAATGTCTAAGTGCCCGCGTATCATCCATGACACCCTGCCCGAGCATCAGTCTCTCTCTCTCCTTTTCTTCTTCTTCTTTCTAGTAGAAGACTCGAAGGTTGAGGGTTTCTGAGAACTGCTTGAGCTGAGGAATTTGCACAAAGGTTAGGGTCTCTCTCTCTCTCTCTCTCTCTCTCTCTCTCGGATTCTGTTTTCTTGATTTCTGTCTTGTTTTTTATAATTATTATTTTGTAAACCCTGGCTAGGGTTTTGTTCAGCTTCAGCTGGATTTTGGTGGTGAGATTGGGGTTTTCTTTTGCATTCTTTTCTCTTTTTTCATATTTTTCCCATTGGGGTAATTAGGTCTGGGTTCTTGTTACGAGGAATCTACACCATAAGTGATCCGCGTCCGTTTGCAGTATACGCGATTTTCGGTTCTGACCAGTGGGGCCCACAGTTCGGTAATCCGGCCTGTTGGTCTGTTACTTGGCAGCGGGGATGGATATTTACCCAAAGATCTCATCAATAGGACAACCCTAGCCTGTTGATTTGCTTCCTGTAGATAGATAATTAAGAAGAGAAATGCAATATTAGTCCACATTCAACTGGAGAAAGTTCCAACATTGGTCAGTGGGATCTTCTTATATGGGAGAATTTTTTGTGCATGGTCCATCCATGGTTGGAATCAACAGATCAATGGTCTTGATCACCGCTCCATGGGCCCCACTTATCAGAATTGAGAACCCACATATACTGGGACGCAGATTGCGTCCTACCCATGCCCGGACAGGGATCTGTGGGGCCCATCGTGATGTAAGTGTTTTATCCACGCCTATCATCGCTTTTATCAGGTCATTTTAATGTATGAGACAAAAATAAGGCAGGTACAAGGCTTAAGTGGACCACAAAGTGGGGATTGAACGTCCACCATTAAAAACTTCTTGGGATCTGGAGAAGTTTCGGATCAAGCTGATATTTGTTTTTTCACTTCTTCCACGTCTACATGACCCTATGAATAGGTTGGATGGTAAAAAAACATCACGGTGGCCCTTGGAAAGTTTTCAACGGTGGGTGTCATTATCACTGCAGCTTCCTTTGGTGTGGTCCACTTGAGCTTTGGATGTCCTTCATTTTTAGGTTCATACCTTAAAATGACCTGATGAAAGCGATGAACGGCGTGGATAAAACACTTACATCACGGTGGTCCCCACAGAGCCCTACCCGGACGGATTACTGTCCGGGTGGCGGTAGGACGCAATCCGCGTCCCATATACTGTAAACAGGTGCAGGCAAGCTATATGGTTTGTATCCTCGGGCTCTACAAGTGGGATCCATGGTTCGTCGATCCAGACTCTTGATCATATGTGCCCCACTGTAAATAGACTGTCCCAAAACTCTCCCAAGATGGTGGCTAGGTTCTTCCAACTATTTGGCATATCATCCAACCACAGGCCATAGTGGAGCCCATCAGATCAATGGTTAGGATAATAGAATTGGAGCATGTGCTTGTTGGAACCATAGAATCCAAGATTTCAAGTGTTTGGTTCAGGCCATGTTTGGATACATGGAATCCAAGGGAAAAATATGGAAAAAGTGACAATTATCCAATGTTTATTTCAGTGAGCACTAATGAAAAATGGAAGCACTAATGAAAGATGGATTCCATTTTTATGAGTCATGTTTGGGTCGCAGGTGGAAATCTCATATTTATCGCATGACGATTGCCTTGTTTCTTGTGCCAGATAATCCTTTCCAAGCATGAGTGTAATGAACATTGTAATCCGCTATTTTCTTTATTATCCAAACAGCACAAATTGGCAAATCAAAGAAAAAGTTCTCTTTTCCTGCAAATTCCACCTATTGAAACATGTTGTTAGTGGAAACCATGCAGAAATAATTGGCATGACAATCAAAAGTCCCACTTTTTCTTCCTTTTCGAAAGGCAACGATTTTATTAAAAGACCACAAATAGCATAAAAGAATACAAAGCAAAAACAAAAAGTAAAACCAGACCCAAAAAAATAAATTTACACCCCCAAAAGGGCAATGAGGATGCAATCATCCAATTCCTTATGCCAGAGGCGTCATAAATTCCTTTCTTTTCTTCTGGAGAACAAAAGGAAAATGGTAGGTTCCATCCTATCCAATCCAATACAAGTGGCCCCCATCCAAAAAATTCCAGATGTCTTAATGAAAAGTTGCAGAAACTTATTATATTTTCCTTTTTTCTTTTCCTGCTGATTGAAATTGAATTTGTATTTTGGGCCTTTCATTCGAGATTTGGGATTATTGATGTTTTGATTTAACAATATTGCGATGACCTCTCTACTGACGTGCTGCCATTTTATTTTATTTTTATTTTTTTTGAGCTGGTTGCTATAATCTAAGTAGTGGAGTAACATGGCTTCAAAACGCCAGTGCCTCCCACAGCCCTAAGGGGGCCTAAGGCTGTCAGACAGGGGACCTTAAGCAATGGCTTTTTAGCTTGCTAGCTCCTAGAAATAAGCGCACTAGTGCAAAACGGCTTTAAAGCTGACTGTTGATTGCATGGCAAGCTTTCAACAAAGGCGTTGCATGCTAGCATGCTTGCGTTTTCAAGCTGGCCTCAAGCCAGAGCACTCCCACGAACATCTTTAGCTTTGGTAGAAATGTAAGCCGCGTAATTTCTCCACTGATATCCATGGATGGTATCTCAATTGCCAATCATGTGTTTTTATCGGGATGATGAAATTTATTGAGAACTGGCCTTGGTTTCTTTTCTAGACCGAAAGGGGGGATTTTATGATCACACGCATGCGTGCATTCGGGTTTTCACTCTGTACAAGTGCGGCCCATGAATTCATGGAGATTACAGACCATCCGTCTGCTGGACTCCTATAAATCGACCACGCTCAAACATCTTCCAGATTTGGAAGATCCTGGCCACACTGACATTGAATATGGACCTTCACTTTATTTCTATTCTCAACTCCCTATTTGCAGGCTACAAATTAAAATGTTACGGTTGTCCAAATGAGGAGATTTTGGGGCATGGTCTATTCACAGTGGGGACCCAACCAATAAATGGTCCGGAACATTGAACCTTGGGCTCCGCTTCACTTGTACAAACTGAAAAACCCCATGTACTGTGCATATCTCAATCTCATGTTGAGAATCCTGTGATTCCTCCATAAAATGTTCCAAAAGCCTGATCTGAGCTCTCATGCTTTTTACCTGGAAATTCGCCATTAGTTATGACTGCTTAAAAGCATGTCATGCATAATTTCATTGACAAATGCTACATGCAGTTACCAAACCCCAACAACCCCATTCATGCCAACATTGTTTACATGTGTGAGTTCTAGTGCATTCATCAGGTGTGTCCCGATGTTAATGTACTCTGGCCTAAAAATCAGTTTGGTCTGTTCATTAAGTAGAAAATATGGATGTTTAAAAAGCATGATAAACAGCCCAAGTTCTGTATAGAATCTATAGATGTATTGCCTGCCTCATGAGCAGAGTGGCCTGATTTTGCACTTGGACACTTTAGAACAGCCCACGTCTCGGACATGGCACATGCAGGGCAGCTAGGTTTGGGAAATTGCAGATGCAGGACTAGAAGTAGCATTCCTTTATTTGATTGCCTTACTTCCCACACGCCCCTTAATTTTCCATTTCTCAATGATGTAGTTGGTTGTCGTTTCCAGGCTGCATCTTTTGCATATGGCCAGTCACAATGGCGATAATGAGGACAGCTGGATAGAGAGAGTGAAATCTAAAGGAGCCATTCCGCTTCTTGAACCAGATAATTGTCCGAATGGCTGGGCTTCCCCACCTGGTGATAAGTTCATGGTTAGAGGTCCGGACTATTTTACTACCAGGATTAAAATTCCTGCCGGGGATTACCTCCTAAAGCCTCTCGGATTCGATTGGATCAAAGGCACTACAAAGATCAGCGAGGTTTTAAAACATCCGAGCGGTCGTGTGAGGAAGGCCCTTGATGATCAGTTAGCGATGGGCAAGAAGCCTTTCATCTGGGCCTTCAATCTGCAAGTTCCGAGCAAGGACAACTACAGTGCCGTTGTGTATTTCTTAGCGCTCCAGCCTATCTCTGATGGGTCCCTCATGGATCGATTTTTGAAGGAGGATGACATGTTTCGGAATTCAAGGCTCAAGCTGATAGCCAACATTGTCAAGGGACCTTGGATCGTGAGAACTGCAGTCGGAGAGCAGGCCATCTGCATACTTGGGCGGGCCGTCTCTTGCAAGTATCTCATAGGAGAGAACTACATAGAAGTCGATGTGGATATTGGGGCTTCAATGGTTGCTAATGCCATCGTTCATTTGGCGTTCGGATACATCACAACGCTGACCGTTGACCTAGCATTTCTTATCGAAAGCCAGACCGAGTCAGAGCTCCCTGAGAGAATATTAGGAGCTGTGAGGTTCTCAGAATTGGATCCAGCCTCTGCTAGGCCGATTGAGACACCACTAGCTGATGAAAGTGCAGAAATTCCCCAATCATCCCTTCCTACCCGGTTGTGGAGGTCTCTTGGGCAAGGTTTCTCCAACCTTCTACAGACGAGTCCTCAGGATGGTTCTGCATCTCTGTCAGGACATGCAAATGGCAGCATACATAACGTCGACAGCGACCAAGACATCAAGAAATAGTGAGTTCAAGATTGTGGAAAACCCTGATTTTCTTTATAAGACACAAAATGGTTTTGATGTGTAAGGAAAAGTGAAATACCAATGGGACTCGACCACATCAGGACTAGCATTGGGACCTGTTGGCAACATGGAAGGCATGTACAGGATCCAAGCTTTTGATTAGCTGCTCCACCATGTAGATGGCCCTGCACAAATAATCAGGCTTGTTACATATGGGTACACCAAGTTTGGTCTGTGGATGGTCAGCCTATTTTAACTGTCACTTGTTCCCATACATGTGCAGCCCATCCGATGAGTGGACTGGCCTGCTTTTGGGGTTTGGACCATCACAAGGTGGGGCCTTCCACATGAAAGGTCTAGATCTTGCACATTTGTGGTGGTGATCCCTGGCTTAAGTACCCACTTGTCATTCTGAAAATGTTAACTTGGAGTCAACCTTGATATCTTGACGCCCATAAAGGATGCAAAAGAACTGCCTATTTATGTTCATGAAAGTAATTTCTGTTAAAACTGACAATGAGATGGTTTTGCCCTCTTGGCTAAACTGAATTTTCAGTGCTTTTTTGAAGCACCCCTTGCAAAAATCAACAATACGTTTTTTTTAGCTAATGTTTGCAGGATGCCGGCATTGTTGGTTATTGTTGTGGGTCATGATCGAAATTGTAGAAGATTTCAGCTTCTGCTGGTTTACACACACACACACACACGGCGACAGCTTTGAATCCTTTTTTTTCTGAGGGGTGCATTCCAGGCACCCTTGAATTTCATAGGGACCCACATGAGCGTCCAAACAACCTGAATCTTGTTACAACCCTTTATCTGGACTTGATGAAGGGTCTGAACAGCCCTGGTTATATATACACACCAAGGTGAGCCCCCCACGCTAATCAACGTGGACATCCCCTCTCAATATGTTCGCTATTCTGTGGCCCATCTGAGTTTTGGATCGGGCTGAGCTTTATTCTAGGGGTTTTCTGAGGTGCCGGTTCTCATAGACAGGTTGGATGGTGTCCATACATCACATGGGCCCCACACCTGCCTGGTACCGCAGTAAGGTACTGCTGGAGTAACACTGACATTGAATTATTTTTATTAGAACATGACAGTTAATCCATAAATTGTCTCCCAAAACCATCGATTTTCCATTGTGCAGTGTATGCTTAGCTGCACAAATTAGCTGCTCTCTCCTTGTAAAATTGGGCCATTGTGACACCATTATGTGTTATTCAACAGGCAGTTTACTGTGCATGGAATCAGTGTATGCATGTATCCCACCATTTAAAGATGGTTTGGCAGGATTCTAGCAAGAATGTCAAAATGCAATTTTTGAAAGAAAAAAAAAACAAAAAAAAAAAAAAAAAAAAAAAAAAAAAACCCTGTTTTGAAATGCATTTTAAGATTACCACCTGCCATTATCGGAGAGTAGCAGATGCATGCACACTCCATGGACATGGCACACGCCAACTCTCCCCGCATTGTTATTATTTCCAGATGTGTTATTTTCCATGAATCCTTTGTATAACCCTCTGAAATTGTCATTTATCTGCAGATTCATCCAATGGCGATGACTCTATGCTCACATGGCATTGATGAAGAAAACAGGAAAACCTTGTCCCTGTGGATAAGGGAAATCCAGTTGACCGGTGACCATTGGCTAGCATCATCAAATTCTCACTATTTATCTGCTTATTTATTGAAATTTCTCATACATATTTATGATCAGAGGCATAGGTGGGCATTATCTGTTCAGCACGAGCACCACAATGCCTTAGTTGTATTGTATTATATTATTGTACATTTGAATTGATTTTCATTCATTCATGATAATACTTCATTGTGAATACAGATGGTGGTTTTGGTGATTTGTGCTGTCTCATTCATGACTTGTGAAAATCCAAACATTTGTAGCTCTTAATGCGAGGCTGATACTGCATTGTCTACTTGGGGTTCCTTTTTGGATGCACAGAAAGCTTGCTTAATACAAGATTTCCATTTTCGAGCATTTAATTCATGGACGGGGAACCCGCCCGGGGTTTAGGCGAATGGCTAGGGTTTGCTCCCCACATACACAAGTTCGATTCTCCTCCTCATGCTTTACCCGATGCACGTGGTTTGCAGGTGATTGGATCCATCGATAGGTATTACTCGAATGCCAACCTTGATAACTAGAATCTCTTTATTGGATGAGAATTGCCAAAATGGGAGAGCCCACACCCTATCATTATCTTCATAAGAGAAGCATTTGGCCACCATAAGCAATGAGAGGGAGATCATGTATGACCTTTCTAGGGAGCTAATTTCCTCTCCATCCTTTCTAAGACGATATCGAATATCAGGCTTTCTAATGCAAAGAGGAAGACCTAAATAAGAGAACAGGAAAGAAGCATCTCGGCAGCCCACTTTTCGATCACTCTGCAAGGGATCAGTGGTCAAACTTTCGCGAGTTCCATGCAGTCCATCAGGTAAGTTGCCTCATGTTCACCTCAGAACAAAATTTGCTCGGTGATCCTTAACTTAGGTGGGCCACACTGTGAAACCATTAGGTTGTGTAGGGCCCACCGATGGTGTTTATATGCAATCTAATCCATTCATCTGATTTGCCTTGTGAGGATGAAATAACCAGCCAAAAATCACGATTTCAAAATCGGTGGCATGTGAATTTAGATTTTATACTGGGTGGCCCAGCCTGATTTTTGGATTCAAGCCAAACAAGGGTGGTGGACCTGATGGATGGGGTAGATTTCATGCACATTGGCTGACTTGTACATGCTTGTGGGGATGCGGATTATTTGCTAGAACAAGCAGAAACATGAAGAAGATCCGACTCTCAAGTGGACCACACCACAAGGAACAGTGTGGATAAGGATACCTGCAGTTGAGAAAACACAGACAAACATCACAGTGAGTTCGAGTTCTAGGAAGGTTTCAACAATGGCCGTCTTTTTCCCATTGTTTACTGTAGTGTGGTCCACTTGAGATTTGAATTTGTTTAGGTTCATGTCCTAAAATGAGCTGGCGAAACATATGAATGGAGTGGGTACAATGCATCATACATCAAGTTGAGTCCTATGGAGCTTGGGTTGCGGGCAATCTGCTTCCTGCTTCTGCTTTGTGGGCCACTGATTTATGTATTATATCCATGCCATCCATCATTTTGTCAACTTAGTTTAGGTCATGAGCTCAAAAATGAGGCAGATCCAAAGCTCAAGTGGACCACACCACGGGAGATAGTCCAAGCCCTGCCTGCAATTCAGAATCTAATCTCAAATCCAGCCTCAGCCCGTGAGCCCAGGACATTTACACAAAGCCAGACCTGAGCCTTGAATATCCCTGTGAATAAATGATATTTTGATGTGACTCATGTGTGAGAGAGTGGGAGAGAATAAAAGAAAGGGAGAAAAATAGTTTTAAAAAGGGCATATATGCCCAGGCTGAGTTTACGAGCTTTTCGGGAGCTAAGCCCGATCCGGCCCGATTTACAATCGGGGTCCGATTTAAGCCCGAGCCGGACGGTCGGGCCTGATACAACACCCCAAACCCGGCCCAATACGGCTAAGCCCGAAGACCCGTCGGGACTACTCGGCCTATTGACAGTACTGCGTTGAAACTCTTTTGAGTCTACCACCGAGGCATGAATAATGAGCCCTATATGGATTAAACCGTTGATTAGACCTATTTTTATATAATTGACCGTTCATTTAAAGGCCATTAATCAGACGGCTAATATTTGTCAGATTGGCATGATGATACTTGCATGATAGCCCATGAAATGGGCGCTGAACATAATGAGTAGAACAGAGCAATTGATTCGACTGTCTATCTGTCCCAATGCCACTAGGAGCACGCCAGCATTTCTCATCTAAGTTTTTCTCAATTAAATGACGCAATGACCGTTTGTTCGGTGGGCCCATCATGCACACATGTTTTTCCACCCACCATTGACCCGGATAGGACATCTGAACCGTTCAAAAGTCAGGCCTCATCATGAAGTCCATCTCCTAAAAAGCCAGCATGATAAATCCACTAGATCGGCTAAAACGCATGTTGAATCATACCGTTGGTCATCAGTTCTTTTGGGATGTGTGGCCCCCTTGATGAGTGGACCGGCCTTATATTATACACAAGTCATCTTGATGGTGAAGCCCCATGTTTGAAAGGCTCGGATGTCCATGAATACAACAACAAAAATTTAAATAATAAAAAGAGTGTTTGGTCCGCATAGAGCAACCATGCACACGCGTTGGGTCCATTTTTCATTCGTGTGGGGCATCTGAACCATTCAAGAGATGGGCCACATCCTGAAGGTCATCCATCTAAAACATCAGCATTAATCAGGCAATTAGACAGGCCAAAAATGTATGCCGAATCAGACAATCGGCCGTCACTTCTTTCAACGAGGTGGGGCCCACCTGACAAGTGGACTGGCCTAATTTTTTACTAAAGTCAATTTCTAGATGGGACCCACTGTTTGAATGGCTCGAATGTCCATAAATACGTGAACAGAACAATTAGCATGTGAGTAGAGCAAAATAAATCAATACATTTGAGTGTTTGCCAAGTGGAGACTATCATGCATGCGTCCTTCTTCCACTCATTTATAACAATGTAGCTCATCTGAACCGTTCAAAATTTGGGGGCCATCATGAACGTCACCCTACGAAAAAAATTAATACGATTAACCCGTTGCTAGCAATTCAATCAAATGGATGACCACATGTGTGAACGACAACCTGTATTCAAAATTTGTGTGTGATTATGAAGCGCGGCATGCCATAGTATCTTGACTCAAGGTTTGATTGAACAATGATGCCTCTCGTATTGAGTCAGACTAATTAGAGATATGCCGCTCGCATTGAGTCAGACTAATTAGAGACCGGATGCATAATCAAGCTATTCTCTCAATCATTGATTGTGATCAGCGACCAGGTGACTTGTGAAATGGTAGAGGTTAACCCTTCCCCATAAATTTTTTTGCCTTGTGTCTAAGGAATTATTCTTTCACCATTGCAATATACTTCTTAAATGAATGAAGATTAACAAATAAATAAAAATGATTGAACAATGCTAATTTCATTAATTGAATATGTGGCCCATTATCATCAACAAAGTATTGAAAGCAACCTAAAGAAATAAGCAAACGAGAGATAAATACATGACCCGTTCATCAAAACAGACGATCGAAGTGAATGGTGAGTAGGATGTGACCAGATAGGTGTGATCTCCTAAATAAGAACTTAGTTAATCGAAATCTAATGACGTAGGATTGTGGACATTTAATCTAATCCTACGGTATTGTACCGGTGGACACTGGACAATATCGATCTATGTTAAACCTAGGATGTGTTAAAATGATAAATGAAATATAAATTAAAAAGTAAATAGATGTGTTTTGCGTAGGGCCTCGAGTTCCTTATTAATCATGGATGCTCCATATTTACGACGTGCATTTCGACTAGGAAGGACTCCAGATAGATCTAGAACTGCTGACTTCTCAAATCATCTTCTTCTAGTTGATCCCTTTACGGGAGATCTTTGTGGCCCATTAATTGGATTTGTAATCAATCCAGGGAACTTATAGGGATGATTTCAGACTTGAAATCGATCATGACCACGCATCTGCATGACCCAATCAAACCACCTCCTGCATTTGACCTTGAGTACTGTTCCTTTATGGTTTGGAGTGCTCGAATGGATAGATGGACATGATCCACTAGATCCTGATCTCCCAAACTCTTAATCCCAATCGAAGCACAACTACATGATTGGATCATCAAGCACTCTTATTCTTTTATTCCGATCAATGTATGGCTTGGGACACGATCCGACCAATTCCGCTCTCCTGATCGTGTCCGAACCATAACCAATTTACTTAGACAAGGGTTTGATCGTCAGATATTCAGAACCGTCTCAAACGTCGTAGACTCTCGGAACGTTTATGTGAAGATCTCCCATTTTGAAAGGACTATGAGAGACGACCTCACCGAGTGTATCGTAACCAAATCTGTGATAGGATACGTTTCTCTTCGCAGGCCTTTTATAGACATGTTGGGCATGATACCTCATTAATTAACACGTTAATTGTGGCCACATGGCATCCATCAATTTGATCTTTTAAAGGCATGTGTATAGGTATGTGCCTCTACATTAATACCAGAATATGTAACGCCAAATGAAGATCAAGCGAAGATACTCCCGAGTGTAAGTGGTATTTTTGCCAGTACGGATCCTGTAGTGTCAACACATAGCAGCTTTTCATTAGTTCATGTTAGGCAACGAAAATGGGTGTAAACAATGCCCCTTACATCCCTTCGTATCGAGAGATGTTATGGGATGTTTGGCGTTCGAGTTTCGACGTTCGTTCCCACATGTGACACGTGGCAACGTGAGGTTCGCACTTGGCCATTGTGTGAGTTAATGCGAGTATCGAATTTCTCCTAGCATAATTTTCAACTTTTATTGCGGATATAAAACTTAACGTTTCATTTTAAAACAGAAAATAATGCTCCTAATGGGTGATGGTCTAAGCTTAACAACTTGACCACTATTTTATTAATTAGATGAAGATAAAAATTAGATTGACCTATGATGTGCCGTACTAAATTATTGTGACGGCTAATCTTCACTTTCCTTATTGTTGTTTCATTCCTTACTTCGGCCAGCCTGGTCAACAGCCACTATTTCTTCAATTTACATGGACTCCCATAGTGTTGGTTAATACTTTTTCATATTTCAGTCGTTGATAGGATTTCTGCTTTCTCGGCCATCTATATCTTGCAGCAAATAAGCTCCCCCGCGTAGGACTTTCTTTACTTTCAGTGGTCCTTGCTATGTTGTCGATCACTTGCCGTATTTGTCATCATTCGCAACGATCGGATGCTTGGTTTTCCATACTATTTCTCCCTCAGCAAAGCTTTTCCCCTTCACATTATTGTCGTAAGATCCTGCAACTTCGAGTTTGTGAACTTTCAGGGCCTGCAATCGTACGTTGTCCAACTCTTCCAGCTCCATAAGCATAGACTCGATAAATTTTTATGGGGTTAACTTGCGCTGGTATACCACCATCAAAGAGGAAATATTAACATCCTTGGGCAACACTACGTCATGTCCATATGTCAATGCGAAATGTGTCATCCTAGTACTTGTCATTTGTAAGGTTCTATAGGCCCACAATACTTTGAATAACGTGGTATGTCAAAATCATGGATTATCCTCTACCATCCGTTTAATGGTATTCTTCAAAATCTCGGTGGTCGACTCAGCTTGTCCATTAGCCTAAGCATAATATGGTGTAGAGTATATAAACTTGAACTTATATGTGGGCGCAAAATCTTTGATCTGTGCTCCTGAAAAGGCTCCCCTTATCTATTGTGATTATCTTAGGAATGCCAAATCGGTGGACGATGTGTTCCTTAATAAAATCCATAACTTATACATGTTTGACCCCTTTCATTGGTTGCACCCCCACCTATTTGGTGAAGTAATTTGTTGGCACGATGATGAACCTTTACTGATTCCAAGAAGGCGGATATATCTGTCATATGATGTCAATGACCCAACCTCAAAAAGGTCATGGCTTCATAGTTGGATGAAGTTATGATGCTTGTACATGCTGTAACAGGCCATGCCTCTGACATGCTTGGCATCCCTTAGCATACTTCATGCAATCCTTTTGGATTGTCGGCTAGTAGTAACCATGCCTTCAAATCAGCCACCGCATCTTCTTGCATGCCTTTTGAGCCCCACAGATGTCTTCGTGTACTTCACTCATGACCACCATGGCTTCGTCCCACCTTAGAAGTTTTAGAACAAGACTGTCAACCCCTTTTTTATATAAATCATTATCTGAGATCAAGTAATGCAAAGAGATTCGACGCACTGATTGGTTTGTCCCTGTACTTGGTCTCATCAGATATATAATGATTGGAAATCACCAATCATCGGTTGTAAGCTTCAATGATATTACATCGTCAATCAAGGACCTCTATTGTGTTGCAGGTAATGAGCGTTTTTGTATTGTAAGAAACCTCTTGGATAAACCCTCCAGGAGCTTTAAGCCTGTCACAATTTGCGACATTTCGTTGGCATCATCATTGACTTTTTTAAGGAACATACTTCAATACCACATCATCAAACTCATCCAATAATTGCACGGCTGCCCCATAATGAGACAATAATGCCTAACTAGTGCACTTATATTTTCTTGTAAGCTGATTTAGGAGCAATAAAGAGTCACCAATAACCTTGATGTTTAATTCTAACAAATTTTATAGGCCAATTATCAATGGTTCATACTCAACATGGTTGTTCGTATAATCAAATTCGAGTTAAAATGCATAATCTTTCATCTTCTCGGTGGGAGAAATTATGATTACCCATACTCTAGAGGAATGTTTTGTCTGTGATCCATTAAATGTAAGCTATCATGGAACCAGATGGATGGATAAATATCTAATTCCTCTATTATAATAGGAGCATCCACCCACATAGGATGGTCGACCAGGAAATTTGTTAAGGCATGGCCTTTCATTGCCTTATGGGAGACATACCTGCAAGAAAACTATGATAAGGCCAGAATCCACTTTTCAATCCTTCCTCACAAGATCGGTCAAGTGAGCATGTACTTGATCATATCAATTGACGAAATGACGTGAATTGTGTCGATCATCAGATAGTGTCGGAGCTTCGTTGCAGCCAAATACAACGCTAAAAAGATCTTTTCAATGGCAATCTCCTTCAATGTCATGTAAAGTCCTGGACAAGTAATAAATGGCATGTTCCTTCTTGTCGTTGTTTTCTTGTGCGAGCAATACTCCGACTAACTCCTCCGTGGTCGAAATATACAAATGGAATGGCATGTCTTTTCTTGAATGGATTAATATAGAGGGTTTCATGAGATACCCGTTTAACTAGTCAAAAGCGGCCTGATGCCATAGTTTTCAAATAAATTCTTAGTCAACCTTTTAACTTGATTAACGGTACAAATGGGCTATTCTTCCATGTAAAGTTTGAGACAAATCAATGTAAGAAATTCACCTAGTCGATGAGCCTCTGCAATTCCTTATTTTCAAGAGGTGTCGCTTCTAAGATCGCTCATACCTTATTTTTATCAACCTCAACGCCTCGCTGATGGACTAGAAATTCTAAGAAATTTTCGATAGAAACCCCAAACGAGGACTTCAAATGATTCATCTTCAATTTATGTTTCCCCATGTGCTTAAAAGACCTTCTTAGATTGGTAAAGTGGTCGCTTAAATTGACTATTTTCACCACAACATCATCGATGTACATCTACATGAACTTGTCAATCATGTTATGAAAAATGACATTCATCGCCCTTTGATAAGTAGCATCTGCATTTTTTTATCCCAAACGGCATCACGGCCCAACAACAAGTCCTAATCGCCCTCAAACACCGAAACATTGTCTTCGAGACACCCTCTTTTGCGATGAAGATATGACTATAACTGAAGGACATAATTTTGTGTCATGCGGCCCTGTCAATCATTTGATTTGTCATTGGCATTGGGTATTCGTCTTTCGGGGTTGTGAGATTTAGATTTCTGAAATCGATGCAGACCCTCAACTTCCCGTTCTTCTTGATCTCTAGGGCTATATTTGAAATCCAGTTAGCATACCTAATTGGCTTAATGAATCTAACCTTCAATAGTCTCTCGATCTCTTCCTTAATTTTGAGGGTGACTTCAGGAGTCATTCTTCTTGCAAGCTACTCGAACGGCTTAAAACCTTGCTTGATTAGAAGGTGGTGCTCGACCAGATCCTGATTCAACCTAGGCATATTATGATAATCACAGGAGAAACAGTCTACGTAATCTCAAAGGAGATACATCATCTCATCCATGCTTATAGACCTAGCTCTACACTGATGAATGCGGGTCCTAAATTTCTCTTTGTCCCAATATTCACTACAATCATAGTGTCTTAGACATCAGCTTTGGCATCGTCCATCTTGGCCGGTGCCATCTCTAATTCATTGAAGGCTATTCCTTCATCTTCCATTATATATTCCTTTGTCAGACATTCTAAATATAGACATGACAATCGTCCTGATCGTCGGTAATGGTGAGTTATTCCTCGAGCCTGCTGACGATGATCATGATTTCGGTCTCTTTCCCTTTCTCGCTATTAAGATCTATCAGGGAACTTCCTCGATGAGGTATTAAGGTCGCCGATATTGAGTAATCGCATTTAGCTTCTCAAAGGACTTGGGAATTCTTCCAACACAGTCTCCAACATAGTAATAATTGGTTCTGTAGACCAATCCTCTAATATTGTAATGATCGATGGGCGACGCTAATACCCAATTGGTATATGAATCGGTCAAAGTGGGAAGTTCTCTAGTATTGTGGTCATGATGTTGACATGGGCATTTAATTTAGCCTCGATTTCAGTCAAATTAACCCTTATGATTAAAGAATCCCACTATCGAGTTGGGCTATTTGCAATAAGCACATTAAGGTCTTGTGAAGGATCAATTGCGACTGTAACTTTGTAGACACCCCACCTAGGTTAGCAACTAGATAGAGTTTAGATGATCCTTAAACCCTCATGCTACAAAACCATTCCCAAGCCACACTAAAGCCATTTCTAAGCCAAAGTCATACGCAAGTCACTTCTAATCTAAAGCCATATACAAATCACTTCTAAGCCAAAGTCATATCCAAGCCATTTCCAAGCCAAAGGCATACCTAACCATTTTCAAGTCATTTTCAAGCCAATGCCTTAAACTCGAGCCTTAAAATCACTATCCAAGCCAAACAAGCCAGATAGCTAACATGCAGAGAAGGATGTGAAGGGACAGTAACACAATTACCACCAAAGGTAATCCGATTACTGCCTCCTCTTGAGACTTGTGCCCCAAACTACAGTTGTTGGTCTCCTAGAGAAACAACCATAGTTGAACCCTTATTACCCCTAGGATTCTTACTATTTACTCATTTACCAACCTTATCCATCCATGAAAGAGTTTCATGTGGCACCTCCTTCCCCTTCACCAATCCCAGGCTGCCACATCATCTTTTACCACTAAAAATCCTACAATTTCTAAAAAGTCATCCAAGGGGGCTATAAATACCCTCCCCTTCTCTTCATTCTACACCAACAAAAAATCCAAGAGAAGGAGGGAGAGAGAGAGAGAGGTGACTTAAGTTTCTAAGTCTTCATCCCTTCCAACCCTCCTCTTTAACCTCCTCCAACACTCTCGAAGCTCTTAGCCTTCAAGAGCCACCCTCTTAAGCCTAGCCCTCTCAGGCCACAAGTCTAAAACCTTACTGCACTTATTTCATCTGAGGCAATTCGAGTTGCAAGACAAAGATCAAGCCATCATCATTATCATTCATACTTCATTCATCGCATCATTACTCCCCCTTTTAACCCTCCTTGCTTCTCTAGGCTCCCATCGAGTGTATGCTTTGTGACTTGCCAAAATTACGAATCTTGTCACATTAGAAACTCGTGGATGTCTAGTCATCTACATATCATTACAGTACCATCACATCTCCTCTTAACTTACTTGTTTTTCTAAACATTCTCTGAAAGTATGTTATGTGGCTTGTCTTACTGGAATTCTAAATCCTGTCGCGTAAAAAATTTGAGCTTGTCTAGTCGTGTTTTAGTACTTTGCATTTTGGTCCACTAAGATTAGTTAGCCACATGAAGTGGATACCATACACTCATACGGACAGAGAGGTGCCTAACACCTTCCCTCCTTATAACCGAGGTCCCTTAATCAGAATTCCATGTCATAAATCAGGAGTCAACTTAAAGTAAGAGTCTTAGGAATCTCTAGCTTTTATATATTATTCAGGATATAGCCAATTGTAGGATTTTGAGCTAATTATCTAGTGGCGACTCCAAGTTACTATATCATCAGCCCATACATCGAAATCAAACACCATAAATTACATGGGCACTAATTTCCAACATTCATAGAATGACGACTCCACTGGGGACTTGTTAGCTTGCACTAGCTGAGACCCGACTTGAAGGAGTGTGATAATCCAATTTTAGGGGATATTTAGCATAACATTCATACTTCGCATTAGAAGAGAGAGAGAGAGAGAGAGAGAGGGGGGGGAGAGAGCACCAATCTTAAGCTTGCACTTGTTAAGGTCTTTGCTTTCACTATTTTCATGGTGACACGATCCCCCACGACAAGTTAAGAAGAAGAACTAGCCCTATCAGCTCCCAAGGCATCAGAGCTGGCACTGTTAGCAAATCCAATAACCACCATAACCATGGATGAGGTGATCCAAAACCTCAAGGTAATGCATGAGTTAATACTTTGCCTCGTGCTAGGCGGGGTCACATCGAGGATGCAAGAACTACAACCCAATGCTCATAAAGTTTTGTTCTGTAGCTTCCTCTTGCTTTCTCTCCTCCTTCAACGTTGCAGGAACACCAATCAACATCTAGCACAGGGTCCCCTTAATGGAGGTCATCAACAAGAACTAGCGGATGCCCACGAAAGGGGCTAATTTCGAGTCTAACATACTCCCCATAACGGCAACGGTCAGGATTTGGCAGATATCTCAGGCGGGAGCTATTTCATTCACCCTCCTCCGAAAGGGAGCATTATTCAATTCCAACAATCTCCCGCAATTGGGAGCCCAATCTCTTTTCAGCAGCCTCCACCTCACGGGAGCCATAGGGTCATCGAAATAGATCCCTATGGTGAAGAAGTCCAGTCCATAATGCAAGGGGTAAGACCTCCTTAAACAAGTTGATCTGAAATTGATGAGGTACGAGAACAACTCCAAAAAGTGCAAAATCAGTTACAAAGGCAGCAAGGAGTAGATCACCCATCTATCAAATTTAGGAACCCGTGTCCCTTTCAAAATACCAGGGTGCCTCAAAATTTTGAGGTACCAAAATTTAAGAGATATGATGGTAGTGGGTGCCCCACAACACATTTGAAAGCATTTTGTAGGGAACTCAATGTAGTATCAAGGAATGAGGAGTGTTTATTTATCTCTTTCGAAAATCCCTCAAGGGTGATGATTTGGATCGGTATACATCGCTTGACTGCCATCGAATTCGAACCTAGGAACAACTTTCCAAGGCCTTTGTCGATCAATTTTCCGACAATTTGAATATGGCACCAAGGAGAGTAAACTTTGCTACTTTGAGACAGAGAAACATGATCATTGTTTACATATGTCGGACGCGGGCGGGCCATAGTCACTATAATGAGAAATTCCATTGATGATGAGGAATAGATTTCCATGATCGTCTACTCGAAAGACTCGAGTATTTATGGATACCTGATCTCATATCCATATGTAAATTTCTAGGCTTATCCATGCCAAGGAACAAGTAGAAGATGGAATAAGAGTTGTGACAATCTCCCACTGGCCTCATCGAGCCATCCCGATGAAACTAAACAAGATTGATGGAAAAGCCTATTGGATATGGGAATGGGAACAACAATGTCTCCATCCGATGCACAACATAAGTGAGCAACATCATTGCTTCTTCTCAAGGCAATTAATATGCTCCCCAACAAGGGCCCTAACCTTATCAACCATACCAACCAAAGTAACCCCAACACGGATATCAGTATAGCCATCTCGGCAGCATCAATGGGCAATGGGGAATGCACAATATATACCAAAATAGGTAGGAGATATTGGCCGGTACTTTACTCTACTAGTACAAACATATATCAAGATCATGGGAACGCTAGTGCAAAAAAACTCCTCAGACCCCTCTAACCATGGTCTCTGCCAAATTCTATAACGTCTCGAAAAAATTCATATGAAGACCCGAGTGTCACCTCAGGCAGAAATCATTAAGGACCAAATCCTTTAGAAATTAGACGAAGATTAATTAGGTGCTAAACTAAATCACTTGTTGAATTTGCTTGGACAACTTTAAATACGAACTGAAAGACCCAAAACTAGTAGAATCGTTAACGCTACATTACCTAAAAACGTAGAATCAATCTCAAACCCAGTTGCTCTCGGGAGCAGCTTGAAACTCCGTTTCGGACCTGGACCGCACGTCGAAAGTCTGATTACCGCGAATCTATACGAATATGACCGCCTTACTGGGCTTGACGACCATCTCAGAAATCAAGTACAGATAGTACCCAGAAACGCACAACTTGAGCTCGGAGCGAAGTGTGTGAGAAACGCGAATATCTTTAGGAAATGAACTCAAATTTAAGTGATTCGGGTTGTTCACTTGCGGGCCAAATTTAAGGTTTCAGACCGTCAAAATCTGACCCAAATACACCCTCGGATCAGGAAAATTTCCCTATACAGGTCAGTGTACTTGTAGCCCTGATCGAGTGACGACGACCGTTGAACTGAAACTGGTCCACCACGGTCGATCCATAAATCCGATCGGACTGAAAACTTAACCTAGCATAGATCCGATGCCATGAAACTTTTTCCTGACCGTACGTAGAAAGGGCCTCCAGATGTGCTCCGTTGGACTGAAACAACCAACTTTTGGCTATAACCTAAGGATACTATGGCCCTGGGGATAAGGGCCTTAAACCCTCTCTCTCTCTCATGTCATATGAATTTCTAACCTTAGGAGAGAGAAGAGAGCAAAGAGAGAGGGAAAGAGAAAGAAAGTGGGAGAGAGTTCATGGGATTCTTCCCTGCCACTCCACGTGCTTAACCACCGTTACTATATCAATATTCCAGCGATTCTGATTTCATTCTTGGGTAAGAAATCCTAACCCTAATCAATTTTAAGGATTCAAGTAGAGAAAAAGGTGAAACAGCTAACCTATTTCATGTTATATGTTGTCGTTGTGCCGTAGACGATGACTTAGTGTTTAAACTGAGTTCGTTACGAGTTTATCGGCGAAAGGTGCGGACTATAAACGTTTAGGTTATGGTTTTTAAGGCTTTCAATGTCAGCAATGATTTATGTCTGACTTGATTGCCATCACATGTGCTTAGATACGATGTCTTTCTGCGTATTACACATGTACATGAACTATGTTAAAATATATGCATTTCATGTGTTTGTTGAAATGTTTGTATGAGTATGAAATTATGATTTGTGCTTGCCATGATTTATGTTTGAGGATACACGATGGTTGTACGTGCGGCAACTCTTATGTGGAAGGATTTGCTATGATATGCATTTTAACTAATTTATTACATATGTGTAATATGTGTAGTCTAAGTGTTTGATAAAATGCCTGAATAAGAAAATGCTTGTTGAAATATATGTAATGAGGGTGTTGAGATAGAATTCTCAAATCCCTTATATATAGTTACAGTTTTCTTTGTGTAACCTATTTTAATACTATGTGATTTACCGATGAAATGCCTATGTATGATAACATGTGTACTACGTGTTTGTTGAAATGCTTAAATGAGTTTGATATTGAAATTGGTTATCACATGCTGTCTTTGATTATCACATGGGAATGTTATTGTTTTGGAGTGTGATTGGGGCTACGATGTAGTCCAGGCAATCGGTAACGGTTTACGATTGGTGGCCGAACTGTTTTAGCCACGACGGATACATTTGATGAATCCAAGTCGTACGAAGATTAACGACAATTGTTAGGCCACAAGGAGTGCTTATGCGCTCCATGTCGATTGATTTAACGCACGCTCGTACCAGTCAAGCTTGTCAAGTAACTCGATTGGCCCGATGAATGTTCACCATGTATGGACGCTACTGCTTGAATCTAAAGTACCAAACTCACCAGTGAAAAGTCCGTTTAACCTTGGTACCTCGATCCGCTAAGACTCATGAGCCGGGCATGGTGGTATGGGACACCGTGGTCGAGCTGTCGGCCTACGCTGGGGCGACGAGCCTCCCCGCAGTGACCAGTGAGCAATCCAAACTCGTGAGCCGAATACGGTGGTATGAGATACTGTATTCGAGCTGTCGGCCTACGATCAAGTGACGAGCCCGTAGTGACCTCGAGTATACACTAGGACTACGTTAAGGCGACGAGCCTTTCCGTAGTAACCTCGAGTATAAACTAGGCCTGCTCTGACGGTGACGAGCTTCCCCGTAGCGACCTAGAACCTGCCTGTCGTATGTGATTAACTAGGATTGACGACCTTAGATGGATTATTGTTTGGGAAATGATATAAGAGAGGTACCTTAGCTTCCCAATTTTGCTGTATGAATATGCCTAATTAAGAACTTGGCTAATCACACACATGCACCACATTGCGTGTGCCTTTGGCGTTGGAGCTGAGCACAGCGGGAGTGTTGCATGCCGCGATCGTGAGATGTTGTCGCAAGAGGGAGTGTAGGCGAGGGCATGCATCATTATAACATATCATCCTTGCATTAATCAGAGTACTTAGGAATGCTTGTTGTATTGCTTTATCATTACTGCTTGACTGAATTGATAACGTGTTAACCTTTGCTTTATAGTTTCATTGAGATGATCACTCACTCCCACGTTCTAAGACGGTGCTTTAAACACCAACCAGACCTTGTTGTAGTTGCAGATGATGGCAATGCTTACGTAGCGGAGCCGAACTTTTATGATGATGAGGAGGAGTTCTCCTATATGCAGCTATCAGGTGGGTCTATGTATGTCATGTTCTGATCGATGGGGATTACTGGGATGCTGACTAGATAACATTATACATTTAGTATATTTTGGAAACTTTACATGCAATTAATTGACCTGATAACATGATCATACTCAGGAGACTTACAATCACTTATATGCTTTATATACTTATCACAGTCTTCCGCTTGCGTAATTCAATTGTCTCTAGAGTATGATATGCTGTTTTGGTATAATCCCACTCATATTTAATGCACTAATACAGACAACATTTAATCATCATTATCTATGTTGCATAAGTGATGTGTTGGAACTCGGGAGTTGGGCTCCTACTCGACCCCCGATTTTCAGGGCGTTACAAGTTGGTATCAGAGCATGATTTGGATTAAACTGGACCTGGGTTATGGTCACACGACGCACACTATCGTATTTTGACTTAGGAGTGTGCGATGAACGTAAGAACAGTCCTATGATTTTCAAGTTTCGCCTGTCGACGAAATTTTTTTTTTTCATTACTAATTGCTTACACTAACAAAGGTACATTCGGGTGGGGCCCAACAAAAAGGACAGGCCTCACCTATCATGTGACTAGAAGAGGGGGATGGACTTGAAACGGTAAACAGAAAGAGAAAGGAGAGGAGAACAACTGACACTGGCCCGAGAGCTAGGAAACTAACCGGATAGCCCCGAGGCCACCTTATCCAGAAAGAGGCTGCCCCTGACACTAACAGGAAGAAGCGCGTAGTGCGTGATTGGAGAGTTTTCCTGAGAGCTACTAACCAATTTCGTCATGCCATCGGCTGGCCCATTACCTTCCCGGAAGATATGAGAGAAAATGATCTGAGCTAAGGAGTTAAATCTGGTAATGCATTCAATCCAATATTTCCATTTCCAACCGGGAGTAATTGTCTCGTTCAAAAAGCCAATGACCAAACTGGAGTCCGATTCCACCATAATCTGACTGAGGCCCTGATGAATGCAATGCTCGAGACCATCATGTATTGCCCTGAGTTCTGTGTTTACGTTAGAGGATAGACCGAAAGCCGAGGAAAAAGCAAACATGAACTGGCCCTTAACGTCTCTGCAAATCCCTCCACCTCCAGAAGGACCCGGATTTCCTCGAGCAGATCCATCCACATTGAGTTTGACCTAACCTATATCCGACCGCTGCCACTTAACAGAGAGGGGGGGCTTGGTGTATCCAAAGGTGGGGCCGAGGCCCAATTCTGCCATGAAAGAACGACTTGGAGGGGGTGGAGAAGAGCCGAGAAGTGTGAAGCGATCGAGGATAGCGTTCGAGAAATCGCTGAACGAAGGGAGGATGGAGAGGGCCTGACGCCGTCAAACCTGGCTGCGTTGAGGACTTTCCATAATTCCCAGAGTATCATGAAGGGAGGGATTTGCTGGAGAGGGGAGGTGTGAGTAAGGGCGTTCCACCAAGCTGACAACATTCCATTGATGGAGGAGATAGTGCTAAAAACTATCCTGATAGCGCCTCCAAAAAGGTTCCAAACCGATCGAGCTAAAGGGCTGGAGATGAAGATGTATTCCAGCGAATCCTCCGATCGAGTCGCATCTGGGATATAAGCGTAACAATCACAGCTGAAGGCTATCGAAATACCACGTTTCTTACCTTCTACATCAACAGGGATAGCTCTGTTCAACAGCCTCCAGAAGAGAAGCGATATTTTAGGCGGCAAGCTGGGGTGTCACACCCATTTGGACCAAGCTCTCTGTGGATTTCTCCTCCGACATAGCTCCCATCCCGAGCTAACAGAGAAGGAACCAGAGGGGGTGAACGGCCAGAACCTGCTATCCGGGTTGTCTGATAAACAAAATCCGGCCTGGAATATAAAATCCACAATTTGTTGGGGGAGGTAGCCATAGACGGATGGAGGGAGGGGGCCTGACTTACCCAGAACCTGATTAAATCTGGTGGCGAGGAGATCGGAGGGCACCTGAGAAATCGTATATTCTAACAGCTGACCCACACCCGACCAATTATCGGTCCAGAAATTGCAATTTCCTAGACCTATATGCCATTGCGCCTGTCTATCCAGAGTGGGAAACAACTCAGTCACCTTCTTCCACATTGGGGAAATCGCAATAGCGGGAGGAGAAGATCTGCTGCGTTCTAGTTGCTCTGTACTTGGAGATCATGAACCTTTTCCATAGGCTATCGTCAGCCTCATTAGTGATCGACCAGGCCAGCTTCATCCGCAGGGCAGTCATAAAAGCTTGCAACATTCTAACTCCCAAGCCTCCTTCTGATTTCGGGATGCCAAAAGTCTTCCATCGAACCCAGTGGAGTTTCTTCTTCCCCTCAGACCAACCCCAAAGAAAATCCGCAAATCGACGTTCTAATGCTGCAATGACTTTGAAAGGAATTTGGGTTGTTGCGAGAGAGTGAACAGGGATGCTACCCAGGACGTGCTGAAGGAGAACGAGTCTGCCAGCCTGAGACAGAAAACGAGTGCGCCAGCCATTAATCCTAGCAGCAACCTTGTCTATCAGAGGTTGGAACGAGCTCAACTTGATCCTACCAAAGGAAATCGGAACTCTTAGATACAGCATGCAAGAGTGGATAGCAGGGATGCCCAAGGATCGTTCTATGGTTCTGACTCTGGAGGGAGGGATCTTGCTTGAGCAGATTAGAGCACTCTTGGAGAAGTTGATTTTTTGATTAGAGGATTGTTGATATAGTTCAAGGAAGCTGAAGAGAGCACGGAGAGACTTGCGACTGCCATTTGTGAAGATCAATGTATCATCTGCATATAACAGATGAGACACCGGAGTGCAACCCCTTTTGAGCTTGTATGGGGTACTTGCGCTCGTGTTTAACAACCGGGTGATGCCTCTACTCAGAACCTCAGTCGCTAGATGAAAAGGCTGGGAGATAAAGGGTCACCTTGACGAATTCCTCTAGAGGACTTGAAGAAACCCGAGGCTTCACCATTGATAATCACAGAGAACCAAGCACTGCTCCAACAGTTCTCAACCATCTGGATCTAAGGCGAGGCAAAGCCAAACCGAATCAGCACTTGTTTGATGAATGACCAGTCCAGCCGATCATAAGCCTTCATCATGTCTAATTTGAGGATAATATTGCCACCACGGACTTTCCTATTAATGTCCCTTACCAGTTCCTGAGTAAGGGCAATGCTCTCCGCCATTGATCGACCCTTCACGAAAGCACCCTGTTCGCGGGAGATAAGGTCAGGGAGCACTGCTGTCAGCCTGGAGTGATCATTCATAGATGAGATTGACCGTCGAAATTGGGGCCCGTACACATCTGTGATCATGCGTGGTGACCCCAGATCGTTCCTAGACCGTCAATTGAAGAGTTTAGATGAGACTCCAACCCATTCCACACTCAACAAACCTGAAAATCGCTAATATACGCAAATCAGGACCCGAAATGACTCAAATAGAGTCGGGGGCTCACAGTGCAAATCGGGGGGGAGAAGTGGACCCCGCACATTTTCAGCACCCCGGGGGGGGTGCCATCGCCTATGAGGCGAGCCCTCGCTGCCCGAACGGTCCGGGCCTGTCGAGCCGCGCCAGGCCGACACTTGTGCAAGGCTGTGAGGCCCACGAAATTACGTGGGACCCCTTTATTTCATCCCATTTGCTTCATTTCTCCCCCACCACATTACAAGCTCTCCAAATCCCTCAAAACCTCACATTTTCCTCTCAAATCCCCTTCCATTCTTCAATCTTCTTCACTTCCTTCACCACATACTTCTTTTCCATCATCCTCCTCCAAATCTTATCTCCTGCTACTCCCATTTTCTCTTTTCCCTGCACATTTGAGCTCAAAGTCTATAGCTTTGTGTCTCATATTCAAAAAAATCTCCCAATCCACCTTCCTTCTAAGGTTATTTGGCTCTCATGGCTCTTTTCAAGCTTTTGTAACAACTATTTTCTCTATCTCTACGCTTCTGCCTCTCATGGGGAAGAAGAGAGCTTCCACGGATGAAGTCGGGCCTAGTTGCCCTACTCGTTCAAGGAGGCCGAAAGGCGCTGCCGCAGGTACAAGCATCGATCGAGAGATAAGGACAAAGTGTGACCTCGATCCCCAGGCTCCCCTCGAGAGAGCTCTACTGGTGAATCTGTCCCATGGAAGATTCAAGGGTCGTATGGTCCTTTTTAAAGCACACGTGGATGAGAAGCTCTTTGGGGAATATCTGGTGATGGACTACCTGGTGGATGTCGGGTGGGGTCCTATATTTGAGGGCAAGTCTCATGTGAATGCAGGCATTGTCCGAGCCTTCTATGCCCATATTCGAGAGCCAACACTGGAGCCCTTGCAATTCAAAATTCCCGTGCGAAGGCGGGACGCCACAGTTGATGTCGGCTTAATAGCCCGAATCATGGGAGTGCCACTTGGTGAAGTCCACGCTAGTGAGAAGAGTCTTAAAAGTGCACGTGAAAGGGATCGCTGCACGCGATTCCTTTGTGGCCAACTGGTCCACTGGAATCCAAACAATAGACTCCTAACGTCCAATATGACCAACGACTTCCGCCTGCTCCACCACATCTTCACGTACAACGTGTACCCAAGGTGGAGCAATCACAGCGAGTGCACGCGCCTGATGGTAGACTTTTTGTACCGAGCTGGGCAGGGAGAAAAGTTGTGCGTGCCTACGTATGTACTACTATAAATAGTTCAGACCGCACGCTCTACTAGGACGGCCATTTCTCTCCCATTCGGCCGGCTCATATGCAAGCTTACACGTGAATTCGCCTACAGACTTGGCACAAAAATTGATGTGCCTATCCATTTCATCAACGACACTACTCTTAACAACATGGAGATTGAGCCACAACAGCGTTAAGCCCGACTCGACGAGAGTGAGGATGAGACGGAAAGCAAAGATGAAGAAAGTGAGGAAGAAGAGGAAGAGAATGAGATAGAGGAAGAAGGAGATCAGGAAAAGAAGAAAAGGCCCAGGACACTGATGAGGGCTCTCCTCCTGCTACACAGGGGCGTGGCAGTGATCGGGCTACTTCCGAAGCCCGCTGGGCTCGAATCGAGGAGATCCAAGCCGCCCTACGACAGGAGATCGGACAGGTCTGGGCCGAACTTGGAGAGACTCGAGCCAAGCTTGAAGAGACCGAGGCCTTCGTGAAATAAAAATTCAAGAAGGTGTCTCGCACCTTGAGGGTCATCCCGTGTTGTCTGCAGGACAAGGGTGCACCTACTGCCAGAGGTCGAGCCATGCTGACACGTAATGTTTCACCATAATGAGGGACAACGGCTTTACGCCCCCTCAGAGGATCAACCGTCAGATGCCACCACCTCTCTCGACTCCACCTCTACAGTCAATACCAGCACATTCATCTTTCCAGCCGCTTGCACCTCGATTTAGGCCCCTCAGTGACCCATGATACCGCAGTCGGACTATTCTCAACAGGCTCGGGTGCACTCACTTGTAGTTGAGGCATCCGAGACAACAGTTACAGCACCACTGTCCTTCGAGGTCACAACGCATGTTCAAGGTACACCAGTCTTCTTATTGGTGGACACCGGGTCCACTATCTCTATAGTATCATGCGCTGCAGTCAAGCAAATAGGGTTGGAAATTAGTCTTATGGTTGGGTTGAGACTCCTTACCGCCACAGAGACCTTCTCAGACTCTACCAAGATGTGTAGGGGTTGTTACATAGACCTAGGGAGCAGGGCAGTGCTCGTTGACCTGATGGTCGCACCGCTACATCATTACGATGTGATTCTCGGTATGAATTGGCTCATGAAGATGAAGGCAGAGATTGATTGTGACACTAGGGTGGTGACAACCCATGGACCTGAGGGCACGACCTTTACGTTCCCAGTGCGGGTTAGTTGGTACTACCGCATTAGTCGATATGCTACCTTGTTAGAGCAGGTTGATGGTCCAACATTGGGGAACACACTAGTAGTTTAGGATTTTCAGGATGTGTTCAGGACGATTCCTAGATTACCTCCTCAGCGCGAGATCAATTTTACCATTGATATTATGCCTGGTGCAACACTCATTTCATTACCCACGTATCGCATGCCTCCGTGTGAGATAGAGGAACTCAGGAAACAGATCGATGATCTGTTGGATGCAGGCTTTATACGACCAAGTGTGTCTCCTTGGGGAGCACCCATGTTGTTTGTGAAGAAGAATGATGGATCACTGTGATTGCGTATTGATTATCGCAGGTTGAACCAGGTGACGGTGAAGAACAAGTATCCTTTGCCCACGATAGATGATTTATTTGATCAGTCGAAAGGGGCGCAATATTTCTCGAAGATCGACCTACAGTCAGGGTATCATCAGTTGCGCGTCAGGGATAAAGACGTGCAAAAGACAACTTTCAAGACCAGTTTTGAGCACTGAGTTTCTGGTGATGTCATTTGGACTCACAAACGCTCCCACCGTGTTTGTGGACTTGATGAACCGGGTGTTTCGGCCGTATCTATTCTGATTCGTCATCGTATTTATAGATGACATCTTGATATACTCCAAGAGTCGGGAAGATCACGAGGAGCACCTGCGAGCCGTCTTCGATACGCTTAGAAAGAACCAGTTGTTTGCGCAATACAAGAAGTGCAACTTCTGGAAGGAAGAAGTGAAGTTCCTGGGACATGTGGTGTCCAAGGAAGGGATAGTTGTGGACCTTACGAAGGTAGCCACAGTTCAGGACTGGGAGCAGCCCGGTTTGGTTACTGAAGTGAGGAGATTTTCTTGGCCTGACAGGTTACTATCAACGCTTTATTAGGGATTTTTTCAAGATAGCCAGACCGTTATCTCAGCTAACACGGAAGGATCTCAAGTTTGCCTGGAGTGAGAAGGCAGAAGTAGCTTTTAAGGAATGAAGGACAGGTTAACGTCCGCCCCTATGCTAGTATTGTCAGAGCAAGGGGTCAAGTATACGATTAATACCAACGCGTCTCGTGTTGGTTTGGGTTGCGTTCTGTACAGAAGGACAGGGTGATTGCCTATGCATCACGACAGTTGAGGAAGCACGAGGAAAATTACCCTACGCATGACCTGGAATTAGCGGTCGTCATCTTTGCATTGAAACTCTGGAGACATTACCTCTATGGAGAGGAGTTCGAGCTCTTTTTCGACCACAAGAGCCTCAGATACATATTCACCCAGAGAGACCTGAATATGAGGTAGCGGCGATGGATGGAAACCTTGAAGGACTTCAACTTCGAGGTTCCTACCATCCTGGTAAGGCCAACCTTGTGGCAGACGTGTTGAGTCGCAAGAAGACGATAGCATTTACGGCTCTGCTGATGATAGCAGAGTGGGATATGGTAGAGTTTGTGCGAGACTTTGAGCAGAAACTTACAGTAGAGGAGCCGTTCGAGAGCATCGCACATATTCGGGTTCAGCTACTTATCGATGACCGAATCATAGTGGCTTAGAAGGAAGATGAAGGGTTAACAGAGTTAAGAAAGCGGGTTAGTGATGATAAGGACTCAGAATGTAGAGTTGGTACGGATGGGGGTTTACGTTATCGTGGCCGCCTATGCGTCCCAAATCTTCATGACTTGAGAAAGAAAGTTCTCGAGGTTGCTCACAATTCGAGGATAACAATGCATCCTGGCAGTACGAAGATGTACAGAGATATGAAGCGCTCATACTGGTGGGACAACATGAAGGCCCACATAGCAGATTATGTGTCCCGTTGTCTCACGTGCCAGTAGGTCAAGATAGAACATCGCCGACCTCCTGAACTGCTTCAGCCCATGCCCATAGCAGAATGGAAATGAGATTTCATTTCAATGGATTTCATCTCAGGACTATCGAAGACGAGGAAGGGACATGATTCCATTTGGGTGATCATGGACCAGTTGATGAAATCGGCCAATTTCCTCCCTATTCGAGTTTCAAATTCAGCAGACGATTTGGTCAAGCTGTACATCAAGGAGATAGTACGTCTGCATAGAGTTCCTATGGAGATCGTATCGGACCGAGACACGCGATTCACATCTATCTTCTGGACTCGTATCCAGGAAGCAATGGGTGTGAAGTTGAAGTTCAGTACCGCGTTCCACTCACAGACTGACGGCCAGATGGAACGGGTAAATCAGGTGTTGAAAGATATGCTGCGAGATTGTATGCTCGATTTCAAGAACATTTGAGATGATTGTCTTCCTTATGCCGAGTTCGCTTATAACAACAGCTTTCAGGCGAGTATTGGCATGACTCCTTACGAGGACTTGTATGGGCGCCCCTGTCGAGCATCGCATTGCTGGGCAGAGGTTGGCGAGAGAAGTTTAATTGGCCCCGAATTGGTACAGGCGACCTCAGAGAAGATTGACATTATCAGGCGTCGACTTTTTGCAGCACAGAGCAGGCAAAAGAGTTACGCCGATACGAGACGGCGACCACTAGAGTTCGAGGTCGAGGATCATGTGTTTCTGAAAGTTTTCCCCATGAAGGGAGTCCTTCGATTTGGAAAGAAGGGAAAACTTACGCCAAGATTCATTGGCCCTTTCCAAATACTGGACCGAGTGGGTGTGGTGGCCTATCGCCTTGCTTTACTCACACCGCTCGTACACGTGCACAACGTATTTCATGTATTTATGCTGAAGAAATACGTTCCTGACCCTTTCCACATTATCAAATGGGAGCAGGTACAGTTGAGTGAGGACGCTACTTATGTACTGCAACCGACGCGTATCCTAAATAGGAAGGAGCAGGTGTTATGCAGTAAGGTGATTCCACGTGTGACGGTTCTGTGGACACACCATACTGAGGAAGGGGCTACTTGCAAAACGGAAGTCGAGGTCCGAAAGAACTACCCTCAGATTCTTGAGGAGTACGAAAAGGTATTAATTTTAAGGACAAATTTTCTTTAAGGGGGTAGATTGTAACGTCTCGGAAAAATCCGTATGAAGACCCGAGTGCCACCTCAGGCAGAAATCATTAAGGACCAAATCCTTTAGAAATTAGACGAAGATTAATTAGGTGTTAAACTAAATCACTTGTCGAATTTGCTTGGACAACTTTAAATACGAACTGAAAGACCCAAAACTAGTAGAATCACTAACGGTACATTACCTAAAAACGTAGGATCAATCTCAAAGCCCAGTTGCTCTCGGGAACAGCTTGAAACTCCGTTTCGGACCTGTACCGCGTGTCAAAAGTCAGATTACCACGAATATATACGAATATGACCGCCTTACTGGGCTTGACGACCATCTTAGAAATCAAGTCCAGATAAGACTCAGAAACACACAACTTGAGCCCAGAGCGAAGTGTACGAGAAACGCGAATATCTTTAGAAAATGAACTCAAATTTAAGTGATTTGGGTCGTTCGCTTGCGGGCCAAATTTAAGGTTTTAGACCGTCAGAATCTGACCCAAATACACCCTCGGATCAGGAAAATTTTCCTACACAGGTCAGTATACTTGTGCCCCCGATCGAGTAACGACAACCGTTGAACTGAAACTAGTCCGCCACGATCGATCCATAAACCCGATCGGACTAAAAACTTAACCTGGCATAGATCCAATGCCAGAGATTTTTTTCCTGACCGTACGTAGAAAATGGGCCTCCAGATGTGCTTCGTTGGACTGAAACGACCAACTTTTGGATATAACTTAAGTATACCATGGCCCTGGGGCTATTCCCATCAGTTCTGGGCCTATATAAGGGCCTTAAACCCTCTCTCTCTCATGCCATACGAATTTTCAACCCTAGAAGAGAGAAGAGAACAAAGAGAGAAGGAAAGAGAGAGAAATGAGAGAGTTCCTGGGATTCTTCTCTGCCACTCCACGTGCTTAACCACCGTTACCGTATCGCTATTCTGACGATTCTGATTCCATTCTTGGGTAAGAAATCCTAACCCTAATTTGCTTTAGGGATTCAAGTAGATAAAAAATGTGAAACAGCTAACCTATTTCATATTATAGGTTGTCGTTGTGCCGTAGATGAGGACTTAGTGTTTAAACTGAGTTCGTTACGAGTTTATCGGCGAAAGGTACGGACTATAAACGTTTAGGTTATGGTTTTCAAAGCTTTTAATGTCAGCAATAATTTATGTCGGACTTGATTGCCATCACATGTGCTTAGATACGATGTCTTTCCGCGTATTACACAAATACATGAACTATGTTAAAATATGTGCATTCCATATGTTTGTTGAAATGTTTGTATGAGTATGGAATTATGATTTGTGCTTGCCATGATTTATGTTTGAGGATACACGATGGTTGTACGTGCGGTAACTCCTATATGGAAGGATTTGCTATGATATGCGTTTTAACTAATTTATTACATATGTGTAACATGTGTAGTCTAAGTGTTTGATAAAATGCCTGAATGAGAAAATGCTTATTGAAATGTATGTAATGAGGGTGTTGAGATAGGATTCTCAAATCCCTTATATATAGTTACAGTTTTCTTTGTGTAACCTATCTTAATACTATATGATTTATCGATGAAATGCCTATGTATGATAACATGTGTACTACGTGTTTATTGAAATGCTTAAATGAGTTTGATATTGAAATTGGTTGTCACATGTTGTCTTTGATTATCGTATAGGAATGCTATTGTTTTGGAGTGTGATTGGGGCTATGATGTAGTCCAGGCAATCGGTGACGATTTACGATCGGTGGCCGAACTATTTTTGCCACGATGGATACATTTGATGAATTCGAGTTGTACAGAGATTAACGACAGTGGTCAGGCCACAAGGAGTGCTTATGCGCTCCATTTCGATTGATTCAATGCACGCTCGTACCAGTCGAGCTTGTCAAGTAACCCGATTGACCCGATGAATGTTCACCATGTATGGACGCTACTGCTTGAATCTAAGGTACTAAACTCATCAGTGAAAAGCCTGTTTAACCTTGGTACCTCGATCCGCTAAGACTCATGAGTCGGGCATGGTGGTATGGTACACCATGGTCGAGCTGTCGGCCTACGCTGGGGCGACGAGCCTTCCCGTATTGACCAGTGAGCAATCCAAACTCGTGAGCCGAATATGGTGGTATGAGACACTGTATTTAAGATGTCGGCCTACGATCAGGTGACGAGTCCGTAGTGACCTCGATTATACACTAGGACTATATTAAGGCGACGAGCCTTTCCGTAGTAACCTCGAGTATAAACTAGGCCTGCGCTGATGGTGACGAATCTCACCGTAGCGACCTAGAACCTGTCTGTCTTATGTGATTAACTATAATTAACGACCCTAGATGGATCATTGTTTGAGAAATGATATAAGAGAGGTACCTTAGCTTCCTAATCTTGCTGTATGAATATGCCTAATTAAGAACTTGGCTAATCACGCACATGCACCACATTGCATATGCCTTTGGCGTTGGAGTTGAGAACAACGGGAGTGTTGCATGCTGCGATCGTGAGATGTTGTCGTAAGAGGGAGTGCAGGCAATGGTACGCATCATTATAATATATCATCCTTGCATTAATCAAAGTACTTAGGAATGCTTGTTGTATTGCTTTATCATTACTGCTTGACTGAATTGATAACATATTAACATTTGCTTTATAATTCCACTGAGTAGATGTTGACTAGATAACATTATACATTTTGTATATTTTGAAAACTTTATATGTAATTAATTGACCTGGTAACATGATCATACTCAGGAGACTTACAATCACTTATATGCTTTATATATTTATCACAGTTTTCCGCTTATGTAATTCAATTGTCTCTGGAGTATAATATGTTGTTTTGGTATAATCTCACTCATGTTTAATGCACTAATATGGATAACATTTAATCATCATTATCTATGTTGCATAAGTGATGTGTTGGAACTCGGGAGTTAGGCTCTTGCTCGACCCCTGATTTTCAGGGCGTTACATCAATCCTTATATTCTATTTCTTTTTATTTTATTATTTTATTTTTTTAGATGTCAGTCATACTTGGCTAATCTCTTAGATAGGGCTAAGGGATGAACATTTGATCTTTATTTCGTTTTCAATGAAAGTTTAAGTTATTTATGATGAATTATGATTAGATGTGATTGAATTCATATATTGGAGAAGGAATCAATTTGTAAATTTGATTGATCTATTGTTGCCTATGAGTACATTAAATGCTTTCGATTCCCTGTGATGTCATATAATTACCTAGATCTTTATGAGAGATCAAGCCTATTGCGATTATAATTTATGTTGGATGTTTATGATTGATATTACTGCGTTATCTTCCCATTATAACGGATTGAAATCCAGTTATGGTTGAGTTATCAACTCCAGAAGAGAAATTAAGTTCCAAGTCTATTGACGTGAGATTCTTAAATCATAGCCATTTTTATTGATTGTTTTAAAACCCTTTTACTTCATTATATTAAAAACCCAGACAACCTGATTAGTTCCAAGTGTGTTCTCACCAAAGTCCCCATGGATCGAACTTGGTCTCACTAAGTTATTACTGCATCACAGGCCTGTACTTGGGGTTGTCAACCCTTGGGTTCGATTAATGCCTATTTAAGTGAATCCCTAATTGGAACCAACTATCTCATTAGTTGTAGGAGATTCGACCAACCCACTCTCCCATTATATTGGCATCCTCAAAGGAAGATCATTGCAAAGAGTCGATCGTTGGAGTTGAATAAGATCCACTTTAGAGATTTAGGGAGCTGCAGAGAAGTCGCATCAAGATTGATCGAGCATTTCAAGACTCATACTATCAAAGAGGCTCATCCAAACTAGCAAGAGTTTAATTTAAGAGGTCATTGTATATTCAAATCTTATGTACATTTAAGTATAGAGTTTGTAATACAGACTTGATTAAATATTTGTGTGAGCCACCGATGGGTGTATACTTGTTAGTCTTTATGTGAGGTACCAGTGGGGTGTGTACGTGTTAGTCTTTGTGTGAGTCACCTGCAGGTATGTGTGTATAGCTTCTATATGAGCCATCGACAGGTGTGTATGCATTAGTTTCTGTGTGAGCCACCGACTGGTGTAAACGTGTAAGTCTCTGTGTGAGCCATCGGTGGTCCCAACCCACCATCACATGTTGTGTGATCCATCTGATGGTTGGATCATCCTGATTTTTGGGCCCATCAGCCAAAATGAGATGGGAAAATAGATGGATGGTTTGGATATAAAAAATACATCACGGTATGTCCCATGAGTGGGAATCCACTCTTAACATCCCATGCAAGGGGTGTCGATGACGCTGGGCCTTACAACACCTTTCTATACTCGGTGTGGCCCACTAGAGATATGGATTGACTTCATTTTTATGGCTCAATGGATTGACTTCATTTTTTGGCTCAATGGCCAAAATGAGGTGGAGAATCGGATGGACGGCGTAGATGAAACATATGCACCATGGTGGGGGCTCACACGGTTGCCCTTGGAAGGTGCAACCGCCCACGCTGTTGGGCAGCATCTCTGGACGATGTTGCCGCTGCCCCCACTCTTTTGATTTTAAATGGTGGTGGGGTCCACCTAGAAAACTCCACTCCGCCCATTAAATTGGCCAGGTCATGGTGGGTCGATGAGCTTTGGATTAACCTGATCTTGGTCTTTTCTACCATACAAAACTGTGTGATCTACTCAATAGGTTGCATGGAAAATAAAATCACGGTATCCCATACAAGGTGATCCACGTTGTGATAGTGTGCGGGGCACGCTATCTAACAGCGTTGCCCACTTGTGGGCCCACAACACCTTAAATTGAAAAAAAGAAATAGAAAAAAATGAAAGGAAATAAAAGCTAGGGAAGAGATTCGACCATCGAGGTGGCCCCCCACCACTATGGGGTCCACATACACTCTGTACATGATTAAGGTGGGTACCACCCTTGTGGGCCCACCAAAAATGGAATAACACAAAGAAAGGGGGATTTTTAATCCTCCCATGCACTCACAATGACAGATGAATAGTTGCATCGGCTCGGATCGTCAATCAGACGGTCCACAAAGCTCCTCTCCACCCCTAATTTCCTCTAATCTCTAGTTCCTCTTCTTTATTTCTCTTAACCTATAAATCTCTTCCTAATCTCTCTAATCTCTTTCCTTTCTCTCAAACTATTTTCCTAATCTTCATTTACTCTCTCTCTCTCTCAATCTCTCTCTAATTCTCTCTAATCTCTTTCTGTAATACCCCGGTCCCATCTGGTAAGATATTGTCTGTTTTGGAATGACACAGTGTTCACCTCACGACTTTGTTCTCGCAGGAGGAAGTGGTTAGCGAACCACCTACAAAACGCGTCTTACTATTGAAGGCCGAAGCCCCACATATAGCCCAGATCTTCGGGCATTCCCTTTCCGATGTGGGACAGACAACCCACCTCCTTGATAGCTGGTAGTCTATTTTCGAAGGCTCGTCACCAACCCGATTGCGGTGCCTGTCAAGCCGAGCTGTGATAAGACGCATTTTGTGGGTGGTTCGCTAACCGCTTCCTCCTGCGATAACAAAGCCGTGAGGTGGACATTGTGTCATTCCAAAATAGACGATATCTTACCGGATGGAGCCGGGGTATTACACTTTCTTTCTTTTAATCTCTCTCTATTCCTGCTAGCAAAATATGGTAGAAATGAGAGAGAGTTAGGAGATTTGTGGTGAATTTTTTAGGATAGGAAGGGAATTAGAAGAAGATGGAGGGGTAGAATGTGGAGAGAAAGAAGGAGAAGGATGGCTAAGCATGGGCAAGGAATGGGTTACATGATGGGAGGCATGAGATTGTTCGACTAATGTGGAGAGAGACATAAGCGATTGATGGATTGATTGATTGATTGAACAATCCTAGGATTTGTGCAAGTGGGGCCGTGTGCATTACGCGGCCCACCTTGAATTGTGTAAAAACTGCAACTTCTAATATAGGATCACAATGGGGCATGCCGCACGGCGTTAGAATCGTAGCGCCCATGTGGTCACTAGGGTCATGTTTCAGGGTGTTGCGGTACTGAAACAGGTCGCGATCAAAGCTCATCTATTTGGTCCGTTAAGAACATGTCAGTGTCGAGTTGAAGTGTACGAAAGGTCTCACGAGATTACGGGTCTTACATAAACAACATATAAGAGCTTAAAAGGATATTCAGAGTTGCACTTTATGACAATATGCAATATCCTGGTTTCGTAAGTACTATGGAGAAGCATCCCAATTCTCACAGGAAGCAACCACACTTCTACACTCATTTGGGTGATTTTATAAAGGGTGTCTTTGTAATAACCATCACCCTTTCTTATAGGCAATAAACTCATTAATGGTTAAATCCAATCTTAACCTGTTATAGAGAATAACATTATTTATATATCTCATAAATGAGTCTTGAAAAGTAATTTCTTTTCAATTTTATAACACATTTCAACTAAGAATTACATAAAAACTGTTTTCTTCCCATTAAACCTAATTATTGGGATATTCAGTCCTTAGGTTAGGTTAATATTTTAGTAACTCATTTTTTACGGGTCTTAAGTTCTATCTCTCTCGATGTTTTTCATAAATTTCCTATAACTACGCCTTTTATTGAAGTATCCGCTATATTCTCATTAGATGTTAAAAAATTAAGAGTTATAACATAATTTTATAATAGTTGTCTCACACAAACTATGTTTTGTATGTATTTGTCTATATTTTTCTTTATAATACTTGTTATTAGTTATTCCTACATTTGTTAGTCTACCACGGTAAATGGATATTAGTGAAATTGGTTAATCCTTTTCTGCTTCTTCATCGGCCGTTCTTAGAGGTGTCAATGGGTGGGACTCGGACTTGCCATAATTGAAATTTTCAATAGCCCGGCTTGAAATAGTTCAAAATTTTGGGTTGAGACCAACCCCAATCCTAACCCGTTTACAAACCTAGTAGTTGCCAAAGCAATTAGTTTGAAATCCAGTGGGATGAGCTATACTCTTTTATTTATTTATTTTTATGTAAAACAACTCCACCTATCATTGCAAAGATATAACTATTGCTAAACCGTATGGCCAAATATAAAACGGTTTGATCAGGTGTAAACGAATTCCTTTATGAGGGTGTCGGATGGCATGCAAACATTGCGATGGGCCCAAGTAAGTTTCAATGGTCAGCGTCCCCATCCCCATAGTTCGCTGTAGCGTGGGCCACTTGAGTCACAGATCGGCCTTTTCTTTGGGCTACCCTTCTAACACAAGCAGGAGCGAATGATGTACGGAGTGGATGTAAAACATATATCATGGTGGGCCATAGGAGCATTTGTTGTACTGGCTCTCTGCAAATCGAGCCGACCCAGCCCAACTCGACTGTGAGCCTTGGGCCCTTAGCCCTAGTGGCAGCTTCGGTAATTTTATATGTGAAAGTTGCTTTCTAAGCTCCACTACCGCGTCGAGACCCTCTCTCTCAGAGCCTACTCTCGAACAATCCACTCTTCCGCAGGCTGCGAAGAGAAAACCCTCACAAACCCTTACAAACGATCTTTTCCTTTCTCAGGGCTTCAAGGAAGAAAGAAAGGAAAAAGGAAAAAAAGAAGAAGCCCTAATCCTAACCCTAACCCTAGAAATGGACGCGATCAGGAAGCAGCTGGACGTTCTGATGGGAGCGAACCGTAACGGCGACGTTAGAGAGGTGAATCGCAAGTACTACGATCGAGATGTCTGCCGTCTCTACCTCGTTGGCCTCTGCCCTCACGAGCTCTTCCAGCTAACGGTAACGGAATCACCGACTCCTTCTCTTCGTTTCCATCCATCTCGATTTCTTCTCTCTCGCCCCGCGCTTGTTCCGCTGGGCGAGATGGTGGAAAGTGTATCGGAAAGCACTTTCCAAGTTAGCAGGCTCGGACGAGATCATGGCCGTTCATCTGGTGGTGGCCACGTGTGAACATGCCCTAACTCAATTATCTGGATGGCCCCTTCATCATCAGGCGGGCCCAAAACAAATACATAAATTCTTGATTTTTACTGCACAAACATAGTGGAGCGGTCTGATTTCTCCTGCCAGATGGCAGTCCCATTGGGCGGGATCTCACAGATGTCTGCTAGTTTGGTACATGTGCGGCGAGGCTCCTTCACCTTCTCTCACACTCTCTCCATCTCTCTTTTGCACTAGAAAAATCATCTTCTTTGGTTTCTGTTTTTTTTTTTTGTATGCTATGCAGAAAATGGATCTGGGTCCATGCCCAAAGGTGCACTCGCTGCAGCTGAGAAAGGAGTATCCTCTTTTTTTTTTTTTTTTAAATTAAAATTTTTATTTTTATATATCAATGCTCATGTCACTTGCACTTTTATTAAGTATTTTCTGAGGACCACTGTAAGTGTTTTATAACAGAAGAACATTACAGAATGGATGATCTTGTCTGTTTGGCTGGCTGTCATCAAGCTGTCTAAGACTTGAAGTAGTCAATGTCCAAATTCAATGAACAACAGTTCATCATTCTAATGTAAAGACAGTCCATTCAATCTGATTTTGAGATGCCCCTTCCATAATGAGTCCCACAATTTAGATGCTTTGGATTAAGTCACATGCTCAAATAGATCCCCATTAGGAAAAAAAGACCTTAATTTGACTGTATTTAAATAGTTGCAAGGCATTAATAGTTATACGGATACATTTTTTTTCCCCTGTATTCTACGCATTTATGATGGCAAGGCTTCTTTCAGAGGTTCAAAGGGTCTTGGTGAAAGATGAGATATGCGGAGACTAATTTCATAGGTTGTTCAATGAAGATTTGTTTATAAGGATTGAACTAAGATGGGCCTCACACCCTCTGGGGTTGGAAGGGCATGTCAATTATCATTGAAATCTGGGCAAGAGAAGTAAAGACAGCCTCAACAATGGTCAAGGAGGGAAAGATTATGGTGATAGATGATATGCCTGTGTGGAAGATATCAGGCGAAATGGTTTTAGTTTGGTTAACTAGTCTTTTCAATAAAATTGTGTAATGCAAAATGAGAGGGGGATCATTGATTCTTGTTCACACTAACAAAGGGGACGCATAAAGGGGAGGATTTCCCAATACCCCTTAAGGGGCTGTTTGTTAAGTTGGAAATGTTTGGATATGAAGCGGGTTTCTATGGGTATGATTTTTCCAGCATTTGTATTATAAAAAGTATCTCTAGAAGTTGCTCCTCTCAAGAATCCCATGGTAAATGAATCCTTAAAAAAAAAAAAGTATCTCTAGAAGTCAACTATCATTATTACGTTTTTCCTCAGAAAATGAGTGAATTGATTTCTTCCCCAAAAGCTAATCCATGGGCATTTCCACGATAATGGATACGCCTCTTCGTTGACTTGACTTTTCAACATTTTCATGGGAATCAGTCATGCAAAAAGAACATGTATTGGTTTCATGTCCATAGTTTTTCTTGCCCATAGGATGCCACCTAGGGTTTCCATATCCATGTTTTTGGATTCTGGATTCTTCCTAACCAAATCAACTGTAAATACACCCCTAAGGGAAGGGGTAGTGATAAGAAAAATACTTGAGGCGAACCGTGCTGAACCACTCGAGGGAAAGATTCCTCCCCACATATAAAAATTAGGAACCTTTCTATCCTTGACATTTCGGGCCTTTCTTGAAGATTGGACCATGTGAAGTTGGCTCGAATGAGAGGGTAATCAACTAGATCATGCCTTCCAAGAAAGACACATGCTCCTAGTAGTAGTAGATGCCCCTTGCAACTTCTTGTAAGGGAAGCGAACCATGTTAAAATCTCCTCCTACACCACGACAATCATCACTTTGCCTTGACAATGCTTAACTCTTTTGAAAGAGCGGTTGAAGGCTCGTGTGATTATGACCGTGAACAATAGTGAAGGGCCACCTAAGCCCGAGAAGAACATAAATCGAATAAGCCTCGCCATATCAATCCTTCTTCACTAGCGAGTTCAAATCCCAAATCACTAGAATGCCTCTTAATGCCCTAGTAGCACTTAATGACACTCGAAGGCCCCTCAAACCTAAGAGAAGAGTGATCTGTCCTAATCATGCATTTTAGTTTCCTGGAAAACAACCAAATTGAAATTATGCTTTGTAGAATTTTGTATGACCTGATTCCTCATGCTTGAGCAACCCATTACCCATCCCTCTAAAATTTCACACCACCATCTTCATTGATCATCGTTAGAGTTCCCCTTGCATGAGATTACACCGTACCATTTTTTACGCTTTCGTTGGATGGTCCATTTAGAAGTGGTTTGCTCAACATTTCACTGACAATCTAGGTATTATGTAATAGTATTGGCCGACAGTTGGTACGGCCCCCATATAAGCCGGTATGACCTTCTAATGGCCAAAATTTTTTCTTGGGGGAAAAATTTCAAAAAATTATTGGTAAAAATCTAAAAAATGCGTCGCAAATATATATATGTATATGTGGCTTGTATTTGATGGTGTAATGGGCCACCCTTTGGTGAGAATGCTGTTTAAATAATTTTTTGGTAGGAATGTACTATGTCAGGCCATGTCAGCTAGACCTACTGAAAGTTGACTTAATAGGGCTTAATCGAACATAAATCAAGCATGGTTTGGTGGATTAGCACGTGTTACATATAAATACAACAAAAAGGATGGAAAAGGTGATGGTTTACCCCATCCGATATTTTCCAAAATGGTCGTTCGGTTCATCAAATTGCACTCAAATTGAGTTTTGATTCTCTAAATAAGCCTAGATATAGTTTATAATTAGTTTCTAAGCTTACTTCAATGTCGAAATGAAGAAAAAAGTGGAAAAAATTGAGAAGAAAATGTGAACAAAAACTATCGTAATGGGCCCTTTATGGTCAATACGCCCCTTCTTTTCTACAATAGACCGATTCACCCTCGAATTGCCTAGCGGGGTGACTGTTTCCTTTACCTAACAACAACCGATATGTATGACCATAATGTAATCCTTTTGTTAATACCATGTCGGGGTTACCTTTCTAGCCACATCCTTGTTTATCATAGTTAATTGATGCCTAGTGGTTAATAAGGTCCTTGCTACCTCACTTGGCTCATTTGACATGGGGGGATATGTATTTTTCTTGTTCACCTTCTCCCTCTCTTCCATGAAATGGAATAGGGATCATTACCTTCAAAGAGATAACCCTAACTTTACCTACACTTTGCATAGCATCATAGACCCATTGCTTGATTTGATATTTGATAGATGTCGCCTTTGCTGAAGACCTTGAGACGCCATCATGCTTTGCTAAACCTTCTGACCATGCTACCAAGTAACCAAATCCTCTTGTTTTGCTTCATGACTCCCACACAAAGGTGGCCCCTAGAAGGATAAGGGTATTACATTGATTTTATTCTCCGCGTGATTCCTTTGTTTAGAGGCACAAATAGCCAACATCATTAGGGCAAGTTGATAGTTTGACCATGCCGAGACAATTGGCTCTCAACAACACAAGGAATATCTATAGGGGAGGAAGTAGCTAGCCATCCTTTATTAGAACCTGAAGATGATGGGATGCTAAGCGAACCCTTATCAATGTACCAATCAGCCAACCTCAAGGAAAAACCCATTTTGCCGATTTCCATGGTAAAGTAATGTAAATGGGCCATCATTACTATTTCACTACATTTGTTTAAACATGTATTATGACACATATTTCGAGGGTCAAATGCATAGTAATAGGAGTTACGTAAAGAGATTTGCAATCATTACAAAATTACATTATGTTGTAGTGGAAACCCCAATCCAAACACCAACATTAGTTCTGTTGATTTGACAATGAAGTAATGTAAAATTGGCATCATTACATTTTTACCATGATATATCGAACAATGTAATTGGTGCTATTATTACTATCAAATGCAGTTGATGTCACCAGACAAGTAATTTGTAATCATTGCTTATTTCCTTTTCCAATTGTAATTGGTAAAACAAACGGGCCCTAATGGGTTAAGACATCAAATTCAGGAGCAAACATGACCTTGGGGAAAACCTCAATGCTTTGCCGTTTATCGCAAGACTGAAACCTCTAAAACTTTAGATTAGGGGTGCAATGGGTTGGGTCAACCATGGGTCAATTAACTTTACCCACTTTTGAAGTAGTTTAATGTCAAGCTCAATGGGTAGGGGGTCGGATATAAAATTAATGGAAAGACTGGATTAAATTGTCAATTGTTCCTATTGGAAATAGGGTTTACTCGAGCGAAAGCCCATGGTTTTGAAGGGCTCAATTAATATGTAAATGGTATCATTTTATGAACCTTTCATTGAAAGAACATACATGGATATCTTTCTATTTATCATTGATATTCCAAAATCAGTGCCCAACTTTTCCTTGAATCAACAAAAAAATTATTGATTGAAAGATGCTTTTTGACCAATAACTATATAACAACATATTACATTTTGCCCTTTTTGAATGAGAGTAATATCTGTGGGCCAATAAGGAAACAAGGAGATTCAAATCCAACAATGGAGTAATGTGATGAATACATCATATATTTGGTGGAAGACATGAAACGAGTTGAAAAAAAAAGAAACTCTTGAACGGTCTTGGGCTAGAAAATGTGGCCCATTTAAGTGAATGGGGTGGTCTTGGGTTGCACTCTACTTGACTTGACCTCCCCATTCAGTTCATCAATAGGCTTGGCCCGATGACCTTATTCGACTCAACCCAAAAATTGAGATAAAATAATAGAAGATTACTATGGATAGAGACATATGATGTATATATGTTTATACATATCCACTAATTGGGCCTGGCTACCTTTAGCCCAATATTTCATTCTAGAACATGAGCTGGGTTGGGTTGGTCTAGTCCGATCTGATTACAATTAAATGGGTTGGGTTGGTCGAGTTGGGCACGGACTTGATGATTTGGGTTGGGCCACAGGATAATGGGTTGTGGGTCAGGTTTGAGCTAATTCTTAGCCAAATTAGTAAATAGGTCGTGTTTAGGCCGACTCCAAACCAACCCAAACCCGACCCAATGCCACGCCGACTTAAGATGGCCTCAAATGACAACCCCCTCCCCCTTCATAAATGCATACTTGATTACTTGGGATGTGCCCCTCTTTTTATCTGATGGTGTCTTAAAATGACACATGGTGTTCGTCATGTAGGATGGCATGCGCAGATTCTGAAATATGTATTGGTGCAGGCCTCAACTAGAGACTCCACTCGACAATTGCCACTTGTCAACGGGCATTAGTACTCGTAAGCTGTGGACCACATGAACTAGTGCGTCCTCATTTTCGCCGGTTGGCTGCTTTGATCGAAGATGGTATGGTCCATCACACATTTGGGTGAGGCTCACCTCCGACTGTACCTTGATCCAGATCCACCACTGTCACGACCTCTAGCACAACCACCCCCCAAAGCAATATGACTCCCATCAAAGATGCCCTAAGCATTCAATACATCTAGAGCTTCCCTTGGTTCCATTTTCTAGCTTGAGCCACCTCTTTGTCCCTATGATTTTGAGTTTCTATCTCACCAATGATATCAAGGAGCAAGTATTTTTTATTTTTTTTATTTATTATAAAGGATAACTGCATTCATTAGAAAGGGAAAGATACAAAAGAAGGGCAAAGTAAACTGTTGAGATAGCAGCAAAACTAGCCCCCTAAGAAAAGCAAATCTACATCCTTAAGCCCGAGAACAATTCCCGCTCATTCGAAAATTAAATTTTTAGCTCTGGACCAGACTAATTGAGCCAACGCATCTTTATCGTTAAAGCACCTATCATTTCTTTCCTCCCATATAGACCACCAGATGGCGAGAGTAGACAACCGCCAGATGCGAGTCTTGACTTTTCCAATCTTAACTCTATGCCAGGCCGAAAGGAAGTGACATGCTGAGGAAGGGTTGCACCAATTCATGTTAAAACGGCGAAGAAACTCAGCCCAAATTTGCGAAGCGAAAGAGCAGTGGATGAGGAGGTGGTCCACAGATCCTCTTCTTTCATGCAACATAAGCAGATGTTGACTATTTGCATGCCCCTTTTCTTGAGGTTGTCCACTGTCAAGATTCTGTTTTTTCCTACGAGCTAACCAAAGCAAATGAATTTGGGAGGGGCGACGTACTTATAGATGAACGGAGCAGAAGAATCCGCAGGATTAGAAGGGGGGGATAGTTGAGCGTAGAAAGATCTAACCGAAAAGACTCCACTTTTATCCGGAGGCCATATCAACTTGTCAGGGGAGTTGATATATGGGGTAGCTTTAGAAATGAGGCTGAGGAGGTCGCCGAACTCGGAAATCTCCCAGTCATGAAGGTTCCTTACGCATTTGATGTCCCAAACAACATTTTTGTTCGTGATGGAGAAGCTGCTAGCCACAAACGAGTTTTTGCACAGCGAGAACTGATTTATGTTTGGAAAACGATACATCAGAGGTGCCTCGCCAATCCAGCAGTCTTCCCAGAAGCGAATGGCATGGCCATTACCCAACTCGAAGTTAATGCTCTTGAGAAAGTCCTTTTTGGCTCTCAGAATACCTTTCCATAGGGGAGAAGCCCTATAGGCTGTGGAATCTTTGGTCCACCAATCACCTGGGGAGCAACCATATTTGCCTTTGATTATAGTATTCTAGAGTGTGCCACCTTCGGTACCCAGTCTCCACATCCACTTGCCAAGAAGAGCTTTATTCATCGTCTTCAGATTTTCGACACTAGCTCCCCCATCTTGGAAGTGTTTGCAAACTTCCTGCCAGTCGATCAAGTGGAATTTTTTCTGATTGTCCTTGCCACACTACAAGAAGTCACGTCTCAGCTTGTCAATATTAGATAACACCGACGCAGGGCACCTGTAGAGAGACATAAAATACGTGGGGAGATTGGACAAAGCTGCCTTGATTAGAGTCAGACGGCCCCGTATCGATAAGTATCTGCACTTCCATCTCGCAAGAAGTTTTTGAAATTTAACAAGGATTTTGTCCCACATTGATTTCGGAGGTGTGCCTGCGACGAGGGGGAGACCCACGAAATAAGAGGGAAGGGAGGCTGAGTTGCAGCCTATGAGCTCTGCATATCTGGAAATTTCTGCATCCGAAAGGTTGACTCCAAACAGTTTTGACTTGGCCAAATTAATCCTCAATCCTGATACCGCCTCAAAGCACCACAACGTAGTATGAAGATTTTCGATGTATTCCTGGGAAGCCACTGACATAATGAGGGCGTCGTCGGCAAACTGAATATGCGAGATAAGAGAGGACACCTCGGGCATCAATATACCATGGAGGATACCTCACTCCTGACCTCTAAGCAGCATTCTGGACAAGGCTTCACCGATGAGGAGGAATAGGAGCGGAGATATGGGGTCGCCCTGACGCAGACCTCTGGAGCTGTTGAAGAAACTAGTAGGGTTGCCGTTGAGAAGGATAGAGAAATGGGCCGAACTGATGCATTCTCCGATCCAATTTCTCCATTTCTCGCCAAAGCCTATTCGACGTAACATGTATTCCAGAAAACTCCAATCGACATGGTCGTAAGCCTTTTCTATTTCCAGTTTGCATAAGACTGCTTTTTCACCAGACTTGTGACAAGAGCGGAGCACTTCATTGGCGATAAGGGCACAGTCAACAATCTGTCTTCCCTTGATGAAAGCATTTTGGTTCTCAGAAATAAGCTTCCCCATGACCTTAGATAACTGGGAAGAGAGCACATTGGAGAGGATTTTGTAAGGACCCCAATGAGGCTGATGGGTCTAAATTCAGAGAAAGAATTAGCTCCCGGAATTTTTGGTATAAGGGCGATGAATGACGCTCTTAACCCTTTGGACAGTCTACATCTGTTGTGGAATTCGATCATGAATTCCATGACTTCAACATGGATAATATCCTAGTATGTTTGATAGAATGCCATGGGGTATCCGTCCGGACTTGGAGCTTTGTCCCTGCCCAGAGAATTAATTGCCAGTTTCACCTCATCCTCCGAGAAAGGGATCCCCAGAAGGGAAGCTTCCAACGAGTCAAGCGATTCGAATTGAATACGGTCCAGACGGGGCCTGGACCAACCATCAGAGGATAGAAGAGCCTTAAAATGCTGGATGGCGTGATCAGCTATCTCCTTTCTGTCTTTTGAACGGACGCCATTCACAGTGATGCTGAAGATGGCCTTGGCTCGGGCACGCATGTTAGCAACATTGTGGAAGAACTTAGTATTTTTATCACCCTCGCTGATCCATCTCACTCTAGATTTAATCTTCCAAGATGTTTCATCTTGCAGCGCCCTAGCTGAAATATCTTGGATAATCTGGATGCGCCTTCCCAGAGTTTGGCTGGACATCGTGGATCCCTCGGCCTCCGAATCAAGGAGCAAGTATTACGTCATGGTATTGGCTAACGCATTGACTGATACGACTCTATAAAGGCCTTTTTTCGGGAAATACAAAAAAATGGTAAATTCTAAAAAATGTGAGGATCCCAAATATGTGTTCTTTTTTGGTTTTGGACATGTATTTGATGGTGTAGCAGGTCATTCTTTGGTAAGCATGTTGTCTGTTCGGCGGTGTCAGCTTGACTTGCTCAAAGTTGACCAAATAGGCCCTAGTCAACATCAAATGAAGCATGATTTGATGGATTAGGGTCTGTTAATATACATACAACAAAACGAAGATGGAGAAATGAAAAGAAGTGATGGTTTACCCCTTCTTCCAATGTTTCCCAAAATGATCCACTTCACTTCGATCCAACGAATCGCACTGATATTGTGTTCTGATCCACAAAATAGGTCTAGATCTAGTTTAGAGTTGGTTTCTAATCTTTCTTCATGGTTGAAATGAAGAAGTGGTAAAAACAAAATAAAATTGAACACAAATTTTCAATGCCCTTTATGGCTGTATTTGCGCTGTAAATGTGCTGCTGTGGGCTGATATGGCCCATTTTTTCATAACGGACCAATTTATCACCATATCATGTACATGGGTGACATTTCCTTCACATCTGCCGATACGTAACTGTTTCTTGATACCATTTCAAGGAGAGTATGGTCCTTCTCCATCTTAGATTTGATCGCATAATGTCTGTTTTCGATCCAAAGCATAATTTTCCTCCTTCCTCTGGAAGGTTTTGCATTTTTTATTTTTATTTTCGTAAACTCTGCTTCTTCCATGGCTGTTGTCAGGTATCAACCTCCACTACCGTGCCAATACAATCACCCAATGATTCAATAGCTTTATAGTCCCAGGCTACCAGTGGGATTTTGAGTAGTTGAACCCACCAAAGTTTGCTTGTTTCCCCATTTCTCAGTCTCTGAACACTTGATGAAACTTCTGATTGGGCTATCCGAAATTCCTCTGCCCCCTTGAGATAGCATTGTGGCTTCATCATTTGACAACTGAATCCAGATCTTCCTGTTTACTAGCCTTTTCACCTTCTCTGGTTGTATGTTGCATTTCAATGCTATCCAACCTGCTACCTCCTGATCAGAAACAATTGTCGTAGAAGAGGAGGCCAACTAAACTAAAGCTGCAAGCACGGTTTATTTTTTTGGACCAATAATTATACCATATCTAACTGATTCGGAGTCACCTTCCTCTGCCACCCAAACCCTTTTCTTGCCAGCCTTGCCATTCGTCACTGCATCACCGAACTACTAGGATCTCGACAGTGTACGCAGGGAACCTACCAACATAGCTATAGAAGCACTGACCGGAGGCTCAATGACTGGAGTTCTAGCTCTTCCATTTCCAACCTCAACTAGAGGAGGCTTCCTGATTTCTGATAGTGCATCTGGACCATTTGAGCTCTTTGGGTCTTGGATCTCCTCCATCTTGACAACAGCTTCTTCTGATACAATATGAACGAAGGTAAAGCCTCAAATTGACTTGAGGCCCTATCACACAGAAGCACCGCTTCCCCCAGTGATCCTACCATCTTGAAGATATCCTCTTTCTCCGAGATTGGGGGAGAGTGAGCTATCCTCTGCTATTGTCTCCTTTCTACTTCCTCCTAACTTCAGTCCAAGCTTCTTTGCTCAATGAACTGGGTAAATGTATATTTCCAAGGTTACAAGAGATAGCTCCGACCATTTGACAGTTGACCTTTTAATGTTTCTTGGAAAACTGCAGTCCAAAGCAAACAATTGAAATATTGTTGACTGCAGTTTTCTATTTCCTGAGGATTTCACAGGGGTTCTCCATGTCCACATTTAGGATTTCTATGCAAATAGGCCCTTGGATTCTCATATTTTTGCTTTCATTGGTGTAATTTCAACAGTAACATTTCGGCATTGAAGAGGGGAATTTATGGCTGGTTGATCATGTGTTCTTTGTCGAAGTAAAAAAACATGTCTTTTTTGCTTGGTTCAGATCCTTGCAGGTTGGTTCTACCTTTGAGTGATCCACATTGTTCATTTAGTGGGTCACATCATTGATGAGCTCTGAGATAGAAAGAAAGGAGCTTCTAGTTTGGTGGCCATGATTTTCTGATGTGGAAATATCTGACAGCACGACCCGTACATAATGCCCTGCAGATGAATGGCCTGGATCACAAGAGTTAGGTCCCACCTGCATGGCTGCTGGTGAAGCAAAAATGCCTTTTTGCTTCTCCAATCATTTGTATATTTTTTCTAGTTTTTAGCAAGTTGGACTAAGCTTCTTCTGAACCCGGACAATTTGAAAGGCTCATGTAGCTAAGAATCATTGTTTGGCCTTATCTGCAAGTATTACACTATCACCATGACCTATGAGTCATCAATAGCCCCTACTCTCTCCAGATTTTGTTTAGGGCAAGGCAATGAGAAGCAAAAGCTTTGGCTGTGGCTGCTTTGAATATAGTACTAACCTGTAGGGCTTCAGAAGTTGCACTTCTTTCCCATGACTTTCCTGAACCATTCATAGATATGAAGAAGCAAAGGGAAAAAGTACAGACAATTATGACAGGGACTTGGAGGATGTCATAGATAGGCTTATTGTTGAGTGTGATCGGAAAATTCAAAGAGCCCTTAAACGACTCGAGGACGAGGATGCTAAAGCTGCCATTGCTATATCTGTGTCTGAGGTTACGCAGGTAACTGCCCTGTCTTTCGTGGCTGGATCTTCAGTTAACTGTTAGTCCTTTTATTATTAATATTGTGGAAAATCTAAGCGTTCCGCTGATAATATGCAGACACCCGAGGTTCTCGAGTTGTCGAAGCAAATAAAGGAAAAGCTGAAGGAAGTCGATGCTTATGGTAATTTTCCATCATAGAGCTGCCATGAAAATTCTGTTATTCGTGGTTATTGTGAAAAAAGTTGCTTGTGCGTGATAGTTTAATACAATATTGGATGGTTTAGATGTTCAAATGAATGGGCCATGCTTTCTTGAAGTGAAATGCAGCCCTGTTCATAATATTGGAATTTAAGGCAATGCCAAATTTTCTTTTGTTGGAAGTTTATGCGGACGTCCTTTATTAATCAATTATTGTGGCCAATCAATATTGGGGTAGGTTGCCAGGGACAGTGATATGCTTATAGCTTTAGAGTCATCACATCGTTTTTCCTTTCCATAGAATTCTGTGTATTTTAATGAATGTCTGCCATATATACTTGGTGTTACCTTATCCTTTTCCTCATTGATATCTTGTGTTGGACCAAAACTTTGTTTTTGAAGGGTAAAAAATGTATTGAGAGTTCAGAGTTTATGCGGACGCCCTTTATTAATCAATTATTGTGCTTGGTCAATAATGGGGTGGGTTATCAAGGACAGTGATATGCTTATAGTTTTAAAGTCATCACATTGTTTTGCTTTTCCATGGAATTCTGTGTATTTTAATGCATGTCTGGCATATATACATGGTGTTTACCTTATCATTTTGCTCATCGACATCCTGTGTTGTACCATTTTTTTTTTGGGTAATAAATTTATAGAAGCAAAGTAGAATTTGATGGTTTGATGTTTGGAGTTTCTAAAGAAGGTTTTGTATGGATTGAGAGTTCAAAGTGGTGGACAAGCATGATGGTTCGAAATAAGAAGAATCTTGAAATCAGGGAGAAGATATTCATCCCGCAATCAAACCATCTCGTAGCTTCTCGTTAGTACGATGTAGTGCATGCACATAACGATGGTCAGAAGTTGAGCCAAGAGGCAAAAGGGAAATGGCAGGTTCAGGAAGATGGAATGTTATGTCCTTTGGGAGCGCAGGAAGGAGGACGGACAACAACGGCCATGAAGAAGAAGAATCTTAAAGGGGATTCTCATGGTCGAGCCTCGTGTGACTTCCCCACAATCTTTGTCCGAGAATATCTAGGAGATTGGGTTGAAGATCACCAATGTTGTCAAATCGCATATGCGATCCCGTGCGATTGCATATGCGTGTGCGCATATGCGATCGCACAATCGCATATGCGGTCGCATATTTTTTTTTTTTTTTTTTTTTTGCACTTTTTCAAAAAAATTCAGAAAAATCAGAAAAAATTCGAAAAAAATCAGAAAAATCATAATAAATTATTATATGTCATTGGGACATGAAATGCATTTAATTTAAGTAAAAAAAAAATAAAACCAACCAATTACATACATATGAAGTTATGACTTATGAACAATGATAATTTGATAAATTTACAAATTATAATATAGTTAACTTGATATTTGATAATTTCTTAAATCTTAACAAATAACAATTAAACATTTTACATTTAAATTTAACTAACATTTTGTTGATAACTTGATATCAAGTTATCAATATCAAGTATCTAGTATCAATATCAACAATCAACAACATCAACATCAAGTCATCAGCAGTTCAACACTTTTGACTTATGTTATGACTTATGAGACAACATTAAACAAATTAAGAAGTTATGTATGTATTTATTATTTTATTTATCTAATCAATAATCATTATTCATTAATCATATACATTGATCTATCATCCATTGTGGCACATCATCACCAGGTTTGCCACCACCGCCATCATCATCATCATCAGTCGAGTCATCTCCTTCTTCCACATATATTTCTTCTTCTTCCGTTTCTTCATCATCTGTACGTACTAATACTTCATCAACATCCAATGGTGGATGATCTTCTTCAACTTGATCATCATTATCACCTTCTCCTTCTTCAATCTCCTCAATCTCATCAACGGGTTGACGGCTACTACTCGCCCCCCGACTCCCCCCCCGTCCTTCGCCTTCGAGTGGTACTACTACCTTCACCAGGCATCGATCCATATGCGGCATCTTCAACTTGTGCCCATGTCAGGTCCTCTCCAACAAATACCGGGTCCTCCGTCTCTACGAGCCACTCATTATCTGCATCCAACTCATCTAAGCAGATAGGGTCAAAGAAACTGAGCTTTTCTTTCTTACTTTGGAATCGTTCTCGCAATTTTTGGTTGTATTGAACGAAAACCAAGTCGTTGAGTTTTTTTTGCTCAAGGCGATTCCTTTTCTTGGAATGAATCTGTAAGAAAGAAAATGCATTTGGCATTAGCTATTTAGGTAATGAATTTAGCTTACAAAATAAACAATTAGTAAACAGTAAACACTAAACAGTCTAAAGACTCTAAACTTACCGCCTCGAACGTGCTCCAATTACGCTCGCAACCACTGGCAGAACACGTGAGTCCAAGAATCTTCATAGCCAGCTTCTTTAGAGCTGGATCCTTCCTGTTCGGGTCCACTCCATAGGCAGCCCACCAGTCAGCTGAGAAAAACAGTTTAAGTATAAGTTAGAGTCTTTATCTCTTAAAGACACAGTTGACATACCACATACACTAACATTCATTCATATAAGTACTTACTGGGTAATTTCATTGTCCGATGTCTTATTACGATATCCCTTGAGAATATCCCTTCACTTTTTGTGTAGAAGTCCAGCAAACTTGAGATCTTGTCCTGTTCTCCTCTATCTGGAATCATTCTTCCAAGACATCAATAAATTCAACCATATGCACAGTTAGTGCTTCTGCTGGATCAGCAGAAGCGAATAAACAGGCTGGGTTAAGGATGTAAGCAGCAGAATACAATGGGGATGACATTTGGCTGCCCCATCTTCTATCTATAATTTCTAAAATTGGCCTGTAATCACGGTCTCTATAGTTAAAATGGTCCAAGATCTTATTTTTCACTCTCTCCATCGCATCATATATGTAGCCCATTGCGGGCTTCTCATCCCCGTCTACCAATCGCAACACAGTGACTAAGGGCTCGGATGATTTTAAAGCCTTTACCACTTGAGTCCAAAAACTTTGAGAAAGAATTGTTTGTTGAACCCGTTTCCCATCAGCCTTCCTTAACCAAGGCCCACTTGTAAAATCGGCCGACACTACAAAGCTTCTAAGTTCTGATTTCTTTGCATGTAGCCTTTGTTGTTAAAAAGGCTGTAGCGAAACGGGTGACTGCTGGACGTAGCAAGTTACTCCCAATGTGTTTTCTCATTCGACTGAGAAGAAGAGCATGTTTGTACATAAAAACCGTGATTCTTCTAGCCCTTGCAATCACATTTATAAATAATCTACCTATATCTTCTAACATGAGGTCAATACAATGGGCCGCACAAGGGGTCCAAAATAAACGTCGTCTCTCTCTCCATAAGAAGACGATCGGCCATTACATACGAGGCTGCGTTATCTGTAATTACTTGTACAACGCAGTCCTCACCTATTTCTTCAACTACACTATCTAGTAAGTTAAACAAATATTCTCCTTTGTGTGAATGACCCGACGCATCCACTGACTTCAAGAACATCGTCCCAGCTGGACAATTTCCAAGAAGTTAATGAGAGATCGACCGGATCTATCGGTCCATTCTTCGGCCATTAGTGTACAACCATATATTTTCCATGATTCCCTATATTCAGCTATGAAGGATTGTGTATATACAACTTCAGTTCTAAGGCTTGTCTCCCTCATTTCATGATATGAAGGAGGTTTAAGCCCAGGTCCAAATTGACCTATAGCCTCAATCATTACTTTGAAGCTTTTCGATTTAACGGCGTTGAAACTTCTTGGTGTGCGAATCTACATGAAAGAAAGTGCATTAGGCATTAACTTAGCTTAGCTTACACTTACAATTATCCCAAACTATAATATATTAACATTTTTTTTTTTTTTTCAAACTTACTGCCTTGAACGTGCTCCATTTGCGCTTGCAACCGTTAGCAGAACGCGTGAGTCCAAGAATCCTCATGGCCAACTTTTTTAGAGCTGGATCCTTCCTGTTTGGGTCCACTCCATATGCAGCCCATCGGTCAACTGAGAAAAACAATTTAAGTAGGTTGGACTTTGTAGATAAGATTGTAAAAAACTATTTGTAAGAGAGTTGAGACATTCATACTACTTATTGGGGAAACGAATAAATAGGCTGGGTTAAGGATGCAAGCAGCCGAATACAATGGAGATGACATTTGCCTGCCCCATCTTTGATTTATAATATTTATAATGGGCTTGTAATCACGTTCTTTATAGTTCAAATGGTCCATGATCTTATTTCTCGCCTCCTCTATCGCATTATATATATAATCCATTGCCGGCTTCTCATCCCTGTTCACCAATCGCAACATAGTGACTAAGGGCTCATATGCTTTTAGCGCTTTTACCACTTTTGTCCAAAAATTCTGCGAAAGGATTGTTTTGTTGAACCTGTTTCCCTTCAGCCTTCTTTGACCAACGCCCATTTGTAAAATCGGCCTACATTACAAAGCTTCCAAGTTTTTTTTTTTTTTTAAATTTTTACATATAATATTTGTAGTGTTAAGAAGATTGTAGCGAAACATGTGGCTGCTGGACGTAACAAGTTGGCCCCAATGTGTTTTCTCATTCAACTGAGAAGGACGTGTTTGTTAATAAAGAACGTGATGCTTCTTGCCCTTGCAATCACTTTTAAATATAATTTATCTTTTTCTAACATAAGATCTCATTCTAACATAAGATCAACACAATGGGCCACATAATGAGCCTGAAATAAACGGCGCCTCTTCTTCATAAGACGACGACTAACAACTACATTCAAGGCTGTGTTGTCTGTAATTACATGGACAATATATTCCTCTCCTATTTCCTCAACTACATTATTTAGTAAATTAACTAAGTAATTTGCAGTATGAGAATGGGTCAATGCATCCATGGACTTTAAGAACATTGTCCCAGCTGGACAACTCACTAGAAAGTTTATGAGAGACTGATGGATCTGTTGGTCCATCTATCGGCCATGAGTGAACAAGCATTTGTTTTTCACGATTTCTTATATTCGGCTATGAAGGATCATATATAATCAACTTCGACTTTGAGGCACGTCTTCCTCATTTCATGATATGAAAGAGGTTTAAGCCCTGGTCCAAATTAACCTATTCCCTCAATTACAACTTTGAAGCTTTTTATTTTAACTCTGTTAAATGCTATACCGGCTTCGTAAATCACTTAGCAATATATTGAATAGTGGTTTTCCTATCTTTTTATATATACCGATTTTTAAATTTGTTTGAGCCGGCCTTTTGCCCTGACCCTTTTGGTTGACCACATCCTCGGGTTGTGGTCTACACCATTTATCTATAGGCCCATGCTTACGAGCTCTTTTCGAGGCCGGTGGTGGTCTAGACCGACCTGTCGACGTAGGGGGTACGGCTAGCTTCATCTTCATCAATTATATTTATATCCTCATACACATCTTTTTCATATATTCCTCTTGACGTATGGTACTATTGGATCTCTTTCTCGATTGTTTATCCATATATTCCATGATCTCTCTTCGGATATCTGGAGTAATTTTGTTACATGCTCTTGCATTTCACCCCAGTGTATGTGCAAGGTGTTGCTTGTGTCGCACAATGCCATCGGAGCCCATATACCCACATAACTTACATACTGTGTGTGTCTTATCTGTAGCACTACAATAATGCTCATACTTCCAACCCAGGTCATTCGATTTTGGTTTTAAAGAGGAAGATTAGGAAGAAGACATGGTGTATTGGTTCTTCTTGTTATAACTCGTGAAAACTAAAAACTAAAGACTAAAGTAAAGACGAGTAAAGATTAGAGAATAAATGAAACAAGAGAGATGGGAGGGGGAGAGAGAGAGATAGAGCTACACTTACACACTTCCACTGGTACTTGACTACTTGTAGACTTGTTGTAGTCTTGATAGTTGTAGAAGAGAAGAAATGGATAAGAAAAATAGAAAGAGAGATAGAGAGGGAGAGAGAGAAATAGAGATAGAGAGAGAGTTACACTAACACACTTACACTTGTAGGAGAGGAGAACAAAACAAAAGAAAAAAAAAAAAGAGAAAGAGAGGGAGTGAGTTACACACTTATTCTTGAGAGAGAGAGAGAGAGCGAGAGAGAGAGAGAGAGAGAGAGAGAGAGAGAGAGAGAGAGAGAGAGAGAGAGTTACACTTAGTCACTTACAACACCTACAAGTTACAACAAAACAAAAGAAAGAAAGATAGAGAACTAGATAAAGAGAGGGAGAATAAAGACTTTCTTCACTCTAGTCTTTAGTCCTTGTCTTGTAGTTGAGACTTGAGAGTCTTGAGAGTAAAGACTTTCTTCACCCTAGTCTTGGGTCACTCTTGTCTTGTACTTGTAACTTGTAGGCAGGCTTGTAGCTTATAGTGTACACTTGAAACAAAATGTAAGAGAAAGAGGGAAAATGTAGAATGTTTATGTATGTAGAGAGAATAAAGAGAGAGTGAGAGAGAGAGAATGAAATAGGAATGTAGAAGCAGTGTTCGAAATATCGGTATCGCACCCTGGGGATGCAGATACGTATCGGTTATCTCACGGGATATATCATTTGTATTGCGGAATATATTGCACTTTTTGGAAAACATTGGGAAAATTGTTGAATTTTTCAATAAAACTTTAGGGATTATTTAAAAAGACCCCAATACAGAATTTTAAATCATAAAACCTCAAAAAAGAACTGGACATAATAGGTTTCCTTTGTATAGGGTCCTAATCTATGCGCTGTTTGATTGAACTAAGACAACTATATTCATTATCTACCCCGTCCTTCAGTTTTTTCATATCATTTTAGGACATCATCCAAAAAATGAACCAGATCCAATAATCAGGTGGACCATACCATAGGAAACAATGGTGATTGACCATTAGTGGGCCACAAAAGTTTGGATCAAGCTGATAATTGTTTTTTCTCTTCATTGAAACTTATGTAAAGTTATCAATGGATTAGGAGCCTAATAAAATATAGGGTAAATCAAGGTGCACCCTAAGAAGTTTTTAATGGTACCGTGTTCAACCACCACTATTTCCTTGAGTATGGTCCACAATTGAAACCTTCCTAGGGCCTATAGTGAAGGAAAAGAACAAATATCATCCAACCTGTTCATAAGATGACAAAGACATGGATGAAGGAAAATAACAAATATCAGCTTGATCCAAAACTTCTTTGGCCCTCAAGGATTTTTGAATGGTAGTCGTTTAATTCACACTGTTTTATGTGGTGTGGTCCACTTGAGCTTTGGATATGCTTCATTTTTTTAAATTTAAAACTATAAAATTATCTAGTAAAATAGATGGAAGGAGTGGATACAATACATGAATTATAGTTGGCCCCACAGAGTTTACTCAGTACGCGATACCATGCAATCCACTTCCCACCACACTGGCAATACCAACGCAGTTGTACGGACGGCTCAAAGTTATATGGGCCCAACAATAATTTATTTATTATATCCACACCGTTCAACCATGTGGAGAGATCATTTTAGATCATGAGATAAAAATGAGTCATATCCAAATATCAAGTCGACCACACCACAAATAGCAATGTGATAGTGATTATCACTGTTAAAACATTCATAGGGCCCACCATAAATTTTGTTTTCCATCCAATCTGTTCATGAGGTCACACAGACATGGATGAAGAGGAAAAACAAATATCATATTGATCCAAAACTTCTGTGACCTCAAAAGGGTTTCAATGGTATACGTTTAATCTCCCACTGCTGTTTGCACTGTGGTCCACTTGATCTTTGGATCTGTCTTATTTTTTGGCTCAAGCCTTACGACGAGCTCTCCAAATGGACGAACGGTTTGGATATAACGCATACCTTATGATGGGACCCACAAAACTTGGTGACATCAACACACCAGTCAACTCGGTGGTGTGTCGTACACCAACCAACTGTAAAAAGGGCTCGAATGCCCTTTTTTTCGACGCAGATAGGGTTCCAGCCTTCCGGAACCCAAAAATCTCTCCCAAATCCCATTTTTTTCGACGCAAAGAGGGTTCCGTCCTTCTGGAACCTAAAATCTCTCCCAAATCCATGACTTCTTCGGATCTCGGCGATGATTTCTCCGGATTTCATCCAAATATTCGGATTTCTCCGGATTTTGACAGATTTCTCTTACATGACCCGGAAATGTCAACCACGACCCACCTAATCCATTCAAAAGCTACTCTCTTAGGCAGATTGAACATGAAAGAGATTTTTTCTATATATGTAAAATTTTAAAATATATTTTTGGAATTTCTGGGTGGATGCAAATAAGATGTCGCCGGATGTTGGCGGCTACAGTCCAATCAAAGCAAAAAATCTGCGATATCAGGCATTATCGTGCATTTTTCTATATATGTAAAATTTTAAAATATATTTTTGGAATTTCTGGGTGGGATGCAAATAAGATGTCGCCGGATGTTGCGCGGATACAGTCCTACGCAAAAATCTGCGATATCAGGCATTATCGTGCTATATATCAGCGATATCTCACGATATTTTGTGATATATAACACGATAAATGGAAGTTTTGCAATTTTCAGTATTTTTCAGTATTTTCGGGGGTTTCGTATCGCTGACTGCCGATATCAATATTATTGGCTGATATATTGGCCGATATTATCGATATTACGAACATTGTGTAGAAGTAGAAATATTAGAATGTAATATGTTATGTATGTAAGAGAGAATGCTTGAATGTATTGTTGAACACTTGAACTTGAATCTTCCTTGAAAAGAAAGATTGGAATTAGAAGAATGTATGTAAGAGAGAGTGCTTGAATGTTGAACTTGAATCTTCCTTGAAAATGCTTGAATCTTGATGTTCCAACTTCCAAGAGGGGAATGTGTGATGTGTGTGTGTGAGAGAGAGAGAGAGAGAGAGAGAGAGAGAGAGAGAGAGAGAGGAGAGAGAGAGAGAGAGAGAGAGAGAGAGAGAGAGAGATTTAATCAGTTGGAATTAAGAGATGTAAGAGAAGAAGAAAGTAATAGAGTTTGGAGTTTGGGGTGAGAATATTGCAAATGGAGGAGCTTTGGAAGCCTTTTTTTATAGGCAAAAGTGTTTTTTTTTTTTTTTTTTTTTTTGCAAAAAAAAAGAAAGTGCCAATGGTCAGATTTTTGACCTTTGGCCAATATGCGATCGCATATTGTCACACATGTGCCATATGTGATCACATATGTGCAACAATTTCATATGCCACTTTTGCATATGCGATTTCCCCATCAGTGTGCGCATATGCGGTTGCACATGACAAGTGTGTGTTATGCAGTTGTATGTTGGCTGCCCCTCTGTCTTGGTATATTTTCCGCATTACAGGTTATGTTCTTTTTGTGATGAATAGCTTCAAATCACAATAGTGAATAGTTCTCATTCTGGTATCATAAATGCAAACATGCGTGTAAAGCTTTACCTTCTCAACTTCTACCATGTATTGAATTGGCTCATTCTGGTATTATAAATGTAAACATGCTCTTTGGAGCTATTCGTACCATGTTGACAGTCTGAAGTTGGTTTGCAATCTTAAATCTTATCATTTTACGATAGGCTGCACGTGTTTCCCAATTATTCCATGATAATAAAGTGAACTCAAACCATCTCATATGGCAATTTTCATCACTTTGTCTTCTTACAGCTTTGACACTTATCATCTTCTGTAAATCTTCATTCAATATTTTGGGAGCTTGATCCTTCAATCTTACTTTAATTGGTGTTTGTTGGTCTTCATTTGCCTGTTTTCACTTGGCATGTGAAGGACTATTCTTATTAATCATTTTGGTACCCTTTGATTTTGGGGAACTTTGAGAAACGGCTATAGATTATTGATTAGCTTTTCCAACAATATGGATCTGCAGATTTGGAAGGGAAAACAGATAATAAAATTCGGGCTTTCGAAGTGGTGGAAGAGCTCAGAGCCAAACGAGCGGACAAACAGGTTTTTTTTTCTCCTCATTTATTACCAGCTTACAGGACCTTTCAGTAAATTATTTTTTCAGTATGTTTGTGCATGTTTCTGGTATATTTTCTGGCTTGCTTTTGTCAGTGATAATTCAGTTCTTATCCTCTACTGCAGTCCATGCTTCTACTGGATGCCTTCAACAAAGACAGAGCTTCTTTACCACAGCCTCTTCCAAACCCTCCTCCATTGGCTCCATTGCCAGCACTTATTCCTCCAGATGCTCGAACACAGGAAATGATAAATGAGAAGCTGAAGAAGGCAGAGGATCTTGGTAAGCCTATTATTGTATGGATGCGTCCCCCTTCTAATATGGGTCAAACTCTTTTTGTGTGTTGAATATTGTTGATATTTGTACTCAATATGTTGCCTCATATCTACATCATTATATGCTCTAGTTTCTACATTTGAGCTTGCTTCTTCTTCTTCTTTTAATGGATTGTGTTGAAGCTTGCTTGCTGTATTTGTTAATTTTTATATAATAGACACCAAAGGTGACATTCTCATGTCATTTTTCTGTCAATGTCTGCATTCCACTCTTGATTTTTATATAATAGACACCAAAGGTGACATTCCCATGTCATCAATGTCCGCATTCCACTCTTGTTATAAAGTTTGGTGAGTATCAGAGTATGTTTTGAGATATACATTCGTGCTCTCTATGTAGTAACAGGATTGGATATTTCTTCAATGGGTTTCTCATTGTAGTCATGTGTTACATTCATGTATTCAATTCTGATTGTGTTTATGGGTGTATGGGCTTGTGTATGTGTCCTTGGATAGTGGAAATTAGACTGTTAGAAAACAACAATTGCAGACATTAGACATCTTCGTTTAGCTTCCTCTTGTTTCTATCTGCTAAGATGGTATGCTAGTGAAAGGAAAGAATCCAAAATCCAGTTGTAAGAGAAATATATTTATATGCATGGTTTCATTAGTAGCCTTATTCTCCAATTAGCTAGCCTTTAAAAAATAAAAAAATAAAAAAATAATAAAAATCTACAATTAGCTAACAAGTAGCTTCATGTGGTGATGTACTGAAAAAACAACTGTATCAGAAAGTATCTTAGAAGTCTGCCTGTTTGGTGTAACCTTTCAAGGAGTTCAAGCCTTCCTAGCCACTCAATCAAGGGTACAGGTCGTCCCTCAGGCCTCAGTGACCAGGGGAGGCTGAGGAAATTGAGAATTTTGGGACCACAAACAAATCGATTTCAGTGCCTCAATCATGTGCAGATTGGGTCAACATATGGTCATTTCGTACATATGAATGAAGAACATGGGTGCTGAGCCAAAAAGACAAAAAAAAGGGCAAAGAAAAGAAAAGAATGGAGAGCAGGGCATAGTCATCATATTGTGGAGTTTGGGAAACTCAACCAAACTAGCAAAAACAGCTGAATCTTGGTTATTTCTTCTGGACCCGCTGGAAGGATGCTCTCGAGAATACTTATGTAATCTGATGTTTTCCCCTCAGCAACTCACTAACACATCTGTTAAAAGTTAAAACATTTCCAATGTTTTCTTAGGCGTTGGTTATAATTTTATCTTTCAATGTTAATGGGATGAATAAGTGACAGGAACTCATGCCCTCCTCCGAAATGCATAGGGGTCCTTTGGATGCCTGTAAAATCAAGTGGTAATCCAATTATAGGGGGCGTTTGGGTGGGTGTATTTGCCTGTAAACAGATTGCAGGCTGTAATCTGAAACATAACAAAATGTCATGTTTCAGATTACAGGTAAAGGGATTTTGGGCAATGACTAATTTTTGAAAAATTTCAATACAGAGAGTTGCAGATCTTCTAATGACAATGCAAGGACCTAAAACGATTTTTTTTTTTTTTTTTGGAGGAGAACGTACCTTTTCTCCGGTGAGTGTTTGGACATCAATGCTTCCTCCCCATCTCTCTCTCTCTCTCTCTCTCTCACACACACACACACACACACACACACACACACACACACTTTCTCTCGGGTTATTGTTGTTGGGGTTGGGAACCCTGGAATGCAAGAAACCCCTCAAGCAGGGGGGTGGGGATTGGGTACTACCCCACCGGAACCTAGTTCGAGACGGATGTTCCTGTCAGGGACTCTGTGGGGCCCATCATGATGTATATATTTTATCCATGCTGTCCATCCATTTTGAAAGATCGTTTTAGGGCATAAGCCCAAAAGGGAGGCAAATTGAAGGCTCATGTGGACCACACCACAGGAACCAATGGGGTTTGAATGCCTACCGCTGGAAACCGCTTGGGGTCATAGAAGTTTAGGATCAAGCTGATGTTTGTCCTTCATCTAGGTTGATGTGACCTTATGAACAGGTTGGATGGGAAATAAAAATTATGGTGGCCCTAGAAAGGTTTCAATGGTGGTTTTCATTGTCACCACTGCTTCATGTGGTGTGGTAAACTCTAGCTTTCGATCTGCCTCCGTTTTGGGTTTATGCCCTAAAATGATCTCTCAAAGTGGATGGATGGCTTGGATAAAACACATATCAAGGTGGGCCCCATGGGCCTTTGATGGACATCACTATAAAGGTCTGGATCCAATGATTTTAACCGTCGATTAGATGGCCCATGGCCAATAAATAGATGAATATTATATATTGATTATATGTGGGTCATGTCTATCTAGCGGATATGGTTTTAATCAGATTTTTCTTTTTCCTTTTTAATCATATCTTTTTATAGCCATCAATTAAAATGTTTGGATCTGATGATCCTACCCGTCAATTGGGTGGCCTGTGGCCAATAAAATAGATGAACATTGTATATTAATGTATATGTAAGCTATGTCTATTTGGATTATGAAGACATGTTTAAACCCATTAATTGCTATTAATTTGTTGGCAGTTTATAGTTAATTATTTATATTCAATAGTTTCTCATCATAAAAAAGGAATTTGAATTAATGGGTCCACTTCTATGGTCCATCAAATGATCGGTTTAGCACGAGGATTGGCCACAAGATTTATTGAGTTGGACTTATCCCAATGATCTATCTTAAATGAAGACTTTATATGTCATTTGATGATTTTTGAAGGATTTACTACTACGAAACTCTGTTTTGCGTGAATACCCAATTACAAACTGTAAACAGATCATAAGATATCCAAACATAAACAACTGTTTACATGTAATCAAATTAATGATTAAAGCCAAACAGGACAGGTTGTAAACACTTTACACCTGTGATTGGATTACCTGTAATTGGATTACAACATAATGATTTTACAAGCATCCAAACAACCCCTAAGTTTCTCATGTCTCGTCTCTTGTATCAATTTCATGTATCTGGGTTAATCGTATATTGCACATGCAATTTCTCAGTTTCCTGCATCTGTGCATAGTGTTGTTTCCCGCATTCCTTTCTTGGCCTCGCTATTGACGACTGCATAACTAAATTATTTAGAGCATTGATCATTTATACTAGAGTTGTGGTGACTGCAGGCCATTGTCAGAAACAAAGAAGCACAGTTCTCAAACCTAGGACTCTGTAAAGTTGGTATTCATTCTTCCCATTAATATTTAAGATATTGGGGCCTCTGCCCATTGGCCACCAGTACCATCTTGATGGAGACAGCAATTTGTAAACAACCATCTATTTTTCCTTGAAGATGCCATCTGGTTTGCCGGAACTTGTCAAACAAATTGTGTATGTGGGATCCTCAGATTGTCTCTCCAGTACTACATTCCTCTTAAGCTATGGATTGTGGTAGCATCTGGAGTGCGGCAAGTGCCCCTTTAGTATTTACCAACAATGCATTAGCATCCTGATCACAGATTAAGTCCTAGCAGGAGGTGTACAGATTCTGAGTGCGTGGTGTGGGGTGCACTATGTTTCCTTAACAATGAATAATGTGCTTGACCTTTACGTTTTGCCATTAAGAGCATGAATTTATTCACAATCATTTGGAATAGCTTCCAATTAACGTTTTCATCCATGCTCATTGTGTTTCTTTTTGGCATTTTGGCTGTGTTTTTCATTGTGTTCTCTCGTGTTTGATCTTACTTCCATTTCATTATCATTAAAGAATTGAGCAAGTTTGGATTATTTTCTCATGTACACTAGCTTTGGTGTTGATTTCGTTCTTTCTAGTTAGTGTGATATAGGAATTGGCTTTATGCATATTTGTTGATTCACGTTCTTTTGCAGGTGAGCAAGGAATGGTAGATGAAGCACAGAAAGCATTGGAAGAAGCAGAAGCCCTGAAAAAGGTTTTTAGTTTTATTTTTTCCCCTTTGCCATAGCTTTTAGATATTGTTTTTCAAGTCTTCTGTTTATTTGTTTAACTATAATTTCATTTTTCTGCAGATCTCTAACTTTTAACTTTTTTGAGCCATCTGTATCTGTTTTTAATTTTCTTTTCTCAGTTGGGTGCTAGGCAGGAACCAATACTGGACTCCTCAAAATACACTGCTGCTGATGTGCGCATTGTGAGTTCAAGTTCACAATTTCTTTTAGTTTACATGCCAATAACCTCTATATTAGACTTCCCCAAAAATTGGGGAGCCACTATTTACACCCACTGTTTTTTATACATTTGACAATACAGTATTGCTCGTACTACTGTCTAGCCAGAAGTAGGAAAGGGAATAGTGCTGCATAGGGCTGTCAATGGGCATCTGGATGCATGGGTATCTGGAGCATCTGACCCAATTAGTTGGATCTGGATCCAGTTATTGGGCCCATGTTGGATCCAGGTCCAGGGGCTTGGATCTGATTAGAAATCGGGTCGGGTCAGATGCCTCCACTGGGTACTCGTCGGGCACCCAAATATATGAGTTTTATTTTATTTAAATATATTTATTATTTAAAATCCATACAAAATGCATGTATTTGGCATCGACTCAAATCCAGATCTGTACCCAAACTCAAGCCCAGATCCAAATCTGGATCTAAATCCCTCTCTCCTAAGTCCTTAACTTAGTCTAGAAATTAGGCCTGGCTGTATCCAATGGGATTCCCTGATCTGATCAATATGGAACCTGTATCCAATGTTTTAAATATCGACGATATCAGCCGATATATCCCCCGATATATCTTGTATCCCACCTGTGCGATACGAAATGCACAGGTAGTGCCGATATATCCCACCTATTCAATCCAGTGAGCATTTTTGGTTTTCAATCCATATTTTTGTTGTAAATCATGTTAAACCAATGTTAAATGGTTACAAATCTATGATTCTTCATATTTTCCAAGAAAAATCATGGATTTGGAACTTCGATTTTGAGATTTAGGGGAGATGGGTCAAGTTGTGGAAAATTGAGAAAAATCGAAATTTCTCAATTTCTCGCAAATCAGTTGGAATCTTTGTATCCAAACACAAAACTAAACATGTATGTAACCTGATATAGTGATTCTTCTTTTGCTTTTGAATGTATCGCTTGTGTTTCCATACATGTCTTCTTACGTTTATAAATTATATGAATAGACTTTGAATATACTTGCATCAGTTCAGTTGAAAATCGTATATATTAGGAACCCATACAAAGGAAACTCTTATTATGTGCATTTTTTAATTTTATTTTGTAATGTTTTGATTTCTAAGTGTCTATTGATGTCTTTTTCAACAATCCCTGAAGTTTCATTGAAAAATTCGACCAATTTCCCAATGATCCTATGTTTCCCAACAACAGCGATACATTACGCCATATGACCGATGTATCCCATGCGATAACCGATATGTATCCATATCCCAAGGGTGCGATACATTATGCGATAACGATATTTAAAACATTGCCTGTATTTGAGGTTAAAAGGATCAGGATCCAATTCCCTTAGTCAGGCCGATACAGGTGCACTAGTTTCTGATATGAATCCAATCCGTTGAAAGACCTGGTGCTGTAATCAATAAAGGTGGCTGTAAAGATTGTTCCCAAGAATTATCATCTTTATTGCTAGTCAAATGCAGTATTGTTGTCAGGTTTTATTACATTTCCATGCCTTGTTAATTGGATAGGATGGATGGTACATCTAGGAAACGAGTGAAATATTGTATTACTCACTTTGTTTCTCCTTGCCTATTGAAATTTTTTATTGGTTCATCAATAGTAATTTTATTGGTTTTCTGTCTCAACCAAAGTTATCATCATTATAAAATCTTGTATCTTTTGCAGACTGATCAGAAACTACGTGTCTGTGACATTTGTGGAGCATTCTTGAGCGTATATGACAGGTAAAGTTCTGGTTTCTCACTCCATGATCATGCTTATGTTCACAAGTTACAGAGGGTAACAAAAGACTAGTGTTTGGGGTTTCAAGTCCTTCAGCTTTTGACGGGGCGCATTATACCTCCTTGTTACCAGCAGGCTTTTGGGCCCAGTTTTACGAGGAAAACTTTTGCAGCTAAAGAATGTGCGTGTTTTCTGTTTTATGCTTGTAGATTATAATTGTTAGAAACTTGTGGGGCCACTTTACATTGACTGTACATGTAGGATCTAAATAAAGGATTTATACATTTTGTAGCGAATGAGCTATTTTGACTGTTGTTTGGCATCCAGTGACCGTCGCTTAGCTGATCATTTTGGAGGAAAGCTTCACTTGGGCTATATGCAAATCCGAGAGAAGTTACAAGAGCTTCAGGTGTGCTTATGCATCCTTTTACCATGTAAATTGCAATATATTATGTTTATCTCACTGGAGATTATAGCTGATCTATTCACTTAACTGGAAGTTCCATTCTATGGTGCATATGCCACACCTGCACATCAATTTTTGCATGTTCTACTAGGTAGGTCTGTCAATATTTTTTATTAGTTACATTTGTCAACTTCTTTAAAGTTGGTATCTGAACATGTTGATTCAGGTGCTGATATAGTGTTTCACACTCTACCCTAGAGAATCAGTTATGTATGGCATCAGTGAGTTTTCTAACCTCAAAATACAAGTGCAGCTATGCTTCAATTCTGGCGTTGGTTGTTTCTTTTTGATTTTGATCATGGATCATCAAGTATACTCTTAGGAAATGAAGAAATTAGTGAAGGCATCATAGCTATAATTTCCTTCAATCCAATATCTTACGTTAAAGTTTGACACCATTACCTTGAACACCCAAATAGGTTTTAGAGGTAAAGTCTTCTTTAAAAACAGAAAAACACTAAACATTGTCTTTGAGAGCTTATCAAAATCACGTGGTTCTATTTATTGCACAACGAAAATTACTGACCATTTAACCCAGGTGCATTTCCAGTAAATAATTCGTGCTGGTGTTTTAATTGTATGTCTTGCATTACTAGGATGTGATATTGGTATCATGTATGGGTATAGGGCAATACTGGACTTGCTTGACCCCTAAATCTCATGGTACAGGCATGCAATGACACTGTATTTTAGCATTGTGGCATTTTTATTTTAAGATATTTTAACACTCAAAATTTTAAATTTTTTATAGTTCTCTTTACTTTTGGAGACGATATTCTGGTACAGCTGAGCGATCTTGACGTTTTCCGTACTCAATAGCCATGTTCTGCCATCTCTTACGGTACTTCAGAGGTTTGAAGGATCTGGCTATCATTCTGCAGTATTGCACGTGTTTTTGTGGGTTTCTAATTTGATCATAGTGACAAATAAGTGTCTCGTGTGGTGGAAAGGCTAAGTTGGCGGTGGCAGTGGTGTACATGGGTAATTGTTGAAGGCATATAAAGGTCTGCTCCTAGGGCATATGGCGCCTAATATAACAAGTCTATCACCTTATGGTTACCTGCTCACAGCTTTATATTTTCTTCTGTTTTTTTTTTTTTTTTTTTTTTTTTTTTTTTTTTTTTTTTTTTTGTTTTTTTTGTTTTGTTTGGACCTGTAGGTTCATTTTGAACAAAGTGTTAAGAGTAAGAGTTGTTTGCAGCTCTTCTATGTTTTGATGTTTCTTTGTACTGTAAAATTTCTCCATATTTGTCATGATAAATACTATATGTTATTGTTAAATATGAGAGTTTAGTTCCTTGTTCGCTATTTGACTTCAAGCGTAGTTTCTAATTGTGGTGAAATATCATGACGACCTGCATATGATTTAATGACTTATGGCTGGCGAGATCATTTAGATGGCTTTATGCTTCTTGCTTTTGTATGCATGCTTATTGCATTGTGTCATTCCTTCCCAGCTGGAAATACATTTGATGCAGTTCAAGTTGTTTTTTTTTAGCCACATCTCTTAGTAATTTAATTTTGCCAGGAAGAGAGAAATAAGAGTCGGAAGGTAGATCGATTGGAAGATGATAGAAGGTACTCTTTTCTTTACATGCCTCTCTTCAAGAAATCTGATGTTGCTGAAAGTGGGTTTTTTACCCCTTCACAAATCTTTTCTGTATACATTAAAATGTGTGGATGTCTTTCTTAATTCATATTCAGATCAAAAGAAAGAAGTCGGGACCGTGATAGGGCAGTGAGCAGGGACCATGAGAGAGAGAGAGATGATCGTGGTGATGGCCGAGAACAGGGAAGGGATCACGATCGTCGAAGTAGGGACCGTGACCGCCATTACGATCGTGATCGTGGTTATGATCGGGAGCGTGAAAGAGAATCAGATCGTTCTCGTAATTATGATTCAAGGAGCCACAGAAGGTCGCGTTCGCCAAGGGATTATGATCGCCGCAGGTTCTATCTGAAACTCTCCCTTTTTATGGTAGTAGAAGATTCTAGTATGGTACTTTGCAATAATTCTTATTCTGGCAACAATTCATTCATTCATCGGACTCGGAATTGTTTTTTTTTTTTTTTTTTTGGATTGATAGCCCCATAGCTGTGATTTTTTAAATGTTTTAATTATTTTATCAACCTCAAGTCCTTGATCTCAAGGTTTAGTGTCATTCTGATATGAAAGGATGAGGTTGGTGTAACATGTAACATGAGATTTTTATTTTGAGCTTAATTTCTAGAGGCAACCATTATAAAGATGGACAATATCATGGAGCTTTCATTTTGGAAGATTCTCAAATTGCAATGCGATCATTGGCTGAATTAAGGAAGGATTTTGCATGCCATTTGTACTTAGCGGATTTGCTTGTCATTTGCCGTCTTTGTGGTCACTCAGCAGTTTCTTGAAATGTGATAAACTACCTTTGGGCAACTGTATGGTTAAACTAATTTAAATTTATATTTCTTGAAGAACATGAGTTTTGATTTTTTTATTTTTTTTACGGGTCTAATTTTCTGTGGCGTTATCTATAAAAATCTTTATGATTTTTGGTTGGTAAGATGAAATCCAGTGATAACTCAATCTCTAAGTAGTCATTAAGCCTCAGCCAGATTCATTATTATTATTTTTGATGAATGGCAAGATTTTATTGAAAAAAGAAACAAAACTAAAATACAGTCCAATCCACAGAGAGGGCTGGCTGAAAAAACAAAAACAAAAATGGTCAAAAAATGCATACAATCAAGGATTCCTCTTATCAGCTATTAGCAGCTGTTATCTATAGATTTCATTTTTCACCAACTTGTTTACTCTGCATTCACATCTCGTAGAACCTAGGAGAAGAACACCATAGTCTGGTTCTCATTACACAAATGTCGTGCCTTTTCTATGTGGTCTATAACCCTTCAAAGGATCAAGCCCACTATCTGCCCATGTTATTGCATTTATTTATTTATTTATTTATTTATTTTTGTATCTCCATCCACTCTGTGCAGAAGCAAATCAAGGTCCATGTCCAACTTTGCTTTGGAAGAGGGCCACCACTTTTTAATTTGAATCCTTCTCCTAGCGTCTCTGATAATCCCTCTGATACCTGCAGGCCCCAGGTTCGTGAATGAGCTGCCATCAAAGTTGACCGTAAATGTCCTGTCCAGAGGAGCCTTCCAAGTGGCTGTCTGCTTGGGACCTTTTTAACTGCTTTGCGCCATTTCCTCCCTATTCAATGAACATAACGCAAGATGGATGCCTTCGAATCTGACATCTGCTTTAGCCCAAACTGCAAGAAGTCTGAAAATTCTGTTAACAGTGGACCTAATCTGTGATATTTTCCCAACAAAGATCCTATTGTTCCTTTCAATCCATACAATCCACTGGGTTATCTCACCCACCATCTTCTAAGAAGCCTCCCAAGTTGACCCCACACTTTCTCTGCCAACCTGAAATCAGACATTGACAGAATTCGGGAACACTCGAGCTATATCAATTTTAGGTGTCACAGCCTCCCATGCTTTCCTCTTGCATACCTCCATTTAGAGTTGGACACAAGCCAAACTGAGTCGAGCTTGGCACAGCTCTGCTCGGTTTGGCCAGCAGCCTACCCCAGCTCGAGTTTGGTTCGGCTCGGTCCTTGAGCCAGACTAGCCAGCTCGGCTTGGTTCGGGCCAGCAGCTCAGGCTAGCTTGAGCCAAGTTCGAGCCGAGTTCAAGCTCGTGCTTTCAAGCTGATTCCAGAACTTGTTTACAGTATCCTTGTTGCAACCCCAATCTCACAGAGCCCATGGGCGACGGAAGGTTGAAGTACGCCGACTCTCTGTAAATACACTGAATATTTTCCCCAAAAGAGCAAAGAAAAGTGGAGAAAATAGAAAGAAAGAAATAAAAGCTTGATAAGGAAATAAAACCCAATGAAAGAGAGAACCTGTCATGTGTGAGTCACATGCATGCACAAGCAAGTGGAAGCGATCGCTTGGCGCTACCGTCCACTGGTTATCGACACATCTGCTTATCATGACGCATGTATGGTGTCCCAGCTCCTGTAGCCACCCAACGAATGCGATAGAACCCCTCCACTGGTTATCGACACATCTGCTTATCACATGCATCATAGGTCAGCCCGTCCGCCTGGTGCTACCATCCTGCCATTTTCAAAATATCTGCTGGGATTAAAACCCCTTCAAATCTGGATGCCATGTTGCCACTTAATCCCCTCCATTGTACACACTTCATACCTGTCCCTAGATGGGCCACCTGGATGGCAACTCTTCTCCAAACCGTTTCCTCTATAACCACATGGACAAACCCCCCTATGGCCCAAGTGACTATAGGTGGAAGCCAGGACACCACATCCCCCTTCCTATTGGGCCATCACCCTCCACTACCCTGTCCATCTGGCATCCACATTGGTACAACCCAAAGTAGGGTTGCTGACGTCTCATTCACCAACTCCAAAGAAAGACCAACTCTCTTGGACTTCAAAACAACAAGGCTACACTCCAATTCCTATTATCCATGCTCCAAGATCTCACTGGGAACTTCACCCTTCCTGTTGCTCGTAGGGTGCCTCTGTCCAAAGTCACCACTTTAAAGTTGTTTTCGACTCGGACGTGTACCACATGAGGCTTCTCCTCTTGACTCCCACTCGTGTATTTGGGAAATGACAATTGGGGTTCTTTTACAAACTTCTTCTTATCTTTACACCCAGCTTTGAAGATTCCAATCTCCTGGCCTCCCACTTTCCTGCCTTCTAACATATCAATGGCCTTCCTGGCTTGAGCTTGGCCCCTGAATCTCACAAATGCAAATTCATGTTTTTCTCATTGAGCTTTTCTCCTCTGGATGAAGACTTCTACAATCTCCATACTTCCGAACACCTCCAACAAATCATCTTCACCGAATGAGAATGTTATATTCCCAATGGACAGGCTAAAAGGACCTTTGGATTTGCAGGATGATTTCACAGGAATCCACCTGTGTCCAACTTCCTCCATTTCCTCTATCTTCAAATTCCTCCCTTTTCCTTCTAACTAGATTCATCATTTTTTCGTAATTATTCTGCATTGAAGAATTGTTACTTCTGCTCTCTCTTTATTTCTTTCCTTGTTTACATTCCCCCAACAAAGGGGCGGGGTATATTAATTTAGGACAAATGCATGAATCTTTATATGATCATCAATTTATGGCATCCTTTGATTGAGGGGTCATTTGGCAACCTGGCAAAGTGCACTGCTGGTAATGGAATCACCAAGTAGGGGCACATTCTTAAGTGGGGAAATTCTTTCTCAGGGATGCTTTAGTAACTTTTAAATTGCAGGTTGCCAAAGGACCCCTTGAAGAGTTATAGGAAAGTAATCCATGAATAGGTCGATTGGGTCAGCAGGCTTTCGCATTGATGAGACACAAGAAATTTCTTCAGAAATTAAAGTACCATGAGGTTCATTAATACGACTGAGATGTGGGAGACAAAATTTACCTGAGGACAAATGAATGGATCTTATCAGAGCACAAATCCCTGTCAAAAAACAGAAAAGAAAAAAGAAAAGGACAAACTACTAAGATATGGGAGATGAGTTAAAATTTACCAGATGAAAAATGAATGAATCTCTATCAATGTATACCAATTTACAACATTTATCCTTCAAAAAAATAAAAAATACAACATTTAATTTTTAGGAAAGGTAAACAATAGAAGGATTGTTTTGGGAGGGCTTTTGGAAATCACAATCAGTGTTTTAAATAGAGAATAGCATGTAGTGTAGCATTCACCACTCTGAAGCATGAAGCTTAAGCTACATAGTGTGCAGCGTAAGCTACATGCTACTTCTAGATTTTTAGTTAAAGTTGTGCTTGGTTACGCCAAATATCATGAAGTTTCATGATATTTTTCACCAAATTAATAATAAAATAATTAAACTTGATGACATTTGGTGTAATAAAACAGTCTAAAATAGTAGGAAAAGATCAAGCATAAAGGTAAAGAAAGAGCACCTAACTGATTTAATACTATTACTAATATTATTTTACTAAGATGACTGAAAAAATGAACCTTAAAAAAAAAAAAAAAAATTAAAAAGAAATATGTAACAAATCATTGAGAACATTAATTAATTTTAATGTTTAGTGAAAAATAGCTTGTAGTGTAAGTCACATAGCATGTACCATGGACTGTAGCATGTATCATATGCAAAATTAGCATATAGCGTAGGCTACATGTGACTATTGCTATTTTGATGAGCTACGTGGTGTTAAAGCTATGCCATGTAGCATAAGCTACATGCTACATAGCAAAGCTATTTAAAACACTGATCATGATAAAGAGCTTGCAAAATTTGCTTTTAAACTGACAAGGCCCGAGGTTTGGGTGGACAGCTAGTGTCGTGGGTTTGCTCCCCATAGATGCGAGATTGATTCCCCTCCCCGTATTTTACCTAATGCACGTAGTTTGTGGGTGATTGCGTGCATCTGCAGGGATTAGTCTTACCTTAGAAATGGGCGGGGACACCCTGTCGTCATAAAAAAAAAAAAAACTTACTAGGCCCAACAAAAAACAAAATAGAACAAAAACTAGCATTGAGATGGAAAGAATAAATCTCCTTATGCACTATTGTTTGGGTTCTACTGCTGCCTCTTAGGGCTGAAGTGTTTGCTTGGACGACTACAACTGATAAAATACTGTCTCATTCATCTCAACATAGGTGACATAAAAGCCATGGCATATTTGCTTTCTCCTTCCTAATGCCCTGTAGGCTAAAATCTTTTCCTTGCAATTTCAGTCAAAATGGTTTTAAAATTGGTTTGCAGGTTAGCTTCAATCCTTTTTCTCAGTACAAGGAGGATGACAAAACGGTCCATCTTTTCACCCGTTATGGTGCGTCTCAAAGGGCATTTTCTGAAGCTATTTGGTATGGTATGGTGATGTGATGAACAGTTGGGGTGGGGTTGTTCAAAGGATGATCTTATTGCATATGGCGTATGTTACCCTTGATTGTGTTGGGGGAAAAATTGAAGGGAGGAAACAACTGCACTCCTATTCCCTTTTTGGAAGGGTTGCTGTATTTCTTTCTTTCTTTCTTTTTAAAGTAGCATTTGTAAGAATGTGAAGGCACTGTAGATTGAAGCGGTGGAAAAGAGTTTGAAAGTAGAGAAACAAAGTGGTTTCTTATTAGATAAGAATTTTGAGGGATCTCCACATGTACTATGATTGATTTACAGTGACTATGATGAAAGTACAAACACACCTATCTGGAGTGGCCCACGTACTGCTCGGTGGAAACTAAAGTTTTTTGGATTCTCTCAAGGCAAACTGACATCCACGCCACTTACCACTTCCTCTAGGCTGTTTATTTTATTTAAACATGGTGGGATAGGCAAATGATTTGGCCAAAGGAGGTGTTTAACCATGTTGGAAGAGACGCAAATGGCGCAAAAACCAGCAGCAAGTTCCAGAGAATCCCCTTTTAGAGCTGAAGATGCAGTCTGGATAGGCCTGGCAACAGGTGGTCCCGGGGTTCAGGTCTGAGCTTTGAACTGGTTTGGTTTGCCTATTGAAATATTGACTTTATCTGGCCTAGCTCAGTCCCTTGCCAGCCCTAAGTTTGGATGGGGTTTTCCTAAGGAAAATGTTTACGACTCCACTTGGGCCGCAGTTTGGGAGTTCAATTTCAGGATTTTGTTTTATTTTATTTGTTTATTGTGAGAAGTTTTGTGTTGAATTGAGTCGAAAATAGGAGTGTTTTATTGATGGGTTAAAACGATAGTTGCCTTGTTCGAATATTCCTCCCTGAGATTGTGAATACTTCGCTTGAAGCCATATTTGGCAGACGGATTATTTCAATCCAGTTTTGATCAACATTGAGATGGATTCAACTTGCAAATCAAACTGATTTGATTCTGCCTAGGAATAATAATAATAAGAAGAAGATGGCCTTATCAAATAGAGCCTAGTTATCGGCTCAAGAGGGGTTTGGTGAATTTTTTGTTTTGCTGATCAGATGGATGGGCATTCGATGGTGGAAGGGGGATTTGTGTAGTGAAATAGCTCAGGCTTTCAGACGGGTGGGCTGTTGTTGAAGATATCGTCTTGTGTTGTTGGGGATTAGGGTGTTGATTTTCTGTAATCAACCCTCTACTAATTTCTTGCACATATAGATGAGAAGATCTGGTGTCAAGCTCTGGATTATAGTTGCACAAAGTGAAGTGAAGTGGCAACAAAATCTTTCGTAGGAGCGGGGAAGCGCGTGTTTCAAATTTTTTCAAGAATAAACAGGCAAGAAGTGGGAGTGGCTAAGTGGGAGCACAAATCTGAAGTGCAATTCGAAATTGGAGCAGCATCTAGTTAGAAGGATCGTGCAACATCATGCAACTAAGCTCTGGGTTTTGAAACGGGATATGCAAGTACTTGGGCACATGATAATCTTTAATTCATTGAGATTGGAAGGGGAGGTCCATCCTTGTGTGTGCATGTGGTGAGCGTCGTCTCTGCCTAAGTTGAGGCATTTTGTAGGAGGATAATGCTCGCCAAGTTCATTATGGATGGAACCTTTGGAACAACACAGGTTTAGTGGCATTCATTTTATGCGTAGACAGCCAAAGGCAGAGTAACAAAAAATAAAATAAAATTGCTATGACGTGGAAGCAACATTGGAGCTATTGAAGGAAACTTTATGCCAAAACTAAAACTTCGTTTAGGAATTTCGTATGAGAGAGTAATGGTGATAGATGATGAAGGAAAGAAAGCAAAGCTGAAGAGAATTGGATTGGTTTGAAGACACCCAGAGTCAATGAGTTGTTCGGACATTGGAGGCTAGTTAGCTCTACTACCCACAACACATTGGGTCTACCTCTCATTTGTTCTCATCCTTCGTTGGGTGGAAGCAAGTTATGCCATAATGGTAACGGTGGTCGTAATGGCCACAACTATGATCGTTACATTACCGCCCCCTTAATGGCTGTTCTGGTGTAAAAAAAAAACCATTTCATCCATTCTTTTAACGGACTTGTCTTTGTTGATGGAGAGGGAGTTACAGATACTTCTCCTCCAGGGTAGGGGTGAAAGCAAGGTGTTCCGTATCCGTTACATTACAATTGTAAAGGCCGATACGTATAGGTAACGATCATGACCATTATGCAATATGGGGGCGAAAAGGTGCAGTTGGTTTTCTAAGACCGTATTGGTTGTTATGGGGCATAACACCGTTACCCTCGTAACGGTCGAAAAATGACCTTTTTTTCTCTATTTAAATTCATTTTTCACCTCATTTTTTCACTTATTTCAAAAACTTTCCTAGATTATTTTACAATATATTTCGACCACTTCTACTATATTTTTTGGGATTAAAACCCTAGATTGAGGCGATTTGGGCAAATAGAAACCTCTATGGCCATTTTTTCAAAAAATAAGGTGGTATTTATGCATTTTTTCCGAGTTCTAGTTCTAATTAGAGGTGTACACGAGTCGATCCAAGTCGAGCTTGGCACAGCTCGGCTCGATCCTCGAGCTTGTCTAGCTAGCTTGGCTTGGCTCGATTAGCAGCTTGGGCCAGTTCGACCCTTTGCGGCATTTTCTCAAACACTTTGAATGCATCTTTAATTTCTAACGGAATGCAAAATGGTAACAACTTTTTATGAGTATTTCATAAAACACTCAATGAGCACAATCAAAATCAAGATATGGGGCAGTTTTATGATGTAGAAAATTTTTTTGGTGGTTTGTCTTGTATTCATTCCTTCCTCACTACTAACTAATCCCGTTGAGAATGTACACACCTTGAAACAATAGTTTCATTGAGTCATTTCATCAAACACCCGGTGAGCATCACAATATCAAAATAACCGAGTTGCCGAGCTGATTCGAACCGAGTTGATTTGAGTTGAGGTTTGATCCAAGTCGAGTCGAAATTTTTTTGAGCTCAAAAAATCAGTTCGACTCGGCTTGAACTTAGTTTCGAACCGAGCTTTTTCAAATCGAGTTGAGCGAGCTAATCGAGCTAACTCGGTTTGTGTACAACTCTAGTTCTAATCAGTGTTCGAAGTATCAGTATCGGTATCACTACAAGTTTCGCTGGCCAGAGATACGAAAATAATATCGATATCGCCGATAATATTGTTGATAACCGGAAATGCGGGGAAACATGGGGAAAACGGTGGAATTTTTAGCGAAACTTCAGGAGATGTGTTGTTGTAAGAAATCAGTCCAACCATCCCCTCCGGCCTATTTAACCATCCAACCTTCCATCCAAACATCCATCGATATTGCAAAATATCAACACCACATGATATTTCACTAAGAAATCATCAACAATTGGAAAAGAAACAAAAGATTGTGATCTCAATATCTCGTATGTTACGATATCGATAATATCAAGATATTATCAATATTATTAATGACAAATTGAACACCACATACAACCACGTGCCCATGAAAAAAATGGAAATATATTTTTTTTCTAATAAACAAAATTTTGATTATATCAATACGTTGGCGATATTATTGAAATATCGTTGATACACTTATGATACAAGCATTACCTAGAATTTACATAGTCAAAAATATTGGTAATACATTGGTGATATTGATGCATTGGCAATACAAGCAACACCTAGAATTTACATAGTTGAAAATATTGACGATTACATTAGCGATATTGCTAATACCTGGAATTTTCGATACTACCAACATTATCGGTATCGCTACCAATGATATCGGTATCGGCGTATCGCTGAGCTGGAGATTCATAAACATGCTCAAAACAAAAAAAATCAATACATATTTGGAATATTTATATTATTCTGGATTTTCTAAATGTTTTTTCAGAACTTTTCGGGCAATTTTTTAAAACCGTTACAAGGGTCATAATAGTCATTATGCCACTGTATTGGCTGTTACGGCCGATACCTGTATCGGTAACGGTGGTGACTGTTACGGCCACCGTTATTGATACGAAATACCTTGGGTGAAAGTGGAAGTTGGCCTGAGCCCTTCCCTTCTCTAGCTCTAGCTAGATTGGATCTGGGCAGAAGTTAAATTGTTGGCTACCAAGGGGTGAGGAGATTTTTGCTAATTGGATGGGTGGGCATTTGACGCCAAAGTTAAATTGTTGGCTACCGTTATTGATACGAAATACCTTGGGTGAAAGTGGAAGTTGGCCTGAGCCCTTCCCTTCTCTAGCTCTAGCTAGATTGGATCTGGGCGGAAGTTAAATTGTTGGCTACCAAGGGGTGAGGAGATTTTTGCTAATTGGATGGGTGGGCATTTGACGACAAAAGGGGATACTCGTAATGCAATATCTTGGATTTTGAAAAATGTATCCCTACCTGCTCTTATGTATAGATATTATCGATAATCAGATTCCTAGAGAGGCAGTTGGTATTGCCAATTCCCTTGCAGAGAAGAGGGCCTGTAGATCTTCTCGTTGTGAGGGCTTATTTTAGTGAATCCTTCCGTTATCGATAAAAGGAAGTTTGAGGCCTGGTGAATAGTTAGGCTAGGCCTGGGTTCTGGATATGCATAAAGGCTCAACATGACAGCTGGGATGGGCTTTATACTAGATACTTATCAAGTGGGCCAGGGTTGGAAAAACCTAACATGCCATGTTGGACCAGCCCACCCCAATCGGCCATTCACACCCTTGAGGGAGGACATGATGATGCAGGACATGAAATTTAAGTATGAGATGTAAGATTTCAGGCTTAGATCATACCAATTTGAAAACAGTTACACAAATTACACATCCTACATGACAATCTAAATCATTCAATTAAAAAGGAGAATCTATGCGGGTCCAGGCCGACACAGGCTAGGACCGGACCAATAAAAATTATAAACCAAACGATGTCAAAGGGAAATAAAAATCAACCACACATGCATAAAAATCAGTCCCTAATTCAAGAGATTCCCAAATTTCAATACAAGAAACCCTAGGATGAAAAAGGGGGGGGGCTAATGCAAACTAAGATTAGGTTTAGGAAATATGAATGAAAAGAGGAAAACCTGACTCAGAGAAAGCTCCTACGTGCAGATGGTGACCCGGGGCTGACGCATGTGCGCGGGTGGGTTGGCCGCACGTGTGATGGAATCCCGCCTCCCCAAAGCGACACCTAGGCCTTGGTCGGCCAGGAGAGACCTCCAATCTCTCCAAGTTTGACGACGATCCGACGTAAGGTTGAGGCGTAGTGCTCCGCCGAAGTTTCAGCTCTTCTACAGGTCCAGATTTTGGAAACTGGCTGTAGGGGGATGAATAGCTGTAAAAGCTGGGAAATTCAAAGCAATAATGATGATAGAAGATAAGAGATATGGATGGAAGAGGGTAGGGGTGGATGAGGATAGATGTGGTTTCGCACCACGGTAATTAGCCCTTCGAAGAAGGGAGGGCTTCACACCCACTTTTGAATTCTTCCACAACTCACGAAGAGAGCAAAAAAATAAAGCAGGAATTTTTATTATACTTGAATGAATCAAAAGAACTACAAGGGGTGCTTATTTATAGGGAAAACCCTATACCCCAAAAACTCGCACCATGTGCGCAACCTATTACTTGGCGATGAAGTAAACTAAAATAAAAACCAAACAAAGAAATCTAAAGCGTTCACGATGTTCTAAATAATAACAATAAGCAAAATCTAAAATATGAAATCCATCTGACGAGTGGGCCACGATCATGAGATCCCACGATGGGCTTTTCTTGACTATCGTGCCCACTTTTTTGAACCAAAACTTGTCTTCTAGCTAGGAGGTCTTCCCTGGACATCGTCATCGAGCCAGATCGATGGTGGAGTCCTCTTTCTGCGTACGTACGTGCGTAGGGGTGGTGGTGTGTGTGCGCGTGTAGGCGGCGTGCGGGCACGTGTGTGCACGATGTCCTCATCACATGAGTAAGGTAACCATTTTTGGAATTGGGAGTTTTCTCCTAGATTTTTCAAAGCATTGAAATGCAGTCTACTGGTTTACTTAGTAAATTTTAAGAAGCTTCTAGTTTGTTCACATGGGTGAAAGTTACAGAAGTTGGCAACCCTTGAGCAAGGGATGGTATGTTGAGTTTGTCTTTTTTTCATCTTGTTGCCTTTCTCTCTCCCTTTTGTTATCTCATTGTGATGCTCATAACAACCTCTGTAATGGGATTGGCTAAAATTGGATTATTTTGAAGTAGTCACTTTTATGGGGAAAGCTCAGTCAGTTGAAACTAGGGCTGGCAGTGGATATCCATTTACCCAATTACCCAACATATCCGACCCGAGAAAATCAGGTGCAGATATGGGATTTTTTTCCCGTTTCAAAATTTTTTACCCAATGACCTAATTATCCGACTTCTAAGCGGGTTGGGTACAGATATGGTGAAATCTGTATCTGCTTGCTTGATTATTCGAGGGTACTTTCATACATTACCCAACTAATGGTATTTTTAAGTAAAATATTAGATACTAATATATGATATATAAAATTTTACGGTGTTGATATAGCAGCTGTTGTTGTTAATTGACTTTCCTTTGTCAAAATCGCAAGTTCTTATTTTAGTGCTTTATGATTTGTAGATTTGATATTAGCTAATTGCATTAAGGAAATTGTTTTTTACTGGTTTAGTCTGTATTTATTTAATGTGAGAACAATTTTTTTTTTTTTTTTTCTATTTTTAGCTATTTTGTTAATTTTATTTGGTATTCAATTTTTTATTTTATTTTATTTTTTTAAATTAGATATTAGTTGGTTATCCAATTACACAACTATTCGGCTTCTTTGGATAGTATCTATATCCAACCTACATCCGACTTCTTCCGATAATATCTGCATCCGAACCGATGTCCAGGTCGGATATCATATACAGATTTTGCAATATTCGACCTGTATCTGACCAGTCTACAGCCCTAGTTAAAACGAGGAGAAATTCAAGAGGCGATTGGACACCTGCTCAGCAATGTGTCTCATGTGCAGGATCAATGCCATTCAGGTCGGGGCACTGTGAACATGCTGTGGCCCATAAAGGTAGACTGATCGGTGGTATGGCCTATGTGACAAGTATACCTCTGATTTCACAGTGGCCCCAACCTGATTCATGGTCCTTTACTCTTACATTTTGTACCACATTGGCAAATGTGCCACGAGTCACCTCTCCAATCTGTCCTTGAGCAAATTACTATTGCCTTTTACCACTTGTAAACACTCCCGCACGTTCTAGTTTCTTGTCTGTCATGAGACCTTTGCATTCAACCTATGTTCCCCAGTCTTGCATTATGCCTTTACCGTACCTACAGTAGGTTACAAGGTAATTAAAAATGAATTCCAGATATTGCAAGTGTTGTTGGGGTGATATTCATGTCATTTTTTTGGGCTGCAGGCGGTATGACCGATATGATCGATACTGAGCTGTGCTCGCTGCTGGTAGTGCATTTGGAAAACTTAGGTCAGTATTTGACAATAGAGTGGTTGCACTTATGCAACTCTTCATTGTAGTGCAATTAAGTTCATTTTGGATATTTTTCTGGCAGTTAATTTACTCTTTTCTGAATTTATGATTTTTTGTGCAGTGTTGATCTGGAATACACTGTATCAGAAACTGGGCGGAGCACTGTTTTGTGGTTCATTCTACTGTCTGAAAAGGTGCGGGAGAAAACAAGAACCATTTTCATCTTTCTTTTGTTATAATGCTATGGTGTTTTGACAAGAACGTGGTATGTTAGTTTTCTCGTTTGGGACTTCCATTATCTGTCTGATTACAACTGCAACAGAATGCTTCTGTGATCTCTAGAAGTCTTGACAGCGATTGGATAGGAAAACATGGGATGATAGTAAACACCTCCTCATTCTATATTTCAGGTGCTTATTGCCCATCCTCTTGAAACTTTTTATTTATTTATTAATTCTCTCCTTTTAGGAGCGGTTTTGGTTGGAGAGAATCTATTGCTTAAATATATATTTTTTAAATATCTTTATGAATTTGACTAGTGAAAAGTAGGATTTTCCAAAACATCCCTTGCAGGAATAGCCACTGTTTTGATCCCATTCTTTTCGGCTGGTGCTCATTGGATAGGATCGATCCTATCTGATTAAGTGGGAGCCAGAGCTGTGTTTATCAAAACAAGCTCTAAGTAGTTGGCATGCTTTTCAGAGATGAATCTACAATCAAGATCTGATCACCTATGAACTGTGTTATGCTAATCCAGCATGCCACTCATGTAGGATGTTTGTATAATGCAAACAGTAGGTCGTATGATTACTCATCTCGAAAATCAGGATCATGCATCTACAATGTTTATATCATGCAAACAGTGTTATGACTAATCTCGAAAATCAGGTGATCCGCTCATGACATTGGGCCACGTCTGAATGTTAAGTCAATTGTTGGGGGCCCATTGATTCCTGTAGTTTGGCCCTCCCAATGAGCAGACAGACAGCTGCACAGGTGATCTGCATGGTCACACCTACTGGTAGCTGCATGGTATGGGTGTTGGGATGTTGGTGGGAAAGACAAGTTAGCATGCCTCTCCTGTAGGAAATCAGTTTTCTTTGCACCCGTGTATATATTTTGAGGGAAGGTGGTCTGAACATTCCTGTAGATGATTCTGCTGAGTCTTTTCAGTTTGTAATTTAGAGCCATATCAATGGTTGAGTCATTGTTCCAAAACTGGATGGATCGCCCTTTACAGTCTGGCTTCACGCAAGCGATAGGACCAATAGGGGCAATGCAGGCTTGCACACCCAAGATGCAATCTGTCCCACCATGTGGGCTGCGATGCTTGTGATGAGTGAAATGTTTGGCTATTCCTGTCATTACGAAGCGCTACTACCCTTTGTCCTTTTGTTTTGTTTTTATTTCTCGTGGTATAACGGAGATGAATGAGATTTTTTTTTATTTTTTTTCCCCATAAAAATTAATCCTCTCTCTCTCTCTCTCTCTCTCTCTCTCTCTCTCTCCCACACATGGATTTTACTGATCGGTAATAATAATATTAATGCTAGGCATTTAGATGTGGTACACAATAAAATAATCTGGATTTATTCATAATAGTCTCTACATGTATTGGAAATTGGAACTGGAAGTTGGCCAATGGTGAGTAGAATGACCTGGTCCTTGGACAAGCGGACCTGTGCCATGGGGAATAATCTGGATGCATGTGTGCTGCACAGGTGGGGGGTATTCAAGGAGGGTGGAATATACATGTCGGATTTATGGCATTTGCGTCTCTCTGTAAAGGAGACGGTTTCTTTCATAGCCGTTATTTAATAAGAAATATACACATGGTTTACTGATCTAAATTTGATGTAATTGGATGTAATAGGACTTGAGCTGAGGTGGGCCTGAAAACATCCTTCAGGTTGGAGGATTTTTTGGGTCGATATATGAGTGGGCTTGTATTTTATTTATTTTTATTTATTTATTCTCAAGCTTGTATTTGTTGGCTGTCTATTCAAGTGCAGAGAAGTTGTGTGAGAATGGCACATGGGACCCATGATATCACCGGTTCTCATTTCTGAACAATGGGCACCTAATTACTCTTTATGTTATACTTTGGTGGGTGGGTAATCCAGTGATTTGTTCTTGCATGCCTTGCGGCAGTATGATAATTATACCTAGTGCCACTGAGCTGTTGCCCTGTGTGTGAGTGAAATGGTACTATGGGGTCGACCTCATGGGAACTTCCCATGAGGTCGAGTTGTGTGGGCCCCACCATGATGCGTGTCGAACATCAACCTTTAAATTATGAAGACATGCCTAAAACATATAAAAGCACTTGGCGGGAGCCACCCGAAATTTGGATGTGTCTAAAACTTGGTCTGACCCCTAATCCAAGTGGGACTCACATAATTCGGATGCACCATTCCATCGTGGGCCTAGGTCTCAAAAATCAAGTCAATCCATGACTTGTGTGGGCCACACCACATACAGAAGTGGAGAGGCGCTGTGCACCATTGAGACATTCATAACCATTTTTGAGGGCCCACCGAGATGTGGTTTGCAAATCCAGCCCATCCATTATGTGTGTCCCACTTGAATGAGGGTTCAGACAAGTTTCAGGCGCATGTAAAACTCAGGTGGGCCCCACCAAGTGCTTTTATATGTTTTAACGGTGTCTTCATATAATTTTAGATGGTATGGCCCACCTGAGTTCCGTATGCGGTTGATTTTTGGGATATCCCATAATTTAAAGGGGACCCATCAAATGCACGGTGTTGATGGTTGACACGCATCACGGTGGAGCCTACACAGTTCAACTCACGGGAGCTTATAGTAAGCTCGAGCATTGTACTATATATATAATATAATGGAAAAGGTAGAATGCGCTCGAGCTGATTTTAACGTCCGAGGTCGAGCTGTGTGGGCCCCCTGTGATGCGCTTCGAACATCAACACTATTAGTCAGATGCATCATTCCATCATGGGCCTAGATCTCAAAAATCAAGTCAATCCTTGACTTTTGTGGGCCACACATACAGAAGTTGAGAGGGGTCGCACCATTAAAACATTCATAATCATTTTTTTGGGCTCACCGAGTTGTGGTTTGCAAATCCAGCCCATCCATTATGTGTGTACCACTTTCATGAGGGTTCAGACCAAGTTTCGGACGCATGCAAATTTCAAGTGGGCCCCACCAAGTGCTTTTATATGTTTTTGGCATGTCTTCACATGATTTTAGATGGTATGGCCCACCTGAGTTCCGTATGCGGCTGATTTTTGGGATATCCCATAATTTAAAGGGGACGCATCAAATGCACAGTGTTGATGTTCGAAACGCATCACGGTGGGGCCCACACAGCTATATATATATATATATTTCAATTGAAATATATATATATTTCAATTGGGTATTATATATATATATATATATAATACCCAATTGACTTTGATTTCCCGACTTAATATATCTAATAATAAAGTTGAAATATTAGGAATGCTAATAAAACTAACAACACATTCATATAGGGAAAAAGGTTCTAAGAGGTCCAGCCCTGTGTGCCCCGCGGTGATTTGTTGGACATCCTTACTGTCAATTAGATGCACCCCTTCTATAGTAGATCATGGATGTAAAAATCAGTCCAATCAATGATTTTGGTGGGCCACACCAAATTCACGATTGTTTATAGGACGGATGTTTTATAGGGCCTGAGATGTTGTTCAGACATCCAGCCCATCCATTGTGTTCCACTTGGATGATGGGTCACGCTAAATTTCTGACCATTTCAAAACTCAAGCGGGCCACACCAAGTGCTTCGGCCCTGCCATGATTCGTGTATTATATCCATGCTGTCCATTCATTAATTCAGATGATGCAGACCCAAATCCAAAGTTCATGTGGACTACACTACACAAAAATGTCGAGATTGAATGATAACCATTGAAAAAGTTTATCCTGTATTGTGGTCCACTTGAGCTTTGGATTGCCTGATTTTTGGGCATGTGACCCAGATTGATCTTTAAAAAAATAAAAAAGAATGGACTGCGTGGATAAAACATATATGTTATGGTGGGGCTTACAAAGTCTCTGTCTCGTAATGAGCTACTGAAAAAGGTGGTGTTTTAATGTAATAGATGATAAATATACAACTCACATGAAATAGATGTTTTAGTCATGATTTCACATGGTTTTAAATAGGGTGGTCCACTCCAGGCATTATATTTCCAAAAGTTAATTCGACCATCAGGTGCCTGACTGCATTTATTTTAGGCATAGGGCTAAAAATTCAAGTGGATTCATGAGTTTAGGCGGGCTACGCCAAGGGAAACAGTTGGGTGGGGCTCACCTTTATTTTTTATAGGTCCCACTAATTATGTAAAATCCACCATGACCCCTCAGCTGTGCCTAGTGCCCAAAAATCAGGTTATCCCATGATTTAGGTGGACCACATCAATGGAAACATTTAGAGAGAGGAACATCCACCCTTGGCTTTTTACAAGGCTCACCCTGATATATGTGGGCCACACAAGGGGAAACAATTTGGAGGGTGGATGTTTCTTAAACACTTTCCACTCGTATGGTCCACTAGAATTATGGATGTGGTTGATTTTTATTTTTATTTTTGGCCTTGGGCCTAACGTGGGCTGATGCACCTGATGGTCATCACGGTGTGGCTTGACCCAAGCCACACACCCTTTTGTTGGCGGTTATCTTATATTGTCAATCTGAACCATCCATTCATGCATAGAACTAAGATTATGCCATTGTACATTAATCACGCAGATCATATGATCCTACCCTTTGAATAGGGCGAATTTATTACAATAGTTGTTTTCGAGCCATAAATCACATGGATAGAATCATAACAAATACAAAGTGGGACCAATCTACTAGATGTAGTAGATATTTCAAGATGATGATTTAGACATTTTATTTCTCTGGTCAATCTTGGTTGTCCATGTTATTGATCCGAAGCTTAGGATCACCCGATTAGCATGATATTTGCATTTAGTTGTAGGAATAAAATAGTCTACAGTGCACCGTTTTAGGAGTCTTTTGATATTCGTTCGAGCAGTTCAGAGGGCGATTTCAGGGGAGGTGGATTCCTGTGATGTGTGCGTTTTATATCCACACCGGCCATCCGTTTTGCCAGGCATGAGACAAAAAATTGAAGCAAATCCAAAGCTCAAGTGGGCCACACCCCATGTAATGACGCCCACCACTTGAAGCCTTTTTAGGGCCCTCCATGATGTTTATTTTCCATCCAACCTGTTCATAAGGTCACAAAGACAAATATCAGCTTGATCCAATACATTTGTGGCCCCTAAAAAGTATTTAATGGTGGGAATTCAATCACCACTATTTTCTATGATGTGGTTCACATGAGCTTTGGAGCTGCTTCATTTCATGTTTGGGCAGCCCAAAAATAAGGTGGCAAAACAGATCATGCATGAGGTTGAGCCCCAAACAACCTGCCACTAGGCAATCCCCAACCTGATTTTCATGCCAGTTGATGATATTCATATTGGGCCTTTGTTTGCATGATTCACGATGGCCCACACAAGTGTGGTGTATTGGTTGAAAAGATAAGCCTGCAGTATAAGTTGCGGTGCCCAAGCATGTCAGGAATCCTAGTCAGTCCTAGAGCTGTACAAGAGGCGAACCAAGTGGAGCTTGGCCAAGCTCGGCCAGCAAGATACCCCCGTTCGAACTCGACTCAGCTTGGTCAGCAGCTCAAGCCAAGTTCGAGTTCGAGCCTACGAGCTGAGTTTGAGTTTAGATTTTATTATTTCTAATATATATAATATATAAACATTTACGAAATAAATATATAAATATTTACAAAATATTTATATTAAGTGAACCGAATCTGAGTTGAATCGATTTGAACCGAGTCAAGTTCGAGTCGAGCTTGGTCTAGCTCAGACTCGGCTCGGAATTTTTTCAAGCTAAAAAAATCAGCTCGACTTGGCTCAAAGCCAATTTCGAGCCGAATCAGGTCGAGCTTTTCCAAGTCGGGTCAAGCAAGTTAACTGATCTAACTCGGTTCATGTATGGCTCTACTTATCACAGACTGAATAAGGCATAGCGTGCTTCAATCTAAACCATCCAAATTGTGAGTCCCTCTATTAGTGCATTATGACTGAAGGAAGACTATCCAAATTGAAGGATGATCCCAAGTGGTTGATTTGGTGGACAGCTAAAAATGAGTACAAAGCTGTTCAAATTAATGAAAGAGAACTGTTCAATCAAGATAATTTTTGGGTGATGCATCATCTAGTGCGGGAATGGTAGCTGAATGCATGTATGGCAGTGATTAATTTCATGCACATGTTATGATGATGCATATATATTATTCTTAGAATGGTAGACACTGCAGAACCATCCATCAAAGGGTCCAAATACGTTGACAGGGTCGTGGTTTCCCAGCTTGGGTAATAAACAGTTGAATGGGTGGGTGACTCAGTCATGTCATGACGAGTTCGATCAAGTTGACCAAGTTGTCGAGCTGACTCAACGATTCTTGATCTAGTCATGCTCACTTGACTAAAATCTCATTTAGAACTATGGATTAGAGCATGCAAGAAAAGCTGTGAGGTCAAAAGTTGGGTCATGAGCTGGATCTAATGATATGATTATACCATTGGCATTTATATGTATTTATTAGAATTTACCTAAGGCAACAGATTGAATAGACAGTCTCTTTAATTGCAACAATTTCGAATAATCATTTATATATGAGGTAGTAAACTGAAAGGAAAATTTATGGGATGGCTATAAGGCCAGCCATGCTTTATGGGACAGAATATTGGGCAGTTAAGGAACAACATGTTCATAGAATGTGTATAGCTGAAAAGAGGATATTGAGATGGATTAGTGGCAAGATAAAGATAGAACTAGAAATGAATGCATTCGAAGGAAGATGAGGGAAAGTAAACTTAGAGGGTTTGGTCATGTGTAACGGAGACATGAATTACGCTGGTTAGGAGTGGGTCGACACCATTGTTCGGAGTATCCTTAATCTTCACATGGGAGATTGATGCTTAAAGTGAACAAAAGTTGTCATGTTCCTTTTTTCCTGCAATGGATTTTTTTTCTTTTTCTTTTTCTTTTTCTTTTTGTGAGATACCATCATATCCATGGGGTGATGCCATGAAGAGGTATGGATTACACCTAGTTAACCATATCTGAATGCGTAGACCTAGATTGAAACTCACTGCAAATAAAATCAAGGACTGCAAACAGTTGCAAAAGACACCTCTGGGATTGCTTAATCCCTATGGTCAACATTAGAAAAATCCTAATCAAGAGAGTAGCCAAGAAATACAATTAAAGCTCAGAAAGAGAGAGAGACACATTTCCAAGTCATTAATAGAGAATATTTACTTAGAAGCCATTAGAAAAATACATTAAAGGTATTTAGTTATAGATAGAGACATTGGAAAATACATTTAGATCCCAAGAAAAGGAAGATTTTCAGCATGGATCATTCATTATTACACTTGCAAAGAGAGCAAAAAAGCAGAGCTAATCTTCTAGCCAAAAGCCAAAAGAAGGAAATGGGCCTTTCCAAATTCAGGCTAATCAAAGTGTAATGCTTCTATAACAAAGAATAAGACTTCCTGCACAACTTACACAACTTACGGATATAGAACCCTTTGGGTTATGCTCCATAGTCCTTACTCCATGCCCAGTCCTTCACAGCCTTGCCATAGGAAATTTCTCTTTTAGTTCCCTTTTCATGTAAACAGAGCTTCATTTTTTTTCAAAAATGATGAATCTCAGTTGCAATATTCAAGTTCCTCTTAGCAAGGACGAAAGTACCTGCACATGTCCATTTGCATGAATGCTATGAGTGCGACACACTTGCAAAGTATCCAGGCGGGCCCATGATGAATGCAGCTTAGGCCAAAACAGGCCAGTCAATTCATACATGAGCCTCACACGTATGAAGGAATGGATAATTGATGGTCCACCTACAACATACATGTGGCCCACAAATGGACCGGCCAGAGCACATTCACTAACATACTAAATGAACAGACTGGACTTCGCACATGTGCTCTACAATGGCATGTGGAGATGTGCATCAGCAAGTGCTCATTAATAAATAAACTACTGAAACAAAAGCATCACATGTTACATAATTGAACTGAATAAAGAGCTGGCTAGCATACCTCACGTGCCGAGAGCTATGTGGGTGGAACTTTCATCAGATCCACCCTGTCCATCAGGTCCACTGCCTCATGTTCGCTTGGAACCCAGAAATCATAACCATCCAGAACTCAGGTCACAGCTGCCCCCAGCAAAAAGTTGGGATGGGATGCCCACCATTAGTTTTGAGTAGGGCCCACAGCCTGTTTATATCCCATCCAAAAATCGGGATGAAAGAATTACCCAAGAATCACAGTATTCCAAAACTTGGGTGGGCCACACCACACGAATTTAGAGGTTTTTAGATATAATTTTATGGTGTGGCCCACCTGAGTATTGAATCAGACTCATTTTTGGGATCAAGGTAAAACAAAGAGATGCACCTGATGGATGGGCTGGACTTCATGCATGTTAAATCGTTTCCCCACATTAGAGAAAGTGACCCCAGTAAGTATCTACGTGAGGTATGCAAGTGTTTTCCCTGAATAAACACTAAAAGCTGATGGATTTGCTCCCTGGACTTCTCCTACCTGCCTCAAAATAAATGATACCTCTGCTTTCCTTTCAGATCTTGGATGCCTCTGCTTTCCATGGCGTGCGCCCTGCTTCGAAGTAAATCCTGTGCTATGAACTTTGCATGGCTGTCTTATGATCAACAGCTTAGACATGCCTCTTTTATCGAACAAGAAGCCGGCTTTCCTTCCAAGATTATAGAATTCAAGAAACAGTTTACAGGAAAGCTATGACAGCCCCATCAATTCATTCACTCTTTCTATTCCACTGAAACAAGAAAAAGGATCTTTCTTTGGAAAGGAACACAAAAGAAAAGAAAAAAGAGTGACAGATCAGAGTATTCAAAATGCAAGCATATAGGTCATTGTTTGAGATCAAACAACACGTACCTCTCTGGAAAAGAAGGCATTAGCTCTTTGACAGCTTGAACAAGAATAAGACCTATATCTTCCTTGGAGGAAGCCTGCGCTTCTCCTGCTGTACAGTGCACAATAATCATCAAAACAGAGAACTTGTTAATACCAGAACAAGAGGTTTGCTCAGTTAACATGCCTGGCAGATTAAGTTGTCAGACATTATTCACTTGGTTCAAAAGTCAGTCGCACCTATACATCTGGGTATGAAGCCCTTTCTATCACCTGTTTGAACCAATCAAATCACATATGGCTACTTTTGGCTACATGTGTGTATGGGCCTATTGTAGGTCATGTATACATAAATACATGTGTGCAGTATAATTTCATTATCTGAATTTTCCAAACTTTTTCTGGATTTTTTCTTGATCTTTACATATGCCTGGTTGGCATGAGAGTGTTATCCACAGCCACAGCCAGTTGGGTATAAGACTAGGAGGATCCAGACCCAACCCATTTACCCATGGGTCAGGTCTAAGTGGAGCTCTCCAAATATCTAATTCCTTATTTTCCAGACTTCCTATTAAGCACTCTACGTCATGCTTTCTTCGAGCAGGTTTTAGATTGTAATAAATTGCCCTAAGAATGTAAAGGTAGGGTCTAGATCAGGTTGGGATCAGATCCATGTTGGGTCGATTTTTGGGTGGACCAAGCTTGACTAATTTAAAAGTCAGGTCCAGGTCTGCTTTGGGAGGATCCATACCTGATCCATTTGATAAAGGGGCGGTGTTTTGGACCTGGAACCAATCCAACAAGTCCAAATTCAGATCTGGACTTGTTTAGTGTTGGGTCAGATCCAATGACCCATCGAGCTGACCCAACCCCTAACTGTTTACATGTGGAATTTGTTTCAAGAACTTTTAGAACCATAGACAAGCACTTAGAATCTATTAAAATCAAGTTCAATAACAAGATCCTTTTTGATACCTTGAAAATCTGAAGGAACTGATGCTCCACCTCTGAGATAGGATATTGTACTTGGATCAAAATCCACGCCCTCTATCTCTAAAAATGCCTCTAATAAACGGCCAATGAGTTGATGAGCAACCAGACTTGTCTTGTCACAGATATCTTGGATGGTGAGGTACTGGTTTTTGCTCTTGCTTCCTCCATCGTGTAGAGAACTTTCAGGAAAGGATTTTCTTGAACCCCCCATGTCATATGAGGAATGAAAGCCATGCTGGTAGCTTGAACTAGGCCCTGCAACCTGCTTAGGTTCAGGTTCTTCAGCAGAATTACCATTGAAGTTTTCAAAGGCCGTTGAGAGCTGGGGAGAGTCACTTCCATTGGCAGTCAAGACCAGTTGCTTACAAATAGCTGATGGTCTTGAATCCCCAACACTCTCATCATCTGAATGGGGCAAACGATCTGTTTGTCCAAACTGAGCATCCCCATGATGCAGTACATTGGAATATTCAAAATTGGTGGATTTTTTATCATTGTCCAACTCTTCATTGTCGTCATCATTTTCCGAGTCATCCATATATGCATCAACAAATTCTTGATCAATGTCATGACCTGGATGCAATTCCCATATTATCTGCCTCAGCTCACTGCTCAGATCCAGTACACATTCTAGCTCTTCCTCCATTTTCTCCTTTGAGAAACAGATACCCAGTTTTCGTCGAGAAGTTCTGTTGATAAAAGCAAGGGTTCTAAATAAAGAATTGGGAATCTCTAGTTCGCTGCATTCAAAAAGATATTCGGTCAAATATCTTCGAAGATGTTTCCGAAAAGATCGGTTTGGAATTTCAGTCTTTGGGTCCAGTATAGCTTGCAAATCTTTTAGCTCATGATGCCTAACCTTTGGGAGGGACCGAAGAGCCTTCAGGATATCATTCTGCAAGGCTTCTACTTCTGGAGAAAAATGGAAAAACTCTGGAATGGGAAAATCAGAAAGTCCACATAATTCCTTGAGAGATAAATCTGCGACTGCCATTGCTTTAGCCAATGGTTTTGGCAGTTCATCTCTTTCATCAAGCCTAGATAACATCCTATTGCAAGTCTTCCGAACTTGTGCAAGCAAACGATCTTTACACCAGCCAGAGCGGATATATTGCAATTGAGGCACAGCTGGGGCACCTGTGAGCAGTCTGCGCATTGCATTCAGTGTATGAAGACACACGTTGTCAAGTCTCTCCAACACCTTACTAGCAGCGGAAAGAAGAGGTTGTGAGACAGGGGTGAGAAGTGTCACACGATGTTCTCGAAAATTACTCGACTCCACAAATAGTTGTGTCAGCGGCTCCATCCACTCCACATTATTTGATCTTCTGAGTATGTTCGGAAGATGTTCTTTAATGATTTTTTTCATCACAGGACGGGTTTTCTCAAACTCAATCATGTTTCCTGAGGCAATATTAGCTAGATGGAATAGCCCATTGTTGTTCAAATCATCTAGCGCAGAATAAACAGCCTTTAAAACATCAGATGGATGGATGGTGTTGTTGCGAACCCCATTCATACTTAAGTGTTGGAGATAGTCCTGAACCACATGATGCCCTTCTTGTTTACCAATAAATGCTCTAAAGGCTCTTTCTACAGAAGTTCTTACAGTCTCACTTGAAACCTGAATGAACACAAACACACAACATTAAATATATCCAAATGAAAGCAACAAGAGCCAAATTGAAAGGGAATACAACTATACCAAGCAAATGTATATAGCATTACCAATAAAAAAATCTATACCTTATGCAGCATATGTCAACTATGAAGGATTGAGCAAACCAGTAAAATAATATGAATAAGGAAAGAGCACATAGCATCTGATCCTTGCATGATTACTTTCATAGCGCATAGATATTTTGTTATCTATTAAAACTTTAACAGCAGCCAAAAATTCTATCCAAAACCAGAAATTAAATTAATTGCACTGGGTTGAATTTGAAAAGGTCTAGGATTACAGAGCGTCACATACACTTTTTCTGTCCCCCTGCCCCCTCTTTTGGCCGAGAAATTTGCAATCTCATTAGCTCCTCTATGTAACATGTGCAAAAAAAATGCTCGTCTTAGCACTTGGATCATGAATTCCAACAAAGATTAAGGAGCGTCTGTGTTTTGCTGGCTGGGATCTTCATCTCAAGTGGACCATGGAGCTTAGCAGAGTGGATTCTGTAGGGTCATCTTATAAGGCTTAAGGCAACAGGCTCTAGTGATACAACAAAACCATTACTTTTTTTTTGAAAGATAACAGCAAAACTATTTATTGTTTAATGTAACACTTTGATCCATTTCCAAAAGTACTTTGGTGGCATCTCTGCAGGAAAAACTTTAGAGATTCATGATAGATTAATAAAAGAATCATGCCTTAATACCTAATTCAAAGTTTTGGGTTTAAGTCACATCCAACCTGGAATTTCTAGTTGAATCACACCACCAATAGGAGCCTCATGCCCCAGAGTTAATCCAATATATATATATATATATATATAATATATATATATATATATATATATATATATATATATATATATATATATATATATATATATATATATATATATATATATATCTGTGTGTGTGTGTGCACGTGTGGACCATGACTCTCTTATTCATCATTGTACTTATAAAAAAAAAAAAAATCCTTTTTTGCCCTTCGCACTAAGGGGACTTTATGTAATTTGGCGATTCACTTAATATAGAAGAGAGGGTTGGACATCCAACCCTAACTATCTTTCTCTTCCCAAATGCTTTATTCTCTCTGACATGGTATCGGAACGAAAAAGTTCATAAGGTTTCTATCTAATATTCTCTCCTTGATATTGTTTTCTCTCATTTTCTCTTCTCAAAATTTCTTTCTCAGTTTAAGAGTCTTAATGGCTTAATCACCGATCGAATGTGATTCATGAGGAGGGATCTTGCGGCAATTTTTGGATTTTCTTTCAAGGATTTTTGGACATTTAGATTTGATCAAGGTTTTAGGTTGTCTTCTTCTAATTTATTTATTTTTTTCTGATTATTGTATATTTCGAAATTTGAAGACGAAGAGGCTGCTTGGTGCTATAGATATGAGAAGGATGGATCATACATCATTCAAATTCTTCAAGTCAATTTAGTGTCTTATTGTCGAAAAGGAAGAACTTTATACTTGGCATTTTCGGTTTGATCATCCTTCTTATTTAGTCTTACAGTCTTTGTTACCTCGGTCAATTAAGTCTAGTGATGTCAAGAATTTACAATGTGAGGTTTGTGTTTTAGCTTAGCATCACAAGTCTGTTTATCCTCCTGTGAAAAGAAAGTCTAACACAAATATTTTTCATTGGTTCTGTGTATGAGGTCCAATTATCATTGCTTCTAATGCCTTTAAATATTTTCCCTTTTATCGATGACACTTCTCGTATAATGTAGATTTATTTGATTAAAAATAGAGATAAGGTTGGTTCCATTTAAAAGGCATTTCATATTTGGGTTAAAAATCAATTTAATACAAATATTGCCACTCTCTAAACCGATAATGCAAAGGAATATATTTTCAATTTTATAATCTCTTTAAGAGCACATTATCAATTCTCAAACCACTTGTGCTCATACCCCGCAACAAAATAGAACTACCAAAAAAAAGAATAGGCATCTCCTAAAAGTTATTTGGAAGTTATTTGTGCTTTTATCATTGGTATGTCTATTCCTAAGTCCTTTTCATCGGATGTTATTCTTACTGTTTGTTATTTGATTAACCACTTGCCTACTAAGGTTCTTTTTTATCAGTCTTCTATTCAATATTTTTCGGCATTCTATTTTATTTCTAAAATTTCATTGCGTGTCTTTGGGTGTATTTGTTATGTCTATAATACTAATCTCACCAAAATAAATTGTCAAATCGGGCTGTCAAATGTAATCATGGGTATTTGTCCTTTTTTTAACAATGATAGTTTTATTAAAGAGAGGCCACAACCAAAAAAATACAAAAGAAACAAAAGAAAAAGAAAACTACGACTCAAGCCAACTATTAGGGAAATAGGTAAAAGCCTTTGATACTATCGCCCATTCCAACTCAAGCCAACTATCTTGGAATATTCGTCTTCTCAAAAAAGGTATGAGTATTTTGATCCAATCACTAAGAAAGGTTGTCTCCGTGGATGTTGAGTTTTTTTAAGATGCTTTGTATTTTTCTAACAGTCAAGGGGAGCGCAATTCTATGGCTCTTCTTATTCCTACTCTTGAGTCTCGTCCGATTGTTTCGGTTTCTCCCATTCCAAATGGGTCTTCTAAACTTAAAAATGTTAAAGATAAGGTTATTCCTTAATCATAATCAGCTAAACAAGATTTAAAGGTGTATTAAAGAATGATTATTCATACTCCAGTATTCCCACAGGCCACCACAAAGCATTCTTCGTTAGTGACAGGTATTGATAATGTTCCCACTAGCTTGCCTATTTATATTGATCCATATTTAGACTTATCCTTGGATATGCTTGTTGCTATCAGAAAAAGCTCAACAAAATGTACTTCTCATCGGCTCGATGTTTTTTTTTTTCCTATCATTCTCTGACTCTGGCACATAGGTCTTTTATTTCTACCCTTAAGAGTGTTCTTTTTCCAATATTCCTAAAAATCCTAAAGAAGCTCTTAATTCTCCTCTGTGACATCAAGCTGTAGAGCAGAAGATAATTGTCATTGAAAAGAATCATACATGGGAGATGATTGATTTACTTGCTGGCAGTGTTCGAAGTATCAATATCACTACAAGTTTCGCAGGCCAGGGATACAGAAACAATATCGGTATCGCCGATAATATCGTTGATAACCGGAAATGCGGGGAAACATGGGAAACACGGTGGAATTTTTAGTGAAATTTCAGGAGATATTAAAATGTACATATTTGCATATTTACGAATAAAAAATTTGCAAAAAAAATGCATACATAACAAGTTTCCATTTAATGGGGCCTTAAAAGCATATGTTGTTGTAAGAAATCAGTCCAACCATCCCATCTGGCCTATTTAACCATCCAACCTTCCATCGATATTGCAAAATATCAACAACACATGATATTTCACCAAGAAATCATCAACAATTGGAAAGGAAACGGAAGATTGTGGTCTCAATATCGCACATGTTGCGATATCGATAATATCGAGATATTATCAATACTATCAATGACAAATTGAACACTACATACAATCATGTGCCCATGAAAAAAAAAATTGAAATAATTTTTTTTTCTTATAAACAAAATTTTGATGATATCAATTCTTTGGCGATATTATTGAAATATTGTCAAATACACTTATGATACAAGCATTACTTAGAATTTACATAGTAAAAAATATTGGTGATACATTGCTGATATTGATGCATTGGTAATACAAGCGACACCTAGAATTTACATAGTTGAAAATATTGGCGATTGCATTAGCGATATTGATACGTTAGCGATACTTAGTGATACATTACTAATACCTGGAATTTCTGATACTACTAGCGTTATCAGTATCGCTACCAGTGTTATCGATATCGGTGAGTTGGAGATAAAGATAATATCGGAGATATTTCGATAATATCGGAGATAATTCGAACATTGCTTGCTGGCAAGGTATTCTATATCGGTAACAGTGGTTATAATGGCCACCACCGTTACCTTTACAATACAATCATAACAGCCATTACAGTCTTCTTCTTTTTTGTTAATTAAAAACCAAAAAACAAAAAGCTTGTATCTGCACCATTACGACCTTTATGGGGGCATAACGGGTTGCTACAAGGGCCCTAACGGCGGTTACAGGTTATTTTTTCCATAACGACCGTTACGATCATTATGACCCCGTAACTTGTAATGGTTGCCACCATTACCTTCGCGTAATGACCTTTATGGCCCCATAATGGTCGTTACAGCACACCATGCTACTGGGAAGAATATGGTGGGTTGTCGTTGGGTGTATGTTCTTAATTACAACCCTAATAATAGTATAGATCAATAAAAAAATTCGTCTAGTTTGCTGAAAAGTTTACACGGACATACGGTGAGAATTATTTTGAGACTGGCTACAAGACTCAAAGAAGCAATTGGAGGAGTTATATCAAAGTTCTGAGGGGCATTTGTGATGGGTAGGCAGATTGCGGATAGCATGTTGGTGGCTCATGAATCTATAGATACTTGCCATAGGAGAAAGGATAGAGGGGCAGTTTGCAAGTTGGATGTTCAAAAGGCGTATGACCATGCCAATTGGGATTTTCTCGATTACATGCTAGGTCGTTTGGGCTGTGGAGAGAGATGGTGGGCTTGGGCTCGTGCATGTGTTGCTTCGTCGAAGTTTTCAGTCTTGGTGAATGGTTCGCCGAATGGTTATTTTTCCTCGTCTAGAGGTTTGCGACAAGGTGATCCATTGTCTCCCTATCTCTGTCGTTGTGATGGAAGCTTTGAGCAGAATGATTGATAAAGGGGAGAAGGAAAAGCTAATCAGGGGCTTTGTTATCGAAAATTCCGATTTTTAGTTGTCTCACCTTCAGTATGCGGATGCTACACTCTTGCTTTGTAAGGCTAATGAAGACTTGGTGGAGAAGTTGCACTTGATTATTATATGTTTCGAAGTGGTGTTGGGGCTCAGTATTAATATTGCAAAGAGTGAACTATTGGGCGCCAGCTTATCCATGGATGAAGTCACTTCATTTGCAAGTTTGCTTGGATTCAAGGCATGATATTTTCCAACCACTTATCTCAGGCTTCCTTTGTGTATAGGTAAGCCCCCAAAGAGTGTGTGTTACAAGGTGATCGAGCGGTTTGTCAAGAAGCTTTCACAATGGCGGACAAGGTCCCTATCTTTAGGGGGTAGGCTCACACTCATAAAGGCAATGATGTCAAACTTACCGGTCTATTTTATGTCTTTGTTTAAATGTCCGAAATTGGTGTTAGATAGATTGGAGAAAATTAGGAGGGACTTTTTATGGAAGGGAACGAAGGATAAACACGTATTTCATCTTATGAAGTGGGAGGAGGTTTGTAAACCTCGGGAGCAAGGTGGCGTTGGCTCGAGAAGCTTGGCGAAAATTAATGATGCTTTGATAGGGAAATAGGTGTGGAATTTCGGGGTAGAAGAGGACTCCTTTTGGAGGGAAGTGATGGGTAGGAAGTACGAGGTGGATGAAAGGGGCTGGTGGATTCAACATTCATTGTTTTATAGGTCTTCATCGGTTTGGAAAGCAGTATCTCGGATAAGGAATAAGGTGTGGGAAGGTGTGGGTTTCTCATTAGGAAATGGGCTGAAAATCAAGTTTGGGGAAGGTTTATCTAAGGTTGGCTAGGTTGGCTTTGGGGGAGGGGTCAGTAGTGGCTAGGTGTTTCTCAATAGAAGGGGATGTCTGCATATGGACCCCCCGCCTTGTAGAAGGGATCTTGTGGAGGAGGTCGAGGAGATAGTGGCTTTGTTGTCCCTGCTTTATAGGGTCAAGCTGGTGCCTTCGGAATCAGACTCGATGGTGTGGCTTAAAGATAGATTTGGAAGATTTTCGGTTAGATCCTTTTACAAATTCCTAGAGGAAGGGGACACATATAGAGAGTGTAGCCTGACTGCCTCGATATGGAGTTATGGAGCGCCTTATAAGGTGGCGTCTTTTGCTTGGTTAGTAGTGTATGGTAAGGTTTTGATGGTAGATTATTTCAGAAAAAGGAATATGATTCTCCCAAATGTTTGTGTGATGTGCTTTCAGGATGAGGAATCGGTGGTTCGTTGAGGTTTTGCGAGGCAAGTGTGGCATAAGTTCTTCAATCTCTTTGGAACAATCGTAGGTTTCGCTTAATTCTATTGGCCAATTCCTTCTCATGTGGCAGAAAGGTGTGGCGGCTCGTGCTGTTGGCAAGGTTATGGTTCTTATGGTTGGAAAGAAATAACGGAACTTTCAGAAATCGTTTGGGTCGTCCTGAGGATGTGTTTAATGTTGTGAAATTACATGTTATAGAATGGACAGTCATCACGAAGGTCGTAGTTCAATTTCCAATTATTTGGGCGGAACTATAATAGCTCTTAGGTGGTTGTATAGTCCTTTCTGTTTTGTATATTCTGGCTCTGGCCTCTCCTTTTTATAAAATTTGGTTATTATTGTTCAAAAAAAAAGAGAGAGAATTTTTCCGAGACTTTTGCTCTTATTGCTACAATGAATTCAATACAAGTAATAATTGCTCTTGCTACTAGACCGTTGCACTGATTAAATATTAAGAATGGCCTTTTTTATGGTGATTTAATTGAAGAGGTTTATATGCTTATTGCTTCCTCCTCCTGAGTTTGCCAAAAAGGAGGAAAAGAAGGTTTATCATCTTAAGAAGGCTATATATAATATATATATATATATATATATGATTTGAAGCAAGCTCCTCGAGCCTGATTTAAGAAATTTAGTAGTTTTGATCCGTATTGGATTAATTCGTGTTCACTTAGATCATTCTATGTTTGTTAAATAGCATGTACAGGATATTATCATTGTGAGGTTTGACATCAAAGATTTATGCATACGAAAATATTTTCTTGGTTTGAAGTCTCTCGGTTTAAAAAGGCATTGTTTTGTCTCAACGAAAATATGCCATTAATTTGTTGACTTCAATCGGTAATCTTGGTGTCAAACCTATTGATTCATCATTAGAAATTAATAAGAAGCTTGGGGTTGATGATAAGGGAGACTTCTTAATACTAATCACATGTACCAACGTTTGGTTAGTCGACTGATATATTTGATTATTACTTGCCCAGATGTATCTCATGCAGTATGTTTGGTGAATCAATTCATGCATGCTCCTCGTTCCAGTCATCTCGAGGCAATTCGTCATGTCTTGCACCACGTTAAGTCTTCTCCAGGACGTGGCATCTTATTTAGCTATCAAGATCAAGATAACGGTCGTAACAACTATTATGTAACGCTAACAGTGGGTACCGTTACCCATTATGGGGCCATAACAACCATTATAGAAAATGGCCTGTGACAGCCTATTACGGGGTTGATACAAGTTTTTTTTTTTTTTTTTTTCCAGAAAAAAGTTGTAACGACTGTTACAGCCAATATCATAACAATAACGGCAGTGGCCATTACGACCACCATTATCGTTATCGAATAATGTGGTCACAATAGTCTTAATATTGAAGGTTATTCTGATGCAGACTGTGCAAGTTCACCAGATAATCACGTTCTACAACATGGTATTGTAGTTTTTTTTAAAGGCAATTTCGTTACCTAGAAAAATAAAAAGCATACAGTTGTTGCACGATCTAGTGCTAGTGTTGAGTATCGTGCTATAACGAATACCACGCATGAAATTTTGTGGTTGAAGAGTTTGTTGCTTAGTTAGGATTTCTAGTGAAGAATCTAGTTTCCATGTATTGGGACAATCAGGCTACAATTCATATAGCTTCTAATGTTGTTGTTGTTTTTTTTTTTTTTTTTTTTTGAAGACACAGGGTGTCCTCGCCCCTTTTTGAGACGAGACTATCCCTTGCGGATACGTGCAATCAACCACAACCACGTGTATCGGATAATGCCAAGGAGGGGAGTCGAACCCACGCCTGTGGGGATCATATAGCTTTTCATGTTGTTTTTAGTGAGTGGACAAATCATATTAAAGCTAATTGTCAATTTATGCGTGTGAAGGTTGTTGTTGGCATTATTTCTACTGTCACTGTTCCATCTACTATATAGCTTGTTGATATCTTCACTAAGGTTCTTACAGTTAAAGTTGGACGATGTAATGATGTATTCTTGGCGGGATAGCATGATTGATATCCATGCCTTGGCTTAAGGGGGGAGTATAGACATATTTGTGTGGACATGTAGACCGTGACTTGGTGGATTCTAGACTGTAACTCTCTGGACTTGCTCCGGGGGCCGTGACTCTCTTATTTCTCTTATTCTTTTACTTTCTTTATTTTCCCTTTTTTGTCCTTTGTGCTAGGGGCACTTTATGTAATTTGCCAATTCAATATAAACGAAAAAGGGTTGGACGTCTAACCCTAATTGTGTCTCTCTTCCCAAGTGCTTTATTCCCTCGGATACAATACAACATTAAGAAAAATAAGACATAAAACTTTTTTAATTCACTACATGCCATTTTTCATAAGAGAGTCTTTACAAGTTTATGTAGTTTTTTCAAGCAAAAGAAACCTTAATCTAATCTTGATCCCCCTTTTTTCTACAATTTAATCCTAACCCTCCCTTATTTCTAATCTCTCTCTCTCTCTCTCTCTCTCTCTCTCTCTCTCTCTCTCTCTCTCTCTCTCTCTCTCTAGCCCCACCATCTAGTTTAACAAAATATGAATAATGACTAAAATACCCCTAAGTCATGTCACTTGACCCTTCACTAATCAGTCCTAACCAACTTATGTCAGAATCATATGATTTTTACTTGTTTGAAAGCTAAATCAAAAGGCTCTCAAACAAGAGCAATTTCTTGTCATTTAGATGTCATTTATTACCCAAAGATAAGTAATGAAGATAAGGATACCTATGGATGCTTGCTAAATGATCCGGTCTTTCTTTTATAAAAACTATTAAATATATGATATAGTCCAATAGCATGGACCATATGGGCCAGTAGATCAATTGAACCATCATGTGAGACCCACTAACTAGTCAGATAGTTTGGAAATGGGATTTTTGCAATTCTGTTACCAAAGAATATTTAAATACATACAAAAAAAAAAAGAGTCCGGGGACTTGCCTCTCCCCCCCTCCCAAAAAAATAAATAATAATAATAATAATACATACAAACAATACTAAAATTATTAAACCTTAACATGATTATTTGAGAAAATGCAAAACATACAAACAATACTAAAATTATTAAACCTTAACATGATTATCTAAGAAAATGCACAACATACAAACAATACTAAAATTATTAAACCTTAACATGATCATCTAAGAAAATGCAAAACATACAAACAATACTAAAATTATTAAACCTTAACATGATTATCTAAGAAAATGCAAAATGACTCACATCGTCATCTCTCACAAATGATTCAAGCAAGTACCTGCATTGGCAACAACAAAAAAACCATCAAAATGCTGTGTGCCAAGGTACTGTCAAAGAACAACTATGCAGCAGAAATTGCCAAGGAAATCTAAATGCTTTCTATTGCTATGGCTACATACATGTGATATGGCAGGAGGGAAAAAATTTTCCACTCAAGAAGTGCCTATCATGTATGAAAATATACTGAAACAGATTTTCAACAGAAACTAAAATAAGGATAGTTCATAGTCAAGTCATCTTCCTGAATTTGAACAATAATACTCAACATTCTTGACCTCCACCTCCTCCTGCCCAACCAAAAAGAAAAGGGGGGGTCCTCGCAGCAAAGATTGTTGAGATCATAAAAAAAGCTTATTTAATTCTAATAAACTATTCTTACCAACAATTTTTAGAACCTTTAAGGAAATTATGACAATGTTAATATCAAGTCTGAAAACCACTATCACATTGCATATATGCAGTGGCAGCAACCTTCTACCTAAGGTGTCAATCCCTCTTGAAATCTGATGCAGCTCGAATCCTAATTCAACTTCCAAATGTCATCTTGTTGTCCTTTGCCACTCACACAATTTAACCAAGATGACCTTTAAGTAAATCAGCTTTATAATATTGTTAACAGTTATCATTCCAAATCAAGATTCTAATGTTCTAATCAGTAAATACGTAAGTTTTATATTCTTTTATTTGGTTCAATACACTAATGAATATAAATACAAAATTTTATTTTATTTCGTTTAGTTCTTGAAAATTTTCAACTGTTGCGTCTACAGCTTCCACTCCCACTTTGAGCAGCTAAGTGCATATTTGGCCATTGATATGTTTTTCATCAATTAAAAAGTAACAATCAAAACAATAACATAAGCCACTAAAAAAGGTAGCAACATGCCTATAGACGTAAAGTCATGTTATGATTACACTAGGCTAGGTTCACATGACATCTAAAATCAACACCTTCAGTAATTGGAGAATTCATTAAACAGTATAGCCTCCCTATAAAATGAGAGATCTAAATTAGCAAGATGTGAGTGGAAATCCAAAATATCAAGGGCTTGTTTGGTTGATGGGAAATTCGTTTGCTGGTTTTAGGTTTCCTAGCAAATGTTAGAGTCGGCATAGCTTTTCTTGGGGAATGATTAAATTTTGTTTGGTTGATACATCAGGTTTCTTGGGGAAACCTGGGGAAAGTCTGTAATCTGTTTTAATTCCCAGGTTTTCCATTCCCCAGCAAAAAGCTGGGGCAAGTTTTTGAGGAAAAGCAAGGGAATGTAAAAACCAACCAAAAATGTGAATTGAACCTTTTTTTTAATATATAAAACAGGGAATTACTAAGCCAAGAAATATAAAACCCAGAAAACAAACACCCCCCAACTGCCCATCTTTTCTTCTCCAGGCTGGGGCTCACCCCTCCTCATGCAAGGAATCATAGTACTATCACATGAAAGGATTTGTCTTCCACCACTAATGTCATAAGTGAGAAGAATAAATCATCAAATCATGCCTCTTAACCTCCAACTCTACCTGTTGCATGGATTGGTCTTCTTTCCCCAAGGCCTAAGGCTTAGAACTAATAAAATAATACCTAACTGGACTTGACCCAAAAGAAACAACCTCATTGAAATGACTAGAATGAACTTTACACAAAGTTGAAGTGTAAGCATCAGCAGGATCAGAGAAATAAGAGAATGTGAAGAATAGTAGCAGAGATGCAGAATGGAGAGGGACATGATAACAAGTACAAGCATCCGCACAAAAACTAGACAAGTGCAGGAAACATTCTGTGCACACAACAACAAAGACAATATATCACATTACATTATCCATTTGTTCGTGGACATATAATTTATTAAGAAGAAGATCAAGAAGCAGAAGCTTCTCCAGTATTCCCTAAATCATCCACTCACTTCTTGTCCTTGAATCCTGCTCAAAGCCAAGATTTTGTTGTAAGATGGGTTTCTATGCTTCCTCTAATGTTAGAAAGAAGTGGAAAACAAGAAAAATAACAAAATTGGAAAATGGGCCTCTATAAACACATCAGCATGTAACTGATATGCGGTGGGCGTATCAGCACCAATATGGCCACCAATTTTGGGTTTGACCATTTCAGCTCTATGTCAGGTATCCCCATCAGCCGATACAGATACAATACGCCCGTGTCGGCATACACGCCCACTTTTGTTGATCAAACCTTAGAAGAACCATGAAAGTCACCAAATGAGACAAATAAACTTACGGAGACTACTAATCAGTAGAGAATACCAGGGAATTCCAATAACTACCACCAACTTAACTGAATCACTAGCTGCCCAATAATCATCATCATCATCTAAGCATCACAACTAATTGGGTTCAGCTACATGAATGCTGTTCAGCCAACAAGATATCCAAAAAAAAATATCATAATAATGGGGAAACTAATCCTGCTGAAAATAGACAACCTTTGAGCAAAAACCAACAACTCTTATCTCAATAAGACCATACATAAGACTCTGGAATACTCTAGATAATATTAGCTGCTCCATAGCATGGAAAATAAGTTAGCTGATTTTGAATTCCATGGAATACTCAACACGAGCAAGTGTACTTAAACTATTACATTTTTTATTAGCTACCGGGGTAATGAATAGTGTGCATGGTATGAAAGAATGCAGCTACTTACATATTTTTTAAGAATTTTGGTGTTTTGAACCGCCTTTGGGAATATCTTGACTTGGACATCATGGGCAATCCCATCAACCACCTGCATAGAGCTAGCTTCATCAAGAGGAATTTTTAAGCAGTAAAAGACTGAGAAATAGAATAGGAGAGATTGTCTAATTTGAAAAATCATGGATGTCACAAGTCGGAGATGCCTAAGGTCCTGAAACAGGAAATATTGCATCAAAGCATATGCATGGCATGACGCTTTTGGAAATAGTAGACAAATCCAAGGTGGAGCACATGTGATGGATTCTATTAAATTGGAAGTACATGCATGCATACCAATTAGAAGACTGAAATCCACCTTGGATTTGCCACAAAATTGACAATAGACACAATGGACCATGGATGTAAATCCAGCTGCCTTCCAATAAAGATAACAAGGTATTCAATAACAGTAATGGTGACCGTAACAGCCACCGTTGTTACTGTTATGATATGTGCTGTAACGGCCTTTTTGAGGGAAAAGAAAACTATAATGGCCCCATAACACATAACAGTCCCCACCGTTACTGTTAAGCAAAGGCGTTACATAACCATTTTTGGATACCTTGAAAGATGATGATTGGGGGAGACCCAACAGCCTTTTAGGGACAAAAACACACTCCAGCCAAGAAAAGTCACTCTACCACAAGATAATACCAATGAAAACTAACTTTTCTTAATTTTTAAAAAAAAAAACCTCATTGTAGCATCTCTTTTGTTCACATGTATCGCCATATATATGGCCTTGCATTTGCAAAACCTTAAGGCTTGTTTGGTAGCAGCAAAAGTTTAGTCCAAGACAAGCTATCCAGATCATGCTGACCTAGACCAGATTGTCTGGGCTTAGTTGTCTTGAACTAACTATTTTGATGATGTTTGTCAAGTGCCTTGAATAAGAAACAATTATTTGGTACTTTTGGTGGATACGCACATAGAAAACTTGGCACAAGTGGCGTTTGAAGATGTATGGTGGCACAAGTGGCACATACTAGTTGCTTGAAGAAGTACAGATAGCATGCGTGGGAACTTGACAATATTTGGTGGAACATGGGGCACATGCAATGTTCGAAATATCGGTATCGCGTTACATATCTCACCCTTGGGATACAGATACATATCAGTTATCGCATGAGATATATCGGTTGTATCGCGTAATGTATCATTGTTGTTGGAAATATGGGGAAACATTGGAAATTGGTCGATTTTTTCAACAAAATTTCAGTGATTGTTAAAAAAGACATCAATACACACTAACAAATCAAAACATTAAATAATAATAATAAATAAATAACTAAACAAGTGCACATAATAGGTTTCTTTGTATGGGGTCCTAATCCATGCGTTGTCTAACTGAATTGATACAAGTATATTCAAAGTCTATTCATATAATTTATAAACGTAAGAAGACGTGTGGAAACACAAGCAATACATTCAAAATCAAAAGAAGAATCACTAGATTAGGTTACATAGATGTTTGATTTTGTTTCTTTTTTTTTTTATTTTCTGCAACTCGTTCCTTCTCCAAATCTTGAAATTGAAGTTCCCAATCCATGATTTTTCATGCCATGCAAAACATGAAAAATCATGAATTTGTAACAATTTGACACTGATTTAACATGATTTACAAGGGAAAAAAAAAAATGATCGAAAAAAAGAATGGTCACCGAATCAAACATGTGAGATATATCCCACTGCTTGTGTGTTTCGTATCGCACAGGTGGGATACAAGATATATCGTGGGATATGTTGGTTGATATCGTCGATATTTAAAACACTGGGCACATGAAGGGCACTTGAAGGCTGCATGTGATCCATTTTTTTGCGCTGAAGATGGATGGCAGCATTTATACCACAACCAAGTAGTCAAGCATGTACCACAGCACGGACAGTTGTCTATTTTCCATTTTCTCCCCCCTTTTCAAAACCCTACCTCCAAATCTACAAAATCACCCAAACTACATTGAAATCCATCTAAAAAATCTCCACTTTTCCAAAACCAGCCCTTCCGCAAATCTCAACAACTTGAAATCACGTCGAATCAGCCCCCACAGTCCACGAATTTGGGGCTCTAATGCGTCTCTCCGCCCAACCCTAAACCCCTCTCTTGTTTTCATAATCACCACCCTCAAGAGCTCCTACATTACTCTCTCTATGGGGGAAAACTATTTTCATACCGCTTTCTTAGATTCATCTTATCTTCTATCATTTTCACCGTCTCTTCACCCCATCTAGGTGACTCAACACACTTGCATCCATTTGAGTCTTCACACAAGACCTCTGCAGCCCACCATCCATCACAAACACACACATGCACGCACACACAGCACATCTTTATTACTCATATTAATTGAGTTACCCTTTTCTGGCATTTTTTAATTGATTGATTAAATCTCATGGGATCATGATGTAGGACTGATGCATGAACTCAAATTTTGTGTGAGATCAAGTAGTAAGATTAAAGTAATTAACAAAAAAACATAACACTTGCTATAATATCACAAATATCAAAGAAAACCAAAGTAGATCATGCACAATCTTAGCCTAGGTTACTAAGCATCGTTATAAAAGATCATTAAGCAAAGGAAACAAGAATCTAAAGGATGTAGGGACATCCAATTAGCATAGGGAAAACCTATCTCAAAGTAGAAAACATAATACATCCTAGGGTGAAATTAGGGTTTTAGGAAATTGGGGAAACCTAGGAATTAGGGTTCATGGGATCAAATTGGGTAAATGGATTAAAGGTTTGGGGTATGAAGATGTGGGAATTAGGGTTAATTAAAGAATGGGATGATCTAGGGTTTGGTGAATTAGGAAAATAGGAAAGTTAAGGATTTCTAGGTTTTGGGAAAGAAGAAAAAGGTTTTGATTTAAGGGTGATGGGAAACCAAAAGGGACAAAGTGTGGTTGCCAACTCGAAGGGTTCACACGTGTGGCCATACGGTCACACGTGTGGCTAGGTTGGATGGGTTTAGGTCCATTAGAGTGTGGCTTAATGATAGGTATGGAAAAGTTAGGTTTGGAATAAAAATGGAGAATTGGGATGAAGAAAATCGAAAAACTTTGAAGAAAATACCTTGATGGAGAATGAAGGGATGATAATGTGGGGATAAATGGAGACCCCGCACCTCCGTTGATGAAGATTAGTCTCACACCAATCTCCCTTCCAAATCACATGAAAGTATCTTCAAATCTCATGAAAAATGGAAGAATAAGAAAAGAGCAAAAGATTCTTTTTTTTATATATACAAAAATCCAACGGGAGAGTCCCCCCCCCCCCCCCCCCCCCCCCCTGCGCGGAGCTAAGGCTGACCCGACTCGAACCGGTTTTGAAATAGGCCTGACCTAAACTCAACTCAACTCGGTACCGAGTCCACCATGCTTGAACTGATCTGAGTCCGAATTTGGCATGGACTAATCCGGACTGAGTCCGATCCGATCAAAAGTACCGAATCAGTTCGAGTTGGCACCGATTCGGATTGAGAGATGAAGGGGAGAGAGAGAGAGAGAGAGAGAGAGAGAGGGAGAGAGAGGAGAGAGAGAGAGGGTGGTGATGGTGATGGGTGGCTGCCGGTTTTGGAAGAGAAGGGAGGGAGGGAGTGGAGAGGAGAAGGAGGCAGGTGGTAGTCGGGCTTGGAAAGAGGTGGATGAGGGAGGAGAGATATTGGGATCGGGTCGGGGTCAGCGTATAGGATTAGAAATACTTAGAAATTAGGGTTTATTATTATTATTATTATTATAATATATCCAAATCCAAGTCGAGTCGGTTTCGGATCAAGTTGCTGGGTAACTCGAACTCGACTCAGTTTGAGTTTAGATTGGGCGAAGCCTACTCAGTGCGAACCAACTCACCCATTCGATTCGAGTCAAGTCAGGTTTGAACGAGTTGAGTCATCTGTTGCCCAACTCTACACCCCCCCCCCCCCCCCCCCCCCCCCCCCCCCCCATAGCTCCAACAAGTTTCAAATTTACAACTATCACCCTATTCTATGAAATTTAACGAAAATAGTCAATCTAAATAAAATTAACTAAAATCACTCATAATGTGTCCAAACATAAAATAATCAAAAACTAAATCCTAATAGATGATAAAGTCTAAAAAACTGATGTGGACGATCCATAATCAATGGCCTGATCGTCACGTCCCTCCAATCCGACGATCTAGATCACTCCATAAAGTATCCCATATGCATCTTCCAAATGTGGGGTCTTCCAGATACTCGCACATGCACATGGGGTCTTCAACAAAATCACAGAGACGCGCCTAGGCACAAGGAAACCGATGCGGCCTGCCTCCTCCTCTGATACATACGCAAAGGTGTATGTGACGTGATGTCCTCATCATATCATCTCTATAGTAATAGATCATTTGTTTGATACCCCCCATTTAAGTTGCTAACTCAAATCTCCATAATTCCTCTTAATAAAAGAAACACTTTTGTTTGATTCAATTCATTTTACTTCAATTAATTCCTTATACTTTGTGGTGATTAATTCAATTGATCTACTGCAACAAACTTTATAGTTTTTTTTAGACCAATCAATTTAGTTCATTCTTTTCCTTCTTGTGCTTTTACTTGGCATATGCTTGATTCAATTACCTCAAATTCATGCTTCAAAAACTCTTAAGCTTTGAACCGTAATTTCTCTTATAGTTCTCCAATTCATTATAACATCGCTTTGTTTTTACAAGACATTTGAATTGTTCCCAATCTTTCTGTCATCTCAAGAAAGTAACCATGGTGATTATAAACTATTCTAATTATTCACAGGCCTATATTAGTTACATTAGAATTCTCCCTCTTCACTACTTTACTATCTCTTTAATTGTCTAATCTAAAAACAAAAGTCCCTTCTTTAGGCTTATTATTATAGTTTTCAACAAGCAAGCCTCCAGTTTTTTTTTTTTTTTTTTTGAAGAAACAGATGCTTTCCAATGGTCAAAAACTGAAAACAAGTTGTCCTCTCTTTTCTTGGTTTCTGTGCAATATATATATATATATATATATTATATATATATATATATGAACAAAACCATGGAAAGGTTTAGTTCCAGACTAAGTAATCACTCAACTTTCGTTGTAACCAAACAGGCCCTAAATTAAAATGAAAATGTTGTTCAAAGATAGGAACGTGGAGAAAACTAGGAAAATCATTAAAGAAATGCTGATATGAGTAGTATTTAGGAACATTGGATACTCTGGATATGAAACCAACCCTACTTTTCCTTCATTTTAGGAAAAAAAGAAGGCATGGAATATATTTTCCATTTCCAAGCTTTTCCTAGAAAAGCATGGACATCAACGTCACCAAAAAAAGGTGCTAAGGGGCTGTTTGGTTACCCAGACCTGTGGGTACCCGATGGACCCCACCAGATTTTAACAGGTCCGGGTCCCGTTTATTGGACCCGTTAAGACATTGGGTCGGATTCGGCTCTCGCCTTTTGAATCTAGTTAAAAATCGGGTCTATTCAGGTCCAGGTCGGGTCAATTTAAGTCAGGTCTCATTGGATCTAGTTAGTTTTAATAGTAAAATTATTTTGTGTGTGTGGGTGGGTGTGTGGGAAAAGGTTCTATACGGTCGAGCTCATGGGAACTCCCCATGAGGTCGAGCTGTGTGGGCCCCACCATGATGTATGTTGAACATCAACACCATGCATTTGATGGGTCCCCTTTAAATTATAGGATATCCCAAAAAATCAGCCGTATATGGAACTCAAGTGGGCCATACCATCTAAACTCATGTGAAGACATGCCTAAAACATATAAAAGCACTTGGTGGGGCCCACCTGAAATTTGGATGCGTCTAAAACTTGGTCTGACCCCTCATCCAAGTGGGACACACATAATGGATGGGCTGGATTTCTGAACCACATCTTGGTGGGCCCAAAAAATAATTATGAATGTTTTAATGGAGGGTAACCCCTTTCAACTTTTGTATGTGGTGTGGCCCACAAAAGTCACGGATTGACTTGATTTTTAAGCGCTAGGCCCACTATGGAATGGTGCATCTGACTGATGGGGTAGATGTTCGACATACATTATGGTGGGGCCCACACAGCTCGACCTCATGGGGAGTTCCCATGTGCTCAACCGTATAGAACCTTTCCCTATATATATATATATATATATATATTATATATATATATATATTATATATATATATATATATATATATATATATATATTATATTATATATATAAGGGTTAATGGAAACTTTATTAAAGGCCCACTAGCAAAGCTAAGCAAGAAAAGAATATAGAGGGGCAAAAGATTTACATCCCGAGAACAAACTTTATAAAATCTAGATCTACATTCAAAGCGGCTGACCATTCCAAAATAGAAACTTCAATAGTCAGCAAAATAGAGACCATGGATCCCAAGGAATCCCGGAACCGCCGCCTATTCCGCTTGCCCCAAATGACCCACCAAATTGCTAGAAGAGTCAGATTCCAAATCAGCTTCATCTTCTTACAAACCCCACTCCCAGTCCAGGCCCAAAGAAGATCAAAGGCTGACTCAGGCATAACCCATGAAATTTTGAAAATGGACAAAAGGAAGGTCCACACCTTGGCAGTGAATGGACAGGATATAAATAGATGGTCAACAGATTCAGCATCTTGCTTGCATAAACAAAACATGTTGGGAATCAGCATAGCCCCTTTTTTTAAGATTGTCGATAGTCAGCACCTTATTTCCACCAACCCACCACAAGAATGCAACCACATTGGGAGGTGTTCCCAAAAACCAAAAATAATAGGCATAGGTCCTGACATGTGTAGAGATGCTATTGAATAGAGGAACTTATAAAAAGAGCTAACAGAGAACTTTCCCGAATTATGGATGGACTACACCATAGAATCAGCTCCTCCCAGAGGAATCAATAACTGGAGTGGGGCCAAAAGGGATTAGAGCACCTTCAATTCAGTGTCTGAAAGGAATCTTCTGCAAGGGAGCATCCAAAAAACCGGCGAGCCTGAGGAGAAGCAGTCCTCAACTTTGAGCCAAATGAGGAAAACACATTTCGAAGGGTTCATCGCCATGCCACGTCTTTCCAAAACTTAATTCTCGCACCATCGCCTAAAGAAAAAGAGACACTTTCCCAGAATTTCCTCCTTGTCGCCATTATAGATCTCCAAATGTGAGAAGACCTATAATGAGGACTCCTTAACCTCCCACCCCACTTCCTTAAGAGTTAAGACCATACTTGGACGCAATAATTTTGCACCAGAATCTCCCTTCGTCCATCCCAAACTCCATGACCAATTACACAAAAGAACTTGATTCATGGTACGCAAAGAATGAAGCCCCACTCCCCCATGTGATATCAGCTTGCACACCTACTATACTTAGTATCTATTATTTAGTTAGTTTTAATAGTAAAATTATATATATTTAGTATATATTGATTATTCTAGCAAAAGAAATTAGGTTTCCGAAGCCACACACATGTAAGAGAGCCCATTTATACAACTTGAACATGTCAAAGTGGAACAAGTGTGCAATCTAACACTTCCATCGGCTGGGCCCAACCATGGAAATGCACTTATTTGTCCCGAACTTGACTCAAAACCTAGATCTGAAGACCCAACGGATAGCCAAACTTGATCAGATCCGGGTCTGGGACTTCAAGAACTAGACTAAGACCTAAAAGGCCCTAGACCCGGCAAGATCCGAACCCGGTTAGCCCAAGTACAGATACTATAGGACCTGACCCAAAACCAAACCGTTGACATCCCTAGAATGTTTGTTTTCAACAAAAGTTCAGTCCATTACTTAGTACGAGACTAACAACAAGTCCATGGTTTGAAACTGAATAGTTTTTTCTTTTTCATGGAAACCAAGAAAGGTTAAAGCACTTGTCTCACTTTCTAACCACTGGAAAGCCGTTGTTTGCTCCTAAAATAAATTTGAGACTCGTTTGTCCCCATTATGGTACATACCAGATTATTCAATTGCAATAAACATGTCACATGTACCAATATGGCACAAGTGCCTCCGTCCATCTTCATGCACCGCAAATGTGAGATATTCAACTTTCAAGTTTCCTCCATGTGTCACATGCGCCAAGTTGTGCATACTCCATGTGCACTGCCATACATCATCAAGTGCATCTTTGATCACCCTACATGTGCCACACGTGCTACTGTCCATTTTTAAGCACCAAACAATGTAACATGTGCTGAGTTTCACTGTTCATATGTGCCGCATGTGCCAAATAATCCTCATTCCAAGTAATTGAGAAACAATATGAGAATAGTTAGTCTAAGACAATTGAGCCTAGATAGCCTAGTCCAAGTCAACATGACTCAGATAGCCTGCCGAGAGTAAACTTTTGTTGCTACCAAACAGGCCCTTAATTATTGTAAAAGAGCCAACACTTAATTCATATTGGTCCAACCTTTTCTTCCTAAATGGTTTCAACTATTCCTATAAAGGTTTGTAACAAAGATGGAAAGCAAATACATAAATAAACATTTAACTAGTTTGTATCTTCTCAAATACCTTTGTATATACCAACATATGGCTCTAAGAAGCTACATGGTTGGTAAAAGACTCTCCTTTGTGTATGTGGTTTGAATATGAGACCCTAAATTAGTATACAGTTGGATATGTGAGCCGCAGCCCAAAGAGTTGACAATATAGGCTATTCGATCAAATATATGGCAATGCACACTCTCATTGAACCCTTCATTTGCTTCCAATCTTCCATCAAGACTGTTGACAGGGTCCAGATCTTCGATCGGACCTTCGCGTGATCTAGATCATCAACAGGACCCTGGATATGGCCCATATGTGCTTCATCTTCAATCAGCCAGAAAGCAGATCCAATTGCAACTGCTTGTGATGATTGTTAGTCCTGCATCAACTCCCCTAGGCTTGAAAGAAATCCTTGAGTTTGTGCCAGTCACTTGCCACGTGTCACCCTTGCATCAAATCTTCATTAGTTTTGACAGTAACTGGTGATAACTGTCAGATCGAGTCAATCATCACCACAACCCATATCGATCTGTACTATTGCTTCTTATGCTTTCCTTGCAAGCTAATATCTTCATTATGGTCACCCATCTGACCATTGATCGTCAATGCATCGACTCTTATTCGACGTTGGGATGGTATTAATGAGTTCTTCTCAACTTGAGCATACACTGCTTTCAATTTTCTGATCCGACAGTTGGGTTATCTATCACTGACTTTTTATCCAGTCGTTGATTCATTGGCAGATACATTCCCAAATTCATTAGTAGATCCATCTATTTACGCTTATGTTGATTCTTCTATCAATTTCTCATGTGTCTTCTTTCGAAAGATTTATGGACATCCAGATCTTTTGAGATATTGACTTCATTATAACCTTGTCCTATTCTTTAGGAATGAATAAGTAATTCTTCTCTGCATCGCAGATAGCATTTCAGTCTTGTGCCCACGGTCTTCCAAGAAGAATATGGCAATCACCCATGGGAAAGACGATTTAGGAATGAATAAGTAATTCTTCTCTTCTCCTCTTTGCGTATGTGGTAAAAGACTCTCATTTATATCCAACCCGTTATCTATCCTTTATTTGTGTTTTTGACATGCACATAATGACATATTAGACCATTCTTAGGTAAGAACGTCGTTGGTAAGCCTAACTTGCTGAGAACTGAGTTTTTGAGACTTTGACCCTCAAAATTTGTTGCTAAAGCATTTGAGAATTAGAAACACGTTCGGTGATCTTCATTTCCTACTACAAAGGGTTTTTTACATATTTAAAAATTTTAACTGGATGATACGAAGCACCATAGGTTATCCAGAATTAAAATATACATGATTACAGTCACAAATAGCTTTTTTGTCTGAAGGATACACTCACAAATATCATGAATGCAATATAATGACAACATTCTATCATAAGTAATTATATGCATCATGCATGTCATCCCAACTTAATCCAATACCACAATAGGAGATGGGAGTGGGGGGCTTGCCCTCCTAGTCCCTAGACAATGCCCACAAACCATATAATATTATACGACTATACTGTGTAAAAACCGTAATTAATATGCACAATTTTAATTGCTTGAAATTGGCAAAATTGGTTAAGAATGTCAAGTTTTGGAAAAAAACAAAAACAAAAACAAACAGGCTACAATTTAGCACAAAACAAGCATGGTTTGGTAGATCGGGTCCATTAGATTGAAATACAACGAAAAGAAGAAGAAAATGAAAAATATGATGGTTTGCTCCATGTCTAATTTCCCCAAAATGGCCCAATACACTTCGGTTTATCAAAACCTGCTGAAATCTTTTGCTTTGACCTCCAAAATAGGCTAAGATCCAATGGAATTTAGTTTCCAGGCTTCCTCTAAGGTTGAAATGGATGGGAAAAAATGAGAGAAAATGGGCCCTTATATAGTCCTGGACTGCAACTGATACAGTGAGGCCACGTTAGTATAATTACGGGCCGATACACAAGCACCGATTTTGGTTAAGCCCATTTCACCCTCATATCCTGTGTTATTATCGGTTGTCAGTTGATACGAATCCAATACAACTGCCAATACAGAAGTGATTTTTCAAACACTTATCCAACTTTAATCTGTGGACCCCTCAGTCTGGTCAGACCCTCGATTTGGTCCAGATCATCCAATCCTGACTATGAGTGTATGATACTGACAACACCTACAGGACGCACGATGCACCTCTTGAAGAATTAGTTGTTACAATGCCTAAAAAGCGTGAGAAGATGAGAAAGGAGGTCAGCTTATAAGATTTTGATGCACTCATAACCACAGGCATTAGCAACACAGTTCAATCTATATCGAGAATCTTGTTTGCTATTAGGGGAAAAAGATTTTTATTAGCCATCTAGCTCGTAAAAAATTGAAAATTGAAAAGAAATTTCATAGAAAGAAATAGTTGAAATTTCCCTATTACTGAACTCCACTCATTCCTTTGATGGTTAGGAGAACTAGAGAATTTTGGTAATGAGACAGATGCAGCATTGAAATTTCACCACAATGTCCACCTACAAGCATTCTCCTTTTCAAAGAAAATTTACATCATATTCTGATTTAAAGAGGGTTTGCTTGAAATAACTGTTGAGTAGGGTTATGGAAATTGATACCATATTAAAGAGCTTATTTTGATGAGTTATGAGAAGGATCATGTGCCTAAAAATATTTGAGATTGCATGTTTGTGGCATATTTCAGAAGAGTCAATCTAATTATATTTCAGTGTTCAGTTATAATGTAACATCATCTTAGCTTTTGCCCAACAATTTGGGGTTAGACTTTTCATTGATAGGTTCACAAAATTTATACAATCTGCTGTCCACTAAACATCAACCTTCTTCTTTTACTGGGCTCTTCGAACTTGGTCATCACAGAGGCTCACATTGACGCCACTCCCATGCACAGTCCCACCTAGTATGATCCCAGCCCAACTATTACATCCACGCCACAGGGTGAGCAAGAAACGTAGAGTCATGGAGGGGCAGTTGCCAAGCAAGCCATTAAGCACAACGCATCCACACACGTGAAACGTCGTGATTGAGTAGGTGGCTGCTTAAAATAGCAGGAAATCCACTAATCTATGATTACAAACACAACACATGCCAACATGATCAGGCTCCACACTGCACTACACTACAAAGAGTAGTTTGCGAACAGTTGATGTTTAAAGCATCGATGCCAAATAAGACTGCTTTGCATGAACTGTTTTCTCTATCAATTGTTGAGCATGTGGTATCAAATTTGTGTCAGCGTTTTAGGTGGATTTTCTAAGTCTAAATTAGTAACTAATGTGGCTATGCAAGAATTAACCATCCAAAACAGTGCTATAAAGGAACAATGTAAATTCGAAGTTTCAAACAATAAGAGAGAGAGAGAGAGAGAGAGAGAGAGAGTGGTTTAAAATAGATATTCAGCTTCAGGCATGCACAAGCTATGCATATTCGATGCTGCTCACATTGTCATTAAGTTTCTACAAGTAATTGAACGAGAGTAATAAACCATGTCGCCGTTTCTTGCATTTATTCTGTGTGTTACATACTGCACATTGATATTCTATTCACATAATCACTGGGTATGATGGCAAGTAGACTAGCAATGCAACTAAGGGCCCGTTTGGCCAGGTGGATTGGAAGGGAGTGAATGGTATTAGGGTGGATGGCGTGGATTTCTAGGTAATGATCGTGTTGTCAGCGGATTGTCTTGAGATCCATGGGATTGCTATATCCCTGGATTGATACATCCAGTCCGTTTGGCACGCCCGGCCAATCCGGAGATTAAAGCTTCCGATCCCTTCCAATCCTACGAACCAAACACGTCGCAGGCTAATTTGAACAGATTAAGATGGATTGGATGGGATTTAAAGGTAATGATGGTGTTGTCAGTGGATTGTCTGAAGATCCATCGGATTTGGATCAGATCACCTACACTGTTTGGCACGCCCGGCCATTCCCGGGATTTACCATCCAATCCCTTCCACTACCATCTAATCCCTTCCAATCCAACCGGCCAAACGGGCCCTAATGGATTCAAATGTCTGGAAGCCAAGGTTCCATATAGAAATAAGGAATTACATGATCCTCAGGCTGGGAAGATGCATTGTATACTCAAGCCCTGAGTTTCAAAAGTGGGAACAATGGCTCACTGATCCAATAGTTTATCTAATCAACCAATGTCAAAGGAGCATGCCCCAAAAATCTCCTAGAATGGAAGATTTCAACCCATCAATTAGTGTCTTGCAACTTGACAATTAAGAGGAAAAATTGCAGCAACCGTCCACATTCAACATAAGACATAATAATAATAATAATAATAATCTAGGAGGCTAGTATCTCCAGATCCAGGATATTTTTTGGAGCACCATTCTCTGTTGGACACATCAGATTAACAGTCTTGATTGCCAAATGCAGGCAACAGTTTTCATAATCAGAGTCCTAGTATACATCTCATGTCCTCGGATATGGAAAACCAACATGGAATGGTAAGGATATGGAAAACTAAGGATTCCAACAGTAAATCTGTTGTTTAGTTTGGAGTGTACTCCTCCCTGGAAATGTTCAAAGATCAATGGTCAAATGATGAGAGGAGGCTCTCGTGACCTGGGAATTTACGTTTAACAGCTCTTTTTGAAAGGAAATGATATCCACGAATTTGAGTAAAACCTCGGGAATGAAAAACAATTAACGCATCTTTTTTTTTCCTGCAAACATGGGGAAAAGTATGTTTCCTTGGAAAACTTTTTCATTCCCAAGGCATTCGACATTCCCAAACGTCCCCAAAAGAAAATGGATAAAGAAAGACACTGCTAGTTTATAAAACCTCCTTTTCATTCTGAGCAGCTTCTCTTGATGCCGAATCTGTGAGCATAATGTTCTTGCATCAGTGCGACAAAATTCGATCTCTGTTGCTGAAAATATGCATACAAGATCGAAAAAGAAAATAATATAATAAGAGATCTAGCTAAATGAACATAAACAAATAAAACCAGTTAATGCTACCACGGGCAACAAGTACATCTGCCAACACTGCTCAAATACCCAAAAACTCGACTAGACTAGGAAGTCGAAACTCAATAATTGATAATTATTTAAAAATAGGTCTCAAGTCCAATTGGTTGGATGTTAAGTTACTCTCCACCAAGCAGATATCTTCCAACCTGTCATGTTCTTTCAAAAGCCAACTTGTCCAATAGGTTGGCCTCACCATGAGGATCATCATCATCATCTAAGGATTATCCCAGTTAATTGGGGTCGGCTACATAAATCATGTTCTACCATTTCATTATATCAAGGGCCAGACCTTCAGTTAGACCATAGGTCATCAAGTCTTTTCTTACTACCTCCATCCACGCCCTTTTAGGCCTTCCCCTTTTAGAGCCTTCAATTTGTACCAACTCACTCCTAACTCGTGCAGTTCTTCGTCTCCATTGCATATGACCAAACCATCTACATCTACTTTCCCTCATCTTATCACCTATTGGTTCTCTTACATTCCTTCCTAGGTTAACCTCAAAATGAGGGTCCTCTTGTTAAAAAACAGCCCATCCACTCATTAGGAGGACCAAACTTATATTTTGGTTTTCATTAGCAGTTGTACAGTGTTGTCTATGGATTGGCCCACCAAATGAGTGAATGTGACAGATTTTGCACAAGGTGATCAACACGTTGACACCAACCTACTAGACGGGTTGGATGTTGAAAGAACATAACATGTTAGAAGTTATATATTGGGTGGACAGTAACTTTTAGTCCAACCGGTTTGGTTGAGACCTTCTCATGTAAAAATATGAGAAATGTACATAGAAAGCATGAATTAATGAAAATACTAAAACAATAACAGAAATTTTAGGGGTCGTTGGGATGCCTATAAAATCTACGAGGGGTTGTTTAGATGACTGTAAAATGGACAAGTGGTAAATGAAATAAAGGTAAATGGATTGCAGGGCCTGTTTGGATGCTGAAATTGCCTGTAAATGGTTTACAGGCTGTAAAGAATTTACAGCTTTTACCTGCAAATGAAAAATTGACTCTTAAGTTTTCATTTACTTGTAAATCAGATTTAGGTATTTGGAGTTTTCATATTGTTTCTTGATGATAAGTTTGATTGCCAATTATAGAAGTTCTTCCTGCATGTTTTTTGTTGATTTAGTTTAACGATAACGCAATCCTTCATGTTTGTTGGAGTGAACATCTCTACTCTTACTTTAATTATTCATTTAGAAAAATAGGCTCTTTTAGTGAACATTCAATGTTGAGAAGTAGACTCTTTTATACTCAGTAGTTTCTCTTCATAAAAGGGCATTTGAATTAGTGGGCCCACTTTTGTGGCCCACCTAATGCTTGGTTTACGGTGAGGATTGGCCTTATTGAGATGGACTCAATCCAATGATCCATCTTAAATGAAGCCCTTATATGTCATTTGAAGATTTTATTGAGATTTACCTCTCCAAGCTTTGTTAGGCGTGAATACCAATTACAAGTTGTAAATAATTTATAGGTTATCCAAACATAGAAAACTACTTACCCATAAACAGATTACAGCTTAAAGCCCAACAGGACAAGCCGTTGATAATTTACAGCTGTAATTCATTTACCACTTGCAGATTTTACAGCTGCATCCAAATGACCCCTAAGTTGTAAAGGAATTACAGGTAATCGGATTACAGGCATAAAGTGTTTACAGCCTGTCCAAAATTAAACTGTAATCTGTTTACCGAGAAAGAGAGAGAGAGAGAGAGAGAGAGAGAGAGAGAGAGAGAGAGAGAGAGAGAGAGAGAGAGCTGTTGGGGGAGGCGGAGATGGTGGAGAAGGGAGCTGCGATGTTCCCTTTATGAGGGATTTGAACAACTAGCCGTTGCCCTGAAAATCAATTGCAGGTAAATGAAAACATGACTTAAAGGCAAGTTTTCAACTGCAGGTAAAAGTTGTAATTGCTTTACAACCTATAAACCATTTACATGCAATTTCAGGCATCTAAACAACCACTTAGGAAAAAAAAAAAAAAAAGACAGATGAAGAAAATGGACTCATCTTGACTCGATCAAGCTTTTTACACAACTCAATAAAATGAGATTTGAGTCAACTCAGGACTCAAAATCCAGTTGAGTCGAGTTGACTCGACCAAGTTTCAAGTCCACTCGACAAGTTTTAAAATGATGTCTGCTGCTAATATACTACTACTACAAGTTGCTATGAATTCAATAATTTACATCTATCAGTAGGCATCAGAACTCCAATTTCAGTTTGGAAAGAACTTGTGTTCTTACAGTTTAACGCTTGGAGGCAAAGGATCACATTCAAAGAAGTCATGATTGAATCGAATTCAACAAATCGAAAACTCATTGAGATTGCAATTTTTGATGAAATTCAAAATAGTTGAATTCATAAGAAATTGTGATTGAATTGAATATGAAAAAGAGTCTAGAAATCAGATATTTGAGAAAGTAGAAGACACTTTTTGAGATCTCTCGAAGATGAAATCAAAAGGGTTTTTAATCAATGAATATACAGAGAGAGGAATCAGGATTTTGAAGAGGGATTTGTTGGTTTTTTGTGAGAAGATGAAGGGGAACGACGGAAGTTCATGTGACAGACAAAAACACCCATACATGTGCTATCACCCACACATAGCTGTGAGGCCCATCTTTTAAATGGCTTGGATCATTGAAAAATGAACCAAATCCATGGGCTAAAGACATTGAAGAGCAAAAAAAAAAAAAGATTTTTACTTGAAATTCCACAATTCTGATTTGCATTTTGCTAAGCCCACATGCGTGTCCAATAAAGCTCATGGACACAACCATGGTGTGCCGTAATGACCAGTACGGGACTGTAAAAGCCATCACGTAAAGGTAACAGTGGCAACCGTTACACATTACAAGGTTGTAACGGCCGTTACGGAAAAAAAAAAAAAAAAATGACCCGTAACAACCATTATAGCCCCGCAATGGCCCGTTACACCGCTCGTAAAGGCCATAAAGGCCCCGTAACGGTCCATTATGGGGCCAATAGAGATTTTTCAGGTTTTTAAAATTAGAGAGAGAGAGAGACTACAACAACCGTTATAGCTCGTATCATAAAGGTAAGAGTGGTACCGTTACGGCCACCGTTACCATTACGGAATACCTTGCACACAACGCATGTGCCAGCATGGCACAATAAGCATGAGATCCAATCCATCCATTAGATCAACGCCACTATATTGATGCCCTGGACCAAGAATCAAGTTGATCCACTGGTCAAGTAGGCCACAGTTCATAGAACAAATGTCCGGCTCTGAAAAACTTGGTTGATGTTTTCTAACCCATCTAACTATTTCCAAATATGGGGTCCACCATGATGTTGTTATATCCACTCTCCATCCATCCGCTTCACAAGATAATTTTAGGGCATGAACCCCTAATATGAGGAAGATCCAAAACTCAAGTGTACCACACCGTGAGAAGCAATGAGGATTGAACACCCATCATTGAAACCTTCTTGGGGCCACAATTTGGATCAAGATTTTCCATTTATCCAGGTGGTAATCACCTTTGAACACATTGGTGAGCTAGGAATATTTCAACGGTAGATGTTTCCATCCCCATTGTTTCTTGTGGTATGGCCCGCTTGAGTTTTGGAGTGCTCATGTCTGGGCTCATGTCATGAACAGAGTCGGTTGCATATGGGGATGTCAATTGCCTAGTGACCCGATTCTATGTGGCCCACCGTGATGTATGTGTTTTATCTACGCCATCCATCCATTTTACCAACTCATTTTAAGGGCATAAGCCCAAAAATAGGTAGATCCAAAGCTCGACTACACCACAAAAAAAGGTTGGGATTGAACGCATGCTGTTGAAAACTTCTTAGGGCCACAAAAGGCGTATCCAAAGCTCAAGTGGACCACACCAAGCATGACTAGCTTGTTGGATTGTCCCTAGATAGTGAAAAAACAATAGATGAGAGCATATTTATCAGAATTCTCCACACAATGCATGTCCACCCCCTCCATTCCTAGGCAAACAAACTTAAAGTGTGACCATAGGATGTACAGTTCAAATTGGGCATAAATATAGGCTGAGGGCACACACATCGAAAACCCTATATGATCCAACAAGCCTTCTATGGGGTTTCATTCCTCTTATTTTCATTCCAACCCTGCCCCCAATTTTGCTAATTAATCCAATCTACCTCCACTGTTTAAGAAGGGAGGATAATACTTTTATTTATTCCTATTATACCCTTTTGGAAGTCCTGAGCTTTTAATAGTCTTGTAGACCAATCTTATTATACAGGTATTGCATGTGGGGCTCACCTGGGCGAGTGAATGGCTTCCAACCTTTCCATCACTGCAAAATTTGAACACCACACAAATAGGTTGATCGAACCATCATGTGAGCTACCACGTGAATTTGGAGGTTTTCAAATGGTCGTCCAATGTTTTCTATAGTGGACCCATCATGTGTTCGTGTGTGTGCACCATCCAACTCATGCATTATATAAGTCCCACACGATAATGGGATGACAAAATAGGCTTGTTCGTTAGGTGGGCCATACCATAGAAAACAATTAGCAACTATAATTTTTTTTATTTTTTTTTTAATGTTCAAATTCACATGGTGCCCACATGATGGTTGGATCAGCCTAATTAGCAGGTGTCCACCTTTCATGGTGGAGAGACCTTTTGAGAACATTGGGATCCATGAACACGCCCAGTGAGGCCATGTGCGGTGCATTTGGATTGGTATTTTCTACAACGCATGTTTTACACTGTATGTAAAACACCTAGGCTCCATGGGGTACACCATGTCACGTATGTAAAATCCACTCCATCCATCAGGTGAGAACCATTATTTTAGTTGTACGTACAAAAGATAGCCCTGACTAAAAAGTAATGTTGGCCACAACAGTGGAAACAATGTAAAGTTGCTCTCAAAACTGCTAAGTTCACACTATGTGACCCACTTATGTTTTTAATCAGGCTGATTTTTGTATCTCCCCTTCATCCTGGTGAGTTATACTTGATTAATGGGTTTTATGAAAGATAAACACTATGGTGGCCCCACACACAAACCTAGAGTTGGCATCCATCCCCATTGTTTTGTATATTGTAGCCTGCCTGAGTTGTGGATGTCGCTGATTTTTTGCCCAAGTTTTATATTTAAGGATAAAACATGATGACATAGTAGATTTTACATATACCATGGTGGGCCACTAGGCCCCACAAGCTTGGGTGTTTTACACACTGCATAAAACAGGTGTTGTAGAGGATTGTGTTCTCTTATATTGGGAGATGAGAAGGGAGGGCAAGGTGAATTGGAATGGGTTTTGATAGGGTAGGGTGCCAGTGAACCACTGCTATCATGTTTCACCCAAGATTGCATTTTAGATGATGATCTAAACCATCCATATTTTAGATTCCATGCTAAATGGACCACCATCCTAAGAGACATTTGTTCAACAAATGGTTGCATACGAAGATGAATTTAAAACATGGAGAAGTTGGAATGGCTCATATTCAAATTGAAGAGTCAAAGGTTTGGATCATCATCGAAGCATGATTCTAAGGTCATGACTTCCATATAAGATATAACACAATCATGAAAACACAAATGGTCAAGATTACCATCTAGGATGCAGTTTGGGGTGAAAACTGACTTTGCACGGTCTTGTAGCACGGGAACCTGTCAAAACTCAACCAAAATATGGTGAGCCCACCCGAAAGCTAAAGCCCTACCATCATGACTTTGTGTGGCATCCATTCCCTCCATCCATTTTTCTAGCTTGTGTTAGGACATGAGCTCGAAACTGAGGCAAATACAAAACTCAAGCAGGTCACAACATAGGAAACGATGGGAATGGAAGCACCCCTATAAACATTACCAGGGCCCATCCTAACGTTTATACACCATCCATCCCATTTGTAAGGTAACAACCATTAGGACGAAAACACACATTAGCCTGATCCAAAACTTTCTTGGGCCAAAAAAGGTTTCAATGGTGGGTGTTCAATCTCCATTGTTTCTTGTGTTGTGGCCAACATGAGTTTTGAATCTGTCTGATTTTTTTGACATGTCCAAATATGAGCTGGCCCAACGGATGGACGGAGCAGATATAACAAAGACATCACAGTGGAGAGTGGACCCTATCAATATATCACCTTGCGATGTGTCTTACAAAGAGGGTGTTAGTGTGTTACCATATTTACTTTTTCCATATGAGCATTAAATTTGGAAATAAGGAAGAGGAATACGGAAAGACTTTCCTTATTTTTAAGGAGTGGAGGGTAAAACTAGAAAGGGAAAAAACTAATAGAAGAAGAATTAACAAAGATTTTGCTAACGAAGGGGTGTAGATTTTGCTAAAAAGAGGGTTAAGTGGAATTGTAATTTAGAGAGGGGATGGTTAGTCCCAAAAATATGACAGAAGGGTTGTTTGATCCTTATCCCCTAAAGTAACTCTCCGTAGCTTGGACCTCTCTATGACACGTGCTTATATGCCAGGTACGCCAGCCTATAATAAATATGTATTTTTACAAAATAATACCACATTATTATAGAATATACATTCCAGTACATTTATAAAAAGCTTTTTTTTTACGCATATAAAAAGCATTTCATTAAGCTAACTCATTAGTTTAGGTAACTATCATTCCCATACATTCTGTTAGATTTCTCTAAATGGAAGTTGCATTAAGAAGGTATTTTTGTAAACTGAAAAAAAAAATGCCTTACAATGAGAAAATCATTTCAATAGATATTAGATAGGTATTCATGAATCACACGTTAGGATAGTTCAACAAATCTGATTTTGGGATTGTGGCTTACAAACATCAGATTCCACATTTTAATCGGTTTTTATTAGAGTATGCGCCACTTGTACAATTACATAGTGTATCAACCTTCGTACTTTGGCACAAAAGAATATTATATATTTATATGTAATATTTCCGTTGGCGACAAAGGCAAATTGTGCCACATATTTGACCTCTTTGAGTTTGCTACTAAGCAACTTACCTTGATTGTGTAAATGAAATTTGATAGAGAAATGGGCCCGAATTTGTTTGGAGTGGAAGCAGAGTCATCCTTTGGATCAAGGCAATATTAGTACAATCTATTGATTTCAATATCCTACAGAAGGCAAAGGCAATATAAGTAGGGTTGTGAGGAAAACTTAAATGGCTGAGATCACATTTAACAGTTGAGGAAGGAGGTGTTGGGGCTCCCTCCTCATATAGAGGTGAGACCCAAACATGTGGGCTTAAGTAGTCTTATTTTTTTACCAAATGTGTGGGGGGCATTTTGATCTTTTAGCCTCTCTCTTGTTTAAGAAAAAGAAAAGGAAAAAAAAAAAAACATAACACGATAACATTTGAGGGTTTTTCTTTCTTGGAGAAAGAAGAAGAGAAAAAGGGGTTTTGTAGAAGAAGAATATCAAGAGCCTTTTAGCAACGAAATCTTCGCATCCAGGTTCATGAGGCTCATTGCACAATGTCGTTTTCTTCGATTATCTACTCCAAGGGTTGTGTTAGGGGTTTTATACAATCCTTGGTTGGTGAGAAAACTCTTTCCTTTCATTGTTGCCTGTAATCCACCTTTAGGTGATATATTTGGATGTCCAAGAGAGGTTGGTCTCTTGATTATGGTACTTCCATTATTTCTATTATAGTAGATTTTGCCAGACTACGTCTCGTGGTTTTTCCCTTCACGTCAAAGGGTTTTCCACATTAAAAATCTAGGTGTCTCTTGCATCCTACATGTTTCATAATTTGCTTGCTCGTGTTGGAAGTGATTATCATCCATTAATCTTTTTGTATTGCTAATCCTATTGATTTGTACATAGAAGGGAAAGGTGTGTGGTTTCCCAACAAGTGGTATCAAAGCTTTGGTTCTAATTATTTCGTGTGTGAATCATGGAGGCAAGCACAAGTTGAATGGTTAGTATCAATGGAAACGACTGGATGATTTGGAAAGCCAAGATAGAAGATTTATTGTATTGCAAAGACTCGTACGCACCTATTGAAGGTGTTGGGGAAATTTTGAAAGATATGATCGATGATGAGTGAAAAAAACTAAAGTAAAAGAAACTAGACGATAGTGTTTTTCATCATGTTTCTATAGAAACTTCGGCACGCTCGTGCTTGATTGGGAAGATTGGAAGGGTTGTAAGAGAGAAAGACCACAGGAAATTAGGAAGCTTGTGAACTTGAAGTACAAAAAAGGTAGCTCGATTGCCAAGAATTTGAATGAGATGCAAGGTATTGTTAATCAACTCAATTATATGAAGATGACGCTAGATGATGAGTTGCAGGCCATGTTACTACTTAGTTCTTTGCTTAACATTAACGAGACCTTAGTGGTGTCTCTAAGTAACTGCGCTCCTAGTGAGCTTGTTACAATGAGACAAGTAACAAGTAGTTTGTTAAATGTAGAAACAAGAAGAAAATCCTTAGGTTCTTCTCAGTCAAGTCAAGAAAGGATATTAACTATTATAATTGTGGCAAGTTGGCCACTACCAAAATGAGTGTCAAAAGCCCAAACAGGAAAAGAAGAAATAAAATGGAAGGAAAAGCAAGAAGAGAAGGACACAACTACGGTTGCTTTAGATGGCGATATTATATTTTCTTACATTGTAAAAAATCCTGCTTCAGTCTCACATGTCAAAACACAGATTGGGTGATTGACATCAATGCCTCAAATCACGCTACTCCTTGTAAGAATTTTTTCGCATTTTACAAGTCGGGGGACTTTGGTGTTGTGGGGATAGGTAACAGTGGCTCTTCAAAAATTGTGAGGATGGGTGATGGGTGTGTTAAGATTAATGTTCATTGCACGTTGGTCCTCAAGGATGAGAGACATTTACCCGATCTTCGCCTTAATTTAATTTATGTGGGAAGATTGGACAAAGAAAGCTCAACAATCACTTTGATTATGGAAAATAGAAGCTTACCAAAGGGTCTCTTGTAATAGCAAGAGGATGAAAGTGTTGCGCTTTGTATAAGACACAAGTACAATTATGCAAGGATGAGCTAAATACAACAGAGAAGGATTCCTCTATTGATTTGTGGCACAAGCGACTAGGCCATATGAACGTGAAGGGTCTACAAATTCTTGCCAGGAAGCAACTCCTCCTTGGTATGAAAGGTACACCATTAAATAATTGTGTTCATCATCTAGTTGGTAAGCAGCATAGAATTTCATTTCATAAAAATTCTCCTTAAAGAAAAATAAATATTTTGGAATTGGTTCATTTTGATGTTTGTGATCCTGTGAAAGTGAAAACTCTTGGCGAGGCCTTTTACTTTATTGCCTTCATAAATGATACTTCCAGAAAGGTGTGGGCATATGCCTTGAAGATTAAAGACCAATGGTGGAAAAGAAAACAGGCAAACCGTTGAAGCGTATTCGCACAGATAATAGTGGTGAATATATTGGACCATTTGAGCAATACTGCAAAGGCCATGTAATTCGACATGACCAATCTGTTCCCAAGACTTCATAGCAGAGTGGTGTAGCAGAAAGGATGAATTGCACTTTGTGGAAAGAATAAGATGTATGCACTCGCAGACAAAATTACCAAGATTAATCTCCTTTTGGGGGGAAACAATATGCATTGCATGTTAATTAATCTCCTTTGACTCCTCTGAATGGAGATGTTGCAGAAAGAGTATGGACCGGGAAAGATGTTTCCTATGAACACCTAAATGTGCTTTGGTTGTAGAGCATTTGTGCATTTACCCAAAGATAAGTGGTTTAAATTTTATGACAAAGCAAAACTGCATATCTTCTTGGGCTATGCAGATGAAAATTTTGGCTACAAGTTATTGGATCCAATTAATAAGAAGGTGATCAAAAGCAGGGATGTGGTCTTTTTATAAGACAATACAATTGAAGATTTTGAGAAGGTTGAAAAACCTCAACCCTTTGCAGATGATCTTATTGATATAGATCCAGTTCCTCCTCCCATGGTGCATGATGATAGCTGCCAAGAAGAGATGGTTGGTGATAATGTCCCGATAGGAGATGTTGAACGAGAAGAACAGGGGGAGCCGCCCCCATAAGAACCATCAGTTAAGCCTTGGTTGAGGATGTGTACTAGAGCAAGCCAACCACCTAGGAGGTACTCACCTCATGAGTATGTCATGCTTACATATGGGGGTGAACCTAATAACTATTGAGAAGCTCAAATCGATGAACATTAAGGGGAGTGGCTAAGAGCAATGTAAGAGGAGATTGATTTTTTGTATAAGAACCACACCTATGACTTGGTGAAGCTACCTAAGGGCAAGAAAACACTCAAGAATAAGTGGGTATTCAAATTGAAGACAGAAGAGAAGAACTCACAATCAAAGTACAACGCAATGTTGGTTGTGAAATGATTTGGATAAAAAGAAGGGCATTGACTTTTATGAGATTTTTTCACTTGTAGTGAAGATGCCATCCATCTGAGTCGTATTACGTTTGGCTGCAAATATGAACCTAGAGATTGAGCAACTAGATGTCAAAACAGCATTCCTTCATAGTGATTAAGAGGAAGAGAGATATATGGAGCAACCAAAAGGTTTCAAAGTCAAAGGCAAAGTCAAAGGCAAAAGAACACATAGTTTGCAAGCTAAAGAGAGAGCCTAAACGGGTTAAAACAGGCCCATTCATGGTGGACCAGAGAGCCTAAACGAGTTAAAACAAGCCCATTTATGGTGGACCATGGGTATAAAACAACCGCTTCAAACCATTGTGTATTCACTAAGAAATTTTATGAGGGTGATTTTATTATTCTTTTGTTTTATGTTGATGATATATTGATTGTTGGTCAAGATATTGGCAAAATTAATAGGTTGATAAAAAAGTAAGCATGTCATTTACCATGAAGGACTTAGGACCCGCACAATTAATTTAAGCAGGAAGATCTCTCGTGGTAGGAAGGTTGGCACGCTATGGCTATCACAAGAAAGGTATATTAAGAAAGTTCTTGTAAGGTTATATATAGACAAGGCAAAACCAGTCAATTCTCCACTTGCAGGTCACCTCAAGTTAAGTTGTGAACAAAGCCCTTCAAGTGAGAAAGAAAAAGAAGAAGTAAGAAAATTCCCTATGCATCAGTAGTAGGAAATTTGATGTATGCATAGTGTGCACAAGGCCCGACATCGCACATGCAATTGGTGTTATTAGCATATTTCTTACAAATCCTAGCAAAGAGCACTAAGAGGTAGTTAAATGGATTCTCAGATATCTCAGGGGTTCATCCAAGTTATGTTTATGCTTTAGTGATGGCAAACTTGTGTTAGAAGGCTACACAGATGCAAATATGGTAGGAGATATTGACTCCTAGAAGTCCACATCATGGTACATGCTTATTTTTTGCAGGAAGAGTACTGTCATGGCAATCCAAGCTACAGAAGTGTGTGGCCTTAGTCTACTAGAGAGGCCGAGTATATTGCAACTAGAGAAGCTTGCGAAGAGATATTGTGGATGAAGAGGTTCTTTCAAGAACTTGGTTTGAAGCAAAACAAGCATATTGTTCATTGTGATAGCCAAAATGCTATCCACCTTTAAGAATCCAAGTCTCCATTCCAAATCCAAGCACATAGATGTAAGGTATCATTGGATTCAGGATGCTCTTAAAGAAAAGTTGTTACAGCTTGAGAAGATCCATACGACAAAAATGGTTCAGATATGATGACCAAGGCTTTGTCTAGAGAAAAGCATGAGTTTTGCATAAGCATAGCAGGTTTGGGCATGGTGGAGCCCTCCTCATAAGTCGAGTTGGGCATGGTGGAGCCCTCCTCATAAGTCGAGAGGCGGAGATTGTTGGGTCTCCCTCATGTGGAGGTGGGACCCACACATGTGGGCTTAAGTAATCTTTTTTTACCACATGTGTGTGGGGGCATTTTGGTCTTTTGGACTATTTCTCTTGTTTAAGGGGAAAAAAAAAAAAAAAATCATAACACAACGACATTATGGGGGTTTCCTTTCTTGGAGAAAAGATGAGAAAGAAGAATGAGAAAATGGGGTTTTGTAGAAGAAAAAAATCAAGAGCCTTCTAGCACCAAAATCCCCGCATCCGAGTTCGTGAGGCTCCATCCACAACGCCGGTTTCTTCGATTATCTTCTCCAAGGGTTATGTTGGGAGTTTTGCACAATCCGTATTTGGTGAAAAAACTATTTCCTTTCATTATTGCATGTAATCCACCTTTGGGTGATGTATTTGGATATCCAAGAGAGGTTGGTCTCTTGATGATTATACTTCCATTATTTTTATTATAGTGGATTTTGCCATACTAGGTCCCATAGTTTTTCCCTTCAGGTCGAAGGTTCCACATAAAAAATCTGTCTCTTGCATCCTACATGTTTGATGATTTGCTTACCGGTGTTGGAAGTGATTATCATCCATTAATCTTTATGTATTATTAATCCCATTGATTTGCACATAGAAGGGAAATGTGTGTAGTTTAACAGGAAGATCTAAGATGGATTTAAAACGACTGGCAAGAAAGGCTGCAATGGAGTCAGAAGTAAAGTAGCTGTTACTATTCGAATCATGAAGAATATGAATGTTATTCTTCATAGTTCTGAACTTCACTGCTAACTATGAAAGTTCCTTCATACATCCACTTTTTTAAAAATTCTATCATAAGGGCATTTTTGTCATTTACAACTCCTGTTAGGGAAATCTAATGAGGTAGTTTAATGAAAAGCTTCTTAGACAAGGTATCAGAACGTAGATATCATAATTGTGAGGCACTATTTTGTAAAAATCTCTAATGAATAAGAAAGGGTATTCTCACCCCACAACATCTCTCCCAAAATCGCCGGAATTCAGAGCTTTCTTACCTGTTCCGACGTGTTTCTCTCTCTCCCTGCGTTGCTCCTCGACGGAAATCTCGCAGCTCACTATACCCGCTCCGATCTCTCTCTCTGCTCCGACGGTTCCCCGTACCTCGCCGGAATCCATTCTCTCGCCGGTAACGCTCTCTCTCTCTCTCTCTCTCTCTCAAAACACCCGCCGAAAACCTATTGAAAAGAGAAAATTTTGGACGCGGTTTGGCTGGTGACCCCACATCAGCTAGCTAGCTTATGTCAAAGCTCTGTGGAACCCACTATGATGTATTTATTTTATCCGCTCCGTCCATCAAATGTTTCAGCTCATTTTAAGATACGAACCCAAAAATTAAGTAGATCCATATATTAATTCGACCACACCATAGGAAACAGTGTGGATTGAACTCTTAACGTTGAAAACTTCATAGGGGCCACAGAAGCTTTAGATAAAGCTGATATTCGTGTTTCCCTTCATCCAGATCTGTGTGACCTTATGAACCGTTTGGATGACAAATAAAAATTACTGTGGGCCTTAGGAATGTTTCAACGGTGGACGTCATTGTCCCCACGGACGCGGCTTGGCTAGTGACGCTGCACCAGCCAGTGGCCAGTGGTCTGTGCTATGTGGACCCCACCATGATGTATGTATTTTATCCAAGATGTCCATCTATTTTGAAAGATATTTTTAGGGATTTATGATAAATTTTAGGTATATCTAAATCTCAGGTGGACCACACCATGGGAAAACAGTAGTGATTGAATGTCCACCATTAAAAACTTCCCAGGCCCGTTGTAAGGGTTTGACATCTAAACTGTTGTTTAGGTCATAAAGACCTGGATGAAGGGAAAAAAATATATATCAGCTTGATCCAAAGCTTTTGTGGCCCCCAATAAGTTTTTAATGGTGGGCGTTCAATCAACACTTTCATTGAACGGGTGGACGGAATGGATGAAACACATACATCATGGTGGGGCCCACAAAGCACCGACCACTAGCTATTGGCTAGTGGCGGGGTTAGTGGCCAATCCGTTTCCTATCCCCACTGTTTCACGTGGTGTGGCCTAACTTCTAGGTTCATGTCCTAGAATGAGATGGAAAAGAATAATGGACGGATTAAAAACATCCATCTTAGTGGGCCATTGAGCATTGGCCCCAGTTAACTGCGTCTGAATTTTATTGCTTACACATGCACTTAGAACTTATCAAACGGAAATGTCCGAAACAAAATATATTCCATCGGATTATTTTAAGGTAGGACTCAAAAAAATGAAGCAGATTTAAATCTGAAGTAGTCCGCACGGACAGGAAATAGTAGTGATTGAACGGCCACCATTAAAAACTTTTTGAGGCCAGGAAAGTTTTGGATCAAGCCCATATTTGTGTTTTCCCTTCATCCAAGTCTGTATGACCTAATCAACTATCTGAATGGCAAATAAACAGTACAATGGAGGTTAGAAAGTTTTTAATGGTGGGCGTTTAATCACTACTGTTTTCTGTGGCGTAGTCAACCTGAAATTTGAATCTGGGCTCATGCCCTAAAACAATGATCCAAAATGGAAGGACAGCATAAATAAAACAAATACAGCATGGTAGGGCCCACAAGAGAAATTTGGGACTGTGGACCCCACCTTTTATCCAGCTGTTTTTATGAAACAATACAAACTTTGTTTTGCAACTTAGACCTGCGCATACGGAAAGCGAATTTGAGGACGAAAATACCCCTCCCTTTCGAAGACAGCGCTGACGCTCCTCCAGCCAAGAGTTGTACGAACGGCTCAAAAGAGATCAAAGTTACATGGCCCCACAACTATGTATTTATTATATCCACAACGTTCATCCATATTTAAAGATCATTTCAGAGCATTATCCAAAAAAAATCATATCCAAAGATCAAATGGACCACACCACAAAGAGCAGAGGGAAAACTGATTTTCACCGTTAAAAATTTTGTAGGGCCCACCACTTGATAGTTATATCCGTCTTATTTTACGTCTCAAGCTTAATATGAGCTCGCCAAATCGATGGACGGTTTGGATATAACACAGACCTCGTGATGAGACCCACAAAAGGCGGTGGGATTACAACAACAACAACAACAACAACAACAACAAAAAAAAAAAAAAAAAAAAAAAAAAAAAAAAAAAAAAAAAAAAAAAAAAATCTATAGCTACGGATTATAACCATAGCCATAACTGGACAAGCATGAAAATCAGCAGGGCAAATTAGAAAATTGACAGGACAAGAATGAAAATCGGCGGGGCAAACTAGAAAATCGACGGGGCAAGCATGAAAATCGGCGGGGTAAACTAGAAAATTGGCGGGGCAAACTATAAAATCGGCAGGGCAAGCATGAAAATCGGCAGGGAAACTTCATTTTATTAATTATATACGTGATTATTCATCATAAAGAACTTCATTTTTTTTTCTTTAAAAAACCAAACTAAAATATAGGACGACTACTTTAAAAAGTCATGTAGCATAACACGTAATCTATTTGGGAGAGAGAAATCCGACATATCTTGTTAGCTTGAGTCCTTAAAAATGACGTGGACAAATGAGACCTGACATCACTAGTGTACCTCCTACACAAACAATCCACACTCAATTATAATTTATAAGTAACTAATATATCTTAAAACAATCCACTGACAAGACCATCATTACCTTTAAATCCCATCCAATCCACCCTAATCCGTTCAAATTTGCCTGGGGCGTGTTTGGTTAGGGGGATTGGAAGGGATGGGAAGGTTTAATCCCGGGATTGGCCGAGCATGCTAAACAGACTCGATATAGCAATCCTGGGATATAGCAATCCCGGGATTGTTTGTGTAGAAGATACACTAGTGATGTCGAGTCTCATTTGTCCACCCCATTTCCAAGGACTCAAGCTAACAAGATATGTCAGATTTCTCTCTCCCAAGTAGATTGCGTGTTATGCTACATGACTTTTTAAAGGAATAGTCATATGTTTTATCCATGCTAGGTGGCTGTCCATTTTACCAGCTCATTTTAGAGTATGAGCACAAAAGTGATGCAGGTCTAAACAAGTGTAGCTCAACATTTTTGGGGGCCTTAGGCAAGTCATAAAAATAAGGCTTAGAATTTAATTTTTTGAGAACTTAATTAGCAATAAGGTAAGTAATTGTGGTCCTAGGTTTTAGGGGAGTAATTTATTGAGAATGATGTTATTATTTTGAAAAGAGATGATAGAGTTGGACTGTTATTATTGATAGTGTCAGTTTCTAAGATTCGTTTTTACTGTGAGTTGGAAACATAAGCTCCGCTGTTTTTCTAGTTTGCCCCGTTGTTTTTCTAGTTTGCCCCGCTGTTTTTTTAGTTTCCCCCGCTGTTTTTCTAGTTTGTCCCACTATTTTTCGTGTTTCCCCCGCTGTTTTTCTAGTTTGCCCCGCTATTTTTCATGTTTCCCCGGCTGTTTTTCATGTTTGCCTCGCTGTTTTTCTAGTTTGCCCCGCTATTTTTCATGTTTCCCCCACTGTTTTTCATGTTTCCTCCACTGTTTTTCTAGTTTGCCCGCTGTTTTTCATGTTTCCCCTGCTGTTTTTGTAGTTTGTCCCGCTGTTTTTCATGTTTCCCCCGCTGTTTTTGTAGTTTGCCCCGCTGTTTTTCATATTTCCCCCACTGTTTTTCTAGTTTGTCTCGCTGTTTTTCATGTTTCCCCCTTTCTTTTTTATGTTTGCCCCGCTCTTTTTCATGCTTGTCCCGCTCTTGAGATTGATACCAAGACCTCAGGTGTTGAAACTTGGTATTTCCACTCATGGAATTAATCGCGAAATACATGGAATTGATCGCGAAATAAATGAAATGAATGAAATTGACCGCGAAGTGAATGAAATAGATTTTCGACCTGATGAAATCTTAAAAAATAACCAGGTTGGTTGGCTAAAGTAGCTTCTCCTACCCCAAAATCATAGAGGGTACGTCAAGTAACTAATTTTGGTTTAAAAGATATTCTTGTTAAATGAATAAAGAAAGAAATGAAAAAAAGAGATATTTTTTTTTTTTTTTTTTTTGTAAAGAGTAGTTTTATAGATTGATTAAATGCTCAATTAGTGCAAAACTTACCAACTGAATGAAGCAATCTTTTTATGAAACAGATTTTTGTCGAGTTTGATCTTGTTCCACTAGCAAGTGCTTCCACTTGCTATTTTTTTTTTTTTTTTTTGGGTTAGCTTGTTAGTACTGTAACGACCTGTAAATTTCCATACATTGGGTCGAGTACCACCTCGACCAGAAATCACGTAGGATTAAATCATTTAGAAATTTAACAAAGTTAACTAAGTACTAAACTCGGTTAGTCATGGAATCCGTTGGGATCGCTTTAAATACGATCTGCAAGACCCAAAACTTGCAGAATTAGTGACTCTAGGTTACCCTAAAGTCTAGAGTCAAACTCATTACCCGTCTGCACTCGGGAATGAAACGAAACTTCGTATTAGGTCTACATCGCACACCGGGAGTCCGATTAACACGAAGCTAAGGAACTAGGACCGCCCCACTGGGCTTGACAATCATCTCAAAAATCAGATGATTCCGATGTCCCACGGCCATTCTTTTCACTCCGGAGCGAGGGAGTGTGAAAAAACACTATTCCCATCCAAATGAAAATATCAGGAATAGTGATCTGGCATCATTCGGTTGCGCGTCAGTATTAAGCAACCTGACCGTCAGAATCAGACCAAATTACACCCTCGGATTAAGAAAATTTCAGGAACATTTACATGTACTTAGAATTTCTGATCGTGGCCCACTGACCGTTGAACTGAAAGTGGTCCGCCACGTGCGATCTGGGAATCCGATCGAGTCGAAAACGTAATCCCACGTGGATCCATAGATGGTGAGCTTAAGTCTTACGTTTGGCTCAAGGAGGGCCACCAGAACATCCCTTTTGAGCTTGGAAAGTGGCGAACTGCCTATATATGCAGCCACCCTTGAACCTGAGTCTATTTTAAACATGATTTTGGCTATAAAAGGGGCTTAGAACAGCCTCTCTCACAGCCATATGAATTTGGGAGAGAAACCCCTGAGTGAGAGAGAGAAAAGTGAGAGAAAGGCTTGGATTTGTAGCCGATCTTCCTCCTGCTGCTTCCACTCATCACACGGCCTACACCGCCTTATTCAAGGTGTTTTCCCGGCGGTATCCATCCCATTTGAAGGTAAGAAACTCTAACCCTAGGTCTGATTTAAGGTAGGATCGTTGTAGGATATGAAAAGCTAATCGGTTCCGCTCTTTAGCTAGGAAACACTCGTATACGGAGGCTCCAACACCCTTGCTGATTCGTTGGAATTCCAAGGGCTGAGGTGAGGACTTTAAGTGTATAAGTTACGTTTTTCAACGCTTTTAATGTCAGATAATGATAGATTCATGATCTGCGTGTAAATGCACATGTACAAAGTGCTTTCCGTTTCCTGTTTCGATTAACGTTGTAGAATATGGAATTCCACATACTCTAGATATACGTAGAAATACCGTATACGTATTTTTTTCGGGAAAATGTTTGACATGTTTATTTAATGTATGTTTATATAATATATGGATAAAATACTAGTTTGGCGAAAGGATTTGCAAAAATACATGTTCATGTGTAAATGTCATGTATGTTGAAATTGTGTATTCTAGAAATACCGCATACGTGCGGATTTTGGAAATGCAATTGTAATGATTATTTGCTGTATGATTGTGAGATACATGGGTAAAATACTCACGCGGCGTAGAGACAACCCTAACACGTATTTTGTTAACATACATCAGGTATGTTGAAATAGTGTATTCCAAGTATTTGTGTAAACGCTCGTGTGCGCAAATGTTCATGTATTAGTGCCTTAGAGAGGTGCTGATATGGGACTCCCGACTCCCTTAGAGACAAGTAGGTTTCCCTTCATGCGGAACCACTCACCTGTAATGTGTATGTAATTGTATCCCTATGTGGATAGTGCTTCACAACATGCTTCACAACATGCTTTACAACATGCTTTGTAACATGCTTTACCTCATGTTTTACTTCATGCTTTATAACATGCCTACTAACATGCTTGTATTGCTCGTTTACCATGCTTTACTTCACATGCTATCGATGAAAACTGTTTGAGTTTGGGACTATGTATATAGTCCAAACATTCGGTACCAGACTTGCGATTGTGGTTGAGATTCATGTCGCCACAAAGGACGTGTCTGGCGAACCCGAGTCATACTTCGGTTGGCGATAGTGGTTAGCCACACGGAGTGCTTTTGCGCTCCATATCGCTCAACCTGTGGTGCGCTCGAGCTAGTCAGGCTCGTTAACTAAACCAAAGTGTATGTGTGTTCACCCTGTTTGGTTGCTACTACTACTGCTTGAACCTAGGTACCAAACTTACCAGTGGCGATCCCGTTTAACCATGGTACCTAGATCCGCTAAGTCGCATGAGCCGGGCATGGTGGTATGGGACACCGTGGTCGAGCTGTCGGCCTACGCTGGGGCCATGTGCCTCCCCGTAGTGACCATTGCGCAACCAACTCGTGAGCCGAATACGGTGGTATGGGACACTGTATTCGAGCTGTCGATACTTCGGCGAGAGCCGAGTACGGTGAGATCTGTGCTCGTGCTGACGGGCGACGAGTCCTCCGTAGTATCATCGAGTGTACTCCAAGTGTCTATGATTGGCGATGAGTCTGTCACAACAACTAGAGTATGAGTTGAGCCGAGTACGGTGAGACCTGTACTCGAGCTGACGGCTAGTGATTGAGCCGAGTACGGTGAGACCTGCACTCGAGCTGACGGCCAGCAATTGAGCCGCATACGGTGAGATCTGTATCCGCGCTGACGGGTGACGAGCCCTTTGCGATGCCTTCACTACGCTTCTCAAACTATAATATCGTATGAGATTAGCTAGGATTGACGACCCTAGAATGGATCATATTTGGGAATGATACAAGGGAGGTACCTTAGTTTCCCAATATTGCTGGTTGAAATGGACTAATAAAAACTTGGTAATCATGAGCATCATCGCACCGCATGTGCTTTGTAGATGTGGCGCACTGAGGGAGTTAAGCATTCGCGAACGTAAGATGATGTCGCTTGAGGGTGGTTTGGCAAGGGCATACAACATCATGTCATATCATTTTTGCACTTAACAAGAGTAGTTAGAAATGTTTGATTTGTACTGCTTTATCATTAGTGCTTGATTAATTTGATAACATGTTAACTTATGCTTTAATGTTTCACACTGAGTTAGCTACTCACTCCCACGTTACGGGACGGTGTTTGCAACACCCACCAGACTCTGTCGCAGGTGTAGATGGCGCCTTGGTTCAGGAGCCGGAGCCCGACTTTGATGAGGACCAGGAGGAGTTCTCCTTTATGCAGTACTCTGACGGCTTTGCTTAGGCCGGCTGCATCGCGGGATTTTCAGGGCCTCTCTTGAGGATTGTTTTTTGGTTTTTGACTTAGAAACAATACATGTATATTGGTACTCAGCTAGTACTCATACTCTGGAGTTCAGAAAATTTTGTTACTTTACATACTTTGAATATAAAATTTCAGTCTTCCGCTTGCCTTTATACAATTGAACTGGAGTATGAATTACTGTTTTGGTATAATCTCATTCATGTTTATTGCGCCAACTCAGACAACATTTAACCAGCATTGTGTATGTTGCATAAGTGATGCGTTGGAACTCGGGAGTTGAGTTCATACTCGACCCCCGAATTTCAGGGCGTTACAAGTACACACCATGTTAGCCACCCCCACTAGGGATCGATACCAAGACCTTAAGTGTTGAAACAAGGTATCTCCACTCAGTCTACCAGTTGAGCCGTGGATCGGGTGTTATTTATTTATTTATTTTTTCATCAGGTGTGAATAAGAAAGTTGATAAAGTAATGTCTGTATTGAAGGAATGGACTCAAATTTCCTATGGTTTCAAAAATTGCATTGTGTGATCGCCATATACAATTAAAACCACATGCTTGTATCTATATCTATATGTGCATATGCATATCTATATATTTCTATAAGTATGTATGTTTATATATGTGTATGAATTTACAAATGCATCATCATCACCATTATTAACTTAGTCTTCTCCTAAGAATTTGGGTTGGCTTTTAGGAAGTACATGGCAGAGGTTTTTACATGGAGCACTCTTTATAACCAACTTCAACCATGTGAACTACCAAAGCAACTGGATCAACATTCATCACATTGGGCATTTATTGAAGCCAGGTAGATAGAAGTTAGAAACTAAGCCGGACTTCAGATTACATGAGTTATATTATAAAGTATGTTATATTGTAATTTAAATATTGGTCTGATTGCATTCTCCTCACTGCACCATTCTATTATGGAATAGGACAAGAATCCTATTGATACTTGCTCATTTCATAATCTGAGTCTTCTCATGTTGTAGGAAGATGTTGCCCATGAAGCTCAGACGAACAAAACATTGCCTTTTAATGTTACATTTTCTATGGCGTTCTAATACTTTTTTTAAAAATTAATTAATTAATTTATTTTTGCATCAGGTGTGAAAAAGAAAGTTGATAAAGTAATAGTACTTGTAGGGAAAAGAAAGGAGAAAATGACCATAGACCTGTGGCTACGGATTATAACCGTAGCCATAGATTATTGATATATCGACCATAGTTCGATAATATCGAAGATGAATGCCAAATTGTCCAGCAAGAAAACTTGAAAATTTGATGACTTGTCGATATTATCGACATATGTTCGATAGTATCGAGCATAAGTCATTGATAATATCGACATATGATAGATAGTATCGATAACTAATATTGAGTAATGACTGTACACCTATGGCTACGGATTATAACCGTAGTTATTAGTAGACCTTGTTCTTTCAAAATTTATATGCTTATATATACATATTTAAAGTTCTCCATGTAAATATGTGTTAGAGAAAATTATAAGTACAATAAAGTTCTCCATGTAAAAAAAAAAATTAAAAAAATAAAATAAAAAAAAAAAATTTGCATTGCTTGGCATAATACATTTATAGCTACGGTTATAATCCGTAGCTATAGGTGAAACTACCTTAAAATTGCAGAAAATTTGAGGCAAACTTGCTAAACAATGCTGGACCTTTTTCGATATATCGAAAGAGGTTTGATATATTGAGATATGGCTACGGTTTTAATTCGTAGCCATAGAAAGCATCGTAGCCAGGATTATTGTTTATTTTTTTATTTTTGTATTTTTTTTGCTATTGTAATCCTCACCGCTTTTTTGGGTCCCATCATGAGGTCTGTGTTATATCCAAACCGTCCATCTATTTGACGAGCTCATATTAAGGATTGAGATGAAAAATAAGATATATCTAACTATCAAGTAGACCACATTGTAAAAGGCAATGGGGAATTGAACGTCTACCATTGAAACCCTTTTAGGGGTTATAGAAGTTTTGTATCATTATGAAATTTATTTTTCCTCTTCATCTAGGTCTTTGTGACCCTATAAATGAACTTAGACGTGGAGGATTTCACAGTGGGCCCCTAAAAAGTTTTTAATGGTCAACGCTCATTCAACACTGTTTCCTGTAATGTGTGGTACACTTGAGATTTGGATATATCTCATTTTTGGTCTCATTCCATAAAATGATGTGGAAAAATATATGAACGGCATGGATGAAAATCATACATCATGGTGGGGTACACAGACCACCGACCATCCACCATTGGCCGGTGGCAGGGGGAGTACCCAGTCCGTTTCCGTGAAGGGAGGGGTATTTTCGTCCTCAAAGTCGATGTCCGCACGTGGAGGTCTAAGTTGCAAAAGAAAGTTTGTATTCTTTTATAAAACCAGCTGATAAAAGGTGGGGTCCACGGTCCCAAATTTCTCGGCCCACAAAGCACTGTGGTCGCTGCTGCAGTGTCAGCATGCAATCCGCATTCTCACAGGGCCCACAGAACTCCGGGTTTATTTGAGTTTGATGCTTGATAGTCAAGTACTCTCCTCCGTGATGCTTGGGTTGCTTCATTCGTGCCTGTATGTGGCAGACTCGTTGGATCCCTGACTGTGGGTCCACCTTAATACGTGTTCCTTGGATCCACTCCGTCCATCCATTTTGACAGCTCATTTTAGAGCATAATCCAAAAAAATGAAACAGATCCAAGTCTTAGGTGGACCACACCACAGTGAATACCGGTGACCGAATACCCACCATTAAAAAACTTCGTGGGATTCACCAGAATGTTTATTTGTCATCCAACCTGTTGATAAGATCACAGAGAATTGAATGAAGGGACCACACAAATATCAGATTACAAGAAGTTTTTAACGGTAAATCACCACTGCTTCCTTTGTTGTGGTCCACCTGAGATCTAGATTTGCTTCCTTTTAGGAATCATGTCCAAAAATGAGCTGTCAAAACGGATGGACGGAAAATACATCAAGGTGGACCCGACAGTCAGGGATCCAGCGAAGAGGCAGTGGCAGTTACGCACGAGATCTAGACCCCTCATGAGTCATCATCAGGCGGGCCCACCGCGAATGTGTCCCTCAAACTGGACGGTTAAGATGGTCTGAGGATTTTATACATTGAATATTGATCTTGATTCGGCTTTTCTTTCACCTGCCTTTTTTTCCCTCAAACTGGACGGTTAAGATGTTCAGATCGATTTAAATTTGGACCACACAGGCCATGCACAAGAGGTCCACCATATGAAGGGCCCAGATCTTGCACGACAGCTATGTTCGCAAAAGCTATATTAGTTAGGGTTTTTGGGGGCAGCCTGATTTCCTCCGATTTTGGACTTTTGGCCACCGGTTGTGGAATTAATCCTTTCTGTGATTGTTATGGATTGGACGGTTGGGATCATGCAATTAACGGTGATCGGGCAAAGGGCAGACACTGATGAAGATTCATTTATTCTATGCGGTATGTATGTAGAGCGATCTTAGCGAGGGTCCATGGCTCAGCGAGCCAGATCCAGACCATTGATCATATGGTCCCCACCATGGATGGCCCAGTCCATCAGTGATCTTCAAATAAACGGTTAAAGAAGATAGAGCATGAATTCAGGTAATACCCAATGAGAAACCAATCTAGAAGATTTTAGGGTCATGATCTCACCATGCTGGGGCCCATTAGATAAACGGTCTTGATCACTGACTTTGTTTGGCCAACTTCTCAAGCTGAACGCTTGAGGATGTCGTGCAAATACACTGACAACATCCCATGCCTTGCCTCCCAACATCTCTTCGAACTTAAATACTAGTTGGAGGCAGAAAATATGAGAAAAACGGAGCTAGTTTTAGTGAAATTTTAAGATATGTTAAAATGTACATATTTATATATTTAGAAAAATAATTTATAGAAAGAATGTATACATAACAAGTTTTCATTTAATAGGACTTTAAAAGTATGTGTTAGTGTAGGAAATCAGTCCAACCATAATATTGGTCTATTTAACTATCTAACCTTCTATCCAAACATCCATTGATATTGCAAAATATTAACGACACATGATATTTCACCCAACAATCAACAACAATTGAAAAGAAATCGAAAGATTGTAGTCTCAACATTGTGTATGTTACGATATCGATAATATCGAGATATTATCAATATTATCAATAACAAATTCAAAACTACATATAACCATGTGCCCATGAAATAAAGATTTTTTTTTTTTTCTAATAAATTAATTTTTGATGATATATCGTCGATATACTTATGATATAAGCATTATATATAATTTATATGGTCACAAATATTGACAATACATTAGCGATATTAATGCATTGATAATACAAACGACACCTAGAATTTACATAGTTGAAAATATTGGTGATTATATTAGTGATATTGATACTTTGACGATACTTAGCGATACATTGCTAATACCTTAAATTTCTGATATTACTAGCATTATCGGTATCACTACTAGTGTTATCAGTATCGCCGACTTGGAGATAAAGATAATATCAGATATATTTTAATAAAATCGGAGATAATTCAAACACTAGTTGAAGGCCCACCATACAACAAATTCCGTGATGAGCCCATGTGGTTGCTTGAGAATTTAAACCGTTCATCTCCGATGGTAGGCTATCAAAGGCTGGGCCTAGTTTGGGCTGGGATGCGTTAGGCCTAGCCCATAGGATGAAATCAGGCCTGATCCCAGCCTCTAATACTTATACAATAGGGCTGAACGTGAGGTGGGTCGAGTCATGTTGGTGCTCAACCATAATCCAACTCAAGGTTCATATACCTCAACCCTAACCTAACCCAACCTGACCTCGAGTAGAAAATTCTTAACTCAAGTGGGCTCGGCCAGATTGGTCAAACAGATGTACACTAATATTTTTGTTATTATATTTGTCTACTATACTTCAATACATCTTATTTTCTTACTTATGATTTTATTAATTACATATGTAATTATTTATTGGAAAGAACTTCATTTTTCTAAATAACCAAACTAAAATATAAGACAACTACTCCTTTAAAAGTTTGTTGTGCAACACGCAATCCAAGATAGAAATCTAGCGTTGGAAATGAAATGAAATGGACTAATGAGACCCAATATCATTGAAATTTTCAGCGCCTTCAACACAAATAATTCGTATTCAATTATAATTTATAACTTATATATCGATTAGGTTTATGTTGTGGGGCAACTGGAGCCCAACCCAAGTTTTATGGGGTTGGTGTTTGTATAGCCCAAGCCCGAGGCCGAACCAATACGTCTTGCCTGAGCCCAACCCAATGTTGGGTCGATCACGGTTCTGTCAGGTTGTACCCGCCCGACTTTCAACCCTATTATACAAAGACCAGATCCCGGCCTGCCACCCACTTTTGTAAAAGATATAGGTTGTTCATTAAGTGTGGCCATATATGATGTATGACGAAAATGCCCTTCAAACCCAACTGGGCCGGGCCGGGCCGGGTTGATGGTCTCACAGACAGAGCCCAAAGCCAGCCCACGGGCCTCCATATGTCATTCCAAGCTCTGCCGGCTACAGCCCAACTGGCCCGGGCCATTGAAGCTAGCCTGCTACAACTAACCAATCACCATCAGATCCACACCGTCCATCATGTGCCGCACCATATCTCCACCATAGATCCTAAAATAATTTAAATCAAAGATTTAGATGAACCAAAACACCGGATGCAAGCAACGTTGTAAAATCACACCTAAAAACTCTAAATTCACATGTCGTGGCCCACACGAGTATTCCAATGCCGAGATCTCCGAAGGATCTCTTCATCCCGATTCAATACATCACATGAGTCGACCATATGGAATACACCCACCATGGTAGACCACACACACAAATCGAACAAATTCAACGGTGGTATTCCCCATCTCAACCATTCCCATTAGTGTAACCCACCTAAGTTTCAAATCATGCTGATCGTGGGGCCCAACATAAAACACAAGGCAGCACACCTAATGGACGGTGTGGATCAGATCTCATCTAAATGAAGGACTAAATCCACATCCCAAAGAGTCCACATTCAACAAGGAAACATCAGAAGACCAGGAGTTTATTTGATTATAATGAAAATCGTTACATGAAGTCTCAGTCTCCTAATAAAAGACTATTTCTTTCGAAGGTGCATTCGAACTTCTAAAGCCAAAGCAAGCAAAACACAGCATCCGAAAACAACACCGTAACCAATATTCCAAGACTTCCCTTCTCCGCCCAGAGATATTCCATAGAATACATTTCCTACTGCAATTCCAATCAGAGCTCTCCCAACAGAGCTATGATACCAATTCCAGTACTTTCGGATCTTGGATCCCTTGTCGGGTCGCACCAGAAACGCCGTCAGCTACAAAATCCACTCCCTTCGTCAGCATGGGTGAATGACTCAGTGACTCAGATTGACTCGTTTGAGTGGGTCACATGATACAAACAACGTGAAATCAATTGAAACCACAAAACTAAGGTGGTGGGCCACCTGATGATTGGATCAGCATGATTTCTGGTTTTATCTGCATTAGACGGGTTGGATGACATACATGCATTGGGGTGGGCCCACACAAAAATCAGTGTTCTTCGTAGACCTGATTATCCATTGTTTTATATTGTAATTTGTGGCCCACTTTTGTTTTTATGTAATCCAACCATTAAAAAAAGCCAATACAACCATTAGACTGTTCGTTAGGTCCACCACATATTTCATGGGATACCATGTGAAAATCACACCGATTTGAAAAATATTACCATTTGATCAATGGCCTTTAATGTGGACGGTCAAGATTTTTTACATAAGAATAATTCTAATCAGAAATTTGATCCATCTATTTTTTAGGTCACATCATGGATTACTTATGATTCTGAAGAATTACTTTTGTTATGCAATTAGAACCATGTCATCCATGGCTCGGAAAATGGATGGTTGTAGGGGAAAAAAGGACAAATCAACGGTGGATTATATCATCTTATCATGCAAATTTTAAAATGAAGTGTATGAAATGTGTTCTGGATCTAATGGACAGTTCAGATCGGTTGATTGGACTGTCCAGGAAAACGGGTGCAACTACGAGCACTATAATTGGATAAGGTCCAACCGAGTCCGAGTTGACTCGGACGAGTCACAGGGAAGTCACATGAGGGCTGAGATTAGGCCCAGGACCTGACATGGGCCTGAAATCAGGCCCAGTCCAGCATAAACGGAAAAAAGTTAAAAGGTTCATCATGGCTCATTTTTCAACTAGGTCCTAGTCCTAGATATATGACCTAAGCCCAGTCCAACGGTCCACTAGGGTACATTCCAAGTAGGGGTGGCAATGGCTCGGGTCGGGTTAGCCCATGGTTCAACTGGCGCACACGCCTAGTGGGTCGGGCTTGGGTTAGAAAAATATGGCCCATTTAAGTAAATGGTTCATACTCGGGTTAAACCCTACCCGACCTGACCGACCAGGGCGACCCTATACTACTGGACCCATAACTCAAAACAAATTAATAGACGGTAAGTATAGATACATACGCATGATGTATGCATTAGTGTGGTCATTTCGGGTCGGTTGATTGTGACCATTGATTACAATTGAATGGTTGGATCTATTTTGGGTCAAAATTCTTGGCCCATTTAGTAAATGAGCCGGTCTCCGGCAAACCCTAATCGGAGCCAAGTTAAACCGTAATGCTTATGGATCATGACATGATCACAATCATCATTACTAATTCTAAGTTGCTATAGTCCATTTTAAGAGATACTACACGATCCTTGATATTTTATGTCATAATAGAGTTACAAAATGTATGAACCGTATGCTTATGGATCATCATTACTAATTCTAAGTTGCTATAGTTCATTTTAAGAGACACTACATGATCCTTGATATTTTAGGACATAATAGAGTTACAAAATGTATGAACCGTATGCTTATGGATCATGATGTGAGCACAATCATCATTACTAATTCGAGCATCAATGAAACTAACCTGGAGGCATCCCAGGGCGAGGATTAATATCCCGAGGGCCTTGTGGGTGTCTACATTGGCCGAGAGCTTGTTCTCTAGGCTAAATCCAGCGATCGCGCCGGATAATCCGGAGGCGAATCCAACGGCTTGGATGAAAACGTGAGCATAGAACCAATATGGGTCCCACTCCCTGAAGTAGCGAGCAACGATGGCCCCTATTGGCATGAGGATGCCCCACCCCACCATATTCAATATCCCATGACTCCTCCTTAGGGTTGTATATGGGGTGTCCAGAGAACTCTGACCTGCACATGTACCTCAACATTCCCATTAAATTGCAAGAGTACCTTAAATGGGCCCAGCCCAAAAAATAAATCCAATCCCATTTACCACACGAATGCTCTAATCAATCCGTTGATCAAGTGGGCCACACATGGTCTTGTGGCTCGAGCTAAGATGACTTGACCCAAGCCCAGCCATGACAGGCCCAAGGCCAGTCCACGGACCTAGCTCATAGGTAGTTGGGCATCGAGACCAGTCAGACCGAGTTACGACTGACCCGACTCAATCCGGTTTTGAAATAAGCATGACCCGGAGTTGACCCAACTCAGTACCGAGTCTAGCATGCCTAACCCAATCCGAGTCCGGGTTTGGCCTAGACTAATTTGTACTGAGTCCAACCCGATTAAAAGTACCGAGTCTGGTTGAGTCGGGACCATGTTGATTGAGAGAGAGAGAGAGAGAGAGAGAGAGAGAGAGAGAGAGAGGAGAGAGAGAGAGAGAGAGAGAAGAGAGGGGGGGGGGGGGGGGGGGGTTGTACTGGCTTGGAAGAGGGAGGGAGGGAGTGGAGAGGAGAGAAAGAGGAGTGCGATGATGGTGGTGGGTGACTACCGGGCTTGGAAGAGAGAGAGAGAGATCAGGTTAGGGCCGAGGTCGAGTGCAGTAGGTAAGGTTAGAGATACTTAGAAATTAAAGTTTTTTACTGTATATATACCCAAATTCAAATCAAGTTAGGTTTCGAATTGAGTTAAGTCTAACCAAATTGAGTTTTGGGTAAGGTTGAGTCAAGTTATCATGCAACTTGAACTCGACTTAGTTTGAATGAGTATTGAGCGAAGCGTACTTGGTTCGGACCGACTCACCCATTCAATTAGAGTACGAAGGAGACGGACGAGTCGAGTCAGGCAAGTCAAGTCGCCCTTGCCCAGCTCTACTCATAAGTCAAGCCCGTGTATGTATTTTATTTATTTATTTTTTACACACGCACACATACCCCCACACACTCACGTAGTAGTGGGTTTTATACTCGGACCCTTGACCTGGTGTTGAAACTCCTGCGAGTCTACCACCCGAGCAAGAGCAAGGATCCAAGCTCGTGTATGTATGTATGTTGAAACAGTATATATTCGCACATGCATACCTGTGACGTAGTTTAGGCGAGTGGACACCTTATCTTGATGCTCGGACAAGATGCCGTTCGATAAGGGCACTACATTGCTGGGGCCCATCGAGTAGATCACGTTCGATAGTGGTTGGACGGTGTTCAATTGGAAGAAAATGTATAGACGTGACGATTGCGATATGATGACCGTCGATTCGTTGATGAGTGGTAGGTTCCCCTGATCTGGGAGGACTTGGCTCTCAGTTTTCGCACTCAGAAAGTACTGTTTTACAACTGGGGTCCCATTCGTTGAGATCCAACCGACGATTGCGCTCGATCCGATCATCTGACCGTTGTTTGAGAACCCCATTGCGATGTATGAATTTGGATTCGGCGCAGATAGAACAAAGCTCCACAAGCTTGACCCGCTCTGCGCATACTGATAAGTCGTCCACAGTGTTAGAAGCCAGCTATCGATGTAAATCACCATGTGTCTCATATACTCCTCAATGTATGGTAATTACCATAGATTCAAGGTATGTTGTGCTCACAGGTGATGTTTATGTGAAATCCGAACCGTCCATCTGGTGAAGATCATTATTTTATCCGTTCACACAAAACATTGCTTATCCAATACTCAGTTGGGACATAACACAGGCAGAAATATATAATCATGGCTATAAACTATATATTTAATTGGTGTGGCCCACGTGAGTTATGGATCATGATGGATTTTTGGATCGGAGTGAAGAACAAGGTATCTCGTACAATGGACGGACTGGATGGTACTAAAACATCATAGCATCTGACGAAAAGCTATTAGAACATGGGTCGTGGTGTGATCAAGCAAGGTGCAACAACTCATCCAGCCTACAGTTTTGGACCGTCCGAATGGTGGGCCCCTTCACGGACACGATACCCGATAATCAAACTGATCGGATAATCTCAACCGTTGACGTCACCCATAAAATTCCAACCGCTGACGCTTTCTTTCCAACTTTCACCAACTGGCAATTTACGTTCATCCCATCAGCATGACCATCAGGGTACACACCGTCCACGTTGTGGCCCGTGATTTGGACAACCGAGATCAGCTTACGCATGTAGATGCCACGTGTACGGTGGAAGCGTTGCCTCACTCCTTCCAAAGAAAAAACTCGGGTAACGATCATATACTCGGAACTCTGTGGGGCCCACCCGTGATGTGTATGTAGAATCCAAACCGTACATATGGTGTACCTTACTCCCTTCGACCATACGTCTACAGAGCCATCACATCCAGAATTCAGGGGGGACACATCACAAGGAGAAATGTACGGTCACGCTTAAATCCACTTGTTGTGGCCCACCAAATTCTTGAAACGAATTTATTTTTTGTGGGTCTCTTCTTGTGGATGGAACTTACCTGATTAATGGGTTGGATGATATATACACAACATGGAAGACCCAAAATTCAGAAATTTCTATACAGGGCGTCCCTCTCCCTCATGTCCCACTTAAGTTATGGATCAAGCTGAGTTTTGAGATATGAAGTGGGCCCCACACAGATCCAACGTACATGATCATTCCAAAAAAAAAAAAAAAAAAAAAAAAACATAAAGAACGTACCCTGAGGATGTAACCATGTGCACCCCAGACAGGATTGCATCGTAGAGAAGTTGTATTGAAGGGCACAGCAACACTGTTGAAATTGAGATTGGAATTGCAAGAATCTAATTGAGAAACCCCAAGAGAAGAAAGTTGAAAGAAGAAAACTAAGAAAAGGATAGAAAGAACAGACATCTTCATTTCCATCTTCTCTTCTTCTTTCTGGGACTTTGGTTATGATGGATGGTTGGATTTTTTAAATGCTGGTGGAATGGACCACTCATCTCAAATAGTGGGTGTTACTGTTACAAATGAAATGACGATGGAGCAGTTGGAACCTTTCCATTTTATGGTTAGGAAACTAGCACCCATATGGTCATATCATTTGTAGGAAGTGATCATATGTAGTTGAGCTCATCTGGACACATCGATCGGCTGATCCGGACTGTTCATTAGATTCATCGTGTATTTTTTGGAAAACCATTTAAATTCATTCTGATCAGATGGTCCAATCCATCCATAAGATGGCCTTTTCTTTATATTCTTCAAATTTTAAAGCCATGATGGGATGGTTTGGATTGTCTGATGAAGTTGATTCTTTATAACATAATCAATCCATGATGGGGCTCAATAAATAAGTGTCTTGGATTGTTGATTGGACCTATTTTTATATAAATGATCCTGACTGTCCATTTTATAAGCTATTGATCATAGGTTGGAATGGACGGATCAGTGTAATTTTTGTATGGGAGTATAAAAAATGTATGATGAACTTCATGGACGGTTCAGATTATTCGATTGAAACGTTTTAGCGTCTGATGAGCTCAACTAACTTACTATGTGGTCCACATTTCCTACCCACTTTTTTAATGGTACACCCTTTTTTCATGTTAAATGCATGTCAACCATTACAGAGTGTCTGCATGAATCTGTGGGTATTAAAAAAAAAGGTCTAAGTATCATTTTTCTTCTAATTAATAAATAATAATGATATATATGAGGTTTGCTTATCCCACACGCTTGTGTAGCGATCCTCCCATGCACACCACAACACGTGCCTATGTAGCACCGGTTGTGGAACATCCGAGCTGTCCATCAGGTGGGCCCTATGGGTAGATGCACAGGCACAAGAATTCGGTGAGTCCAATTTACCAGGCTCATGCAGAAAATGGACGGCTAAGAAAGTTGGCCGAGTTGTTTTAGCCGTCCGTTTCGTTCCACATCATGGCCGGCTTAGTGGGTGGAGTAGATTTGATTCTTTGCAAGGGCATCTAGATGTGGGGCCCACCTGACTGACAGATTGGATGTTCCACGCGCATGTTCACACGTGTGGTTTCTTGGATGCATGAATTAGCAATCGAGGTTGCTTGGAGTAGGGGTATAGATGGAAATGTGCTTTCTTGCAGGAATACACAATCGTCAACAACAGCAGTTGGACGGTCCATTTTCTACCGGATTTAATCCAGTACTTCCAGGAGCATAGGAGGCAACAAGTCCCCACGTCATCACCATCCACATAGCATTCTGAAAGAGATCAGAACCGTTCATTCAGTATATCCGATAGTGAATTGATCATAAACAGAAAACTACAGTTTTTGGAGGATTCAGACCCTTTAATCCGTGATATGCAAATAGACGCTACGAAAAAAAAAATCCATGGATTAACCATCTAGAACAGTCCGATCAAAGTACTTTTTATTTTGTGGGCCATTCAATGTCTTACCTGGCTGATGTATGGTTCAGATCACCATACACACGCCACGTGTACATCCGGCAACATGGTGGCAAACCGTCTCTCCGTAGGCATCAGATCTCTTACATTCTCTGTCTGTCATTGACATCCTCGGAGGTTGTTGAACACTACCTAAATGTTTATCCAACCGTGAATTTTCTATACTTTAATGTGATTTGAACGGTAATTTAAAATTCTCATTTGCGTATGATGAAGGGATTTCTTGCCTATTGGACGGTCAGGATCTAACATTCGGTTGATGTGTATCATGAACCCGTGGAGAAAATGGCTGAGGGTTGGTGAGACGCATGGATTTGAATCGGTTGAGTACGTAAGATTATTCAAGTAGTCGAGTTGCTGTTCTGACAAGTGGGGCCTTCTTTTGGTAATCTTGGTATGTTGGGTCCCATTGCAGATGGTCCATGCCCAAAAAATCAAATCGATCGGACGATCCTAATCTTTGGATGTTTTGCCTAGAAATAGTAGTTGAGTAGGAAAATGGCAAGGATCCATGCTCAACTGAAAAGAGTGATGTGATTAATGGCTAGGATCTTCCGATCAGGGGTGTTCTAACGAATGGCTCATTTACAGGTGGAGGATGTTTGCTATTCAATCAAACATAAGGCTACGTTAATGAATGCCCATATTCGGACAAATGTGTGTGATTAATGTGGGGATGTCAAAGGCTTACTTTTGACCCCACATGTTAAGATAGACCAATTAAGACTAGATTTGTGATATCGATCATCTTCCTAGCCATTGATTATTGTAAGTGATTAGGCGATTTAGAAGGGTCAGAGCTTATCATTCTGAATGAGAATTTTTTATCTTACACTAAGATTTTTTATTTTTTATTATTTTTATTATTTTTTTCTGGCTGTTATTACAAGTATTGTATTTCTCAGTAACATAATAAATGATTAAAAAAAGATTACAATTAAAAACTATAATATTAATTTTATTGATCTATATTTGAAACTTAGTACAATCAGCGAAGAAATAAAATAAGTAGAGAAATAAATAAAAGATAAATACCTAATCGCTTGTATAAACAAACAATTGAAGTAGATGGTTAGTAGGATGTGACCGATGTGTGATCTTCTAAGGGCTTGGTTGATTTTTGGAATTCGACGACTGTAGGTTGTAAATATTTATATTACTCCTTTGCATACCGCAGCAATGACGTTGAACAACAATCTAAGCTAACCTAAGATTTGAACGATTTTGCAACGTAATTGGACAAAAGTAAATGATTATAAAGCTAAACTAGGATAAGCAACGCTTCCTTTGGGTAGAGAGATTTTGTTTAGCATAGGGTCCCGACCTCTTCATTGTATGCTCCTTACATAGTAAGGGAGGTAGTAAAACCTTTCGGGTTTCTTTACTGATCCAAGATTCTTGGTGATTACAGGATCCTTAAAGATAAGGATTTGAAAATATTTTCCAATCCTCCTAGCCTAGTCAATGAGATCTTCAAAGGTTGTAGTACGAAACGTTTCATTCCTAACGTGGCTGCAGAGATCCATGAATGTTATGAGATCATATTCGCTAGACTCAGATTCCTCATGTGTCTTTGATTTCTTTTCGTTTCGAGAAAAATTCGTTTCTTAAACCTTCGTAATTTTGTTTGTCTTAAATCCATGTTGAGGTCTGTTGATGCCATCAAGTAGAGGTCGATGCCATCGAAAAAATTCAGAAAATCATGTTGGTTGTTGAATTTATATTTTTTTTTTTTTATTGTTATTTATTTAACTACTTGATGCCATTGAGGTCCTCGATGGGTTGTCGATGCCATCAAAGTCTCATTGAGCACGCGCGCAGAATTGTTAAGTGCGGGATTTGTTTTCTGTTCCAGTTGTGATATTTTATATATCGGGTGTAATCGGATTTGAAAATAGTAAAGGTGTTCTAGGACTTTCTAATTTGTTCATGAGGGTTTTAAGGGCATAGGTAGGGCTTGTGAAGTGGATTCGAGGCTTGTTCGAATGGGTAACACTCCATCTCTTGTAATTTTGCTTTCAAAGTGCATTAATCGCCGCTTTGTGCCATAATTATTTTCCATAAGAACTTTTCCACGTAAAATTTGAATTATTCTCATTTGGACTTAGTTGTGCGATTGTGAGTACTTTGCTTATTTTATCTAGATGTGCTTTCGCAGTTACCTAACATGCCCGTTTGTCACAAGATCGTGTGCGATGGCCTTACTAGGCACATCCAGATTATGATAGAATCACTATCTCAGCAGTTTTTTTTTATAGAGTTACTGGATATGATATGCTGCTTTGATCACATGTGCCACTCGTGTTAAGGTTATGCGTCACTCGTAGTAGTGTTTTATTTGTAGACGTAAGTATGATCTTATACCGTTCAACTTTTGAGAGGCGATGTGTTACCAAAGAATATCAGGGAAAAGGTATCTTCAACACGTGAGTAAGATTTCAGCGTACATTTATGTATAGTGCCAACATGTAGTTGCATCTCGATCTCATTGGTCCACATGGAGGCGCCAGGATAGGTGTAAACAAAGGCCACAGATCAATGATCTAGATAAGCAAGGCATGAGCCCGATCATGGATCCAACCCTTGGTCGAGTAGTCGACTCAGAACCTATATGGGGTCCACCCTGATGTTTGTAAGAAATTCACTCCTTCTGCCAGTTTTGCTAGCTCATGTCAATATATAAGCCCAAAAATGAGGCAGATCGCTGACTTGACCCTGATGTTTGTAAGAAATTCACTCCTTCTGCCAGTTTTGCTAGCTCATGTCAATATTAAGCCAAAAATGAGGCAGATGCTGACTTGACCCTGGTGTTTGTAAGAAATTCACTCCTTCTGCCAGTTTTGCTAGCTCATGTCAATATATAAGCCCAAAAATGAGGCAGATCGCTGACTTGACCCTGATGTTTGTAGAAATTCACTCCTGCCAGTTTTGCTAGCTCATGCCAATATATAAGCCCAAAATGAGGCAGATCGCAGTTTTGCTAGCTCATGCCAAATTGCCAATATATAAGCCCAAAAATGAGGCAGATCGCAAGTTCAAGTCAGCCACATGACGGGAAACAGTGGTATTGAACACCCACAGTTGAAACATTAGTGGGACCACGAAAGTTTTGGATCAGGCTAACAGTTTTATGTTTCAGTTCATCCCAGTGAGAATTACCTTATGAAGGGATGATATGGCATATAAACATCCCAGTGAGTATTTCCCTCGCACCTTTTTCGTCGTGTGGCCCACTTGACCTTTGGATCTGCCTCATTTTTGGGCTCATGTCCTAACATGAGCCAGCAAAAAAGGATGGACAGAGGTGATTTCTAACAAACATCATGGTGGGTCCCCATCTAGGTTCCGACCGCAGGCATGGAATTTGGTGCAACCAAACACACCCACAATTACTTTATTCAATTAGGTAAGACGACGAATATCTATTTGAGATTAACCGACGGCCAGGATGATTAGGGTTTGATAAGGTGACACGATACGAACTAGACTAACTAGACACATGTTAGATGGGAAACACTTATCAGATGTCCCCACACTATCAATATTCATCATATCAAAACGAATCCGATCATCGAGTGGGCGCATTATGGAATTTGGACCTGTGGGCAATATTTCTCAACCGTTCATTTTATTTTATTTTTTGTACGCATGTGGCCCACCTTATACCCATTGGCTTCATCTTTTGGACGTGCTGCACATCTGGATGCATAGAAATCAAATGGCCCAACATCTAGTACATCAACGCCCCAGAGTCTTTCTAAGACTGGGCTTGTTCTTCTGGTGTAAGAGATATTGGCCTGAAAGATCTATTTTGAAAAGATCATCATAGAGAGCAGGATCAAATGTCTCTTTCAATCCATCCAATGGTCACGATTGACGGCCCAGGGACCAACCTCCATAAAGCAGTGATGAAAAAAAATTAGTGCTTACTACAACTTATCAAGCTGAATGGGCCCCATCCCACAAACTGATGGTTGGCAGAAAAAAGATTAGTGCTTGTTTGATGGGTCCACTTTCGAACTGTGGCCCACTCCTTGGAATGCCAAAATCACATCCTGGCCGTTGCAAAATTAGCGGGCGATCATCATGTAAATGACCATGGCCCGAAAATAGATGTCAGTCCTCTCAACAACCGAGTCACATGCACATAAAATGTGGACCATTGGCTATTTTTTAAACTGTGCATACTTGCTGATGAGTTGAACTGCTGGATTTCGTGTTTGGTCATCTACACGGCGGGCCCCACACGCTGCATTTAGGAGCAATTTTGCACAGAGCCTGTTCAACTATTTTGATATCATCACATTGGAAATTCTGTCCCAATTGAAGCCATTTTTTCTGTGATTTCCCAAAAAATGAAACCCTAGACCAGTCCTTCCAGTCCATTCAAGAAAAAAAAAAAAAAAAAGCAACCAAATCATGTAAAATGCCCAAAAACAGCTGCTATACATGGAAATGGACACTCACTATACATGTAACCTGGCCAGGGGTAGAAATATCCCAGCCCTCCGTAAATATCCACGGACCGCACCCTCAAACCATCAGTGCGCGCTCTTCTGAATAGTGTACTGAACAATAAAGAATGAAAAAATGGGCACAAGAAAGCCAACTCTGCCATGAAGGCCTGCACCATAACAAGCAAATGTTAGCCATAAGCTCGTAACAGACTCCGTCTGCATGCATGAGCGTGTGCATGCAGGGCTACGTGTCTGTCTCTGCAAGCGTGTGAATCAAATAGAAAAAAGGTGCACTGGACGTAGTCTGGTGTCCGTTGGCAATACTCTATTTGATTTTCTATTGTTCTGAAAACTGTTAATGTCAAAGTTTCAATGAGACAGTAAACAGGCTAGACTACTATGTTAGTTCTCTGCAGGGGCAATCTAGACCGACTAAATTTCTGACCCAACTGACAATGGAGCATAACAGAATTTTCGCTAATAAGATAATATTGTCTGATTTTTTCATTCAAATTTCGACCACTTCTAATTTTATTTTTTTACCATCCATTGATAGCCATTAATTGGATGCTTAGGCTCGCTCAATCAGTGTGATTTTAGATATATGCTCTGCCCACAAGACCCACAATTTGGATTGTCTGGATAGCTCTACATCAGTGCCATGTGATGAGTCGACACCTTTCTTTATTTTTTAATGGTGGGAAACTAACAGTAGAGACTATTAGCAAATGGGTGCATGGGGCAGTCCTAATATTAAGGCTTGTACAAAAACACTAATAACATATATGTTGAATGGTGGGGACTTGTCTGGTTTGGTGGAATCAACACTAGATTTAGAAAGAAAAATGTCATATCGAGAGGAAATCAATGGAAATAGAAATCCATGGAAAAGAATCTGAAGTAATGCAGGGGCATTTTCACACCGGGCTCGAGTGGGGTCGCTTGTGGGATGCAGGGGCACACTTGGGGTGGGTGCGGCCCACGGAGGAGGTCTCATGTTCGAGACTCTTCGGGGTGATTAATGCGCATTTCACACCGGGCTCGAGTGGGGTAGCCCGTGGGATGCGGGGACACGCTCGGGGTGGGCGGCCCATGTGATTTGGGGCTCACGAAGGGGGTTCGGCTGAGGTCCTAACCCATACGATGTAGGGCCTGGGCTATGAGATAAAGGGATTAATTCGCCATACTCTAATAGTTTGAGTTTTTAGAGCAAGTGGTTAATTGTCCTGCATCATGAAGTAACCCATCAGTTTTAGTATTCATGATTTTCATGGAAGAGTGAATGGGTCAATGGCCAAAAAGTGAAAGTTCTCTCTCAAAAAACATAGAAACCTCTTAGGCTCTTTATAGGAAATGAAAACCACAATTAAAAAAAAAGAAGAAGAAATCTATGGAAATGGAAATCAATTTCCATAACTACTTTTGTTTTCTAAAAAGTGGTTACGTTATGGCTGTAGCAACCATTACGTAACAGTAATGGTGGTGACTGTCATGTCATATGGGGTCATAACACCCATTTTTTTTAATTAAAAAGGACACATAACAGGCCAACTCATAACCGTTACAAGGGTGTAATGGTTGTCACAGAGCGCATTGTAACAGCCATAAGGCTGGCCATTGCGGCCACCGTTACTGTTATTGAATTCCTTCACCCAATCTGACCCAAATACATGATTATTTCCCGACCTAACCCAACCAGAATTTGCCCAGCCTGATTTCAAATTAGGTTGACATTCTCCAACCAAAATCCGACCTGAGGACCTTGACAACCCGACCCAAAATCCAGTTGGGTCAATCAAGTTCAAGTTGACCCAAACCCAAGTTGCAGCCCTAACATCAAGTGCAGCATATGAAGCGTGACTACAAGACCAACCCATTCACTCAATTCAGGAAGTTGATTCATTTGGTTATGGAATGAGTTGCCAAAATTAAACGAGTCTTAAAGCAGCTCATGGAGTTGAAGTCTCAACTACCACTATTATGCTGCCATGCACACAACTACCATGCCACTACCGCTCCATGAGTGACTATACTTAGACTCTTTCATTGATGTCAATCACCAAACCAAATGAAGTAGCAAAAATCACCAAAGGAGAGAGGGAATACGCCCAGTTCACCAGGTACTACCACTGCAGTCAACAAGGCCCGATGATACACAAAATTAGAGTTTAATCCTAACTCAGAATGGACATAGCCATATGCTTAACACATGCAGGTCACCCAACATGAATAAAGAGAACTTGGGTCTATAGAACATAAGTTACCTATAACTTCCCTTTCTCAGCTACAGGCTGGTCAATCATTTTATGAATTTGAGTTATTTGATAACACTAGATCTGATGTACTGAATTATCGTATTTTCCCCCTTATTCGGCACTTTTTTTAAATGGTAATGGCAATTTATTAAAGAAAGCAGAAGATATAACTAAGGAACAGATGCTAAGAAATCATCTCCCCCTTTCCCAAGGACAAATGCTCCTGCTAAACATCCATCTCAACTTGATTACTTCTATTAAAGTGTATAGGCCCATTAGACTGGAGGAAACCCTAGTTTGATATCTCCCTCCCTCCGTCAGTGCCACCAAAACACATTTGAACAGGGACAAAGTATGTAGGGAGGCTGGATAAAACCGAGATGCTAGTAATGCGCCTCGCCAACGACAAGTGTCTGCACTTCCACTCAAATCTTTCGATCACCTTATTACAAGGTGTTTAGTAGGCTTCCCCAAGCAGAATGGTAATCCCAAGTATGTGGAGGGAACAGACCCAGCTTCGCATCCAAAGACCCCCACAAAGTTGGCAATCTCTTCCTTACATATACCGATGCCTAGCATCTCACTTTTTGTGACATTTATCTTTAGACCCAAAACCTCCTCAAAGCACCCCAAGATCCAACTCAAGTTGTCAACCATATGAACATACCTCACAGAATAGGAGTGTGTTGTTCGCAAATTACAAATGGGAAATTCTATCCCGACCAGTGATGCCTCGAAATCCAGATATAAGCCCCACTTCTTGACCTTTGTATAACATTCTCCTCAAGCCTTCGACTACCACAACAAACAGAACGGGGGATAGCGGATTTCCTTAAGCCCTATGTCGCTTGGAAGAAGCCTTTTGGAGACCCATTGATCAACATCAAGAAATGGGCCGAAGAGACACATTCCATCATCCAAGAAATCCACTTACTCCCGCATCCCAGTCTACCTAGCATGTATTTAAGAAAGCCCCAAACCATGTGATCATAGGCCTTTTCGATGTGTAACCTGCACACCACACCTTTCTTTCCTTCTCTGTGTCTCGAATAAATACACTCATTGGCAAACAAAGCACTATCTAGGATCTATCTATTTGTAATGAAGGCTCCTTGGCTTTCACCTATAACTAACGATGATACCGATCTGAATCTTAAGGACATAATTTTTGCCAGTATCTTGTTTGTAATTCCAATTAAACTGATAGGCCTAAAATCTGTCAAGTGCCTCTGCTCCTTTCTTTGGAATGATAGCTAAATATGACGCACCTATCCCTTTGGTCAGTCTTCCTTTGTCATTTAACCCTTGAACCTATACCATATCCGTATCTCAAAAAAATTGGAAAAAAAAAAAGGCCAAAGGAAAGCAGTCAGGTCCTGGCACCTTATCTTTTCCCAGTGAATCAACAGCATTTTTAATCTCATTCTCAAAGATTGACTTTTCAGGAGACTATATCCGTGTCCGATAATCAATCAAAAGTCAAGTTATCCAGCAAAGGTCTTCTCCACCCGTCAGAAGATAGAAGATTTGAATAGAACTGCACTGTGGCTTAACAAACTGACTCCTTTTCTTCTAATCTTTGACCACCAACCATGAGACTGCAGATACGGTTATTCCTCAACCTTGCACTAGCTATACCATGGAAAAAACTTGTGTTCTAGTCGCCTTCTTGAAGCCAAACAGTCTTAGACCTTTGTCTCCACTTAATTTCTTCTTCTTTTAAAAGTTTGGAATATTCAGATGATAGAACCAGTCTTTCGTTGCGGTTTTCTGCCAATAGAACAGCCCCTTCCTCCTTGATGTCTATATATTCAACTCCGAATTATGCTATCTGTCATAGCATATCTGTTGGCTAAGAATTCTTTCTTCCACTCATTAAGTTTTTAGGATAGAAAGTAACCAGGTGTACCTGAGACAGAAGGATTGCCACCAATCCTTAATCATATTCGCAAAACCCTCCACCTCCAATTGCCACCAATCCTTAATCATATTCACAAAACCCTTCACCTCCAACCAAAAGAGCTTAAATTGGAAAGGCCTGGGACCCCAGCTCTCCTCCTCCACTTCAGTAAAATTAGTCTATGATCTGATGTAGATCTGGTAAGACAGCACGATGACACCAGAGGATATCTGTCGACCCAATCAGGGGATAACAGGAATCTGTCTAATCTGGCCATAACCGGTTGGTCCATGTGTACTTTGCCCCTCCCATTGGAAGGTCGACTAACTCGTTTTGGCTCACCCAATCCTCAAACCTTCTAATACTTCACGTAATTCGACCTCCATTTGACTTCTCATGCACAAATCTCATAACATTCAAGTCGCCACCAATACACCAAGGAAAGTCGTAAATGGATCTGACCTAGTTCAATTCTGTCCAGAAGAGGTTTCTACAAGTTGGATTACACGAACGATAGACTGCAGTGAAGAGCCATCTGAACTATGTTGAGATATTCCTGAGAACGGCCGTAACCGAAAAGGAACCCATGTGACTGTCCTCAGTGCCCCAGAAGTCCTTGACCCAAGCTACTAGAATACCCCCCTGCTATGCCTTCCGCGTTCAAAACGGACCACCCTTGTTCCTAATTCCCCAAATGGAGTTGAGAATCTTCGCATCAAAAACATCTAATTTAGTTTCCTGAATATAGAGAATCTGAATCTTATACCTATTGCATACCTGTTTGACATGGATCCTCTTGTCTTGGCTTCCCAGCCCCCTAACATTCCAAGTTCCAACTGAGTACTTTTGTTGGACACCGTTAGAGACCCCCTACCCTTCTTGCTTCCATTATTCTTGTTGGAAGAGTTGTAATTGACTGAATATTCCAAGAGCCTCTCTCCATCCTCTGGGATACTTGTGCTTGAACTTCTGCACCTGCAAGTTCCTCATCCTTCAAATCCCTCTTTCCTCCACAAAATTGGGTTTCTCTTTTGTATGTTATTTTCTTTATAAATATGATTGCTTAGAGGCAGAAATCTCACCTCATTCTCTGCCATTCAAGAACATCCTTTAAAAGATTTTGATGCTACAAGCCCATAGATACGCTCTAGCCTCAATTTTCTAGAAAACAACTTCAGACCTACTCCATAGTTCCGGAGCAGTTTTTTTCTTGTTCTTCTTCTTCTTCTTCTTCTTTTTTTTTTCCAAAATGTTTTCTAGGATCAGGGATTTGAACTCTTTCGCTGATGTATTTGCTACTAATGCTGTTTCCAGACAGTGCTTGTAATTAGTAGGCAGTAATGACAGTCCATTGCTTCAATGGATAGTTGCTTCTGTCCTTTTAGAGTCAAAGTTCATGAAAAGGGTATATGCAAGAACCATGACTCGAAAGGTTAACTTTGTTATCCATAAAAAGGGTAGTTGCAAGAACCATCATTCAAAAGGTTAACTTTGTCGTCCATAAAAAGGTTACATGCAAGAACCGTGTTTTTTGCAAAATTTGAAGCGACTCCCTTTGAATTTAAAGCAATTTACCTTTGGAGCAGATCAGGGAAAGGTACTTTCATCAGTTGCACTGCTCCTAAACAAACCACTATCTTTCGCTATTGCCTAGTAAGGCCACCCTATTCCCTAACTACATTGGTTAAACAAGTTCAACAATGGGTGCCATTTGCAACCCTCACATCAATGTCCAGAGCGACTGTTACATATTGTAGTTTTGTATATACTTGTAAAGGTCCAATCACACCAAAATTGTCATTCCCTTACGATTTACCACTTGAAAAGTTAATTACCTTGGCGTCATAAAGTGCTACTAATACATGTAAAACCCTATGTCACCAGCATATGCATGTGTATCCACATGTACAACAAGGTCAGAGCTTCTACACAGAGTCAATGAAGGATGCGCCACCTAGTTTTACTTTGATGCTTCTACAGACTAAATCATTCAAACAAAGCCACAACCTTTCGAGGCTGAAATTTCGATATAATCTTTCATTTTCATTAGGATGCCATGGGGCTGTTAGCACCCAAAGCATCCAACATCTCCAAAAGCTATGCCTCTTCACAATCAGAAAGACAGGACAACACCCAAATGCAACAACTTACAACATCACGAACCTGGCAGCTCTTGCCACCCAATGGCTTGAAACCAGGTTTACAAGCCATGATCAACCTTCCAATCAAGACAAATTTTGGTTATGGGCCAACCACTGTGGACTGTGGAGCTTGTGGGATATATAAAAGATTCTTCAATTGAGAAATCTAATAAAAAATTCATATTGGATAAGCTATATTATTATATATAAGAATTTTATGTGATATTAATTAGGGATTTTTACCACAAAATTCCTTGGGAATCAACATTTTACCAAATAATGCCTCAATGATGGGAAATTACAGGGAGGTGCTTTTTTGGGAAGAAAATTACAAAATGCCCTCATCCAATTTTTTTTCCTTTAAAAATTAGTCAAAGTGGAGACTTGTGGGCCTACCTAGTATGTATATAACATCCAAGCCATCCAACATATGCAACCCACCATGATGATCGCACGAACCAAAACTCAGGCCGATCAAATCATCAGATGGGGGCCACACTTGAATTTGGATTTGGATCCCCAATATTTTTGTTTCACCTAATATTCATGTTGGTGTGCACCTGTTGGACAGGTTGGATGTTAAACACATACCATATGGGCCCAACAATTCTGGATTCTCCACTTTGTAAAGAACAAAAAAAAAAAAAAAAGAAGAAGAAGAAGAAGAAGAAGAAGAAGAAAAGAAAGAAAAAGAAAAAGAAGAAAGAAGGAAAGAAAGAAAGGGCAGAGAGAGAGAGAGAGAGAGAGAGAGAGAGAGAGAGAGAGAGAGAGAGAGAGAGAGAGAGCAGTAATGTAATTTCACCTTTGAAAAAACATTGCTCGGAATATAGGCTCTAGAGGACATTGTTTGGTAAAATCACAATCACGGAGGCATTTTACAGTAAAAATCCCTATTCGTTAATCATTTTTAATAGAATATAATTCTATTATTCATTATATGAATATGATGGTTAGGATCATCATAAGCATGCGCCACAGGTTCAATACACAATATGGAGGAACAAAAACCCATACCTCTAGAGGCATTGGATCTCTTCCAATATATGTATACAGAGTCCTCACATGAATATAAACATTAAATACAAACATTTTGTTGCGCAGCACGCCAACAACGCAGTGAGCCTAGATCCAATCTAAGGCCTCACCCACAAACGATAGACAGGAAGAAATATAAACTAGAAATAGATCAAAGCAATCCAAAAACAAACCACAAGACAAGATATACGTGGAAAAACCCCAAACTAGGGTAAAAAACCACGGATGCAAAATTCCACTATGAAGAGAAACGAAGATTACAAGGCAATATACTAACCTCTCCCTTGGAAGTATAGAGAAAATCCTTTGCCCACACCTCAGAATAATTTCCTAAAATTCACCTTAACCTAGAATAGCCCTAGGGACCCCAATTTATAGTTTTGGCAACTTCCCTTTCCGCATCCCAGTTGCGAAAGGACTTGCGACACGAAATCCGCGAAACTCCTTTCGCATCCCAGTTGCGAAAGGACTTGCGACACGAAATCCGCGCAACCTCGACTGGTCGTGGGCGGCCCCAGATGTGGCTCCACTTCTCAACAATCTCCCACTTGGAGACACATCTCCATAAACCTTTGTCTTCTTCATCCGGAGTGCACCACCTCCCCGTCTTCAAGCCTGAAGACCAATCAAAGCTGAACAGAGCTTCAGCTTCTCCCTTGTGACCGCCTTGGTCAACATATCCGCATGATTCTCACTTGTATGAATCTTCTCCAGAGCAATCGATCCATCTTCCAGTAACGAACGTATGAAGTGATATCTGATGACAATATGCTTGGTCCTTGAATAAAAGGCTGAATTCTTAGCCAAGTGTATTGCACTCTGACTGTCACTGTACAGCTTGCAATCTGCTTGCTTCTTACCCAACTATTCCATAAAACCTTGCATCCACACCATCTCCTTGCATGCTTCTGTAGCCGCAACATATTCTGCTTCTGTCGTATTGATAGATACTATCTTTTGTAACTGAGAGACCCAACTGACTACAGCACTACCCAGAGTAAAAACATAACCCGTAGTGCTTCTTCTGATGTCGATATCTACTGCCAAATCTGAATCCACGTAGCCTTGTAACTTGATTTTCGATCCACCATAACACAGCCCTACGTCCTTAGTACCTACCAAATACCTAAGGATCCACTTCACAGCTTCCCAATGTTCCTTCCCGGGATTGTTCATGAACCTGCTAACAACTCCCACTGCTTGAGCAATGTCTGGCCTCGTGCTCACCATAGCATACATGAGACTCCCAATAGCTGACGCGTATGGGACTTTAGCCATGTAGTCCTGTTCCTCCCGCGTCTTTGCACCTTGCTCCTTAGATAGCTTGAAGTGGTTGGCTAATGGAGTGTTAACCGGTTTAGCACCTCCCATATTGAATCGATCAAGTACCTTGGCTATGTACTCTGCTGTGACAAAACTAATTTCTTGTTTTCCCTGTCACGCTTTATCCTCATGCCTAGGATTTGTTTTGCAGCTCCTAAATCCTTCATGGCAAATTCTCTAGACAATTGTCTTTTGAGATCTGAGATGTCCTCCATGCTTGAGCCAGCCACAAGCATATCATCAACGTACAGAAGAAGGATGATGTATGACGTATCAAACTTCTTCAAGTAACAACAGTGGTCTGCATGACATCTCCTAAAACCGTTTCTCGACATGAAACTATCGAACTTCTTGTACCACTGCTTCGGGGCCTGTTTCAGGCCGTATAGACTCTTCTTCAGTCTGCACACCTTGTTCTCATTACCTGGTGCCATGTATCCTGTCGGCTGATGCATATATATCTCTTCTTCAAGGTCCCCATGAAGAAAGGCTGTCTTAACATCTAGTTGTTCTAGATGTAAGTCCTCTGAAGCCACTATACTCAAGACCATGCGAATCGTAGACATTTTCACTACCGGTGAAAATATTTCAGTGAAATCGATATCTGCCTTTTGTTGAAACCCTTTCACAACCAATCTGGCCTTGTATCGTTTCGAACCATCGTGCTCCTCCTTCAGTCTGTAAACCCACTTGTTATGAAGAGCTTTCTTACCCTTGGGTAGAGTGACTAGCTCCCATGTACGATTAGACTCAAGAGAGTCCATCTCATCATCCATGGCCTGCTCCCACTTAACCCGTATATCTGACTGTAACGCCTCTTCAAAACACTCTGGCTCACCATTATCTGTCAATAGTAGATAATGTAAGGAGGGTGAGTATCGGACTGTGGGTCTCCTCTCCCGAGTAGACCTCCTCACAACTGGTGTATGCGGCTCTGCCTCATCCTGTGGCACTGTAACACCCATGTCCGGTAACTCTTCCAACTCTACGAATTCTTTTTTCTCGGCCTTATTTTCCTGCACACTGTCCTTATACATCACTTTTTCATTAAAGACTACGTCCTTGCTTCTGATGATTTTTCTGTTTTCTGCATCCCAGAACCTGTAGCCAAAATCATGTTGCCCATACCCTATAAACGTGCACCTTCTGGACTTCGCATCCAGCTTGTTTCTGTGCTCTGCATCAATGTGAACATATGAAGTGCAACCGAACACTCTGAGATGTGCAAGGTTCACTTCTTTTCCAGTCCACGTTTCTTCTGGTAGCCCACCATCCAATGGTGCTGAGGGACTTCTATTGATGAGATATGTGGCAGTATTCACAACATCTGCCCAAAAGGTCTTGGGCAACCCTTCATGTAACCTCATGCTCCAGGCGCACTCAAGGATGGTCCTGTTAATGCGCTAAGCCACACCATTCTGTGTGGTGTCCCTGGAATCGTTTTCTGATGTTTGATTCCATTTGTTGTACAATACTCCTCAAATCTCTTATCACAGTATTCTCCCCCATTATCAGATCTGAGACATTTTACTGTTTTACCTGTCTCCTTTTCTACCATTACTTTTCACTTCTTAAATACATCAAATACATCAGATTTGTGTTTTAAGAAGTAGACCCACAATTTTCTACTAGCATCATCAATAAAGGTAACAAAATAACGTGAGCCACCAAGAGATAATACCTGTGCCGGTCCCCACACATCAGTGTGTACAAGCTCCAACAGATGTGTTTTTGGAGCGCGTCCCGTCTTCTTGAAGCTTACCCTCTTCTGCTTGCCATACACGCAGTCCTCGCAGAATTCCAAGTCAATAGACTTCAGCCCTGGTAGCTTCCCTTTTGACAATAGCACTTTCATCCCTTTCTCACTCATGTCCCAGCCTCTGATGCCATAACTGCCCATTCACTCCAGTTGATGCGACTGCGAGTGAACTATACGATCCTGAAGTCACGTACAATGTGCCTTCCTTTTTGCCTCGAGATATTACCAAGGCACCTTTTGTGATCTTCCAGGAGTCACTGGTGAATGTCGTCACATAACCGGTATCAGCCAACTGTCCCACTGAGATCAGATTACGTTTCAAACTCGGTACATGTCTGACATCCTTCAATTTCAAGACCGTTCCGTCTTTCTGATTTACATGAACATCTCCCTTTCCAACAATATTGCACGGCTCATCATCACCCAGGTAGACTCTCCCAAAGTCACCTGACACATAATCACGCAGAACTTCCTTACACGAAGTAGCATGAAACGAAGCACCCGAGTCTATAACCCAAGACTCATTCCTCGCATCAAGAGACAAGATCAATGCCTCTGTATCGCTCTCCTCAGACAGATTCACTGAATCTTTCCCACCTTGAGAGCTTCCTTCTTGTTTCTTGAGCGCCCTGCAATCACGTTTCATGTGCCCCTTCTTGCCGCAATGCCAACACCCGTCTTTGTCTTTCGGTCCCTTGGACTTATTCCTTGACTTAGAACGCCCGTGTTTATTGTCTCCTTTGTTCAGCGATCTTCCTCTTCCTTAACGTTTAGAGCATTCCCTGAATCCCTTCAAACTCCTGATGCCTTCTTTCTAGATTCTTCGCTGAGAATTAGACCGGCCACATCATCAAATTTCAGCTTTGTCGATCTTGAAGAATTGCTCACAGCAATCACCAAACCATCCCAACTGTTTGGCAAACTGGATAAGATCAATAACGCCCTGACCTCATCCTCAAAAGCAATGCCAACGGATTCCAACTGGCTCGTGACTGTATTGAACTCGTTTAGATGTTCAGCCACACTCCCACCATCTGACATCTTCATGTTGAATAGTTGTTTCATAAGATGAACCTTGTTGGATGCTGAGGGCTTTTCATACATGGTGGCTAGGGCTTCCATTAATTCTTTTATCGTTTTTACCTTGGATATATTGAAGGCGATGCTCTTAGACAAAGAGAGTCGGATCGTTCCTAAAGCCTTCCTATCCAGTAAAAACCATTCATCATCTGTCAACTTTTCTGGTTTCTTCTCTTTTCCTCCTAGAGGAATATAGAGGTCCTTCTGATACAGATAATCCTCCATCTGCATCTTCCAGAAGGCAAAGTTTGAACCATCAAACTTCTCAATTCTAGTTTTCTCATCTTCTGCCATCGCTCCCAATAGAACTATACCAATAGCTTTGATACCAGTTGTTGTGCAGCACGCCAACAACGCAGTGAGCCTAGATCCAATCTAAGGCCTCACCCACAAACGATAGACAGGAAGAAATATAAACTAGAAATAGATCAAAGCAATCCAAAAACAAACCACGAGACAAGATATACGTGGAAAAACCCCAAACTAGGGTAAAAAACCACGGATGCAAAATTCCACTATGAAGAGAAACGAAGATTACAAGGCAATATACTAACCTCTCCCTTGTAAGTACAGAGAAAATCCTTTGCCCACACCTCGGAATAATTTCCTAAAATTCACCTTAACCTAGAATAGCCCTAGGGACCCCAATTTATAGTTTTGGCAACTTCCCTTTCCGCATCCCAGTTGCGAAAGGACTTGCAACACGAAATCCGCGAAACTCTTTTCGCATCCCAGTTGCGAAAGGACTTGCGACACGAAATCCGCGCAACCTCGACTAGTCGTGGGCGGCCCCAGATGTGGCTCCACTTCTCAACACATTTTACATCATTTCAACTACTTTCTTAGCAATCTTTTTGACATTTCTATATTGGTCAATATTTTCATAATTTCTAATCCCTCGCCAGGTTTCCTTATTTCCTCTAGACACTCCTAAAACATTTTTTGCCACTTTTTTCGGACACCTATTAATTTCACTCTCTTTACTCTCTCTTAATGTAAATATCCATATCCATTAACTTACGTTGAGTAGTCAAACTCTCTCTAGAATAACCTTTCAATCCTTACATATTGATCATTTTTCTTTCCTAAGTAGAAAGAAATCTATTTGGATTGTATATGATCCACTTTTAAAAGTTATTAAATGCTCATCTCTTTTTAAAGTATGTGTTTGCTAGAGCTAGATTGTGAGCCATAGCAAAATCAAGGATAGCATCCCCCATCTCATTTTTTTCCTTCCTAAAATTGTATCCTCCATGTACACTCCCACATTCTCTACATCTTTTCTTACATTACCATTTAAGTATCCTCTTACAAATATCCTCTCTCCATTTGGAATTACTTGCATTAGTCCATCCACATCCTCCCGAAATTGTCTCTCAATTCTATCCTACTCTACCTGCGGCACATATCAGGTATATGATTACAATAATAATAATTATAAGAGGCTGAGTTCCATATTCATTCCAAACAGGGAAGTACTTAGTTTGCATATGTGGGGCCCATGGTTGGTCTACCCAAACCATTGATCTTACGGGCCCCATCATGGATGGACCATTCCCACAATATTCTCTCAACTGGTCGACTCTAACATTCCGTTGTTGGCATGCAAATACCTAGTTAAAAAGAAATGCACAAACAAACCACATTCAATGGGGGAAAGACCAAAGATTCGATGGCAAGGATCTTCTAATTTGGGAGATTCCTGGGGAATGTTCCACCCATGAGGGGGGGCCATCGGATCAATGGTTTGGATAGACCACCATGGGCCCCACCTCTTCAAAATAAGTTCAGAATAGGGAAGTTCTGGAACAAATAGATTAATGGTTTGGCCTTATAAGACTGTATTACTGTTATTTCCATTATTAACACTAAAAATGATTTTTAAAATTTTTTATATTGAAGCAAAATAGTAGAAAGCACTGGACTTCTGAAGATATTAACCAGCCCAAACATATGAAATTGTGATTTTAATCAACTGTTGAAAATAATAGCAGAAGCAGTTTGAGGAAAGTGAATAGACACAGAAACAAGATAGGCTATGCATATCAGAATGTTGACAACGAGCAACGAAAACACCAGCTTATCAGACGCACCAGAATTTCCAGAGGTCACAGATGTTGGTAGCGCAGGCAATGCCATTTCTGCAGGTTTTGCAAACCAACGTCAGGTGTATTTTGATAATACAAGTAATTCCAGTCCCTGTTTCAAAATTTTTTTCACAGCCAAGTAGAATCTGCTTCTTTGTTTATCAATTAATTTGGTAGCCAATAGAAAACCAAGGCATATTGATATCTACACCCCTACTCAGCCTCTCCTCATGTATGTCCTTTATTTGCCTTTGAAAAAGTGAGTTATCAAATCTTGAGACCTTTTTCTTTCTGCTTTAGGAAACCCAATAGTAGAACATTGTACTAAGGCATTACAAGTAGAAAGAAAAGGCGTATTTATCTGTAAGGAAGGGTGTAAATAGCAGCTCCCTAAACAAAGTGCTTGAGTTAAAATTTCATTTTTTATCCAGAAAAAAGGACACAACTTCAATGCACACAGTGCGCACTGAGAGTCAGTGCATGTACTTTCCACCCAAAAGTCCTTGATCTCTAACACAGGCCTTTGAATATGCTTAAGAGATTCTTTGTGCATGCTTGGCAGAAATCTAGCAGGCATTTCAGAAGGCAAACTTAAAAAGTCCATTTTGAAATGTGTGTTAAGATTCCACACACCATTACCAACTCCCAGTGCAGACTGTGAGCACACTAACTTTTCCAAAAATAAATAAATAAATATAGCTTCTGGATAAGCTTACTAACCAGGAGCACAGAAGGTCATGGATGACAGTGAAGATGACGATGGCCACGGGGCAGCAATATTGTCACTCAAGTCACATGTAAAGCTAACGCCAGAAGAATTGTCAACTACAACATCAGCAGGAAAGCTCCGAAGCAAACAACCTACATCTACATACCATCTAAGTTTAGATGTAGGTGCAATAACATTGTGTACTAGTTCTCTAATACCAAGACAAAAGAAACCCAGCGGAGATGAGAGTAGCAGAAAAAATGAGGTAAATGAAAGGGGAAGCTGTATGTAATGACAGACCTTGTAGTCCGTATGCTGCTCCAGTTGCAAGCACAGATGGAAAAGAAAAGGATAAAGCCAGATCAGACACCATACACAAATGAGAATGCAAGAATTTAAAGTTTAAGGGCCTGTTTGGATTTGGGCAAAGTAGCGTTGTGACTGGCGATCCATAGCATGCAGTCAAGGCTAGCTGGTCATGGATATGCTGTTGCTGACTAGTTATTTCATCGTTTTGTCAATTGTTTGACAAACACCTTGGATCATAGATAGGACAGATTGTGGCATATGCAGGGAAGTTATACATGTGCATGTGCACATTTGAACATGTGTGCATCAATACATGTGCCACAATTTTTAGTGCTTCAAGATTGATGGGGGCACATATGCATGTTGGATGTTTGAACTTGGATAGTCACACATGTGGCACACTGTAACATGTACCACATGCGCATGGATAAATATGATCTTCATGGTACCGAAACTATAGTGTAATTGACAAGTAGCTCCACTTCTCCACTAGAGACACCCAATCCATGGTCTAATGGTCACATATCCACAACTACTTGTCCAAATGTGCATTGGTTCCTATGCACAAGGGGTTGACAAAGACATGCACGGTTGTCCATAACTACTAGTCAGGACAAAACTTTGGCCAAATCCAAACAGCTCCTAAAGGTGTAAGAGTAAGAGCTATGGGAAGATCAATTACCCTGAAGACTGAAGTCTTTCAAGTCAACATCACAGAGCTCATAGATATTCATCATGACACCACCCTTTTGTAACATGGACCCAAACAATGTTGCGCAGTTTATGGCTTGCTTATTTGTAATTAGCATCTGCTTCTGTATCCCTGTGATATACATATTTAATGAGCTACAGCAGGAAGGATTGGGAGATGCGACGTCACTGCACGCCTTAATTACTGCTGAAGGCTCTTTGAACTCCAAAGGACAAACTGCAAGTCAATAGACCTTAAATCAGTAAGAGCCAAACTACACTTCAAAAGGCATGTCAATTTGGGTGCTCTCACAAACCACAACATGTGCTTCTGTAGTGTGATTTTCCTGTGTGAACCAGAAATAACTTTTATGCGCTCAGTTCATGCAAATTACGGGAAAATGAACAGATATCCCATCATTGACAGACAAAGGCACAATAGTAGAGGTTGAATAGCGAGTGATTCTTAAAATAGGATGGATCCAAACAATTGCACCATAAGTAGTGGACCTAGCATGCTGCTACTATGGTTTTGAACTAAAGCAAGAAGTCTAATGGTTGTTCTTAGTTCTTACCACTCTATGAGGAATCCTCTATTACATGCACGACCTTTTGGGCCCAGTTAATATGTGCAGCAAGAGGCTCTAGAATTGAAGAAGCTAACAATATAAACCCTCAAGGTCCCAACTAGGAGATGATTCATAATACAAAATACAGAATATAGAGCATTGCTAAGTGCACACACGTGTGAAATAAAGCTCGTGTACACGCCCCACATGTCAGCATGGCACATATGTTGAGGGTCAAATATTGCATATTAGACCCCAGTTATTACCTGATTTTATGAACATGATACTGTTTAAACGCCCTATTTTAATCGTGTTTGTGTTGCGAGGTGAATTCAGGAGCCTGGACTAAAAAAATGTACTAAAAGCATGAATTTAAAGCTCAAAAATCATCAAGGCAAGGGACGGATCCCAGGGGACTGAGATCGAAGAATTTACACGCTATAGATCCCAGAAAATCAAGCAATTGAAGTCCAAGAGACCTGAAAGTCGTCCTGAATGGAAGATCACAGGGTTCCCACCATCCGTTCGGCTCGAAACTTTACATATGGCCTGAGGACCCTAAATTAACCATATACGTCGAATTTCAGCCATTGGATCCTTGTGGAAGTGGCCCAACGGACATATCAGCCCATAAAACACTGATTTGGGGCCCACCTGAAATCTGGATATGCTTCAATTTTGGTCTCAACCCCTTAAGTTAGATGAGAAAACGGATGGATGGAGTGGATTTCTCATAAACATCACAGTGGACCCCACATGAGGGGGTGCGTGTGCATAGACGACGCACAACTGAGCCGCACTGGACCACCGCCTTGGTCAAAAGTCGGTTGACCCGACTGTTTACGCACCCAGCGGACATCCGTCCGTTGGGGTGTGTAGTGGCCCACCACCATCGTCCCAATCAAAGATCTGGACCGTCCATCTGATCCAGGGGGTGCGGACTACCCTAGCCAAGACGTCCTCTTGGACCCATGCACGTGTACACACGTAGATGTCATTTCAAACGCAGGATGGATGGTGGAGTAAAAGATCCTGTGGGCCTCATCAACGACGAGTTAAAACCATCCATTTCCGACTGAAACTTCGAGAGGAATCCGGTGGACGGCGCGGATTTCTCAAACGACACCAATCATGGGCCCCAATGACGCTGGAAAAATCTGGTTTCCAGATTCCTTACGCAGCACGTGCGTCGGACGTTGCCGGCCAACGTGGGCCGTTTTGCGATCATAGTGGTGGTCGAATCAGCGATCTAGACCATCTAAAATCTCAGAAAGAGGGTCTTGAACTCCACCATGGAGTCAAATCCCAAGCTGAAACTTCAGCCATCCCAAAAACAGGGTCCAACGCAACTTGGTTTGTGTTTTTCACAGCTGTGAAAGCCTTACACACGCAAGCGTAAACTCCACCGACTCCCAGCCAACCTACCTTGTTTCTATAAAAGGAGAGCGCATGGAGAGAGACGGATCATCTTGGACGGGCAGCCGTAGAGGCATCCTTGGTGTGGAGCAAAGGAAGAGGGGAAAGAGAGAGAGAGAGCGTCAGCCGGCGGCATCAAGTTCTCCTTCCCCTTCTTTTTCTTTGTTTCTTCCTTTATGTTTTCTTTTAAGAGATCTTTAGCTTGATCATGTTTGGCTAAACCTCTTAGCTAGGGCTAAGAGGTGAAGCTTGTAGCGTGATGGGTGAGTTTTTATACTTTGATTCATGTTACATTGAACTCTCTTTGATTATAGTTTGATATTAAGGAATGCTTTTAGTTTTTAATGGTTTATTGTGACTCGAATTACAGTAGATCTGCAATAGCTTTGAGTAAGTTCTTTTCATTATGAGATTGTGAATTTAGGAGGCCCTGTTGTTCACCATCGTCTCTTGGGCATGGTTGGATGATGGAATCCTTCCTAACGTTCATAACTCTTTCAGATTGGTTAAATTTTGTTGTTTGCTTTGTCTCATGGGCATGGTTTTGTGATGGAATCAATTCTAATTCTCATACCTATCTGCTTTTGAAAACTGGATCAAAGGAAGTTCGGATTTGGTTTTTAATAATATATCTTCCAACTAGATGAAGATGGGACTCTAAATCCAGTTGTGTTCATGAATCAAGCATAGATCTCCCTGATCTTTACAAGTGGATCCTTGGCACCCTAGTTTCCCACCTTTGAATTTTACATGTTTTAATTAAATTTATTCAGCACTATTCCCTTAATTTTCCCTGATTTAGATTATATCTTTGCCTAGTTCTAGTTCAAGTTACTTTCAGATTACGTACAAGGTTCAGTCCCTGTGGATTCAACCTCGGTTTTACCAAGATTATTACTACATCACAACCCTATACTTGGGGTGTGAACAACATACATACAAGATCTGATCCATCCATCGGGTTGGTCCAACCTTGTACATGTTTCCCAGAAATAAAATCTGGTCCAATCAACATGTGACCCCCCAATATTGGAAAAGAGGAGGATGGGTTAGAAAACTTCAGCCAACTTTTTCAGCCGTACATTTGTTTTGAAAACTGTGGCCAACTGACCAGTAGATCAACCTGATTCTAAGGCTAGGACATCAATATAGTGGTGTTGTTCTGATGGATGGATTGGCTCTTGGACTTATCCTGCCATGGTGGCATATGTGTGGCATGTACATGAGCTTTATTGCACAAGTGTGTAGGTTTAGCAAAGCTCCAGATTATATTATGATTTCCAATCACTACAACTGCCAAACCAATATTAAGGCACAAGGTGCATGATATCTCAGCAAGGAAATGTGAGATAGAGAAAATAAGCAACAGAATTCAGTGTCAAGCTATGGACCAATTACCATCTTTCCACGGTAAACTAAGTAGTACATTCTAAGAGCCAACAACATGTACACTACTTTAGCTATACGGAGGAAAGGACACCCCCACTTTTCCAAACAGGATAAAATATCATGTGCACCAGTGTTTTACGTGTCGACCCACTTGTGCGATACGAAACGCACAAGTAGTGGAATATATCCCACATGTTCAATCTGGTGAGGGTTTTTTATCCTTTTTTCTGGAAATTATGGTAAATCAGTGTCGAATTGTTACAAATCCATGATTTTTCATAAAACATAAAAAATCATGGATTGGGAGCTTCAATTTCAAAATTGGAGGAGATGGGCCAAGTTGCAGAAAATTGAAAAAAAAAAAAAAAACCCAATTTCTAGCAAATCTGTTGCAATCTGTGTCCAAACATAAAATCGAACATGTATGTAACCTGATCTAGTGATTCTTCTTTAGCTTTTGAATGTATTGCTTGTGTTTCCTCATGTTTTCTTACATTTATAAATTATATGAATAGACTTTGAATATACTTGCATCAATTCAATTAGACAACGCATAGATTAGGACCTCATACAAAGAAAACCTATCATGTGCACTTGTTTTTTGTAATGTTTTGATTTATAACTGTGCATTGGTGTCTTTTTTAACAATCACTGAAGTCTCATTGAAAAATTCGACCAACTTCCCAATGTTTCCAATAATAGTGATACATTATGCGATACAACCGATATATCCCATGTGATAACCGATACGTATCCGTATCCCAATGGTGCGATACATAACACGATACCGATATTTCGAACACTGTTGTGCGCTACTTATTCACCAAGTACAAAGCATACATCCACACATCCTTAGTCCTTAAAGAACAGGATAAATCATAAGTGAGAGCCTCTACAAATTCTTATGTTAGTTGAGTGCCAGGTTCCTCTTTATAGTGAAACCTGGCATACTGGTTGCCTTTACAATTCAACCAGCTATATATTGAAATATCACAGGCATCTTACATCTATACACGTACCATCTTTCTACATTTCAATACCAAAACTACAAATTAATGGAAATATTTATCCGAAGAAACCCTGCAACATGAGATTCCTGGAGCCGGTGTTTCAAATATCAACAAAATTATCAATATCACTAGGTCAGCAATACCAAAATTGCTAGGAGTACAAAAAATTCCAAATATCGCCAATATTTTTTTTTTATGATATTGGCAATATTTGACGATATTATCGATATCAACAACATTTTGAGAAGAATCCCTTATAAAAGTTCCTTGGTATTGGCGATGCCATCGATGTTATCCCCAATACCAGCAATAACATCCCAAATACCAAGGAAACATCTGTAAATAAGCAAAATTTGACAGGAAATTGATAAAATTTTCAAAACCCGAAAAACAAAAAAAAAAAAATATCATTTATGGGGGTTTTTTTTTCTTAGAATTTTGTTCCTTAGGTGATTTCAATCACTTGATTTTTATTGAATTAAAATTTGGATTTGAGGAGAAATCTAGACTCAAAACAAAGACAGGTCAAAACTCAAAGGTGACAAAAAATCTATAGAAGCTTCAATTTTTCTCAAATGTTAGTATGAATTGCAATGGAAATCCATGTCTATGCATGATTCTCGTGCACTAACTTGGATTTTTGGCAAAAAATTAACATTTAAGTAAAAAATGGGAAATTTTGGTGAAATCCTAATTTTTTCCATTCATATACTGGAAAATGTGCTTTTTATTGTTAATTAATGTGGAAATTGAGTTTTAGCAATCTATTTTGATTGGCTACAAATTTTATATATTTATTTTATATTGATTTTTTTCGACAACGCATGGTTAGGCCCCTATAAAATAGAAACTTTCTACGTATAGCTGTTTCTTCTTCTTCTTCTTCTTCTTCTTCTTCTTACAATATTTTGGTTCTAAATTGTGTAATATGTCTTTTAACATCTCCTAAAGTTTCGCCAAAAAATTCCACCTTTTTCTTAATGTTTCCCTCAGACAATGATATTTTTCTAAGTATCAGGGCTAAAATACAATACTGATATATATTTTTGTATCCCAATCATCGATACATGTAACGATACCGATATCATTGCCTAGAAATCAATAAAATAATATCTAAATCATCTAAAGTAACCGAGACATGTAATGGATAGTTAAAGGAAACAAGGCATCGGAACAAAAACCGCAAGATTACATTATGCTAAAACAACAACAATTTTACATGGTTAGAGAAAATCAAATTTAATGACGCATATGACTAGAAACTAATCCACATATGTATTGTCTCTTAACATAATATCAGTGCATATGCAGCAATTCACACTTCGAAGGTCCACTCAGGGCATGTTTGGATGGAATTGAATGGAAATGGAAAAGGTATTCCAGTGTTGCTGCACTTGCAATGTTTGGATAGCAAAGAAAAGGGAGAGGATTCACAAAAGAATCATCGCACTTTTCCATGTTTGGATTCTCTAGAACAAGAAACTAGACAACCATTGTCTCACAAATATGAGATTTCCACTTGCTATCCAAACAAGACCCCTAAAATGGACTCCATGTTTCAACAGTGCTCATGGAAATACTCATTACCTTTTTGTTTCTTTCCCCTTGGAATACATGCATCCAAACATGGCCTAAATGCAGTCATGTAATAATATAACAGAACAGTAACAAAAGGGGAAAAACCTTGTCATCTCTATGCTTCTCTGAAGTCACAGCAATAGCAACAACAACAACAAAAAAAAAAAAAAAAAAAAAACATCATCAAGCAAGTTCAATGCAAAGGAGGATATTGATCAATGAACATATGAGCTAAATACAGAGACTAAATCATACCTTTGTTAACCTTGCAGCTAGATAATATCCGAAATGCAGTGTTGGCAACTTCTGACGGGAGCTTCCTAGAAAGCCATGCATACACTATCCCTTTACAGTCATTGAGAACATCCACCTCGGTAGGCCTCCCAGCTATATTAGCATTCTCCACAAGACTTGATTCTCTTAATAAGATGTGGAATGCAGCATCAACAATTGCAGACTGACAAACGGGCCTACAGCACTCTTTTAGCAGGTCAACAGTGCTGCAGGCATCCAGTAATTTGCTTGTGTTTACTATTTTCTCAAAGGTTGTTACATCCTTCACAGGACAAGATCCGCCGGTGAGATCTGATGATTTTATAGAACAAAGCGTAGGGATCGTACTGTTTGCCCCTCTGCCAGCTAATATACTGATAACATCTGAGAAACAATCATCAGCAGCTGCCTTGTGTAGAACTAATGTATCTGAATCCCTGTTGTAGTCACCTTGGAAAATGTGCAGTAAACTGCTAACCTGGGGACAACATATCACATTCCCAACAAGGGATGCTAAAGGTGCAGCGCAATCCGATGCAGTTTTGTCCATAATACCTGATATGGCAGAAAAATTTATCGGGCATCTTCCAGTCAAGACTGGTTCATACGTTCTCGGAAAGGAAGGATACATTGGTGGCAATGGTTCCCCAGAATATGGATAAGGGGGAATCGCGGCAGGTGAAATTTCAATGGGATCAAAGAGTCCGATAGGTGGGTCGGATAGCACAAGTGTGTTAGAAGTATGAGAATTTGATGAAGGTGTTGTCTGCACTGCCACTACATCTTGGAAACCAGAATACCAAATTATAAATAATAGCAGTCGGTGATACAAAGAACCTGCATCCAGATTTGAACAGGTAATATTTAATCATCCTCATAAGCAACTCAACAAATCAAAGATCAATCTATAGCAAGCACCATTGCTTGTCAACAGGATGTTGCGCATGAAAAACTAGGGTACGTTGATTTCATACTAACTTTTCTTTCTTTTTTTTTTACACACGCACACACACCCCACACACGCACACTGTGGGATTTCACCACCGTGGGTACTGGAACCCTTGACCTGGTATTGAAACTCCAAGGAGTCTACCACCCGGGTAAGAGTAAGGACCCAAGTTGATTTCATACTAACAACGAAACTTCAGTTTCACGAACTGTTTGGTCACTAAACATACAACAGAAAAGTCTTCTTCTTCTTTTCTTTTTCTCTTTTTTTGTTTTTTTCTTTTGTAAACATAAACGGTCTTGTTCCATTCAAGCCGACCACCCTTGTCTTTTACTTGAACATAACCCCGCTCACAAATTGTGATAATTTCTGCCGAAAAAGAAATGTAAAGTACTAGAGTTTAACTGATATTTGCACAAAGAAGTCCTCATTTTGGCCTTAATCAAATTAACACAGATTGCAACGTTGCTTTAAAATCACTCTAAAACAAATAAGGAAAAATAAAAGAAAACAACGAGAAAAAGATCAAGCCAGCAATGGGAACCAAGAAAACACTCAATAGATGCATCGGATTAACAAAATAAAAAAGAACCTACTAAATTTAATAACCGAGGAAATCATTAAAAGCAGTACCCTAATTGATGAGTCAACTAGAGACTACCAACATAATAAATACCCAGTGATCCAGTGAAGTTAATATACAAATGGTATGAAAACTAGTAATTGCAAAAAATTGAATCAAGATCCTTCTTGGAGAACTTACATTTAAGATGCATGATGGACTGGAAACACTCCATAGCTCCACTAACCATTTGGCAACATCGACATCCACAAAAAAAAAAACCCTGCCGACTTACTGATCCACAGATGAACAGTTCGTAGCCTCAAAGCCCCTATATCAGCCACCACATCAATAAGAAATAGTAGGAACAACTCAAATTGACATTGGTAAACAAGAGAGAGAGAGAGAGAGAGAGAGAGAGAGAGAGAGAAGAAAAGTGTAGTTGGACACTCATCCCAAACAAGATAAAAATCTGTACTGTAAATCATGCTTTGATTACGCTAAAAAGGAAAGAAATGTGTGCTTCGACAGAGATAAGGTTGGTTAAGTGAACAAAGACATAAGGAACTAAATTTTCTTCACATTTCTTGGTCAAGTCACATCTGTGTTCTGAACAGATCAAAGAGTTTCTCGATAAAAAGAGACAAAGGTCACCATGTTTATAACCATGTATGATGTTGCAGAAACTATAGTCCCCATGTTCTGCTGGGTATGAGATTTGTAGTCTCCATGTTCTACCATGTATGAGATTTCTCCAAAAGGGGGGAAAAGAAAGAAAGAAAGAAAGAAAGAAGAAAGAAAGAAATCTGCCATGTATGATTTACCCCACTGTAGCCTTCTATATTATCTATCCATAGATACAAGTATGTATATTATGTATATGCATCAACTATCAATGTCAGATGCCAGTAGATTGAAATCATTAAGGCCTTTTTTTCTCTTTTCTGTCTGGATTAAATAATCAATTCAGGAAGAGACCACTACAAAAGCTGGACTTGAGCCCGGGTCTCCGCTTTAGAAGGGTCATGGACCACCTCAACGAACCAGTTGTTGGCTACAAATATGCCATCCAATCTCCTGACTTTACATGTGCATCCTACAAATATGCAATTCTAATCCTCAGTTAGGCAACCTATCCATCTTGAATGTGGGTTGTTGGTTCCATTCCTCTAGAATGTCTATTTCTTTGTGCATGCATGGCCCACTTGATCAACAGATGGATTAAGAAAACTCAAATGAAGATAGAGATTTTATTAATTTTCAGGCCAGGCTGGGTCAGGTTGGGTCAGGCCAGGGCCTAACCGGACCGATTTTTTTTTAGCTCAAGCTTGGGCCTTGTGTTGGCCTAGGTTACAATAAGGGAGAGGATCTCCCATCAACAACAATTGGAGAATCTCCCAAACCAAGACATAGTAAGTTTTTGGCCAAAGTGTTGGGTGACCGAGGAAGCACATATAGATGAATCAAGTAGGGTAATCCAATCGCACCAAGAAAGCACAATGCAAACACTCCGAATTTAACGTGGAAAAACCCTTTCGGGAAAAAACCACGGCACAAAGCGACAGATATCACTATGAAAACAGAAATTACAAAGGAAAGAGCTTACCCGATTCAAACAACCTTGAATCAACCCTTGCTACACCGTTGAAATCCTCTGGACAAATTAGAAACCCTTGGAATTACCTCCTCATCCCGATTACACCCAAATATATAGCCTTTGGAAGAATCATAATCAGAATAGGAAACAAATCTCGCCTTATTTCTAAATGATTTAAGACTTAAAAAACAACAATCTCCACCATGTCTTCAATCATCAAAAGGTAGCTTCTTGTCCTCTTCTCTCATTTCTGCCTTGCATCATAGCTCCACCATCGCTTCTCGTGCACACTCTCCGTCCTCCTTTTACGCCTTCGCCAAGCCCAGAGAAGTCGCATAGAACTTGAACTTTTCTGTATAAACCACCTTGGTGAGCATGTCCGCCAGATTCACGCTGGTGTGAATCTTCTCCAAAGTCACGCCTTCTTCTTCAAGCACCTTTCTGATAAAATGGTGACGAATATCAATGTGTTTAGTACGTGAATGATAAACAGAGTTTTTAGCCAAATTGATAGCGCTCTCGCTGTCACAATTAACTGGCACGGCCTCTTGCTGAGGCCCCAACTAATTTATCATGCCTCTCAACCAAATACCTTCTTTGAATGCTTCTGTCACTGCCATATACTCTGTCTCAGTCATGAAAAGAGCCACCACAGATTGAAGCTTCGACATCCAACTGATTTCTCCACCCGCTAGTACAAATGAGTAACTTGAAGTCGATTTTCTATAATCTACACTGCTTGCATAGTCTGAATCCACGTACCCTACCAACTTTTCCCTTGCCTTATCAAAAGTTAAGTCTTTTGTACCTCGAATGTATCGAAGTAGCCATTTCACTGCTTCCCAATGTTGCTTGTCAGGGTTTGACATATATCTGTTCACAACATCGACTGCCTGTGAAATATTTGGTCTTGTACAGACCAGGACATACATTAAACTGCCAACCGCATTCGAATAAGGCACACAAGACATATCTTGTTTTTCCTCATCTGTTTTGAAACATTGTTCTAATGAAAGCTTGAAGTGAGCCGTGTAGGGAACTCTCACCGGCCTTGCCTTGTCCATCCCATACTTGATCAACACCTTCTCAAGGTATTCTGCTTGAGATAACCAAAGCCTACTCCTCTTCATATCTCTGTGAATATCTATGCAGAAAACCCTTTTTGCAGCCCCCAGATATTTCATCTCGAATGTCCCGGATAACCGAGTCTTCAGTACATCAATATCAGACATGTCATGACTGACGATCAACATATCATCAACATACAATACTAGGATGATGAATTTGCCATCACTCAGTGCCTTGTAATAAGACACGGTGATCGTATTCACTCCTAGTAAATTTGACTCAACATGAAATAATCAAATTTTTTATATCACTGCCTAGGCGACTGTACTAGACACGGTGATCGTATTCACTCCTAGTAAATTTGACTCAACATGAAAGAATCAAATTTTTTATACCACTGCCTAGGCAACTGTTTTAGGCCGTACAACGACATCATGAACCTGCAAACCTTATTCTCTACCCCCTTTAACTTCGTAACATTCTGGTTGCTTCATGTAGATCTACTCTTCCAATTCCGCGTGCAGGAATGCAGTCTTCACGTTCATCTATTCCAGCTCGAGATCGTATTTGGCAACTAGTGTCAACACGAATCTGATAGACACTTGCTTTACAACCGGCGAGAATATCTCTGTGACGTCAATGCCTTCTTTCTGAGCATAACCCTTTGCTACCAACCTTGTTTTGTATCTATCTTGTTTCTTCTTAAAGATTCACTTGCGGCTGATCGCTTTTTAGCCCACTGGAAGCTCCACCAGCTCCCATGTGTTGTTCTTATACAAAGACTTCATCTCATCGTCCATTGCCGCCTTCCACTTTTCTGCATCAGGCTCATCAAGAGCCTTCTGAATAGTAAACGGGTCCCCCTCATCTGTAATGAGAACATATGCAATATTAGAGTCGTCCATGTATCATGTCGGTAGCCTACGATCTCGTGGCGGATTTCTCCTGGGTGGTTGCTCCACCTCTTCCTGTTCCTCTATTTGTACATCTATCTCAGGCTGAGTATCACCTGTGTCAATTTGAATGTCCACGACCAACCTTTCCGGTTCTTGTTGCTCCTCTTGATCATTCTTGCTGAATAGGGAGCCTTCATCAAATTTGGCGTCCCTACTAATAACGATTTTCCATGTGACTCGGTCATACAGCCCGTATCCCTTCACACCATCACCATAGCCGATAAAAATGTATTTTTTGGCTCTATGGTCTAGCTTATCTCTCAACTAATGGTACATGAAAGTAAGCTTCACGACAAAAAATACGCAAATTTGAGTAGTCCACTTTATGTCCACTCCATGCTTCCTCTAAAATTTTACATTCAATAGCCGTAGAAGGACACCGGTTCACTAAATAACAGGCCGTGTTAACGGCCTTAGTCCATAGGTCCTTGCCCAATCCAGCATTACTAATCATGCATCAGGCTCTCTCCGAGAGAGTCCGATTCATCCGCTCAGCCACACCGTTTTGCTCGAGAGTGTGGCGCATTGTATTGTGCCTTATGATCCCTTCATCTTTACAAAATTGATTAAATTCACCTGAAGTAAACTCACTGCCAGTATCTGTCCTTAAGACCTTTACCTTTCGCCCCAACTGCTTTTCCACCATGGCTTTCCATTGTTTGAAATTGGTGAAAACCTCGGATTTATGTTTCATGAAACAAATCCAAACTTTCTGGGAGTAGTCGTCAATGAATGTGACAAACCATGACGATCCTTCAGCGGAAACCACGGGTGACGGCCCCCATACATCAGAATGCACATAGTCAAGCACACCCTTACATACATGTTTTCCAGATTTAAAAGATAACCTAGATTGTTTACTATATATATAATGTTCGCATATATTTAAATCAAGACTTTTAAAACTAGGAATTAAACAACGATCGGAAAGTACTTTCATGCCTCGCTTGCTCATGTGACCCAAATGTGTATGTCACATACGTGCAAACGCAAAATCCACTACAGCCGCTACAGCTCCACCTGTTGAAGTGCTCCTGATCAGCCTGTAAAGATTTTTGTGTCTTTGTGCTCTCATGACTACAAGCACCCCTTTTGAAACCTTAAAGACCCCATTAAAACGATGAACTTGTACCTTGTTGCTTTGAGTGCACCGAGAGAAATCAAATTCTTCTTCATGTTAGGAACGTGCCTTACCTCAATGAAGGTACACTCTATTCCATCAAACATCTTAATACGGACAAAACCAATAGCCACAACGTTACAGGCATTGTCATTGCCCATAAATACATGTCCATCATCGCACTCCCTATAACTGGGGAACCAACTCCGATGAGAAGTCATGTGATATGAAGCCCATGTGTCAAGAATCCACTCGTCTCTATGATCATCGTGTAAGTGTCTGATCATAAACACCGACAACACATCACCTCCGCTTGTCTCTTCATCAGACATGGCAGTATTGGCCTCCATGGAAGAAAACTTTGTATTATCTTTCTTTGCTTTAGGATTTGTACAATCCTTCTTCATGTGCCCTGACATCCCATAATTCTAGCACTTTAACTTTCCCTTGCCCTTGCCCTTGAATTTTATTTATTTATTTATTTATTTTTATTTTTTTTGAAGACACAGGGTGTCCCTCCCATGCCCTTGGATTTGAATCTTAATCTAGAGGATCCTGTGTCCCGCTCAAAATTTCTACCTCTCGTAAACAAAGCATCGGTAGAGGCCCACATGTTACCGTTCTTCTTTCTCATTGCCTGGAGGAACATTTAGTGGATGAGAGGTAATTAGTGGACTCCCTAGCTTGTATGCATAAAAGGAAAAAAAATGTGTTAACTATTATTTTTTTTCTATTAAATGATCCATAGTGAGAATTTTACCAATCTAGCACCTAATAGAATGCAAAGAACCTTTAGAGGGGAATGGTGGTGGTTGGTGCTTTAGACTAATGTTACCTAAATCACTAACCCCCTACGTTGTCCGTTCTGGATCCAACGATCCAAATTTCGCATACAAAACTTTATATGTCTAATGAATGTACTAGAGGGACCCACTTGATCCTAGCCTTAGCATAGCACACATTAAAAGTAGTAGTGTCCACGTACCTGTTACCATACTACATGTCAAATCAACTAGCAATCCAAGTAACCTTGCTTTAGATAGTAGTTATCGACATGGAAAAGGTATGAACTGAAAAATAACCCCCTAATCCCACTTCCATATTCTTCTATCAAATCCAAGGTGTTCCATATCCATTACGATACACCTGTAAAGGCCGATACATATAGGTAATGGACATGACCGTTATTGATGCAGGACACATGATTTAATGCTAGCATGCAACATTGGATATTATGAAAGAGTCCATAAAGTAATTCAATTAATAAAATATGTTAATCTACCAAGTAATTAAAAGTAAACGATAGGAAATAAAATTTGATTTAGCTTAAATCACATGCCTGCATACTAAGAAATCACATAAATTAATTAAAACTAAGCTCGATGGAAGGATAGAACTTCCAATTTAGCATAGGCACGTTCCACACTCAAGGGATAGATTTGTAGGTTTTATTATTAGGGTTAGGAAGGGGAAAATTTGAAATTTGAAGAATTAGGGTTCATGGGAATTGAGAGTTTTGGAATTAGGGTTTTTTAGAAATTGGGGAAAATCTAAGAAAGTTAGGGATTTTAGGTTTAGGGTTAGGGTTTTAGGAATGGAAGAAAGGGGTTTTGATATAAGGATAATGGAAAGCCAAAAGGGGGCAAGGTGGGATTCGCACATGTGGTCGTACGATCACACGTGTAGAGTGGGATGGATGGGTTTAGGTCGGTTAGGGTTTGGATTGTATTTGGGTATGGGAAAGTTGGGTTTTGGGAGAAGACGAATATCTGGAATGAGAGAATGAAGAACTTAAAGAAAATACATGGATGGGGGAGAAAAGATGAGTTGGTGTGGGGATAGATGGAGACCTTGCACCTCCGTTAATGAAGATTAGCCTCGCACCAATCTTCCTTCCAAATCGCATGGAAGTGTCTTCAAATCGTATGAAAAGGGAAGAAGAAAGCTAGAGTTTCTCTCTCTCTTTTTTTTTATATCACAAAATCCAATGAGGGTTGGATCTCCACTCCCTTGTGCTTATATTATTAAAAATTCGGAATTAAAATTTCAACATAATTACAACTATGCCACTCACTTAAGTGAAGTGGCCCATCGTCCAAAATAAGAAAACTAAAAAATTTATTATCAATCACAACCATCAAATAAATCCTAAAAATAACAAAAAACATAAAGAAAACAAGATCAAAGTCCAAGTGGCCCAAATCTAAAAGATCTGGTGGCCTGATGGCTTGATCGACAAGATCCAATGATCAAATCGACACGAAATAGCAATCATATGACTAAAATGATCTCCTAAGTAGCCCACATGCATCATCCCAAGGTGGACATCTTCCTGATGTACATCTAATGCATGTGAGGTCTTCAAAATGACCTAGCGGGCCCCATCTGGAACTCGTCTCACATCCACAAAGAAAGTCGTGTTGATGTGGGTGGTCGTCTCCGTCTTTGGTACATCGAAGTAGGTCCTCTGATGTCCCCATCAGTTATGGGATACATGGGTGAAACGGGGCAGTTGGTTGTTTGGGACCGTATCGTCTGTAAAGGCCATTATGGGGGCATAACGACTATTACCCCCGAAACGGTCAAAAAATGACCACTTTTTTTCTATTTAAATTCATTTTTCTCATTCCAAAAATTCTCCTAGATAATTTTACAACAGATTTCGACCACTCTTACTATAGTTTTTTAAATGAAAATCGTAGATTATAATGATTTGGGGGAAGCTCCGAGGGCCATTTTTTCCAAAGAAAATGAAAAAGTAGTATTGATGCCTTTTTTTCTTATTTCTAGTTCTAATACTTAATTGTGATGTATAAACATTAGAGACATAATTATACTCACAAATTCACTCTCAACAAAGAGTGGGCCGTTACAGTACTATAAACATGTTTAAAACAAAAAAATGAATAAATATTTCGAATATTTATATTATTTTGGATTTTCTAGATATTTTTTCAAAATTTTTTGGGTAAAAGAAAATTTTCAACCGTTACAGGAGTCGTAACGGTCGTTACACCCCCTTATCAACTGTTATAACCGATACCTGTATTGGTAACGATGGTGACCGTTATGGCCATTGTTATTGATACAGAGTACCTTGATCAAATCAGATACAAATTAAACAACCCTTCCAAAGGAGATATAAGCCAAGCAAAGGAGACGATCTCGTCGACTCTCAAGGTTTCTTCTTAAAGCAGTGTTTAACACAACTTGACCTTCCAACGGCGAACTAGGTGAAGCATCAAATAACCGTGATAGTACTCAAATGGTCAGCTAATAAACATTCATCTCACCTGTTATTAAATTTCTAAGGCCTCATGATTTCATCTCATTTTAGATAAGGGGTCATTTGAAAACTGGGAATTGGCCCTAGATTTGGATTCCAATTCCAAAAGGTCTCAATTCTCAATGGTAATAGTTTCATTTTTTTTCATAGAAGGGGAGATTAGTTCACACTTCAACCTCTCCCCCACAACTGCTATCTCTTCCTCCCCCATGCGCATGAAATTAGTGGACTTGCTTTTGTGGCTAGTGGCTACCTAATGCTTGGAAATATGCCTCGTTTTGGGCCAAGGCTATCTTACAATGGTCTTAATCTAATGATTTTCTTACATGTTGCACACGAATGTCGTGTGGGTATATTTTCTATAATTTACCTCTTTAAAATCATTATCTTATCAATATACGCAATAGAATTCCTAACAATTCTTTCCCAGCATCCAGAATACAGTTTTTGAGATCCACGACGTGAAAATCCAGATTGTCAAACACAATAAAGAGAATGGAAACCTCAAGGACAAAATCCTAGATTTGGATTCTTAAGTTCTTTTCCAATTTGAAGTTATCAAACAACCCCATATAGTAATTATACTAGAGATTTGCATAACTAATAACTTATATAAGTGTGACAAATGTTGCCGGGATTTCAAAAAGCTCACAAACATTTCCGCAAGAACTATACTAAACGACATAATCCCAATAATATCACTGTTTACACCCATTTTCAACGCCCTGACATGGTCCAATATAAAATTGCCACATGGTGACACCATGTGTTTAGCGCGCATAGAAGAGGTACTCGCACTTGAAGAGATCTTCGGTTGATTTTCCTTCAGCGTTATGTATTCCATTATTAATGTGATTGCACAGACCCTTACACATACCTTTAAGGGGATGAATCGCCGGATGCCATGTGGCCATGATTAACATGCCCATTTATGAGACAACGTACCAGGCACGTCTATAAAAGGCTTGTTGAGAGAACGGACCTAATCACGAATCTAACGATGATATTCTCAGTGACGCCGTCTCTCACAATCCTTCCAAAATAGGAGATTTCCCAGAGACGTTCGGAGAAATATCAGTGCTCGAGAAGGTTATGAAAATCATGAGATCAGACCTATGTCCAAGCCAATCCAGCTATGGTTCGGACCTAGGTCAAGAGAGACAGACTAATTGATTCGATCAGGGTCCCCATTTCGTTCATTAATCGAAATTAAGAGAATGGAAGAACTAGATCCAACCTGGTCCAACAATAGATCGGTACCAGGTGTCAAACCCCACTTCACTCCAGACCATCCCCTTATGGATGGTTAAATGCAGGAGGTGGTTTGATATGGGCCATCCAATACCTCGAAGTCGACACAGTGGGCCATCCGTAGAGATGTTGACTGGTCATAGTCAATCTAGGTCTAGCCCTTGAGTTTTGTAGATCTTGGTCTGGTTGTCTTCATCAAAGAAACTTGGGTGGTTCCAGGCCTGGTCTTTAGTGGACCACGAACATCTCCACGACAGATTAGCTACGAGAAGAAGATTCGAGAAGCCAGCGAGTCCGGATCTGACTGGAGTCCTCTTTCCCAATCCAAGTCGTCAGTTCCTGAGCAATCAAGGGGATTTCCATATCCATAACACGACATGAGCGCAAAGGATCAAGAAGCAACAAGGAATACACAACGAGGGGTTTCACCACCTTGTCAAGCTATAAATGAAGCACACAAAGAAGGGCTCAAGGCCCCACGCCAAACACATTTATATATTTTTCGTCTATCTTTCCTTAGTTTAGTTTAGCATAGGTAGCTAATGCATAGTGGATCCTACTACAATACCTTAGGAGTAGGAGAAAATATCATCAACCTTAAGTTGTATGATCATGTTTAATTGAGTTCTGATTTAGTTGTTCATACCAACCCAGTCACATCCCGCTAACCACCCGCCCTGATCGTTTATTCCGATATACGAGTCAAGTACTTATCTTAGTTTTGTTTGCTTTCGTTTATTTATCTGGTTGATTATTATTTTGTCGATTGCAATGGACCACACATTCTAATACCAATAAAGTCGACATTTGTTTAGCCTTATTCTTGTTCATTTGAGAGGCATACAAACCTAAAGATTGGTGAAAGAAAAAGTCATTAAAGCCGTAAACTCACGTCTATTGTCACAAGGCAAAAAGACCTCTTTCGGAATGGCTAATCCCTACCCTTTCACAAATCGCATGAACGAAGCGCAAACCAGTGGTTGAGAGGATGACTAGATCCCAGTCCAGTCTCTAATTTGTCCATCTCAACGTGAGAAACACCAACAATTAAATCAAAACTTCTAAGTCTAGCAGACTTTGGCACGCCCGCGCATCTTACTCTCACACGAACAACCAATCTAGGTTTTCACCTACATGTGTGGTTTAGTTTGATTGAATGGGCAGCAACAATCACGAGACCTTCAAAATATCAGCATTTTCTTACTTTTTCTTGATATTTTTGTGAGATTATTCCAAAACTAACATAGTGATCACTTAAAATATTAACTAACTCATGATATACTTGTATATAAATTTTAAAATTGTTTATTGATTTATAAATAATATATTGCAATTTTTTTATTAGTGACATTTTCCTAATATTGAATACGAAAAAAAAAAAAAAAAAAAAAAAACAACAACAACATTTAAACAACTCCTGAGAAAATCCCAAGCCGAGAAATTCCCTAGAATAAGATTTGTCACTATGATTTATATATGATCTCTAACACATAATTGTACATAATTGTTAGTGTGTCTCTTGTTATGACGGCCCACATGCACACACATTCGGCCATGTGGGACCCTTTGGTCTTTGGAAAACTTGGGCTTTAAGTTTCAAAGCCCAATGTAAAAGAAAACTTCACATTAGGGCATATGCGCAAGGAAGGAGAGTCCATGTAGGACTTAGTTTCTATGATGGGATAGGAGACCCAAGTCTATAAATAAGAGAGACTCTTGGCCCTCTATCTAAGCTCAAAACGTGCAGGGCTACCCATTAGCACACACTTGAGTGAGAATTGAGGAGAAGGCGAGTCAAGGACATCTGCCGTGCAGGGACGTAGGTGCAACAATTGAAGCCATTCATCATCAAGTCTGACCGCCTACAGGAGTGACATGCATCATTAGATCGGCATGGTTCAATGCTAAGTGGCTAATCCCACTTCTAGTTTGTGGTTCTCTAGTTGATATCTTTGCGTATGTATGCATTGCACGATCCTAGTTATGGAATCATGACTGTCAATTCAATTCCATGAAAAGTTAACAATAATTACTGTTAACTAGAATGAGATGAAGTCGTTTTTAAGGGCGTGTTTGATTTTACGGTGAAATGGTAAATGCCGTGTAGAAAAGTAATAATTACTTCCGATGCATTTACAACTTACCTGATTTGACCACTTACTTTTAGACATGAAAATCAAGAATATTACAAAATATCTGTGGGTCCCACTGTGATGCATTTCGATTATCCACACCATTCATCCATTATTCCAGTTGAATTCATAGAATGAGTAAAAAATTGAGGCATATCCAATACTCAATTGGACCACGTCATACAAAAAAGGGGATCGAATACTTACCGTTAAAAACTTTGTAGGGCCACTGTTTCTTTTGGCGTGGGCCACTTGAGTGTTGGATCGGCTTCATTTTTTATCTCATGCTCCAAAATATTGTAATAAAACAGATGGACGGAATGGATATATCATACACATTACCTTACAGTTCAAAAATTAAAATTACATCTTTTGAACCAATTTCACAGGCACAAAGTCCTATGAATTTCCAAACGCAGTGAAAGCATAATAATTACCATTTCCCTTGTATTTCCCATTTCTTTGAAAAACAAACAGGCCCTAAGTGGCATCCAAACAGGACACAATATTTTTCAGATTAGCAACAATCGACGTTTCAACTTCGTCGAAAGATACCTAGTAGAATATAAAAAACAAATACGAGCGAGAGAGAGAGAGAGAGAGAGAGAGAGATTGTTCACGCATTCATGAGCAGTCAAGAAACAGAAATCTAAGAATTCTACTTACAATCCAAGCAATCAAACAAAAAATCAGCACCCCAAGCTACAAAGATCGATATGAACTAAAAGAAATTGCATTTTCCCAGCATTTTCGACTTTCGAAGAGATAGAGAGAGGATATACCACTATCAATCACAAAAAAAAAAAGAACGAAATGGCTCTTTTTTTTTTTTCAAGTTTTCGCCATTAAAAGCAAAAACAATAGCATTTCCGCCATCGATTTACAGCTTCAAGAAGGAATTTCAAATGGAAAATACCTGATTTTTTGAGAGATGGAAGCGATTCCGCATCAGTTCTGCGGCATTTCACAATCCCTTTTTTTCCGTTATTTCGCCTCTCTCTCTCTGGCCTGTCTGTGGAGAAAAACTCCGATACTCTGGTATAGTGTGGTGGATGATACGCATGCGCTTAAAAAGCACTTAACGATTGCATACGTGGCATATCGTGTTTCAAATTAAACGGTCCAAATTATTTATAGCAGTTTACATGTATGATGGACTAAAAACTAAACTTATTTGATCATCTTATTATGAGATTTGTGGACAGTTATTGGACGGTTGAAAATGAAAAATATCCAACATTCTATGAATCCGAGCTTGGTTTTGTTCAACCAGATTGATTTTTGGAATTTATCTTAGCAAGTGTAGGCTCCATGATTTAGTCGGTTTAAGTTGAATTAAAACATTCTACGTGTAACATTTCGAAGTGCCTGCGTATCAAGCGTCGGACGCAACTAGAGTATAAAAAACTCCCCCTTTCTAAGCTGCCTTTATTTTCTGCGGATTCCAAATGGAATTTATTTCGGTTCTTTGAACGACTGTCGGGACCCGTTTCCGTGAATGGCCCGAGCTACCGGAGGACCCGGATCTCCAGCAACCCTTATGATCTGTGGGACCCACCATGAAGTCTGTATTATATCCACTCCGTTCATCAGTTTTTCCAGACCATTTTAAGCTATTATACCATACTTTTGAAATATCCAAATCTCAAATGAACCACACCATAGGAAACAGTGGATATCGAACGCTTACCGTTAAAAACTTCCTGGGCAGTTTCATGAAGGACAGAATAACCTTATGAACGGTGTGGATGGCAAAAAAAAATAAAAATAAAAATCATAGTGGACCCTAAGAAGGTTTCAACGGTGTATCAATATCTCCACCGTTTCATGGAGTATCCACTAACGTTTAATCTCATCCTCTAACATAATCTGGCAAAAAAAATGGACGGTGCAGATACAACACATATGGCAAGCAATGAGTGCTCCCCGTCCAGCGCCACTTACCAGGTTCCATGAATCTCCTGTGACCGAAAGCTCTGTGGGGTCCACCGTGACGATTTTCTCTGATCATTTCGGGACATGAACCTGAAGGAGAGAGAATTCCAGCACTCAAGTGAGCCATGCTACAGGAAACAGGCCCACCGTTGAAACCTTGTGGGACCCGACCTGATGCTTACGTGTCATCCAACCCGATCAAAATAGAGCACGGCTGGGATTCACCGAGGTGGGTGGATCCTTGATTGTGGGGCCCACCTCGATATCAGTCTGTCCATCGACAAGATACCAAAATTAAGCCGGTTCAAATCTTAAGTGGACCACACCAATGTTTATTTTCCATCCAACCTCTTGATTAGGTAAAAAGACTTGAATGAAAGTAGCGTATAAATATCAACTTCATCTAGAACCTTTAGTGGTCAATTACCACTGTTTCCTGTTGTGTGGTCCACCTATGACTTGGATCCAGTTTATTCTTGGATTCGTGGTCTAAAATGAGCTGAACAAATGGATTGATGGTGTGGATGTAAAGAACATGCCTTACGGTGGGCCCCACAGTCAGGGATTCACCCACCTCGGTGGATCTCGGGATCTACCGATGCCGCGCCTTTCAATGTCATAATGTGATTCCGACCTGGATAATGAATGTAAAGCAAAATATCAACTGATCCAAAAACTTCGGTGGCGTAAGAAAGATTCAACGGTGATCGTTCATTCCTCACTGGCGTGGCCTACTTGAACATTGGATCTCACTCGTGCTTGTGCTCGTGTCTGGAAGTGAGCTGATGAAACGTACGGATACAGTGGATATAAGATAACACGAATGTTGCGGTGGCCCATAGAGGTTGGGTTACCGGAATCTCCGGTAAATGGGGTTACGAGAACATAGCAACGCGGAACTCTGTGGGCATCATGATGATGTATGTGTTTTATATAGAGAAAATTAGGAATGTGGACCCACCTTTCAACCAGATGGTTTTATGAAAGAAGACAAACCTTCTTTTGCAAGTTAGACATCCATGCGTGGAGACCCATTTTAGGACGAAAATACCCCTCATTTTCACTGCGGCTCGCTAAAACTCTCACTTCTCACTTCCGCTTTCACTGCCGTTGCTTTCATCTCCCTTTCTGTTTTCACAGCCGTTGCTTTCACCCTCTTTCCTCACTCCGTTTCCACGAGAAAGACCAACGCAACTCATTTTGTGGGCCTCCCTTATCAGCGTTCTGTCTTCTTCTGAAAATGGTTGGTCCAGGGAAGAAATCACGCACCACAAGTATATCTGACACTCAGTTGGGCCCACACCAGCCCTGTGGCTGGTGGTCGGTGCTCTGTGGGCCCCACCAATCACAATGTGTTTCATCGTTTCCGTTCATCCATTTTTACAGATCATTTTAGAGGTTTATCCTAAAAATAAGAGGAATCTAAATCTTAGATGTACCACACTACAGGAAAACAGTAATGATTGGATATCCATCATTTAAATCCTCCTAAGGCTCACTGTAGTGTTTATCTGAAATCTAATCTATTTATTAGATCATAAAGACCCAGATGAAGACTAAAAGCAAAGATCATCTTGATCCAATACTTTTTATGGCCCCAAAAAGTTTTTAATGGTCGATGTTCATTAAACACTGTTTCCTGTAATGTGGTCCAATTGAGATCAGGATATACCTCATTTTTTTGTATAATACCATAAAATGATCTATAAAAATAGATGGACGGCATGGATGAAACACATACATCATGATGGGGCCCACAGAGCACCGAACACCAGCCATTGGCTGGTGGTAGGGGGAGTAGCCAATCTGTTTCCTGTAGTATATATACGTCGTCCATCTATTTTTCCTTCTAAAGTAAGGTGCTGAGCCTCAAATTGAAGCATACCAAAATATCAAGTGGATCATACCACTGGAAACCGTGGGCATAATTATTTTCGAGTTTGCCCTGCTGATTTCATATTTGCCCCGCTGATCTCATGTTTGCCCCGCTAATATTTTACATATATAGTGAGGAACTCATTTACTTGCTAATGAAATAACATGTTCATGTCCACCAATTAATTGACATGAAAAAATCAAGTGTCAAAATGAATGATATTGAGAAAGACTTGTGCTAGCATATGTTACTTAATAAACTAATAGGGAACGGTTACGAATTGGGATTTCTTGACACCCAATACATGTCCCCATCTTAAGCACTATTCGCCATCTCATCTGCCAATGATCGTGGCCCTTTTGGTTCGAAAGAAAATACCTTATTTAGAATTTCCAACAACATTTATGAAATCCCCGATGTAAGTCGCAGTGACAACATGGATATCTCGAAAATGTAGTTGTATCCTAATATATTTCCCGAGATTTGCCCATTCTCTCAGTATTTTAGTGAGAAATAAAGCATGGAAATGTTAAGTAAGTAACAAATGCAAACATAAAATAGTAGGATCTGCAGTTAACAGAGTAATATAGCAAAAAATTTACGAACAGATTACAACACAAATTTCTATAACTTTTAGCATTCCATTAGGATCTGCAATTCCCATAGAATAGTAGTACTCACCGGCATGAAGCCTTCCTCCCTTGAGACTTTTCAGTTCTTCTCTAATTAGCACGAACAAGTGAGCTTTCAAATACAGTTCATCAATAGGAATTCCACAGAGAATCATTCTCAACGCAAGAAAATCATCCATGTCTGTAACAATGTAACACTAATTTAACACGATTTTCTAGCTTGCCCCGCTGATATTTCAGCTTGACCAGCCGTTTTTCTAGTTTGCCCCGCTGATATTTCACTTTGCCTCGCTGTTTTTCTAGTTTGCCCCGTCGATATTTCACTTTGTCTCGCTGTTTTTCTAGTTTGTCTCGCTGATATTTCACTTTACCTCGTTGTTTTTCTAGTTTGCCCCGCTGATATTTCACTTTGCCTCGCTGTTTTTCTAGTTTGCCCCACTGATATTTCAGCTTGACCCACTGTTTTTCTAGTTTGCCTCGCTGTTTTTCTAGTTTGCTCTGCTGATATTTCAGTTTGCCTCGCCGTTTTTCTAGTTTGCCCCACTGTTTTTCGAGTTTGCCCCGCTGTCCACCCGTTTTCCCAACTTATTGTAGCGGTTTAGCCCGAAATTGAAGCATATCAAAAGATCAATTGGATCATACCATGGGAAACAGCGGGGCATAATGATTTTCATCGTTGAAACCATAGTGGGCCCAACAGTGATGTTTGTTTGTTATCCACAGAGAATCATTCTCAACGTAAAAAAATCATCCATGTCTGTAACAATGTAACAGACATAGATTCCATGTATGTATGGGCTTAATTTGTTGGAGTGTGTGTGTGTGTGTGTGTGTGTGTGTGTGTTGTGTGTGTGTGTATATATATATATATAAAGGTTCTATGAGGATCTTTAATAGGATTGTAAGGGTCATTTTTAGTTTTCTATTTTGGGAAGAAAAAAAATATGATTTACGATAAGATTTGTAATTCGATACAATTCAACCCCTACTACGATTTGTGATACGATAACGATTTTGACAACATTGGTCACATGACTCACATCACTTGCATTTGACTGTAATGATGATTTTACTGCATTGTTTGTTTCCACAAATCATGCTTAAAATGGTGGTTTTATAGTGCGAAAATGTAAGGATTATATATAACTTTACCTCCATCCTTTGCAAGTGTAAGATTTATAATCTTAATGATGGAATAGCCTTAACACAATCTCATTACCTAGAGAAAGTGTTAAAGAAGTTTAATCATTATGATAGTAAACCGGTTTCAACTCCATTTGATCCAAGTATTAAAATGGTTAAAAATACTGATAGATGTAAAGCACAACAAGAATATGCGAGTGTTATTGGGAGTTTAATGTATGTAATGAATTGCACTAGACCCGATATAGCATTCACGGTAGGAATGCTAAGCAGGTATACCAGTAATCCAGGACAAGTACACTGGAATGCGATTTCCAGAGTTTTAAAGTATCTAAGAGGAACCATAAACTATGGACTGCATTATAAATCATATCCCGCTGTACTTGAAGGGTACAATGATGCAAGCTGGAATGCAGATAGCATAGAATCTAAATCTACAAGTGGCTGGATATTCACTCTTGGAGGAGGAGCAATATCATGGGTATCTAAGAAACAAACGTGCATATCTCACTCTACAATGGAAAGTGAGTTTATTGCACTTGGTGCTGCTTGTAAAGAAGGTGAATGGCTAAGATACTTATTGTTGGAAATCCCGTATTGGCCAAAACTTACTCCTGCCATATCTATCTTTTGTGATAGTCAGGCTACTCTTTGTCGTGCTATGAGTAAGACTTATAATGGTAAGTCTAGAAATGTAGGTCTAAGGCATAACTTTGTTAAAGGATTGCTAAGAGATGGAATAATCATAGTGGAATATGTTAAATCCATCCTGAACTTAGCAGATCCCTTGACAAAAGGTTTATCAAGAGATCAAATAAGAAGAACCACTAAAGGAATGAGACTAAGATCCATAAAGATGTAACTTTCACTCTTGATGGCAACCCTACCTATGTTTTGAAATATAGGCTAGGTTCAAAGGGACAAACCAGTCAAGTATGTGACTGAAATATACACTAGAAAAAAAAAATGAGTCTCATTCCTAAAAAGTCTAGTGTTTGGTTTTTGCAATTCATAAGAGGATGAGTACTAACTCTTAATAGATATATAAGCAGATTTTGTTGAGATGAAGCAGAATCATCGTTGATAGATATACCTATATGAGTAGAGAAGTGAGGCCGCTTTTGAAGAGATTGGGATCGTCTCTACAATACTCATGAAATAAGGATACGCACAAGGCCAGAAATGTGCGAACTTAAAGATCTCCAGTTATATATGAATAGATGTGTGTTATGTGTCCGGTGAGTCATATAAGGTCCTTAGTTCAAGACTAATGGGTCACTAAGTACCTGGCATAACTTTGATACGTATACACTAAAGTAAAAGTTCAAATCCAAAAGATACCTTTACTTATGCACCTATTTATACTGATATGTCATTCGTTCCGAATCTAATTTTATTTTTGAAATTGTGGGGGATTGTTGGTGTTTTTTAGAATAAAAATAAATTTCAAAAATAAAAATTATTTGTAGAAAGTAAATAAATATATTAATTATTTAAACTTTCCATAAATAGTATGTATAGCTAGTCGGTAAGAGAAGGGGTTTTTGTTTATGCAACCAGGGTTCGAATCTCCTCGAGAACCGTCCGCACACGCTCGCGCGGCGTGGGCTGTAGGGCTGCTTGGGCGCTTTTTGGCGCTTTATTAGGCGCACTTAGCACTTAGCACGTTCGCATCGTCGCAAGGAGCTAAGAAAGCCTTAGTCTTTTTGACACTCGGTTCAAATTTTTTGGGCCATGGTACCCTGATGTTTTATTACCTTTTTTAATTGAGAGTATTTATGACATGATTGTACATGTGGCACCTGTGCCACGTGTCGCTTATGTGGATACAGTTTTTCCTGTTGGATAACTGTTTCTGTCTGAATGGGTACAGAAATAACTGCCATAGGACAAGAGTCATGTCCTTTCATGAAAAGGCAATTATTTGCTGTGAATGGGTATGGATTTCTTGAAGAGGCTCTTTAACACCTCTTCAGGAAGAAATCCATAACCTTTCAAATGATATAAATCATGGATACTATAATCCGGAAGAAAGTACTCAAAATCCTTACGATTATATGATTTTCAGTGCAATTACTCTCGATTTAATCTCTTGCTGAATTTTTTCTGAACATCTTAAGGCATATCGGTGTTAAAACTAGAGATCTGTTCAACACTTAAATGTGCAAATTTTCGTGTTGAAAATCGGATTGAGAGTTCATTGTATCCTGAAGACAATTTGCAGATTTCCTTCGTTTGCACTTGCTGGAAACTCCAGAAAAAGGGCAGCAAATCTGTCTTGAGAAATCGACTATTAAAGTCGAGCCTTGAACCTAATAGATCTGATCGATTTCTTCTATCCTTCGTTGTGAATTGCTTTATCTAACACTAAGGCCATCAGGGCATCCATGGTCCACACAAAAAGGGTGCAAGAGTTTAGGACGATGGATGGTCTGCACTGCCTGTCGTCGGGATATACTTGCAACACTACGCGGCCCACCTCCGTAAGGCATGCTGTGATGCATGTGTTTTATCTGTCTTCCATCTGCATTACTAGCTCATTTTAGGGCATGAGCCCAAGTATAAGGCAACTCCAAAGATCAAGTGGACCACACCGTGAAACAGTGGGATTGAACGCCCACCATTTAATGGCACGGCTAAAACACATCATGGTGAGTCTGACATAGCTTAATGATAGTTGTCATAGGCACTCAACATCCGAGAGTGCAAGTAGGGGGGCGTGGATTATGTAGGGGCCTTGCCGCCATGGATGTTCGTAGTGACCTGATGCTACGAGATTTGATTGAACGACATGCTGTTGTCAGAATTAGGGTCATGTAAGCATGTTTGAAAGTTGTTACAACGAGGAAATACTTGATCAAGCCCATCTCTAACAACAACACATGGTCCAATCAAATCCCGCCGCACTGGGTCTCCATGGATGTCTGTGGTTGGAGGGTCACCAAGCAATCCATGCTCAAGCTAGAGCGCAAGAGGGGGCAATATCAGAGCCTATACAAGGAGTCGGAATGGTGTGGCCCTTATGATTAAGTCAATTATTAAACCGTGCAATCTTAATGCCGCGAGCCACCTATAGGCGATCGTTTCTCCTATATCACTCAATCCATCCATGAAGGTGCCTAGATTGCTAAACCACACGCCTTGTCACAATTGAAACCTGCCGCCCCATGAGCAGGCTAGGGTTCAATTATCCACTACTAGGAGTGATCTCATGCATGTGTGTACGTCTTGGGCCTTTTGAGTGCACAATGCCACGATCTCTTGCATGTGTGTATCGACTAGGCCTTTTTAAGTGCATGGTGTTGTTTGATGAACTAATAAAAATATGCTTTGGAAATTAATTCAAGTGTTGAAAACTTATTGAACTGTAATTTTAAAATAATTTTAAGAATATTTTAGTCAAAAGTGAAAAGCAATTTTAATACACCACCATTTTCAACATTCAACCTTCAACATTAAGTGAATGAAGGAGAACTAGAAAAAAGGCACATATTTTAAGTGAAAATTAATTTAAGCACCTAATGAGTTAGATTTGCTAATCGAACTGAATTGGTGAAAATCACTGAAAATATAAAATCTCAATAATAAGTGTTGAAAATAACTTTTATTAAACAACCCTTACAACAATAATTCTTTTTTTTTTCTCCCTCTATTTCATTTTCTTTTTTTACTAAAAGAGAAAAATTTCGACACCATTATCCATAGGCATTTAAATTTTATTTAGAAATTGCACACATGGCATGGTCAAATTAAATCGCCTAAATTATTGTCCCTAGTCTACATGGGATGTGGATTGTGTGGCTCAATGGTAGGATTTGATTTGGCAAAGTGCCACTGATAGGCTAATTACTTGACCTAACAACTTTCAAACATACTTTGCGTGGGGCCATCTTTGACGATAAGTAGCCTAGCCTATCACAAGCATGTGGCTCAATGGAATCTTTCACCCCAATACAATCAACTCATGTGGTACTGCGGTGCATGTATATGTCGAACAATGAAGTGTACAAGCGCATGTTGAATGAAGAAGTAAACTAAGGGTGTCAGAGTGATGTAATGATTCTAAATTCCTTGATCATTAAAAACATCTCCATTTGATGTCTTTGTTGATATTAAATCATAACGATGATTTATTTATTTATTTTTTCATTACTTTAGAGGGCATTTGGTGCATGGGAATTGATGGGTTTTTTTGACCCGTCTTCGACCGGTCGTGAGCCCTACTCGACCGGTCGTGGGCTGGTGTTCGACCAGTCGTGGTATGACTCAAAGTCCAGCGAGTTTGGGATAATTTATTCCGGGGTGCTCGACCGGTCGTAGGAGGTCCTCGACCGGTCGTAGGTGACTCTCGACCGGTCGTGGACTCTCCACGACTAGTCGTGGGTTACGCAGTTTGTTCCGCGATTTTGCGTGAAACTGCGGATTTGAGTCATTTCGCAACTGGGATGCGAAAGGGAAGTTTCCTAAACTATAAAAGGGGTTGCCTAGGGTTTTCTAGGTAATAACAATAGGGTTTCTTAAAAGCTTTACAAGGGATTTGCTAAAGGGTTTAGGGCTATCAAAGGTGAGAGAGAGAGAGGAAGAGAGAGAGGAAGCTTATAGAAGGGAGGTTTTGCTCGTGAAGGTTATCTACGGTGCAATCTATATCTCAGCGCTTATATGTCCTCGTAATCGGTTAGATCTCTCCGTTTTCTCTATTTCTCTTATTATTTATCCACTCCTGCGTGAGTGAAGAAGTTGTAACGTTCTACTTCATAGTGGATTGTTGATCTGGACGAGGTCCCGTGGTTTTTACCTCTTTGAGGGTTTTCCACGTAAAAATCTCTTGTGTGGTGTGTGGTTGATGCATTGATTGTTTTCATTGCTTTATTATCCATAATTCTGGTTTGTTCTAGAGGGCTAGATCCTAAGGTTTTGTGCAAGGCCTCCAACAAAGTGGTATCAGAGCTAAGTTCATTGAACGGGTGAGATCGGTTCTGAATTATGGAAGGTGGCTCATCAAGGATGATCAACCTCAATGGTTCTAATTGGACCATATGGAAGGCTAAGATGGAGGACTTGCTTTATTGCAAGGACCTATATTCTCAAATTTTAGGCATATCAGCAAAAACCAAGGATATTACTGATGATGATTGGAAGAAGATGGACCGAAAGGCGGTGGGGTTTATTAGACAATGGTTGGATGATTCAGTGTTCCACCATGTGTCTACGGAAACCTCAGCTGCTAGCCTATGGCTGAAACTACAAGGGCTGTATGAGAGGAATACAGCCGGTAATAAAATTTTTCTGATAAGGCGACTTGTGAATCTCAAGTTCAAAGATGGTGGTTCTGTGGCCGAGCACATGAATGAGGTCAGCAATATAGTGAACCAACTCACCTCTATGAAGATGGTCCTGGATGATGAATTGCAGGCTTTACTATTGCTTAGTTTATTGCCTGATAGTTGGGAGACATTGGTGGTGTCTCTAAGTAACTCTACGCCAGACGGAAAGATATCCATGGAATAGGTAACTAGTTGTCTCTTCAATGAGGAGACAAGGAGGAAGTCTCAGGGGTCTACTCAGCAAAAGGCTCTTGTGACACAGGAACGAGGGAGAAGAAAGAACAGGAAGGCAGGAAGGCTCGAGATAAATCAAGAGGCAAGTCGAGTAACAAGAAAGATGTTGATTGCTGGAATTGTGGTAAGAAGGGCCACTACATGCATAAATGTCATGGTAAGAAGAACGACAAGAAAGGAAAAGGGAAGGAAGATGAATCAGATTCTACTGCGGTCGCTTCAGATGATGACATGGTAGTTATTCTTTCTGCAGATCACGATGTATGTCTCACAGCTACGAGTCAGGACACCGACCGGGTGATAGACTCAGGAGCTTCTTTTCATGCGACTCCACATAGGGACTCATTCACAAGCTACAAGTCAAGTGACTATGGGACTGTGGAGATGGAAAATTCCGATGTGGGCTGCACATTGGTTCTCAAGGACGTGAGGCATATCCCAGACCTTCGCCTCAACTTAATGTCGACGGGAAGGTTGGATGATGATGACTATGAAAGCCGGTTTGCTGGTGGGCGCTGGAAGCTCATCAAGGGTTCGTTGATCGTGGCCAGATGAAAGAAGTGTTGCACCTTTACAAGGCAAGTGTCAGTATATGCAAGGGTGGGTTGAACGCAGCGGAAGATTCAGCTATTGACATGTGGCACAGGTGTCTAAGCCACATGAGTGAAAAGAGGCTTCAACTACTAGCGAGGAAGTGGCTCCTTCCAGACGTGACAGGTACACCTCTCAAAACCTGTCTTGATTGTTTATCAGGGAAACAACATAGAGTTTCATTTGTTAAAACTGCTTCTCATGTTAATAAAGTGCATGCATTAGATTTGGTTTATTCTAATGTTTGTGGTTCTATGAGGACAAAAACCTTGGGTGGGGCATTGTATTTTGTTACTTTTATAGATGATGCATCTAAGAGGGTTTGGGTTTATGCTTTGAAATCCAAGGATGAGGTCTTTGGTGTGTTTAAATTGTTTCATGTTATGGTCGAGAGAGAGACAGATAGATCATTGAAGTGCATCCGCACTGACAATGGTGGTGAATACATTGACGACTTTCATGAGTACTGCAAGTCCCTGGGTATACGGCATGAACAAACGATTCCCAAGACCCCCCATCATAATGGTGTAGCTGAGTGAATGAATCGCACCATTGTTGATAGAATCAAATGCATGTTATCCCATGTAAAGTTGCCCAAGACGTTCGGGGGAGAAGTAATGCACACGGCGGTGTATTTGATAAACAGGTCTCCATTAGCCCCGTTGAATGGAGAAGTACCTGAGAAGGTGTGGACTGAACATGATCCATCGTATAATCATCTCAAGGTGTTTGGATGCAGGACATCCGTTCACGTACCAAAGGATGAGAGGTCCAAGCTCGATATGAAGATCAGGTAGTGTGTTCTTAGGGTACGATGATGAAAAATTCGGTTACAGATTGTGGGATCCGACCGAGAGGAAGCTCGTCAGGAGCAGAGATGTGGTTTTCTTTGAAGATCAGTGTATAGAAGACATTGGTAAGCCAGAGAAGAACCAGCCTAGTTCAGGGGAGCTAGAGGACATGGATCCAGTTACTCCTCTCGTGGTGCCTGATGACGAGGGAGTACAGTAAGGTGCAGAGGACGAGGGAGTTCCTTCAGAAGATAGACCAGGGGAGCAGCCCCCACTTGATCCACCTGTTGAGCCACAGGTGAGGAGGTCATCTAGGGACACACAGCTGTCTAAGAGGTACTCGCCACATGAGTACATTATGCTAACTGATGGGGGAGAGCCAGAAGATTATTCTGAGACCCTAGCCGACAAGCATAAGGGGGAGTGGTTGAAAGCTATGCAAGAGGAGATGAAATCCTTGCATAAGAACCACACCTATGATATGGTGAAACTGCCTATGGGCAAGAAGGCACTGAGCAACAAGTGGGTGTTCAGAAAGAAGATCGAGCAGAAGAATTCACAGAAGAGGTTCAAGGCCAGACTTGTGGTAAAAGGTTTGGTCAGAGGAAAGGCATAGACTTCGAGGAGATATTCTCACCAGTGGTGAAGATGACATTCATACGAGTGTTACTTGGGTTGGCGGCTAGCATGGATCTAGAGATAGAGTAGTTAGATGTTAAAACTGCTTTTCTCCATGGTGACTTTGAAGAAGAGATCTACATGCACCAACCAGATGAGTTCAAAGTCAAGGGCAAGGAGCATATGGTGTATATGCTGAGGAAGAGATTGTATAGGCTGAAACAAGCTCCACGGCAATAGTACAAGAAGTTTGACTCGTTTATGTTGAAACATGGGTATGACAGAACGGAGTCGGACCACTGTGTGTTCACGCGCAAGTTCTCAGATGGTGATTTCTTAGTTCTGCTCTTGTATGTTGATGACATGCTCATCATGGGGAAAGACATCAAGAAGATCGACAGGCTAAAACAGGAGTTGGGCAAGTCTTTTGCGATGAAAGACTTGGACCCTGCTAAATAGATCCTAGGAATGGAGATAACCCGTGACAGAAGCAGCAGGAAGCTCTGGCTGTCACAAGAGCGGTATATTGAGAAAGTCCTAGAGCGGTTCAATATGAATGCAGCGAAGTCGGTCAGTACTCCACTGGATGGTCACTTCAGATTGAGTGACAGTCAATGTCCCAAGACGAAGGCAGAGGTGAAAGAGATGCAGAATATACCCTACGCGTCAGCGGTAGGAAGTTTGATGTATGCTATGGTATGTACACGCCCAGACATAGCATATGCGGTTGGTGTTGTCAGCCGGTACCTTGCCAATCCTAGTAAAGAGCATTGGGCAACGGCGAAGTGGATACTGTGGTATCTAAGAGGCTCATCCAGGTTGAGCCTATGCTATGGTGACGGTAAACCTGTGTTAGATGACTACACAGATGCAGATATGGCAGGTGACATAGACTCCAGGAAGTCTACATTGGGGTTCATGTTAAGGTTTGCAGGGGGCGGTTTCTTGGCAGAGCAAGCTACAGAAGGTCGTAGCATTGTCGACGACAGAGGCCGAATACATTGCAGTCACAGAGGCATGTAAAAAGATGCTTTGGATGAAAATGTTTCTATAGAAACTTAGCCTAAAGCAGGAGGAGCATGTGGTCTATTGTGATAGTCAGAGTGCTATACACTTGAGTAAGAATCCAAGTCAGCATTCCAAGTCGAAGCACATAGAGGTTCGGTATCACTGGATCAGGGATATTTTGGAACAGAAGGTGTTACAGCTTGAGAAGGTCCACACGGACGATAATGGGTCAGACATGATGACCAAGGCTTTGCTCAAGGGCAGGTATGAGGTTTGTAGAAACTTGGCTGACTTGAAGAAGGTGGATCTCTCCTGGGTTAAAAAGTGAGAGATTTGATGAGTTTTTTTGACCCGTCTTCGACCGGTCGTGAGCCCTGCTCGACCGGTCGTGGGCTGGTGGTCGACCAGTTGTGGGTTCGAGTCGTGGTACGACTCAAAGTCCAACGAGTTTGGGATAATTTATTCCGGGGTGCTCGACCGGTCGTAGGTGGCTCTCGACCGGTCGTGGACTCTCCACGACAAGTCGTGAGTTACGCAATTTGTTCCGCGATTTTGCGCGAAACTGCGGATTTGAGTTATTTCGCATCTGGGATGCGAAAGAGAAGTTTCCTAAACTATAAAAGGGGTTGCCTAGAGTTTTCTAGGTAATAACAAGAGGGTTTCCTTACAAGGGATTTGCTAAAGGGTTTAAGGCTATCAAAGGTGTGAGAGAGAGAGAGAGGAAGCTTATAGAAGGGAGGTTTTACTCGTGAAGGTTATCTACGGTGCAATCTATATCTCAGCGCTTATATGTCCTCGTAATCGGTTAGATCTCTCCGTTTTCTCTATTTCTCTTATTGTTTATCCACTCCTGCGTGAGTGAAGAAGGTTGTAACGGTATACTTTATAGTGGATTGTTGATCTATACGAGGTCCCGTGGTTTTTACCTCTTTGAGGATTTTCCACGTAAAAATCTCTTGTGTGGTGTGTGATTGATGCATTGATTGTTTTCATTGCTTTATTATCCATAATTCTGGTTTGTTCTGGAGGGCTAGATCTTAAGGTTTTGTGCAAGGCCCTCAACAGGAATAATTGGGATTAACTGGGATATAATTGTTTGAAATTAATCATTATGGATAGTTAGAGATTACCATGGAATTCAAAATTTTCATCCCATCTCATTTCATGTTTGGAGTGTAAAAAATCTCCTATGTATATGACAGATAAATCAGATACCACGTTTGGGTAGCAAGGTGAAAACCCACCGGCTCTGGTGGAATAGCCATGGAGGAGATACAGTCAGTCGTGACAGATGCACTTCCATGTGTGTTTATATCACACACTTCCATGAGCTCCACAATGACATATGTATTATATCCACACCGTCTATCCATTTTATGATATCATTTTAAGGTGTTGGCCCAAAAATGAGACATATCTAAACCTCAAGTGAGTCACAACACATAAAGCAATTTAATGTCTACTATTGAAAGCTGTTTGGCAGCTACAAAAGTTTTGGTCAAGCTAATATTTGTTTTTTCCCTTCATCCAGGTCGATGTGACCTCATGAACCGCTTAGATGACATATGTATATCTTGATGGGCCCTAGGAGGGTTTCAACCGTCATAATCAATGTCCTCACTACCTTGTGGTGTGGTTCACTTGAGCTTTGGAGCTGTATTAATTTCAGGATCATGGCTTAATATGATCTTAAAAAATGGATGATTGAATAGGTACTTATTAGCTTCCGATTTTTTCTCCCTCTTGAATCCCTCTCTCCAGATGTGGAAGATCAAATGGGATTGGAAGAATCCCCCTGAATTTAAATTTCTATCCAGTTGGTTTCCAAAGCTTTAATCCAACGCCAACAAAGGTAAACAACAAGGTTTGAAAAAGTAAATTCTCCAATTCAATCCCATCAAATACCATTTAGGGCCTGCTTGGCCGGACCAATCCTACATTATTAAGAGGGATGGGATCGCGATATCCCGGGATATGCATGATGAGCCAAACAGACACGGTGAACTTGTCATGGGATATAAGCAATTCCATGGATCTTAAAACAATCCACTTACATCACCATCGTTACCTTAAAATTCATCTCATCCCTTGGTTGGATGGATTGGAAGGTAAAATCCCGGGATATGCGGGCGTGCCAAACAGACCGGTGAACTTGTCCCGAGATATAGCAATCCCATGGATAGTAAACCAATCCACTGACACCACCATCATTACCTTAAAATCCATCCCATCCCTTCTAATCCCATGGGATTCGCCCGGCCAAACAGACCCTTAATATATGGTGCACCAAACAGGCCCTTACATCATTAATATAATCTATAGGAAGTGTGCTTGTTTGGGTTTGATTTTTCCACAACCATGTAATCGAAAAGCACAATGTTTCCACGTAACATTTACATTTGACCTACGCTTATTGTGTTTGGTTTCTAAAAGTCATGATATTTTTATCTCACTCCAAACAGGTTAGTTATCTCACTATTTATTGGACGGTTAAAATTGAAAAAAATCCAACGGTTCTATTTCCACAGACAATCGTCCACAGAGCTTAGGACTATTAAATCAATCAGATATTGGGATTATGGCTTGGAGACAGTAGACGGAACAAATTTATCGGTTTTACTTGAATTAATACATGCCACGTGTACAAAATGCGAGTGCATGCGTATCAAGCTTCATACGCAGCCCGAGTATCATATAACTCTTAATTTTTAAAATTGTAATGATTTTTCTCTGGGTGGAAAATGGAAGGGAGAAATCGAAAGGCCCAAATGCTCGCGGCAGAAAAGGATCGATGAAGGAGAAGAACAAAAACCTCAGTCTTGATCTGGGATTCAATCAAACGCTCAGAAATGTTCAAGAGTATGGGCCCCAGATTCCCATTCTCCATGCCTTTTTTTTTTTTTTTTTTCGTTCAGTTGTTTGAATTTCTGGAAATTACGAAACGAAAGATTAAAAAATTCCATGAAATGCTTATGATCTCTTCGATTCATCGCCCAACTGCAAAATTCCTATAAGTCGTGCACTTTCAACGGCGTAGATTGTGCGGAAATGGTTTTGATTGCACCGCATTCGTTCGCTTCATGGGATTTTTCATTGGGTCTTTTACAATTTGATTTTCAGTTATGGGGCGCGCTCTGGCGGTACGGTGGTAGATGTGGGGCCCACTTGATTCGCACTATCCAACCCGTCCATCAGATGCATCACCTCAAAATACTTCTAAGGCGTAATAATCACCCTGATCCCAAACTGAAGTGGGCCACAGGTAAGGAAACAAACTAGGAGGGAACGCCTACCCTCAAATTTCACAGGGGAATACCTGAATCACAAGCCTGATTTTTTGGCCTGAAGGGTCTGAACGGACTGGATTATATGTATACAACACGGCAGGCCCGCCGCTTAACGGTGAGTGTTCCCTCTCATCTTGTTCCATGTGCTATGCCCCATCTGAGTTCTGGATCTGGCTGATTTTTGGGGGCTAGAGCTTTTTAGGTGAAGCATCAGATCGACGGGTTGGATTCTGAGAACATATCACTGAGCCCCACATCTGACCAGAACCGGGTGGCACCGGTACTATTGGAGTGCCCGCCTTCAATTATAGGACTATATGGAAATGATTAGGATTTCCCATATGTTATGTTCGATCCATTGATTTCGACGTGCCAATATAGAAATTCATCTGTTTTTTCTTTTTATAATACTGATTTGCCGTTGCATCAGCAGCATTATCTCCCATTGATACAAAGTAGTAGGAAATGACAAGGATTTCACATTTATTATGTTAGTTCTATTGATTTCAACATCCCAATAGAAAAGGTCAGGTGGGCGTTTTTAACGGTAGGAATTACATAGACATGATTATTTTTCTCTCATGAAATGTTATGCTGCCTGATTTTAGCAATCCAATACAAAAGCCACTTGGGCTGTGTACTTTTGAATCTGACCATTGATATTGACTCTATGATATTAGTTCAGTTATTAATTCCTACAACTGAATATGAAAAAAACACAGTCCTTTTCTTTTTTTCTAGTTTCATATTTTGGAAGAAAGAAACTACACGGCTATGAATATTCTTTTCTGCTTGATATGATTCTGACGTCTTAAACTCAGTTGCCAGAGTCACATTTCACTTGGGTCGAATACCTTTCAGAATTGATATCTTAAATTCGAGGACGTCAAAATACGAGCATTTCATAGATACTACATAGGTTGCATTGATCTCAAGTTTTAACTGCTCGATAAAAGTCCAATCTACAAGTCCTTTTTCAAACAAAATATGGAAAAAAATGTAATAAGAAATAACAGCTCTATATGGAAAAAATGATACTTGTTTTTTAATTTTGCATTTTGGATGCTAGGAATTACATGTGTTTTTTTCCTTTGTATCAAACAATTCTAATGTCTCGATTTTAGTGATCTAATAGGAAGATTCTAGGAATTTATTTGGTTTGTTTATTTTTCATTTTTTAATGGGTTTTGCTACCGTCCCCACCTTTATGCGGACGTTAGCAACATCCCGAAAACTTTTAAGTGACACGTGGGGGCAACCAATCATCAATTTGTACAGTTCATTCAATAGTACTATTGGGAGCAAGACATGGTGCAGTAATCATGGCAATCAGATGATCCTAGCCCTTTGATTGGGGCCAATTGGTTAAACCATCCATTGTTTATGAGCCATGAATCACATGGTTAGAATCATTAAACCAAAGTGCTACTTTGGAATCATAAGCAATGGAAAGTAGGATCTATTGAATAGATGTTTCAAGATGATGATTCCACCTATTTTGTTTCTATGCTCTCGGCTGTCCATTTCTCATGCTATTGATCAGATGTTTAGGATCATCCGATTGGTGTGATTTTTGCACCGTGCCTGGGCTTGGCCTGTAACAACCATAAAGGGGTCTGGAATTGGGTTGAAGCCAGAACTCAACAGAAACCTGGGGTGTGGCTGATGTGTTTATTTCTTGATCCAAGTTCCTGAAATCAGGCTTGGATCTTGGCCCCTGACATTCAGCCTCACAACACAACAAGCTAGCCTGATTCATTACTAGCCATAGAGGTAGTTCTGCATAGCATTCAATATATCTACTTTGCAATACTAAGAACTTTTTCCCCCTCTTGTTGTTCAGGTTGCTTAAAGGTGGTAGTTTTCCTGGTAAAGTTTTGTTAACCGAGAGATCAGAGCCTTTCGATGAATCCTGTCCGCACATATCCTCTCCAGATATTGAAATGTGTTATTCTGAGAATGATCTCGGGCCAGCACATGTGGACTGTTATGCTGAGGTAATATTAACAAAACATGTGTATTATAACTTAAGGGTTAAAACTTGGTTTCAGTATACCATGCCAGTTGTCGTAAAAACAAAGTTGTATCGCTTGTATTGGTTGAGAAGGTGTTGATACGTGTCAATATGCACATGTGCGGCCAATGTGTTCCGTATCCGTTACGATACACCCGTAAAGGCCGATACGTATAGGTAACGGCCATGACCGTTATGCGATACGGAGGTGAAACGGGGTAGTTGATTTTTTAGGATCATATCAGCCGTTACGGTGGTCGTTAACGACCGTTACCTCTCCTCCGCCTTTTTTTTTATTTTTTATTTTATTTTTTACTTCTCTCATTCCAAAAACTCTCCTATATCATTTTATGATAGATTTCGATCACTCTCACCATAGTTTTTAATATTAAAATCGTAGATTGAAGTGATTTGAGCGAATAAAAGCTCCGATGGCCTTTTTTTTTTCAAAAAATTGAAAAAGTAGTATTTATGCAATTTTTCTTATTTCTAGTTTTAATGCTGATTGTGATGTGTAAACATTAGATACATAAAATCATGTTTTCAAATTCACTAGACAGCTTGATACAACACTCTCACCAAAGAGTGGACCATTACACTACCATAAACATGTTCAAAACAAAAAATGAATACATATTTGGAATATCTACATTATTCTTGATTTTCTAAATATATATATTTTTAGAATTTTTCGGGCAAAAGAAAAATTTCAACCGTTACGGTGGTCATAACTGTCGTTATGCCCCCATATTGGCCGTTACAGCCGATACCTGTATTAGTAATGGTGGTCACCGTTACGGCCACCGTTACCCATACAGAATACCTTGTGTGCAGCCCATCCACCATAGGATGGATTAGAACAACGGCCTGCATTCCTCTATAGGTCACTTCCAATTATTTGTACCATTTAATTAAAAAATGGTGTAAATTATCAAAACTTTCAAATTGATAAAGTGACTTATTTGATACTCTGCCACAATGCTTTGGCAGCATATGACGGTTGATATACAGGCTCTCATACGGCATAAATTGTACTTCTAGCATATATTAACTCAAATTAAACTGATTAGATTGTGGAACCCAATCTTGCTTAATTCCAAAATTAGATTGGCTGAGCAATTCTAACCTCTGAGCTATAGACATTTGTTCGTTGAAATAAAAGCATGGATATTTTCATTTTTAACCTTCTAAGAAATACCACCAATCCGATAATCAGATAATCAAATATGCATATTTGTGATAATCTAATTTGGGACCCATAATTTGGACTCTTTAATTAGAATTACTTGTACCCATGTATGCAGTTTCTAAGTGCATATGCATCATTCATCACACTTTGGAAGAATATCAAAGTTATTATCGAGGGTGAAACAGAAGAGCCAGGCATGATCTTTGAGGGAGCATGGAAGTCGACGTGCACCTATTTGTGGGCTCCTATTCAGTTGAGTTGTTTGTGTCCCAGTGTGATGTTTGTTTAGAATCCAAGCTGTAAATTAGGTGGAACCCACAATAAAGATGTGACTCCCCCAAAATCCTGCTGATCCAAACTCAGGCGAGCCACACCATAGGAAACTGTAAAAACATGCCCAAACCTCCAAATGCAAGTGGTGTGGCCCACTGTGTTTTGGGTGTGCTTCATCATTGGTGTGTCCCTTCATTCTGTTGGGCGCATCTTATGAACAGGTTGGATGGAAAATAAACATCCTGGTAGGCCCCGCATAATATTTTTCTACGGTGGGCATCCTTCCCCATTATTCCTTGGGTTGTGGCCCGCCTGAGAGATGGACTGGCCTCATTTTTGGATCACGACCAAACATCAATGGGTGCACCTAATGGACGGCGGATCTAAGATGCAGATCATGGTGGGCCTCACGCACCAAGGTATTATGTATCGGTTATCGGTCAATATGGCCCTTTTTGGGGGAGGGGGATCTAAAGAATTATTGGTAAAATTCTAAAAAATGTGAGGATCCCAAATATTTGTTCTTTAAAAAAAAAATTAAAAAAAAAATTTTATGTTGGACATGTATTTGATGGTGTAATGGGTCATTCTTTGGTAAGAATGCTGTCTATCAGGCAATGCTAGCTTGACTTGCTGAAAGTCAAAACAAGTAACTCCTAATTGAACACAATTCAAGCATGAATTGGTGATTAGGGCCCATTACATATAAATACAACAAAATATATATGGAAAAGTGAAAAAATGCCCCTTCATCCTGTATTTCCCAAAATGGTCCACTTTGCTTTGATCCACTGAATACTACTCAAATTTTGTGTTAGTTTCTAATCTACCTTCATTGTTGAATGAAGAAAGGAGTGGGAAATGATTTATTTTTAAAATGTGCCCTTTATGGCCGTATCGGCCCATAAGGCCCTTTTCTTCATGACGGACCAATCACCCCTGTGTAAGGAGGCTGATATGGCATATACTGTTGTTTGATATGGGCATACAACTATCGATAAACAATGGAATAGATGAGTTGGCATAGTAGCGATTTGGTCAAATCACTCCGACTCGGACTTCATAGTTTAGGTCAGCTGGGTCGAGCCTGATTCAGGCTGATTCTTGGTGCATTCTACTGTACAGGTGGGGCCATTGTACCAGTACTGCTACGTATCACCAGATATGTATTGGTTTCAGGCAATATGTTAAACCTTGTTGTGATTTGTTCTAGGGGAGGATTACAAATTCTAAATGACCCATTTTCAAGTGGCAAAAGGCATGCAAATCTCACCTGCCAATGTAGCATGTGTGCTGGATTTGGGACGTTCATGGGGTGGGTCGCACAGTGAATGTTCGGCATAAAAAATCCAGCTTGTCCATTTATCTGGTGGGACATGTGTGGAGAAATGGACAGTTAGGTAGTTGATTACTAGCGGTCACCATGCATGTGCTGTTCACCAGCCTGATTTTTAGGATAGGACACATGTACTGAGGGCACATGTTTCCCATGAACATCCTGGATCCCGCACACATTTGTCAGTTGTCATGTTTGCATGTATAGTGTGTTTGTGTCTGGCGCTTGGAGATGAGGGGTTTTGGAATTAGCATTCCTCTTTCCATGGTATGTTTGTCACCTGTGGTATGCTTCCGTGGAGGAAGTTCAGCATCCCAATCAGCAGGAAATATATAGTTTGCTGATCCGAAGTATTCCTTACAAGTGGGCTCATGGATCGGTGATTCATATTATTGCTTTGATGGCCCCGACACTGGAATTGGGGATATCCAGATTTCTGGGTCAGCCCCCATCCACAATGAGGTCCACTAGATCAGCAGTGCTGATCTCTGAATTATGGACCCCACACATGGAATCATGCTCATAAGCAACCTATACAATTGCTGGGGTTCGGGACCTTACCATTCCTCATTTCTTCATGTACCTTCATCATTTCAATTTATTCAGGAAAATAACCAAGAGCCTGACATTAACAGACAATTCTTTTTCTATAGGGAGGGATTCAAAGTACTCACAACATTGCATCCAATTCAAATTTTCACAAGTTAAAATCGCCAGTTACAAATAGTGAGAGAACTTTCAGAGATGTGCAACTGTCAGGGGCTCGAGCTACAGATTCTGCAAGGGTTAGAAGGTTCACAAAGGAATTGTCGGGATCAACTATCATATTAGGTGCTTTTCTTGTTTTTTTGATGATATATATATATATATATATATATATATATATATATATATATATATATATATATAGTGTTTTCTTGTTATGAGCTATCTGCTTTGTTTTCTTGCTTTTCCTTGATGGGAAACCTCTGTCTCTATCCTCACCATCTTAGCCTTATCCCAATTAATTGGGTTGTCAACATGAATCCTGTTCTGCCACTTTACTCTATCAAGGGCTAGACCTTCAGTTAGACCATAGGTCATCAAGTCTTTTCTTACTACCTCCATCGATGTCCTTTTAGGCCTTCCCCTTGTTCTTTAGAGCCTTCAACTTGTACCAACTCACTCCTAACAGGCATATTTTAAGGTCTTTGTTGTGCATGATTAAACCATCTTAGTCTACCTTCCCTCATCTTATTACTTACTGGTGCTGCTCTTAAGTTCCCTAGAGTGCATTCACTTATAATTCTATCCTTCCTCGTCTTGCCGCTCATCCATCTCAACATCCTCATTTTAGCAACACTCATCCTGCAAACGCGTATATTCTTAACTGCCCAACATTATCTCCTGTAAAGCATGTTAGATCTTATAGTAATCCTATAAAATTTCCCTTTTAATTTGAGTGGTACATTACAATCACATAGAACTTCAGAGGTACATCTCCATTTCTTCCACCCAACTTGAATTCAATGGGAAACATCCTTCTCAATCTCTCCACTCATGTGAGTTATTGACCCAAGGTATCGAAAGTGGTCATTTAGGGAAACTTCTTGGTTAACAATCTTAATTTTTTTTAAAAAAATTTTTTGTCAACAATCTTAACTAATTCCTTATTTTCACTCTTGTATTTACAAAAATTACACTTCATATACTATGTTTTAGCCCAACTAATTTTAAATCCTTTAGATTCTAAAGCATCCCTCCATAAATCTAGCTTTGTGTTTACGTCCTCCCTCGTCTTGTCAATCAAAACTATGTCATTTGCAAGCAACATACGCCATGGGGTCTCTTCTTGTAAATGCCTCATTAACTTGTCCATAACCAATGCGAAAATGTACAAGCCTCAATGTTGACTCTCGATGCAAGCTTACAATAATTGAGAACTCACTTGTCTATCCACTAGTGGTCCTCACATTTGTTACTGTCAGTGTCCGAAGTATCAATATTGCTACAAGCTTTGCTGGCCGGGATACGGAAACAATATTGATAGATAATATCACTGATAATTGGAATTATCGGAAATGCCGTGAAACATGGGGAAAACGATGGAATTTTTAATCGAAAGTTTGGGAGATGCTAAATACACAAATTTTGCATATTTAGGAATAAAAAAATTGTAAAAGGAATGCATGCATAATAAGTTTCCATTTAATGAGTAAGAAATTGGTCCAACCATCCCATCAATCCCATCCACGCGTCCAACCATCCAACCTTCCATCGAAACATCCATCATTATTTTGGAATATCAACAACACCTGATATTTCTCCGAGAAACCCTGACAATTGGAAAGAAAATGAAAGATTGGTCTCGATATTGCCCATGTTGCGATAACAAAAATATCGTGATATTATTTATATTATCATCAACAATTTGAACATTGCATACAACCATGCACCAATAAAAAAAAATTGAAATGGATTTTTGTTTTTTAATAAACAGATTTTTGGCGATATCGATACATTGGCGACTTTATTGAAATATCGCCGATACACCGTTGATACAAGGGACACCTGGAATTTACACAGTTGAAAGTATTGATGATACATTAGTGATATTGATACATTAGCGATACAAGTGACACCTGAAATTTACATGGTCGAAAATATTGGCGATATTAATAAATTAGCGATACATCACCGATACTTGGAGTTTTTGATACTACCAGTATTATCGGTATTGCCAAGTTGGAGATACGGATAATATCGGGGATACTCGGAATAGTGGTTACCACTCTCTCACACATATCCTTAATCACATCAACATATCCTCTTGAAACTCATTTCTTTCCCAACACCCACTAGTTAGCTCTCTAGGGACCTTATCTATATACTAAGTCAATAAAAACCATATGGAGATCATTCATCCTCTTCCTATATTTCTCCATCAATTGTCTAATTAGTAAAATTGCTTCAATGGTAGACCTCCTAGGTATGAAACCAAACTAATTTTTTGATACATTCTTCTCATGCTTTAGTCTTTGCTCAATCAATCTCTCCCAAAGTTCCATAGTATGGCTCATAAGTTTAATTTCGTGACAGTTAGACCTCTAACTCTATGCAATTGCAAATGGTGGTTGCAGTTTAAGCACAACCCTTTTGCAATTTCATAGTTCACATCTTCTTGCCTCCCTTTCTCTTATTCCTCCCCTTCATCCTCCTTACCTTCAGTTGGTAGGCTCGCTGCTCAGGTGATTGAACTTCAGAGGACCTTATCTAGAAGGACCCCCATCAGTTTAGACTGCTTAGGGATATGTTCAGCCATGTTGACAATGAAGTTGTACTGGAAACTTGTTACGTTATAGCTGAAAAAGAAGCTTGACGTCATTAACTTTACTTTTCCATTTTTCTTTACTGACAAAACATTGAGTGCACTAAATTCACCTTACTTAGGCATAATCTGGGCTATGAGTTTTTACTCCAATCTTCTAACATTGGGTGAATTTTCTTTTCCCTTTTTTTTGCCCTATTGGTTTGGATGCTGCATTCTAGTAACCAATTCTGATAGTTCTGGTTCCTGTTCCACACCGTTAATAACTTCTTCTTTTTTTCCTTTCTTCTTCGACTTTTTATTTTATTTTTTTACAGAGACTTTGCGTGGGTTAGCTTGGAGCGGCATACCACCCTACATGCGTCCTGATGTGTGGCGGATTCTTTTGGTAGGCCCAATTCTTAACAGCTGGATAACGAGTCCAACAAGGATTTGACTAGGAAGTTTAGGATATGTGACTTGCAATGTAAGTGTTGTGATTATATGGCACGCATGTGCCAGAAAATCTGATTGGTAATGTACCTTGTTATAAGGTATTATTAAAAAGTATAAGGTTACATTAGTGCACTTTATTTCTTACAAGACAATGTTACAAACATAGAACAAGTTAATAATAGCGATTTTTTTTTGAAGAGCGACATTGCAACTAATTGTGAATTTGGGTCCTGTTTGGGATGGTGGTGAATCCTGACTCCTTTGGATTCTTTTATCCAAAGAGATTTCAATTTAAAAGATCAGGCATTTGGTTTATCCATAAAGTTTCATGTGGAAGCAGAAACACATTAAGATGGGCTCCTTTTCCAATTATTTTTGCACCATCTTCCACTCAAAAGGATGGGTTCTTCCGATCTGGTTCAAGCAGAGCAGGCAGTGTACAAACATATCCTAAACATAACGTTATCACCAATATAATTGGTAGTGCAACAAAAAAGGGAAAAAAGAGAATTTATTTTCTCTGATAGCCACAAGTATGCACATGTTTTAAACCCAGGTGGACTGAACCGTTGGACCAGAACAGCCACCAAATGTTTCGGGTCAAGAAATCCAGTCAGTTAAGTGGATGACTGTTTTTTACTGTTTTTGTATTAAAAAAAACATCAGTCAAAGTTCAATCCCCTACCTCCACTTGAAAATCATACGGCTGAACCACTACGCCAATGGCATATTATTTTTTAGTTCTTTCTATTTTTTAATGATTACAGATAAGAATATTTTTTAGTTGAAATGGGTCAGAACAGGTGTGTCCAGTCAGGAGAAGGGGCCAAGGTCCAGTCCGGTTTTAAAACATTGATTATGTATGTTTGCATGGTTGGCACCTCAATGTCTTTAGAAGTGGAGTCTGCCTGTTACATGGATATTGAAGATGCACAAAAAAACAATATGTTATAAATATAGCACTATTTGAATTGAAAGGGAAATGGCTGGCACCTCAGTGTCTTTAGAAGTGGAGTCTGCTTGTTACATGGATATTGAAGATGCAACAATAGGTTATAAATGTAGCACTATTCGAATTGAAAGGGAAGTCTTGCAGATTTTTTTTTTTTTTTTAAAAAAATAGAAAATAGGTAAATGGTAGAAAAATAAGGAGGAGGAGATCCGAAAATTTGAATACAACATGGCACCATTGGAAAAAGTATTGGACATTATTGTGATGTTCTTGGGGCTTTGGAGATATGTCGAAAATGTCTTTTGCTAAATATCATTTTTTGAAATGTCAGGAATATAGAGTTACATTTAAACACGCCACAGATATCGGTCATGAGAAGTGATCCAAGCTCTCAGGAGCACTATAAGTGATAGTGCTCCTAGTTGCATCGGACACTTGGACAGTTCAAACAATTGACGTGCACTGTCCACTAGGCCAAGAACACATTCATGGCCTACAGTACCAAATCAACATCGACAGAACAATTTTTACCATCCAATCAAATGTATCTAAAACGGATGGTCAAGATCATTTGGTAAAATTAAGTCCAATCAGCAATTTCACATGTTCATTTGACAGGGACCATCATGGATTATTTATGATTCTAAAGCATCACTTTTTCAGGTCATTGTAACCGCACCATAGCATGAAAATGGATGGCTACAAAAAGGAAAGCCATCTTAAGGATGCATTTAACCATCTGATTGGTGTGACTTCCTCTCTTTTGCCCATGAAATGATGGACTTAATGGACAGTCCAGATTGATGGTTTGGACTGTCTAATGTCCCAATGCAAATAGGAGCGCTATTAAGTTATAATGCTTCGAGGGTATTGGATCATTTCTTATCTGTCAGTATGCTTTTACCCAAAGATTTAACAGATACGTTAACTAAGGAAGGTGAAAATCTGGTCTGTTGTTTGATTTTACTTTTTGAATAGAAGTCAATTAATTCTGAAATAGAAAACAGTCACAGCCATCTACTATCGAACACTTTGTTGCCTGTTTGAGTTTTTAAGTATGAGCTGACAACAGGGATATGCACCACCTAATTCAGATAGAAGGGAGGCGGTTCTGAAGAGGAAACGACTCGAGTATGTAGAATGCATTTCACAATGTTATGATATTCCTGATACAGAACGTTCGGATGATGAGATCAACATGCTTCGCCAGGTGATATGTGGAGCTAAATTGGATGGCTGTTGGCCCTTTTCATTTTATTATGTACTGGGGTTATTTACTAAGAATGTACTGTATGCTGGGTTTTGTTTTCCATATATTTATTTATTTATTTTTTTTATTATTTTTTTTTTTTTTTTTTTTTTTTGTGCTTAGATTTCTGTTGATTGTCCAAGGACTGTGCCTGAAGTCACTTTCTTTCAGCACGAGGAAGTTCAGAAATCCTTGGAGAGAATCCTTTATACATGGTAAGATATCTCTTACTTGGTTTCTTTAGTCGGAAATATGATGACATATTTGTAGCGATTTTTCCTCGATCTCAAGTTCCTTCTAAAGGAGGATTTTTTTTATTTAAATTTATCACAAAATTTTGTTGTTATATGCAATGTTTTAAATATCGACAATATCGGCCGATATATCTCATGATATATCTTGTATCCCACATGTGTGTTACAAAACGCACAGCTAGTGCCGATATATCTCACATGTTCGATCGGGTGAGCCTTTTTTTTTTTTTTTTTAAATTGAAATTATGTTAAATCAGTGTCAAATGGTTACAAAACCATTGGTTCTTCATGTTTTGCATGAAAAATCATCGAGTTGGAGCTTTGATTTCGATATCCATTGGTTTTTCATGTTTTTTTTTTTTTGAGACGATGATAATAAAATTTTATTTAGAAAGGCAGAAGCCAAAGAATACAAAGGAAAAGGAAAAAAACAACAGACAAAACAAAAGCTTCCTCCTACAAATCTAACTAGCTAACTGGAAATTAGGCAGCAGGGAACATATTAGCTGCATATGCCCACTCAATAACATACATTTTTGCCCTATTAAAAACTTCAAGGAAGTTCCCCGTTTGATTTCTGAAACAACGATTATTTCTTTCCATTCAAATACTCCAAAGACCCGCTAATAAACATAATCGCCATACACGATTCTCAATCTTACTCTTACCCCTTCTGTGCCAAGCCAAGAAAAACTGGTCGATCAATCCTGGAATAACCCATGAGACTCCGAATACTTTGAAAAAACTAGCTCACATCTTCGATGCAAAAAGGGAATGAATGAACAGATAATCAACTGACTCCTCGCTATAACATAAGAGACACATATTAGGGATTGCCATTTGCCATACTGCGCGTACGCAAGTTATCAACTGTAAGAACCTTTCTCCTACCCACTAACCATGCAAATGCCGCCACCTTGGAAGGAGCACCATATTTCCAAACATACGTTGTATGACATGCAACTTGCTCAGAGAAAACCCCATCTAATTTCATATAAAATGACCTAATTGAAAATTTACCAACTTATTCAATGATCCACACCATGGCATCGACCTTTGAAACTGATGGGATGCAATTTGAGAGAAAATCCAATTAGCCTAAACAACTCCTTCTCTATCTCAGTCAAATTTCTTCTACATGGATGGCACCAAAAAACTTCCTCTCCATGAATGGAATTACACCTCTTGACCGAGATATTTGGATATGTAGTGATACAAGCTAGGTGAGGAAAAACCAAACTCAAATTTTTATTTCCCGTCCACATGTCCTCCAAGAATCGAATCCTCTTCTCATTCCCTAATGAGAACCCCACACTTTCCCAAACCTTCTCTTTTAATATATTTACCGACTTTCATAATGATGAGGCCCTATACAATGAAGAATCTTTTGTCCATCTGCCACCCTCCTTTGCGCCATATTTTCTACCCAATACCTCCCTCCACAAGCTACCTTCCTCCATCCTAAATCTCCACACCCATTTGCCCAACAATGTCATATTCACCACCCCCAGTTTTCGTAGCCCTGCGCCTCCTTGGGGTAATGGTTTGCAAGCCTCATCCCAATTCAATAGATGAAATTTATGCTTATCTTCTGACCCATGCCAAAGAAAGTCCTGTCTAATATTTTCTAACTTGTCTTCAGCTGATTTTGGACATCTAAAAATAGACATGAAATATATCAGAAGATTTTACATGACCAATTTAATCATTGTTAAACTTCCACCCAAAGAAAGATTCATTCTCCTCCAAACCGATAGTTTCCTTTCGAATCTTTCTACCACTTTATCCCAAAGGTGCTTAGCCGGCTTCCCAATTCATAATGGAAGACCCAGATATGAAGATGGGAAAGAACCCGCTTTACAACCAAAACGAGCTGCATAGGCGTAAGTCTCGACCTTAGAAAGTCCCACCCACAGAATTTCGCTTTTACTAATGTTAACCTTTAGACTCGAGATCGCCTTAAAACTTATGATAACGGTCCGCAGATTATCAATTTGCAATTCGTCCACCTTGCATAGTAATAATGTATCATCTGCATATTGAAGATGCGAAAATTGAAATTCTGAATTATCCACCCGAAAGCCCTCCACTAAACTTGTTGCCATCCCTTGTTCAGTCATCCTCCCAAAAGCTTCCATCACCACCACAAATAAGTAAGAAGAGAGAGGGTTGCCCTGTCGCAAACCTCTAGAAGGAGAGAAGTATCCACATGAAGCTCCATTTAACAATACCGAGTATTTTGGTGATCAAATACATGCTTTCATCCAAGCCCTCCATTTCTCCCCACATCCCAACCCTTGTAACATATAATCGAGAAAGCTCCAGTCGACGTGATCAAATGCCTTTTCAGCATGCTATCCACAATCCGTTTGCCTTTCACAAATGCCCTTTGAGATCTTGAAATCACCTCACTTAATACATAATTGAAGCTCAATGCCAAAATCTTTGCCAAGATCTTGTATGCGCGCCCCCCCCCCCCCCCCCCCTCTCTGAGAGGCTAATCAGCCTATAATTCCTTAAGCACTTTGCCCCTTCTTTTTTAGGGATCAAGGCAATAAACGTCGCCCCAAACTTTGAAGCTAACTGACCTGAATAAAAAAAATCATAAATAAAACTTATCAGATCATGCTTCACCACATTCTTGAAAATTTGAAAGAAGGCAATTGGGAAACCATCCGGACTAGGAGCTTTATCACTTCCTAGATCTGAGACTGCCTTTTTAATTTCTTCCTCTGTAGCTGGTCTTTCTAATGCTTCCGCTGAATTTGGGGATAAGGAAACAAAGGAAAGGTCATCAAGAGAAGGTCTCCTCCAATCTTCCTTTTTGAGCAGATTTTTATAAAAGCTAACCACTGTTGAACAAACTTTATCCTTGCCTTAAAATCTTTCCCCATTCACTGATACACTTGATATTTTGTTAGCCCTTGCTCATGCACTTGCCATGGCATGAAAAATTTTTGTGTTCTTGTCTCCCTCTTTTAGCCAAATCGCCCGAGATCTCTATCTCTACTTTATTTCCTCCTCTCTCAGCCTATCGTTATATTTCGCCTTATAAATCTCTCTCCACGCCCTCTCTTCCTCAAACAATTTGCCGGTCTCTTCTTTTACATCAAGAGCTTGAATATCTTGCAGCAACTTAGCCGATTCCTTTGCACGAGGCTTCAATACCTCCTTTTTCCACTCCATTGTTTTCTTTTTTAACAATTTCATTTTCTGGAATAACCGAAAACCTGCAAAACCCTCTACATCAAAACCAACCCACTATTCTTTAATTCTTTTCTCAAAAAACCATCCACTTATAGCCATGCCAACTCAAATCTAAATGGATGAGGCCCCCGATCCTCTTCTTCCTCTTCTAGAATAATTGGGCAATGATCAAAAACTTATTTTAGTAAGCCTCTTTGATGCACTAAAGGGTATTTTTCCACCCAATTTGAGGAAACAAGGAATCGGTCCAATTGTGATTTAATAGCATTTATCTGACTATTTGACCAGGTGTATTTTACTTCTCCCATTGGCAAATCCACAAGCTCATTCCTAGTAATCCAATATGAAAAATTCCCCATGCCTCGATTAATTCGGCCCCCATTTGACTTTTCATACAAAAACCTTACCACATTAAAAAAACATGTTCTCCATTTTTTTTTTTTGAAAATTTCCTTCAACCTGCTGTCAATTAAGATTAATTTTGAAGTATTTAGGAGTATTTGATGAAATGATCATCACATACACGAAATTTGAGAGTAGGTGGTTCGATTTGGGGAAAATTCGAAAATTTCCCAATTTCTCCCAAATTGCTTGCAATGATGTACTCCAAACATGAAACAAGCATGTATGAGGGCCGATCTACTGATTTGTTAAGTCCTTGTCAATTTGCAGAATATAAAAATTATTTTTAATTAAACATTAATAAAAAATTAATTAATTAATTATTATTTTTTTTTTTCTAAATTTCCCTTCAACCAGCTGTCAATTGAGACTAATTTCGAAGTATTTAGGAGTGTTTGATGAAATGATAATCACATACACTCTAAATGTTATGCGTTCAATTTGAATATGATTGCATTAGTTCAGTCAGACAATGCATAGCTTAGGACCCTATACAAATGAAACCTATTATGTTTTATAAACTTATGATTTAAAAGTGTGTATTAAGGTCTTTTTTAACAATCCTTGAAGTTTCTTTGAAAAAATCAACAAATTTCCCAAATTCCCCATGTTTGCCAAAAAAGTGTGATAAATTATCCGATACAAACAATATCCTATGCGATAACCAATACATATCTATATCCCAAGGATGCGATGCGTAACGCGATACCCTTATTTCGAACATTGGTTATATCCTAGTTGAAGAAGTTCAAAATAAAGCCATAATTCAATTCTAAAGTTACTCGAGCTATCAATTGAATCAGCTGCCAATCTTCTTAACTTAGCTTTTCCAATTCAGTTATGTGCGTATCTTCTGTTCTTCATCTCCATTGAGTTGGTATGGGAAAATCTGGAAGAACACAGCCTGCTTTGTGCAGTTTCTGTTGCCCATGCACCCCAATGCAGTCTGGGTTCCACAAAAAAGATTGGAACCAATACACTATGCAGTGCTTCCAAACTGGCCCCTAGTTCTTTGATGAGAAATGCTCCAGTGCTATCAGAGCACTCTGACTTATTGTGTTCCTGATTGCGTTGGACACTTAGTCCAATTCATTGATACATACTGTTCATTAGGTCCAAAGAGCATTTGCATGGGCTACCATGCAAAGATTACACCAATCAAACAAATATTAATCATTGATTGGTGGCCTTTAATATGGACGGTCAAGATTGTTTACAGAAAATTTTGATCCAAACAACAATTTGATCCATCTATCTGTTAGGGCCCATCGTGGGCTGCTTATACTTCCAAGGAATCACTTCTTTTAGGCAATTGTAGCCACCAAATCCATAGCTTGGAAAAGAGATGGCTATAGAAAATGAGGCCAAATCAAGGATGGATTAGATCATCCTATCAGTATGATTTTTGCATGGTAGTCCATGAAATGTGATCTGGCCTTAATAGACAGTTCAGGCCGATCGATTGGACTGTCCAAGTGGACCGATGCAACTAGGAGCACTATAATATATAGTGCTCTCGAGAGCACCGGAGCATCTCTTCTTTGATAGACCTTATTTTCATTCTTAAGTTGAATTTGAGTAGGCACCACTCATGCATGATGCATCTCTTAGAAGATTACACTTGGAAACTGAAGCAAACATGTAAATAATGATGTACTTTGATTAGAAGAAAACTCACATATGCCCTTCAGGAAAAAAAAAAACTCACATACACCAAATGCAACGGTGGTCATCTGATGCAAAGGCATTGTTTTATTACCTTTCCTCCCCAAGGTAATAGAATTTGAAGAGTTACTTGATGGATCTGGATTTCTGTGTATTGGATATTATCTACATTATATGGTTCTCAAGGGAAGCGCTTTTTTCTTTTTAATTGTTTCCCTTGCACGTGCAAGAATTTAAGAAAAAAAAAGAAGAGAGGTGCTTCTTGTAGATTATATTCTTTCCACCATTTCCTTGAAGGCTTCCTCATCATCCTACTACTTTATTTGCTGGGAATATTGGTACTCGTGCCCTTTTCTTGCTGCAAGTCCAAATTCTACTTGCAAGAACAGGATTCTGACCCTACTATAGTCATCCCACAAGTGCTAATGTGGGATATGTGCTAGATCCAGGCCATTCATTAGGTGGCCCAATGCATATATGCTTGGCTGACATCAGGTGGTCTGGACATGAAAAATGGATGGTTAAAAAGTACTCACTAAGAATCCCCATTCAACATATGGATGGCATCCACCACCAAGTGGATGGTTCTGATTATCAGGCTATGCACATGATGGGGCCCACCTGATGAACAGCCCAGATCTCATGCATACTTGCAAGAGTGGGATTGGAAATCTTACTTCTAGCAGCCTTAGCAAAGCTTTTCTGTATCGGTTCTCTTGTCAGGAAAAATCAAAAGTCATTTGATGTTAATTTACTATTATAGGTCAATTACCATTTTCCCTCTCTTCATCAAATGACATATCATTTGCTTTCAGGGCCATTCGTCACCCAGCAAGCGGATATGTTCAGGGAATAAACGATCTCGTCACTCCGTTTTTAATCGTTTTCTTGTCAGAACACCTAGAAGACAACATGGATAATTGGCTGATTTCGGATCTATCGCCATCAATAATTTCTAATATTGAAGCCGATTGCTATTGGTGTTTATCGAACTTGCTTGAAGGCATGCAAGATCATTACACATTTGCCCAACCAGGAATCCAGCGCCTTGTTTTCAAACTGAAGGACTTGGTCCGAAGGATAGATGGTACATCTGTTTTCTTTTCAATGAACTGAACTGCCTTTTACTTCTCAATCTCAGGAAAAAAAAAAAAAAACCTGCCTTATTAACAGTGACATTCTCTCAATGGAAGCTTTAACACTGGGTCTGAGCTCAGAAATCGGTCTTCTGGTTTCCTAGTTCAGCTCAGCGGACTCGCTGGAACTTTATGATTTTGTAAAAATACACAGAGTCGTTCTATGACTCAGATTGGTTTAATTATTCTATGCGATAGTGGCATGAGGCATGCATGGCTTAAGGGTCATTTAATGGCTAGGTACATGTGGGTCCCACTTAACTGGCCATTTATCGGCCACCAGTTAAACTTAGCATGTCCAGCATGACCTATTTTACCGTTTACCTTATTTTTAAAGAGAAGGTCTCAAGTCTAACCAGTAGGACCACAAATTATGGTAAGCCCAGTGTTTGCCTTCCAACCTGTTAAGCAAATGTGTTTTCAACTCTTCCAATATGTTTGCCCCACCATGAAGATCACCTAGTGTAAAAATCAACCCCATCTACTCATCAGGTGGTCCACACCATAGAAACAATGTCTAGCCATTGATAAATAGCAAAATACAAGTGTGGTCCACTCAATGAGTGGATGTGGCTATTTTTGCATAAGAAAATCCTCATGGTTGGCAACCCATTGGATGGATTGGATGTCTGAAAGGTTGGAAGTTATCCACCGTGTGGACCTTAACTTGTGGTCCAACCAGTTGAATTGAGACCACCTCATTTTTAAAATAGGTTCACAGCCAGTGTGCAGAACCCAAACCAAACCATGTCATGTTGCCCAAGGTCCGTCTAGACCAGGAAGGTTTTAAAATTTGCTGTTGCTTATAAAAGAAAATGGAATGAAAGCATCGTTGTAGACTATTGCAAGAGGTGCTTATATACATCCATCACAGCCGATTTTGTTAGAAATTTTGGTGAGGCATTTCTTGGGAGTGATCTGTAAATTATGAACTTCTTATTAGAGTATTATATAGTACTCAACCAATTTCTTTGTACAGTGTATGCAGACTCTCAATTCTGACAAGTGGTCCATGCGGTTTGGTAATCTAGACTTCTGGTCTGTTGTGCTGCATCCTGGATAGACCAGGCCTCCCCCCCCCCCCAAAAATAAAAATAAAAATAAATAAAATAAATAAATAAATAAATAAAAAAAATGGCCTCAATAACTTTCAATTCATGGGCTACAAATAGATGCTTAAGAGGAGGAATACAGCAAAGGTCCATGTTCAACTGAAAAATCTGGGAGATTTTAGGGCCATGGTCAATCCACGGTGGTAAGCAACATACTAATGATCTGTATGACTAAACCATCGGCTCCACTTGTGATAATTGAAAACCTGCGCACACTGCAAAGACGCAGGTTGCATGTTGCATATCCCCTCTCTGTTAAAATCCCATAATGCCTTTTGCTACTAGGGCTTGGATAAACCCGCAAACCTGATCACCAAAGCATCAACATCCTAGTTGTCTTCCCAGTATGTATATATATATGTCAAATAACTTCCTTAGCTCTTGAAGAGGGAGGAATATGGATTCCCTCAATCGTAACAACATAGCTTCTGTAGCATTTTCCTGTACTGGCCAATCCATGGTCAACTGGGCTTATCAAGCATAAATAATGCACTTGGTGTTTGGGTGGTACAGAAAACAATGCCCACATTAAGGAGGCTAGTGTTTAGCTGCCCTTTCTACCCCAAATCATGTTCGAGATCGGAATGGAAGGTCTAGTTCTTTTCTCATCCACAATTCATATGAGTGCATCAGCCTTGGAAACTGTCCGCACCCAAACATACCCCTTAAATAACAACATAGACTGCCTTGTATAATTGGTGCTATTTTATTAAATGCATCACCACCATCCCATGTATGAATTTTCTCCTGTTAGATCAAAGATGCATGCTCCAGCAGTTCTGGTACCACCTTAAGTTTATGGTGGTGCTGGGCAGATGTGGGCCCCCCACGACGTATGCAAGGCCGGCCATCCAACCCGTCCATCGAATGTGTCACCTCACGCTACTATGAAGTTTAAAAAATCAGCCCGATCCAACACCCAGGTGGGCCACAACACGGAACAATGTGAGGAGGATGACCACCCTTGATTTGCTCAGGGCCCAACCAGAATAGGAAAACAGCTTGAGTTTTGGCCCGGTGCTTCATCCAGGCAAGATGAAGGGTAGGAATGGCCTAGATTCCTTAGGCATAACATGGTGGGCACTCCATGCAAATCAAGGGTGGGTGTTCCCTCCAACTTGTACCCAGTGTAGCGGCCCACCTGATTCACAGATCAGCCTGATTTTTGGGCTCTGGGAGTAACATGCGCTGATGTATCTAAAGGACATGTTGGATTTCATTCAGGAATCAAGTGAGCCCCACATCTGCAAGGTACCACTGTAGCTTTTAGGGCGGTACTGGTACTTCTAGAGCGCACCTCTAGATAATAATGCTGATATTGGCATTTTGTTTTTCATTACAAGAACCTGTTTCAAAACACATGGATGAGGAAGGGCTGGAGTTTCTTCAGTTTGCTTTTCGCTGGTTCAACTGTCTTCTAATTCGCGAGGTGTGTTGCTACTAACTACAATTTTATTTCAAGATCCGGTTTTTCTCTGGTATGCTTCTAATTTCAGGTTTGATGTTTTTATAGATCCCCTTCCATCTCGTTACGCGTTTATGGGATACATACCTTGCACAAGGAGAGTCACTGCCTGAATTTCTTGTGTACATATGCGCCAGCTTTCTTTTGACAGTAAGCTTCTAGTTATGTTACTTCCATTGCCACTCTCTTTTATTGATTGCGAGTAAAGGTGGAATAGATGGATTTTTCTCTGAATTTGTTTTTTGAACTAGTTGTTGCCATGAGTTATGCAAGGCTATTTTTTCTTCCTTACTATGTTCATTGGTTCTGCTTCCATTTAAACATGATGCACAGAAACCAGTTTGAGATACTTAGATGTTGGAACTCGTTCTGCATTGATCATGCATGTGGTTTTAGAGAACAAGTGGGCCCATGGGTTATTGATCACGTGGGCCCCACTTTGAAAGGGGGATGCTGCAAAAACTCCCAGGCTGCAACACTTAACCCCTCAGTCAGTGGCCTACAAATAGATAGTTACAGCTAAATACCACAATGGTCTGAAATAAAAGCTGAAGATTGGGTGCCTACATCATCAAAATCTTGCAGATTTTTGTCACATTCCCATCCCCAGTGGTGGGGCCCATCAGATCAATGGTCTGGACTACTGGACCACAGGGTCCAACTTATACAGATTGGATACATCAGGACACCATACACATCTTGATGCATCAGGGCCTAACAATTTCATTATGATTTTTATTTATTTTTAAAACTTAGTTTTGATCGTGTATTCTGTCAAGAAAAGTTTGGCTATGGATAGGGGTGGAATGGGTTGGGTTTGGCTCGGGGCCAACCTGGGCTCAAACCTGTTTAGTGTTTGTGGCAAGACATTGAACCTTAGACTGATTCATTTACTCATGGGCCAAGAATCCAAACCTGAGGCCAACCTACAACTCATAAACAACAAACGAGTCTAACTCGTTTGCTAAATGAGTCTAGAATTTAGGTGAGTGGTCCAACTCAAAATAGAGCAATAGGCCGAAGCACTGTTGGCGGGTCTTCATTTTCTGGTCCTTTACTATTTAAGAGGTTTGTGGAGTAAAACTTTCTATTACTATTTATAACCTTCATGCTAGTGGGTCAAGGCGGGTTGGGTTGGGATAGCCAAACCGTACCCATATACATATGGGTCTCATTTTCTAGCCTGAACCCGACCCAATATGGCCTAGTAAGGAACAGGTTGGGCAAGCTGGACCACGGGCTCATCCAACCCATTGCCAGCCTTGATTGTGGATGCTTCTCTTTCTCTTTTTGATGACGATATTGCATCTTCTTGGTCTGGATGGCTGTTTTCTTTCTTTCTTTCGTTCTTTCTTCTTCCTCCTTTAAAAAAAAAAAAAGAAAAAGAAAAAAAAAAGAGGAATGCTACTTGTAGATGCATCTTGCACATGCTAAACACAAGCACCAACATGTGCCGATGCAGCGTTCATGTGTGAAATCCAGTTTGTTCATGAGGTGGTCCCATTAGTGATTGTGCCCTAGCCTGCAAATCGGGCCACCCCACTCATCGGGTGGTCAGATGTACGTTGAATGTAGACCATCATCCATCCCTTTTCTATCCATCCATTTTTATCTGTACATGTAGCCCACATGATGAGAGGACCAGCTGGATTTTTGGGACAGAACATTCACCATAAGAGAAACCTGATGAATGGGCTGGTTCTCACTGTAGTTCAAAAAACCCGAAGACTCGACTTGCTCTTCAGCTGGGTCGGTTGGACTTGAAGATTCAACTCAGCTCGATATTTAACAATTATCTTAAAAAAAAATAAAATAGCAATAGCAGTATATATCTAACATAGATAGACTTATTATAAGCAATACAAAATAACAAAACCCAGGTTGGATGACGCACTGGTTAAGTGCATCTCTCCTCCTGGCTGAGGGTCCGATCCCCCCCTCCTTTTCACATTTTATTTGTGACTCATTGAGCAACTTGGTTCGGGTCACCAGGAGTTGTGTCAAGTCGACTGAGTGGTCAAATTGATTCAAAGTCTTCCTGAGTTGAGTTCGAGTCAGACCCAGGTCCTAGTTTCCCTGAGACTCAGCTTGAAATCTTGCCAAGTTGAGTTGACTCATCAAAGTCTCAAGTTGACAGCGAGTTTTAGAGCTATGGATCTCACATGTATACTATGTGGGCTGCTTGTGTTTGGTGCATGCCCGCCTATAGCATTCCTCCCTCCCAATTATACACAAAAACTTCCCATTTAGGCATGATTCTCAAGATTCAGATTTATTTTTTATTATTTATTATTTATTTTATTTATTATATTTTTTAAAAAGAAAAAAAGAAAGAAAATCTCATGTTCATTGTAAAGTAAACTTGATAGTGCCATTGGGTCCTTATTATGTACAAGTACGGCCCATGGTTTGATCTTGGCCGTCATGTGGTGGGATCCAGCACTAGTGGACCATGCCTAAAAGGCCCTCATGATGAGACAATCCGAACCCTTCAATCAGTGGCCATCTAATAGACAATAAAGAAAAGAATTACAACAAAGGTCTACACTCAACAGCAGAAAAGGGCAAATGTTGGGGCATGGTCAATCCATCGCAGTGCCCACCAGATCAACTGTCTGGATCTCACCTAAAGGTTAGCCCCACTTGTACAATCTCAAAATTATTATTATTATTGTTATTATTTTTTAGCATTAACAAAGACAATCTGAAAATTATCACACCTCTCTTTTATTCTTCTCTCTACTTGATAAAAGAAATAAATAATGTGATGATCTTTGTTCCAGTGGTCAGATGAGCTCCTAAAGCTTGAGTTCCAGGAGATGGTCATGTTCCTCCAGCACCTCCCTACAGTGGACTGGACCCACCAGGAGCTGGAGATGGTCCTTTCTAGAGCGTACGTGTGGCACACCATGTTCGGAAGCTCTCCAAACCACTTAGCCTGCTAAAGATCAGATCCGTTAAAGATCCCCGGTAACCCAATTGTTTTTTTATTTAATTTATTTTTTCTTTGAATTTGAAATTATTTTCTGTTCTTTGTTTCCATGTCAAGCAAATCACTGTTTTTTTCCTTCATTGTATTGTTGTTTGTATTTGTATGTTCCAAAACTCCGTTTGTAACACATCCTATTCTTTTTAGCAATGTATTCATTTGTTAAAGGAAAAAGAAAATGCAATTACAATATCTTCCTGTGGCCCATTCATTGATCGTTGCCCCAAATTGTTCATTGATCTAGACCATTGGTCTGTTGTTTTGATCCACTATGGATGGACCATGCCCCAAATATCTCCTCAATATGGTAATGCAGACCTTTGAATTTATGGCCTTCAAATGAATGGTTTAGAGGAGAAATACAGCAACAGTCCACATTTCGAGACAAAAAGCACCAAGATTGACGGCTAGGATCATCTAATGTAGGAGATTTTTGGCCCATAAGCATCCGCAGTAGGTTCGAACAGATGAACCGTCCGGATCACGAACAAGGGTCCATTTGTGTATATTGAAAAGCTCAGTATACTGTGAGCACCCCAAGATTAGCAGCTAGGATCTTCCAATTTTGGATATTTTTTTGGGCATTGTCCATCCACAACGGGTCCTAACAGATCAACAGTCTATCTTGCTAGGACAATGGTCCGAATTTTACAAAACTGGAAATCCTTAGTATGCTATTCGGATACTTGGGTCAAGGATCATGTATTTCCTCTCTTCCTATTCAGTTGTTTTTTCTTGAATTCAAATTGCTGTTAGAGCTCAATGATACTCTGGTAGGGTGTGATTATCTATACGCATGCGTACAGCCACTATACACGTGGCTTGTTTCTACTTCAATCCAAGAAGTCCATATGATGATCCCATTTAAGATGGGCATGTATGTAATGTTAAGAACGATCCTAACCGCTTGTTAATGGACATTTTAGGCCATTGAGTATTTGTCATTTTGATTTCCAATTTGATGGCCACAAATAGCTTGATTGGGATTATCCGTTAAATATACTTTTTTGGGTCATGCCCTCAAGAGTGGGGTCCATGATTTGGACGGTTCGGATTGAGGTACGTGCATAGCACAGGTATTGTTGATGGGTGCATGTGCATATTTTCATGCTTTTCTAGCGTATCAGAAAAGTAGCTAGGTGCATTACAGGAAGGAAAAAAAAAAAGCTTAAGCAAATTGATCTGAGCCATTCATTGGTGGCCTCTCCATGGATGTGAGCAATGGTGAATGGGCCATGGAGTAGGATTAACGGTTTGGATGTTGTGGCGATTTTACACTGAGGACTGGTTGTATTGCGGTCTTGTATATTGATGGATTTTAACTATGGAGACATCAGATGAGCATTGGTGGATGTTTTTTCTACATTAGACGCGCACAGTCCAATCGTCAGTTGGGACCGTTCATTTGTTCCAGCCCGACTCCTCATGGGCCACTGGGCAGAAATCAATGAAATGCACTGTCTGTAGTATTCGTTCGAGCGAGCTGGGCATTGAGTCGAGTCGGATCGAGTTAGGGATGACCTTACTGGATTCAGTTTTGAAATAGACCTGAACCGAACTCGACCCAACTCAGTACTAAGTCCAGCATGCCTGACCTGATCCAAGTCCGACCCAGTCGGGTCGGGTGCAGCCGGTATCCAGCTGAAATCACACCTCAAAACCTAAGTGCACTTGCCAAAATTGTAGCCTCTCCATGAAATGTTAAATTTGAGTGTGTACCGAGTTAGATTTTTCCGATCGTAGTTGGGAATCAAAGAAATTGGCTGATGGTGTTAGTCCGTTAGAAGACTAAGAGGCCGCCTCTATTGGGGTGGAAGGGCCTCCTCACTACGAAGTGCCATCGCCGGTAATGGCCGACTCAAAAGCGCTGCTAATTAATAATTCATACTGTCATGGGTGGATTCACCATGGAAAGCTCCAGATACAAAAATGCTCCTATAATCCTCGGAAGACAATAGAGGGAAAACAGCAGGAAAAGAATAAGAAGTGTAAAAGAACATGTACCAGAAAAAGCTAAGTGTTCAGATGGCCCACACAGTGAATGGAAAAGGATCGGGATAAAGGAATAAAGGAATAGGTCAGCACAACTTGGACTCGCGCTGGAACTGGTGGGTGAGAAATGAGGGGGAAACCCATATTTATAAACATCCTAGGAGCAGAGCCTATAATGCTAGCACTACTCATGAGAGCATGAAATGATGCTTTGACACATGATTTCCTCCACGTAGTGATATAGGGGTTCGCCCAGATCCCGCATTAATAAAACAGGGATAGGTATCCGCTTATGAGTCGCTCGGAAGGCGAAGTGGCGTTTGCCACTCTGTGCACGACTCCTCGTACGAAGATACCGTTATAATATCTTCCTCGATCACTACAACATGTACCGTCATTTCAATTCCCGCTTTCATCACTAGGCAATAAAATCGAGGAACACATATGGATCGAGTTGACCACTCACAGTTAAAGGTTAAAATTCTCATGCTCATTCAACAGTTTAAATTATCTTATTTCCCGAGCTCATGAACATAGAACTCGGAAGTAGGGGCCAACTGTTTGAGAAAAATCGAACTGACCTAATAAAAAACACATGGCAGATCACCATCAGAGCAGACTCCCTGAACTACTGAAGTACTTGTTACCAAGCAAGTTGTACCGAGCAAGGAAACTGAATGACCGAACTGAGCCAGTCAACCAAACTAAGTGATAAGGTTCATTGACATACCTCGACCACGGATGCCGACCTCGACCATGGATACTGACTCGAGCTTGGGATGAAAATATCATGAGAGAATCTTGCATCGTATACGAACAGATTCTAGCCGAAGATCACGCCAATCAAGGTATAACTGGATATATATACTCAAGATTAGATTCTAACTCTAATACGAGCCCCTTTAGTGTATTTCACAGATTTACTCGGATAAACAAGCTACCTAAAAAACCTATAAATACATCACTCGGCCTCATGGAAAAGGTACACACAACAATCTTAACTCTAACCACTCAAAGTTCATCTACTTAGCTTAAGCATCGAAGGGTCTTTGACCATGACCGACGCTCCCAGTGTCATTCCTCTTCCCATTAAAGTACATATACGTGTCGGAGGTGTTGCGAAATCAACCAGATTTGAGTGATAACAAAAGTATTTAGCCTCGTTAGGATGACAGTATTTACAAAACTCAGGTGTGCCATACCTCGTGAATTTAGAGGTTTTCGATCATAGATTTAAGGGTGGCCCACTTGAGTGTTGAATCAGCCTGATATTTTGTAACCAACGCTATAAACAAGGGGTAATGCAGCTGATGGACGGAGTGGATTTCATGCACGTCAACTTGTTTCCCTTCCCCCCACGATAGAGAAAGCAACCGCAGCAAGTACCAGGGCCGTCAACGGGCCGGGCCTCAAAATGTTGATTTTGCAAGCCCGAGCCCAGCCCAATATCAGCCCTAATACTAACCATCTTTATTTTGCCCCTGTAACTCGCTATTTTACATTCAAGCATCCATTTGATAGCCAGGATGGATGGTTAGGATTGCTTCATCAGTTTGGTTTTAGAGATAAGCTCCATCCACGGTGGGCCCCACAATTTGGGTGGTCTGTATTTCGAGTGCACTCACATCGTATCCTTGTGAATCTCTCTCTCTCTCTCTCTCAGCCGTTGATCGATGGGCCTATCGGCATCGAAGAGGGTCTCCAAAACCCTAGAAAACTCGCCGGAATTCAACGCCGCCTGCGACTCCACCTACGACGACTGCCTGAATCTGACGCAACACGCCTTCCCCGGCGTAAAGCCCTACCAACTCCTCCCCGCCTCCGCCCGCCTCTACCTCGCCGTCTCCACCTCCGTCCCTCTCATCAGTAGGTGGGCCCCATCTCCTCCCACCCAGTCCCAGGTCGATCGAGCCCTCGAATCCGTCAACATCGACGGAGGCGAAACCCTAACCCTAACTCGCGAGCAGTTCAAGGCCTTCGCCGTGGAGCTCTTCAAGGACGTCATCGTTTCCAACGCTCAGGGAGCGGTCCTGCGCCGAGTTCCGGTCGGAATCGTCGGAATCGCTGGGTTGGGGATGGCGACTCGGTCGAGTCGAGATGTGGTAGGGAAGGCGATGGGGGTGTATGCTCTCGGTGTATCTGCGGCTGTTTACCTTAGCTTGTCTTTCTAGGGTTTGGTAATGCCGTCGAATATACACACAATCTATTGTGTATACGCTCTATCAATCTCCCGAGTAATTAATATCATATTCGTGCCCGCATCTTTCTACGGTATACACGGGTTTTCAATTATGACATGTGGGGGCCATGGTTTAGTAATCCAGACCATTGGTTCGTTGTGCGACACGTGTCCTACCATAGATGGGTCTGACATTTCGATTTCCGGCCTTCAGATGTACGGTTAGGAGGAGAAATACATCGACAGTCTACATTCAAGCAGAGATCGTCCTAAATCCTAATATCGGCTTCTGAGAGATTTTCGGGGCATTCTCCATCAACGGTGTGGTGCAACAGATCAATGGTCCAGATTACTAAATGGTGGGCCCAACACTTATTAGAATTGAAAACCCGTGTATGGACCCGAATTGTAGGAGATCTGGGGGTGCATCCTGATGTTTGTTTGTGTGGCATCCTGTCCGTCCAGACCCATGAACGGTTGGGATGGGACGCCCACCATTAAAACCTTTCGAAATGTGTGTGGGTGCAGATTGTTTTGTACATGCCGTCCAATTCATTCAAAATATGTGCCCCAGGAAAAAATAGAGCCCATGCCACCTGATTTTAATAATTTAGGCATGATTTTAGATGGTGTGGACCACCTGAGTTTTGAACAGGCCTGATTTTTGCATCTATGGATAATACAGGGGCTACATGTGTGGACGGAGTGTATATCATGAAAACATCACTGTAGACCCACACATGCAGTGGAATGGGCTTATTTTACAAACGTTGCATAGGAACACTTCTCACTAGAGCATAAAGAACACTTCTCAATCTAGAGCTCTACACAGAGTTGAACTGAGTCGAGCTTGGCACAGCTCGGCAGCCAACCCTAACTTGAACTAGCTTGGCTTGGTCTTTGAGCTTGATTGACTAACTCGGCTTAATTTGGTCAGCAACTCAGGCCAATTTAAGTTGAGTTTTAACTTGTGCGGCATTTTCTCAAATATGCAAAATTATGTATTTAAATACTTTTTTATCAAATGCTCGAGCATTAGTATCAATATATAAGGGCAATCCCATGTTGAAAAGTTTTTTTTATAAAAAAAAATATATATATATTTATTCAATCTTCCATTGAATACTTATTTTGAGGGCAATTTAAGAAACAATACTTTGTTGAGACATTTCATTAAACACTCGATGAGCTTTGTATCAAAATTAAAATGACCGATCCACTTAGCCGATTCAATCCGAGTCGAGGTTCGAACCAAGTTGAGTCGAGCTGAGCAAGCCTAAACTCGGCTCAAATTTACTTGGAGCTCTAAAAATTAGCTCAACTCAATCTGAATCCAATTTCAAGCTGAGGTGAGTTAAGCTTTTCTGTGTTGAGTCAAGCGAGTTGACCCACCTAACTTAACTCGTGTACAGCTCTACTTCTCACGTAGGAATGCATACAGAGATGATGTCAGGCAACTGGCGGAATGGGAACGATTAGGTTGCAACTGGGTGGGGCCCAGCCAATGGATTGGGCCAACTATCCAAATGTTTGGCCCACCAGCCCTAAAGAGGGTTTAGGTGGGCCTAGCCCAATTGGTTACCGAGCCTAAATATCTGGCCAGGTTCCAAGCCACGGGTCTCGAGGGTCTAGCCCTGGTGCATTGCAACTAAGGGCAGTTGCTTTTCTTTCCTGACCGTCCATCAGATGGATATGGTCAGAAATCCAAATTCAGGGACTACAGTTTAAATGGTCTGGATGCGAGTAGAGATTTGATAACCTCCAGTCCGGGTGCCACAATTATTCGGGGGCCGTTGAAGCTTCGGTTCGGATCAACCCGAACCCGATTGACTCAACCTGGGTTTGCGTTGTGTTGGGTCTTCTGGAGCTCCAGTCGGGTCCGTCCAGGCAGGGCTCTGTGGGGACCAACGTAATGTATGAGTTTTATCTATGCCGTCCATCTATTTTTTGGATCATTTTAGAATATGAGCCAAAAAATGAATCAGATCCAACGCTTAAGTGGACCACACAGTGGGGATTGAACTCCCGCCATTAAAAACTTATTGTGGACGGCAGAAGTTTTCGATCGATCTGATATTTGTGTTTTGTCTTCATCCAGGTCTATATGACCTTATGAACAGGTTGGATGGCAGATAAACATCACGGTAGCCCCTAGGAAGGTTTCAACGGTGAGTTTCATTGTCACTACTGCTTCCTGTGGTGCGGTCCACTTGAGCATTATACCTGCCTAATTTTTAGACCCATTACATAAAATGATCTGAAAAAATGGATGGACGGCGTGGATAAAACCCATACATCACGGTGGGCCCCACCTGGTACAATAACTAGGCCGGTCCTCTCGTCATCTGAGCCAAAAGATTTGGAATCAACGGACAACCGGAGGTCTGAGTCAACATACAGGTGTGGCCCTCATGGATCAGCATGATTTTCATGGTTGGGATTTCTTACACGAGTGGCATGTTAGCAGGATAGATGTATGGCACGTACGGATTTAAAGTGGGCCATCTTCATGTAGAGGGGTTATCATGAATGATTCACATGGATGGATGGAATGATGTATGACTCCTATCTCCATGGCATGTGATACCTGATGGTATGATGTGGTGCCATGGGTTGATGAAGATGATCACACCCATTGTAGGCCTCACCCGTGGAATCCAAACCGTGAATCTGGCAAATCTTCTAATTTTCACCGTACATGTCAAGAATCATCGTGAACTAAAACTCACATGGGACACACCAAAGGGAGAAATGTACAATCATATGCCTAAAGCTGGTATATACAGAGGTGTTACCTTACCGTGTGTGGCCGACATTGATGGATTTTTATTTTATTTTTGTATATCCAAGCCTCCCATCCGTTTTTTCAGCACGTTTTAGGATGTTGGCTTAAAAATTAATCAGATCCAAATCTCCAGTGGACCACACCACTGGAAAAAGTGGAAAATGACTATTAAAATCTTTTTTATAAGCCACAAAAGTTTGGGATTAAGCTGATTTTTGCATTTAACCTGACCTTATAAACCGATTGGATGGAAAATAAACATTGCAGATATGCTTACAGTGGGCCCACAGAAGTTTTTAATCGTGGCCATTCAATCATTACTTTTTTCCTATGGTGTGGTCCGCCTGAGATTTGGATCTGCTTAATTTTTAGGATAATGGCCCAAAATACACTGAAATAACAGATGGACGGGGTGGATATACAAAAACATGAAAGTAGGCCCCACAATAAGGGTAACTAATCCGTTCCCCTCCATGCGACTTGTTTTCGCCCACCGAAGGCTTGGAGTGGACACGGATTTGGGAAACGGATTGCCACTAGTCCGGTGGCTGATGGCCGGTACTCTGTGGGCCCCACCACGATGTATGTGTTTCATCCATGCCGTTCATCCATTTTACGACATTAACCTTATTGATGCATAAATTGGTTGTACTCATTAGACCACTTAAGACCTGCAAAACATGATAAAGATGGAGATCATGGCTGGAGCAAAACATCATCCGATGCCAAAGTCAAACAGGCAAGTTAGGTCTAGTAAAACATGAAGGTTTCGGATGTATTTTCTAGGTTGAAATGTGCGTACCTTTCACCATCAGGGATTCTCCTATTTATAGATAAGAGGTGGCGGTGGCATAAGGGAAGATATCCTTATAGGTGCATATTGTGGAGAGACTCGGATCCCAGGCATAACGCAATGATCTTCTGATATCTTTGGCAAAAATCTTGGATAGACCCGTGTTGTGGTTATCTCCCAATATCCTCGGCTAAGATCTCGGATAAGTTGTCAGTACCAAGTTGGAACTAACGGAAGCATGCGATAAGGGGCCGATGTGGAGAGTTTGATGTGACTTATATGGCTGCATCTAAAAGCGGTTTGCTGACTTGAATTTTTTAGTGAATCGTGGTTGGACTTTGCAACGAGTAGATTATTGAGCTGCCGACCTTTCTTTGAAAGTTGCGTCAAAGGTCTAAGTCTGAGCTCCTTCCCTTAGAAAAATATGGACGAAAGGCCATTTTTTCGTGCGGCGTGAGGTCATACTTTGAGGGTCTTTACTAGGAGATGTTCCGAGTATCGGCTCAAAAATGGATAGGACCATGGAGAAATTGGCCTATCTCTTCGTGTCGTGTATATATGTTCGAGCTGGTTTTTCCTTAGTGGGTAGTCCATTTTTATCCATAACAAGCCCATATACAAAGCAAATCAAAATATCGGGTGAATCTAGGGGTGTACATCGAGTCGAGCTGGCCTCAGCTTGACTCGGCTCGGCCACTAGCTGACCTCAGCTCGAACTCGGCTCGACTCGGTCCTCGAGCCTGACTGGCCAGCTCAACTCGGTTCAGTCAACAACTCGAGCTAGTTCGAGCAAAGATCGAGTCGAGTTTGCCTGCGCAACATTTTCACAAATACCTGGACTACACCTTTAAAATCTCACTGTATGTAAAACAACAGCAATGGTTTTACAGGTATTTTATCAAACACCTCCTCAACAATATAAAAATCAAGAAAAAAAAGGGCATTTGTTTCATAAACATACCTTCCTTGCCACCGGTCACACTTCGTTGAGTCATTTCATCAAACACTTGGTGAGCAACATCAATATCAAAGTAACCGAGTCACCGAACTAGTTCAATCCGAGTTCGATTTGAGCTAGGTTTGATCTGAGTTGAGCCAAGCAAGCCAGCTTGAACTCATTTTCAAGCTAAAAAAATTAGCTCGACTTAGCTCGAACTCAACTTCAAACCGAGTCGAACGAGCTTTTCAAGTCGAGTCGAGTGAGCTAACCGAGCTAGCTTGGCTCATGTACACCCCTAGGTGAATCACACCACAAAAAATAGTGATAATTGAATCCCACAGTTAAAAACTTTCCAAGGTCTACTGTAATGTTTATTTGTCATCCAATCCATTAATAATGTTACATGGACTTCAATGAAGGGAATACACAAATATCAGCTTAATCCAAAACTTTTGTAGCCTCAGTGAGTTTTTAATGGTTGGCGTTCAATCACCACTCTTTCTTATAGTGTGGTCCACCTTGAGATTTGGATTTGCCTGACTTTTGGACTCATGTACTAAAATAGGCTTGAAAAATAGAGACGCAGGTTAGCTAATGAAGTGACCTCACCATGCTCTATGGGCCCACTATAACGTATTTGTTGTATCCACACCGTCCATCCATATGGAGAGATCATTTTATGTCATGATACAAAGAATGAGTAAGATCCAAAGTTCAAGTGGGCACCAACGTATGCCCACCGTTGAAATCTTCCTAGGCCCACCATCATGTTTATTTGAGATCCAACCTGTTTATAAGTTAACACAGACATGAAATGAAATAAGTGAAAAAAAAATATCAACTTGATCGATAACTTCTGTAGCTGAAAGAAGTTTTTAATGGTAGGCGTTCAATCCCCATTGTTTTTTCGTGGTGGGTCCACTTTAGCTTCGGATCTTACTAATTCTTTGGCTCATGCCGTAAAATGATCTCTCCAAATGGATGGATGGTGCTGATACAACACATACATGATGGTGGGGCCCACAGAACGTGGTGACGTATAAACGGCGTGGATAACCCATATATCATGGTGGGGCCATGGAGCTTTTCCAGCAGGTAATTTTGACATAGGCATAACTGGGGCTGGAGTGATCTAACGTGTGGTAATTACCATACGATACGAACGCACGTGACCATCTCGCCAATCACGCGATCATGGCATGCCCTTCGTCGGCTGCGAGTCAAGCTACCCGCAGTCAAACTTCAGACCCGACGCCTTCGATTGCGGGTCGTTTGAACGGGAAAACCGAATAACGTACAGCCATCTCTCAAGACACGTGTCAGCATTCCTATCTAGCGGGCCCAATAATGGATGGCCCGTGTTTCAAAATCTCGCCTATTAGGAAACCGTAACCCTCGATTGCTTTTATTTTTCAGCACCCAATGTGGCCCATTTGCTAGTTCTGCTCTCCACCGTTGCTTCAAAGGCTACTGAACAGATTGATTGGATCAGCTAATCTATTTACCTCTTTTAAATGTATGCCATCCATTGTAAGTCCCATTAGATGGAAGGTACTGCTTGCTGGAATATTTGGTTTATTTAAAATAGACTATTTAAAATCGAAAATAAAAAAAATATAAAAAATGTTAATATAAATGTTTTATAGAGTTGAGTTAAGGCGTGATGTGAGTCACCTGACTTGAAATTGAATTTGCTTCCCTTATACAACGTTTTCAGAACAACAAGTTTTCAAAGCAATCAACCTTCAAGATACAATGACTATAACTCAATTCCAGCGGTGCATTCACTGTACACAGGCTTGAATCACTTATAATTTAACATGAAAGTGTTGAGTTAACTCAGCGACGAACTTAACAACCAAAACTTGTAAATAAAAAGACAGGGAGAGGTTTTATAATAAAAGAAAAAAATTTCGTTGTTTTGAAAGTGAAACGGAAGTCTTTATATAGATTCCAAAACGGTGCATTAAGCACCCTTTCGAAGAGTTTGGTCCGTTGGATTTAAACCCAACAATTGCGACTAACCGACTGGTCACATTTCTTTAGTTTAAAACGAAAAGGTACAAGTACGAGTACACTTCTCACATAAATAAAGTCTCGTGAGTACCCATACACACACACTCGCACTCGCACCCGCGGCCTGGTCTGGCTTGCCCCATCCTGTCGCGTCGCGAACACACACGCATACGGACTCGACTCTGCATGGTGCGGTGTGGCGCGTGCGCATGTGGTCAGTGACATAGATTAGAGCTATTAGCCCCACCCCCCCCCCCCCCCCCCCCCAAAAAAAAAAAAAAAAAAAAAATTTATAGGACCAAATTTACATGCCCCCGAATGAGGTTCAAACCCCAAGGCAAAAAACCTATATTGTATACAAGAAGATTTTCTTTAACAATTTTGATGTGAGAATAAACCCACAAGTCAAAAGTAACAAAATTTTCAAATTTGGAGGGAAATCAAAATATTTGAAATTCTATTTTTAATATAAATTTTGAAACAAAATATAACATTACTTGATGAATTTACCGGTATAGTTGGCTCTAGCATATTTCATGGAAAAAAATGGTACTCTAGCAAAATGTGATGGATAATGTGCAGGCACCGCTTGGGTATTTCTAATTGACCCATGAGTAATTCAAATTAAACCGCTCATATTATGGGTCCCAATGTAGAAGCATAAAAAAAATAAAAATTATGCTTATTTCAATATCTTACATTAAGATTGGTTGACATTCATGCAGTTAAGATGAAAAATACTCAATGGTTCTATTTCAATAAACGGACATCCATTGATCAAAAGTTAGAATTGTTTGACTTGGTGACCTGATATTGGTTGTACTGGGATATGGTGGGATTTAAAGAAACCCGTGAGATCCCGACATGGAGAGATTTGTGCAAGGCCTAGATTTCAACCTCTTTCTATCTATCCAAGGGATGGAAGGGTAGAGGCCTTTGATGTTATTTACGGTTAAGAATGAGGGCCTCACTAACTAATATGGCTTTCTTCATTCATGATTCAATATTCAACATTCTTATGTCCTACATTGTCAATGGGCCGAGCTCTAGCTTGAAAAATTAGAATTTTGAATAGAGTTGGGCCATAGAATAATTTAAAATATGAGCCGAGACCTACTCAGGTCCAACCCATTGATGGCCCATCCTACGTAGGGGAACCACACCAATCCATCCGAACTTGGTGATTAAACTGCTTCACCCAATCACTTTCAAACATGCTAGGTGTTGGGAGCCATGACTGTAACATCCTGGATTTTCACTGTTTTGGATTCCCAAAAATCCTTAAATTTTCTTTTTAATTAACTTATAAAATCACTTAATGACCATTAGCACTCAATGTTAGTTTAGGCTGGGGTGGACCAGTCTAGTTATGATGGGACAAGTGCGGGCCGTCAAGCCGGATAGTCCGTTTACACCTAGCAACAGCCCATGTGAGCCACCCAGCGACCGAGGAGGTTCGAAAAAATCTAAAACTTTAGAAAATCATAGACCTCACTGGGCTTGTGGTCCATCACGGACTGAGGACCCAGTGGACACCCAGAAGTACCATCTGGCGCTTGCCCAATGTGCCCCACCAATGCCAGATTAAAATCTGGCACTGACAAAAGAAACTGAGACTCCAGGCCTTCCAGCCGTCGAATTTCTTCCAAATTTACGGTGAAGGTTTAATATATTTTTCTACGCCTGTTCACCAAATCTGGGCCCCGATCGTGGCACGATGACCGTTGATCGCGAATCGGACCCGTACGACCAAACCCCATATCCGATCGTCCCCAAATTTTGCGTGGCCCCTCATCGGGCCATGGAGACCCTATCCTATAAGTTTCATAGTCAGAGGGCCGCCAGAACCGCTTCAATCACCAAAATGGCCCTCGCAGGGCCACTTAAGGGATATAATCACTTACTCAAACCCTATATCTGTTCATCCGTTTGTCCGCAAATTTTACATGGGCCCTAATTGGGCCATAAAACACCTACCCACCGAATTTGGCGGCCTAGGGGGCGTTAGGGCCACCCCAACTTCAATAAGGAGCCCTAGAAGGCTAGTTTAGAAAAATTGTGGGAACTTAAGTGATTTGAGTCGTCCACTCTTATGCAAAGTTGATAATTTCAGACCATCGGTTTGTGACCAAACTTCACACATCGAGTAAGGATATTTTCTTCCTCATATCCGTATAGCCGCGGCCCCGATCGACCATCGGTGACCGTTGAACAGACTTCTAATCATGTCTGTCGATCAGCGCGACGAAATGGCGGACCGATTGTGTCCATACGTAGATCATCATTATGACTAACTATCCTACGGTGTATATCGACTAGTACACCCCATAGGCTAGAAAAATCCTCCCATAGGGTTAGTATAATAAAGACCCAACATTCGGGGCCAATTGCTCCAAACTGGCACTATATAAAGGCCTTATTTGGGCACCCCCTCTCCCCATACGATTTTGCCCTAGAGAAGGGAGGGAGAGAAGAGAGAAAGGGGAGAAAGAAGAAAGGAATGGAGAGTGAAGAAAGAAGAGCAAGGTGGGCCCAAGAAAATCAACCATTTTAACTCTCTACCTCTCTTTAAAGGAGAAACTCTCCTCCACAACTCCAACAATTGTCCGTTGAGCGTCTAGGTAACGTCCTTCATCCATCCTCATGAAACCCTTGTATTAAGAAAGGAATGACATGGATTCCTTACATGCAAGATCTTGTTTTAGGGATTCCGGCCGGCCAACCCTCAAAACCCCCATTTCTAGGTCGTCTTCCAAGCCTCCAACGATCCGAAGGTGCGGACTATTGTTCTTAGGTGGCCTAGCACCAATTTTAGTACGAACTTAATGATTTTGATTGCTTGGATGTTATGATTTAATAATCTAGAGAAAGCCCTAAGAATGTATTTTGTTGAAACCGTATGGATTTGCATGCTTAACCTCCATGATGTTGTTCTTGCTTCTCTCATGCTTATGTGTAAGGATGAATACTATGTGTATGGATGAATACTTGCTTATGCCTTGTTGATTTTCCCATATATTGTTATCTCATAGTGTGTATGCTTCCATTACCCTTGCGCATATGATGACTTGAGATGGAGGAAGTGCGGAACTCCCTCACCCACACACACACACCTCACATACACTTGTTTCATGATATTGTTAACTATGCTGCTATGAGAATCTAAATGATATGTTGAGAAGTATGAGAATATGTTGTGGTTTATACTAGATTATACATTGGTAGCCGGCATGCTATGAATCACCCTCCATACCCTTGGGTTGGTCAGGAAACAGAGTGAAGGTGGCTCCATTGGTAGGACCGCCTCGAGGCTAAACCCGTGGGTTTGGGACGGGTGTGTTCGGGCGGCTGTAGTTCGACTACATGGGACCCTTGTGCCCGAGATCACTCGTCTCACGCTCGCCTGACTCGTGCGGCCTAGCCTACTAACTGATCAACCCTGTTTGTTAACCCTGTGTGCTCACATATGTATGGAACCTGAACCACCCTACAACCATTGTAGCTCATTGATAATCCACTTAAAACTGGTCCACAGCCTCGTGAGCCGGGCATGGTGGAATGAGACACTATGTCCGAGCTGTCGGCTTACGCTGGGGTACCACGCCTCCTCGTAGTGACCGCGAGCGATCCCTTCCTTTCAGCACTCCTCATGTGCTTGGAGTCGGGGATGAGGAACCTGACGGGATCACGGACCGCGGAGTCTCGGCCTCACGCGTTGATGTGGCCTTGGCCTTGCAACTAGTTTATGGCATTGATACGTGGAGTATATCAGATTTTTCAACCTGTTGGATGAACGAACTTAACTAATAACTTGGCTAACACGACCGCAATTGCATCTCATTAGTTAGGGTGGCGACTCGGAAGTCGAGGTCGCTCTGAGTGAGTGTTGTCATACGCGATCGTTAGATGGAGTCGCTCGAGGGAGCGTTGTGGTGAGGGCATGCATCATATCATCCCGCATGCATGCATTTAAATAAGAGTTGCTAGGTATTTATGATTGACTGTTTTTCATTAAGTTCATATTACAATTGATGCTTGTTATAACTTAAGACTAATAGCACCCACTGAGTTGATCACTCACTCCCACTCTGGGATGGTGTTTTAAAACACCAACCAGACTCTTCATTAGTTGCAGGTGACGCCGAGTACAAGGAGCCTTGCGGCGCGAGCTTGGATGAGGAGCATGAGTTGTTCTATTTCCAGTTGATGGGCGGTTCGCCGTAGAGTTCGCTAGTGGACTTGGATCGCTGAGTGTTGGACTCAGCTCATCATTCCTTTTGGATTCTTTTGTAATTTTTAGGGCACCTTGTGCTCCCGTTTATATGCTTTTGGATTTGTATATATACTAGACCTCTTTCATTTCAGTATATGTGTTGTGGATGTGATTTATGTCCCGAGTAATTTCAGGTTGCGCATTTAAACCTGATTAAGCGCATATTAACGAAAACCGGTGTTAAGTGACCCCGGGAACTCGGGAGTCGAGTTTACACACGACCCCCGATTTCTAGGGCGTTACAGTGACGCTCACCATGATTATATTTTATATCCACATGGTTTATCTTCTTTTTTTTTTTTTGTGGCTTATTTTAGGGTACGATCCTAAATTAAGCAGTTTTAAAGCCCCAATAGACCACACCATAGGAAACAGTGAGTATAATGACAATAAATGTTGAAACCTTATTTAAGCTTACTATAATGTTTATTCAATATGAAAATTTACACATTTAAATGTTGAACAAATCTCTAATTTCGACACCAATATGGCTTTAAGATGTTTCAAAAAGCATAGCAAGAGGTTAGATTCAAGAATACTGCACATAAGATGATTTTTATTTAAAAAATGAAGAGTATGTCATTTGGTCTATAATATTCAAGATTTATAGCAATTGAAGGATCATGAAGTTCTTCCTGAAGAGATGCTCATGTGCCTCTTCAAGACATCCATACTTATTCACAATAACATCCAAGTGCAGTGTCCTTGAGGAGATTTGAACCATAATTGTAAAAGTAAAATCCTTTTCTCTCGACATTTGTATATACACTCTATTTATAAAAATATTTAATAATCAAAATAATTATTTATTTATTAAAAATAAATTTTTATTTTTCTTCTATAAAAAACACAAGTTTTTTCACTTCATCATTATCCTTTAGACCTCATGAATATGTTGGATGACAAATAGGGGGAGGGGGGGGGGTAAGGGGGGGGGGGGGGGGGGGGATCATTGTCCTCACTACTTTCTATAGTGTGGTCCACTTGAGTTTTTAATAAAAACTCATTTTTGAGCTCATAACATATTAGTGTACAGTGAGGGCCACGGAATTTGGTGACATAAAGACACCACATGGGATGGTGGTGTGAAATCCGTTTTGTAGTAGCTTGCTCTACAAATTAAACAACTTTCAAACATGCCGACATCATTGGATGACTTCACGCACAAGCGTAGGTTTCCGCACATGAAGTGTCGCACTCGCACTCGACAGAAAATAAAATAAGTCCCATGATTTCAAAGCACGAGCGTCTATGTGGTTGACATGTGATGAGCCGACCACGTGATTTTTGGACCATGGCACGTTTAGCTGATGTGCCGGACAGATGTTCTTGTGATGCTCAACTGCGACGCGGCTAGGTAGGTCCCACCATTATGTTTGTGAGAAATCCAGCACGTCCATCAGCTCTGCAAGATCATGCTAGAAGATGGGCTAAAACAATCCAAAACTCAAGTGGGCCACACCAAAACGTATGTAGGTAAATTTCTACCGTTGAAACCTCCTTGGAATCCATCGTGATGTTTATATACCATCCATACCGTTCATAAGTTCATTCCTACTGGATGAACTGAAAACACAAAAATTAGCCTGATTCAGAACTTCTGTGGGCCCACACATATTTCAACGGTGGAAGTACAATCATCTGTTGTGCGGTTAATTTGAGTTTTGGAACTGCGTCAGTTTTAAGCCATTTCCTAACATGATACGGAAAAATGGATGGAAGGTGTAGATTTCTCACCGACATCATGGTGGCCCACCTAGGTTCCTGTGGCAGGAAATCCGCGTTTCTCATTTATCAAAGTGGATTGGTCGGTTAAGAGCATGATGGTAAAAGCGAGCACGGATTTAGTTTGGGCGGTGGGATTAGAAGGGATTAGGTGGGAGAGGATTCCAATTCCACTCCATGTTTGGGAAGAATGGAAAAGCGTGGAATTACATTAAATAAAATTGCATTGGTCCTGTGCCAATTTCACTCAATGTTTGGGAAGTTGTGTAGGTCTCACCATGATGTGTGGGCTATATCCACACCGTCCACCCATTTATCAAGATTATTTTAGAGTATGGACCAAAAAATTAAGTAAATCTAAAGCTCAAGTGGACCCCACCATAGAAAGCAACAGGGATTGAATACTTACCGTTGAAAACTTCTTTGGGGCTACATAAGTTTTGGATCTACCTTATTTTTAGGCCCATGTAATAAAATGAGGTTACAAAACAAATGAACAGTTTAAATATAACACGTGTGTTATTCTCAGTAATTTCAAATGATGGTGGATATATCCATTCAATGTACCACCGTATTATCAGCCAAGCATGGCATTAATTTTATCCCACGGCAATAGGGGACAATCCCAGCCATGGGTAATAATTGTGTTTTTTAAATCCCATCCTATCTAATCCTTTCTAATCCCACTGCCCAAAGTGACCCCACCTTAGATGTAACAGCTTAGTAGGTGAGGCCAGACCATGGCCCCACCTTAGATGTATGTGTTTTCTGTTTGTTTTTTTTTTTTTTTTTGTTAATTATTATTATTATTATGTATTTATTTATTAATTTTAGGGCATGGTTTAAAAAATGAGTTGAATCCAAATCTGAGATGGCCGGTGGTGATTTAATGTCCACCGTTACCTTTAAAAACTTCTTTAGGCCTACTGTAATATTTATTTTCCATCCAACTTGTTGATAAGGTTACACAAACTTAAATAACTGGAAAACACAAGTAGCAGAAGATCCAAAACTTTAGTGCCTGTGAAGTTTTCAATGGTGGGAATTCAATCCCTACCTTGTGGTACATCTGAGATTTGAATCTGCGTCATTTTGGGACCATGTCCTAGAATAAGGAATAAAAACCATTGGACACCATGGTGGAAAATGTTTATTTTTAATAAAATAATATATATATAGGTTTGTAAAATTTTAGGTTTTTTTTTTTTTTTATTTCTTGTATGTGTTTTGAGAATAATCTAGTATTGGAAAGGAGGATAAAAAGAGAATAAAATTTTGTCTTAATAAACTGGGTGTTGAGTACATTTTTATTTACTCGGTGAGTCAAAGGAGTACCGAGACTTGTTCACACTGGAATACGCATGTACATGGGCTCGGGCTTGGCACAGTCTCAGGCTCAAGTTCGGTGTAAGGGCGTGGGCATGTGAGGAGTGTTGTGGGTAAAAGATTTAAGAGAGACTTATCTGTCTTTTGTAGGAGGCTAAAACTAGTTGTTTAAGAGGTCTGGTGTAACTATCATGCAACAATAAACTAGATTATGTAGAAACAACAACATGTGGCTAGATTAACGATTAGAAACTGCTAGCATGCAACTAGTTTTTTTATATGCAAAACGGTCAGAAAGTATCAAATAACGGCTAATTTCTCACCAACAGTGAGAAATGGTTAATTGGAGTAATGACCTTGGCCTAAAACGTCAGGCAACTCTAGCCTATATAAACTAAGCTTGGCCGGTTCATTGTAACAACACAAACCACTTGACTCACTTTATCATATGAACTCGTAAAGCTTTAAGTGTTCTCTTATCAAGCCAGCAAGGTTCAATACGAACCTAAGTTAATAAGTGCACAAGAACTAAAACAGTGTAGTGGTCTAAGCCGACAATTTCTTTTTCTGTCTTTCTCTCTTACTTAGAGATTTTTCGTTAAGTTTTCATCTTTCAGCAAACTATGTTTATAGAGTTCCAATGGTATTTTTTTCGTGTTTGCCAAACGCAGAACTACACACAGGCTCGTCGTATCCTAATAGTTATTTGCCTTCAACTTGTCAACTGTTTCAATTAATTTGAGAATGAGCAAATAACTCTTTAAGGATAGCATAATCACACGTGCTTCAACATATTCTTAATATTTTTAGTTTCTTTCATTATTTATTATAAAAATTATAAATTTATAATTTAAGAATATCAAATTTTCAACATTCTTAAAGTATTATTAACTAATGAAAATCGAAGGTGTATCATACATTAAACTGATGAACTAAAATCTGATTCGTTTCGATCCGTTTGATGGAACTAACTTTATACGATGATAAGATAAGATAAAGTTTCTCCTGGTGGCATTGAAAATTTACTATATGTTGAATTTGAATCTTCAATTGCTGCCTAAGGTAACTGACGAGGACACACCCGAATAGATTACAACACGCAACAAACAAGCTAAAGATGAATTACTAGTAATGGTAAATAAAAGAAATTTGGACCACCTTAGAGTTTAAATACAAGGTCAAAGAAGAAAGTACCAATAAGTTTTTAATAGCCAGATACTTCAACTTTAATATATTAAATAATAAACCATTGTTCCTCAAAATTTTAAAATTATTAGTAAATGTAAATAAAATTAAGGTCATTAAAATTAATCTTCCTAAATCAATTCAAGTTAGGATAATTATCACAAAATTATTTACTATGTGAAAAGACTAGGATAGAAGTTACTGCATCATATTGACGACTACACGCTACCTAACAAATTTGTATTCTTTGTCTTTTTCTTTATCATCTTAATAGATTTATTGAAAAATACATTAGATGTTGGGCTATGCATGAGCATTAAATAGTATTCTATTCACACTGTTTCATGTGGTGTGGCCCATCTAAGTCGTGTATCTAGCAGATTTTTAACCAACGTCTACCATAGAGAATAGAATCTGATGATAGAGAGGATTTTACACGTAGAACATAGTGGGCCCACAAACTTAAGTATCTTACTCATCAGGTATGTCTGGTGTCGCAGAGGAGTCGGGTCTCCTGACGTCTCTCTACCCTTTTCCCCTTCAATTCCGAATTTCTCACCAACTCTTTCAATGGTCCTGCCCCCGCCTGGACAGAATCTGTCCATGCAAGGCATCTGTGGGCCCCACCGTGATGTATTAGTTTTATCCACACCTCCTATCCCTTCATCCATGTTTGTTTGATATTATGAACAGGTTAGATGAAAAATAGACATAACAGCAGGCTTGGGAAGTTTTCAACGGTGGCTGTCATTATCTATGGTTTGGTCCACTTGAGCCTTGGATCTGCCTTATTTTCTGTCTCGTATCCTAAAATGATTTGAAATTTTTTATAAAAGGAGTGGATGAAAATCCTTCCAACAAGGTGGGCCCCACAGAGCCTCTGTCTGGACCTATTTCTGTCCAGCGGCGCACTACGCAACCGCATCCTCTTTCTTTCCCTTCTCTCACTCCACGTGGTCGCAAGTGCAACAGCTCTACGTAATTAATGACGAGGAGCCCTTAGTGCTGAGCGGTACTTGGCCGAGAACTGGAGTGGCTCTGCCAGTAGGGCCCACCTCGATCTATCAATTGTATATCCACACCCTCCATCTGTTTTGAAAGTTTATTTTATGAAATACTACCAAAAACAAAACAGATCAAAACTTCCAATGGACCACAGTACAGGATCCAATGATTATTTTCCATTAAAAACCCTTTGTGAGCCCTCATAACTTTGGATCAAGCTTATATTTATTTTTTCCTTTCAATCAGATCTTCGTAACCTTATTAACAGGTTGGATGGTCAATTATATTATGGTGGGCCCCAGGAAGTTTTAAATGGTAGGCATTCAAAGATCACTATTTCCTTGGTGTGGTACACCTGAAATTTGAATATAATTCGTTTTTGGGCCATATGTTAAACTAAACCATAAAAATAAATGGACGACTTGGATATACAAGAGGTGGGACCTACGATCAGGGCCGCACCCACATGGCTGCTTCCAGGTCGCAGTGAAGTCGCACTCGATAGTGCTAGGAAGGCGCGGCATTTTCAAGGCCAAGATCGTCAAAGGATATATTGGTCATTTGGGAGTTGGGTGACATCTCGGTTGCTTCTCCAATTGCATAGTCCAAAGTCCATAAAGGACGGCTCCGGTCAATTCAAATCTTTGACCTCGCACGTCCACAGTCACGCCCCTATCCCTACCAATTATTACAATATTGCCTTACCGTGAAGTACTCACTTATGAGATGTACAAGAGTCGAACCAAGCCCAGCTTGGCACAACTTGACTCAGCTCGGCAACTAGTTGAGCCCAGCTTGAAATCGAATTGGCTTGGTCCTTAAGCCTGATTGGCCTGCTCATCTCAGTTCGAGCCCATTCAAGCCAAGATCAAGCATCTACGGTATTTTTACAAACACATAAAGTACACTTTCAATTTTTTACTATACGTGATACAACAATAATTGTTTATAAGTATTTCATTAAACAACTCGTAGGCAATATAAAAAAAATAAATTAGTATTTGTTTCACATATATACCTTTCTTGCCATTAGCCGACACTTCGTTGAGTCATTTCATCAAACACTTGTTGAGCAACATTAATATCAAAATAATCAAGTCACCAAAATGATTCGATCCGAGTTGAGCCGAGTTGAGTCAAGCTCTCAGCAAATTCAAACTTGATCCAAAATTTTTACAAGATCAAAAAACCAACTCGGCTTGAACTCAATTTCCAACCGAGCTGAGCAATAACTACTCACCCGAGGATGTGGATGGTATAATCAGGCTTGAACTCAATTTCCAACCGAGCTGAGCAATAACTACTCACCCGAGGATGTGGATGGTATAATCAGTTTTTATTTATTTCAGTTTGGCTAAGTTGCGACCATGGTTAGTAATCAAGGCCCGTGGGGCCCAGCGTAGGTAGACCATGCCCCCTAAACCTACTTGACCGGCCAATCCTGACTGAAATAAACAATTTAAGAAGAGAATGCAACAACTGTAGGACAACTACCATATTCCAATCTTTGAAATTTCAGGGTGGTGGTCCATCCAACAGTCTGGATCAGCAACAAACCAACGGTCCGGATCACCAAGTGAATGGCTCCATTGTAATATGATTGAGGATCATATAATTCCTCCAAGAAATAGTCCAACCAGAGGATTTTTTATTACTTATTATTATTTTTTTAATCCGGAGATACCACTCTGTCCTTCTGCCGACGGATTCGAATTTCCTACGACAGTTGGTGTTGGGGTACATGCAGTAAAAAAAAAGCTCTGTGGATCCAACCGTGTTGTGTACGTGACATCCCTCCGTCCATCATATCTCAAACTCACGTTAGATCGTGATTATAGAAATAAGTCTGATGAAAATTCAAGTGGGCCACACCACAGGGAAAAATGTGGATGGCACACCAACGGTCTGGATCACCAAGTTTTGGATTAGGGTGGTACTTGAGTTCTCCATTCATCCTGACAGGAATCACCTTATGAACGGATTGGATTGCATAGAAATGTCGTGGTGTGCCCCAGGAAGGCATCCAACGGTGGGCCTCCACATCTCCACTGCGCTCTACGATGTGGCCACGTGGTTTTTGGATTGGCCTGATTTTTAAAACCAGTTTGTAAAATGAGCTGATGCAGACGATGAACGGAGTGGATGTTACACACACATCTCGGTGGGGCCCACAGAGCTCTTTGTTGCGCGGGCTCTCTACTTTGTTCCAGGAAATTCACGTCCATGGCCCTTGCCCCCGCAAATCACATCCGTTCAAATGACCTTTTTATAATAATCAACCATTGATCAACATTTTTGACCGTTCATTCGTAATCCTTTAAAATTATTACGTCATCAGATAGTTAGGATGATCCAACCCATGCGATCTTCACCATAAGGTTTGTAGATGGTAGGCCCCACCAGGTGAACGGTCTAAATATCATACATATGCTCACAAAGTAATAAGTGCCAAGCACCGGATAGCTTCCTTGGTCAAGACTCTAAGGTCAGGGACATTTTGGTAAATTTCCCATCGTAAATTTACCGTTGTTTACGGAAGACTAAGGTGATAGTTCACCACATACTTTCAAGTCGTGGATTTTTATCATCCGTAGAAATAACACATATACACGTCATCCAGACCGTCAAAACCATATTTCCCAGCGTCAATATATCGTAGTACAAACTTCAAGCTGAGTGAATGATATTAACCATACAATCAACGGTCAATCAATTAAACAGTTCATTGACCGAAATCCGGTGGTTAAAATTCTCCAATTGAATGATTTTTGGCTCAATACACCATAATAGATACAAACTACGTTTTGGACGGCCCAAATGAAACTTCGTAGTATCATATTTTCACTTCATATGCAGCTAGCAACTCATAGATGGTGGCAAACTATCACTTTTTGCAACTGGAGTGGACCTTTTCAAACTAGATGGCTTAGTCAACCAGAAACCCCAAAAACCCTCCAAAAGCAATCAATCGTATGAAAAGAAGGGAGATGTTACTGTACATGCGGAAGAACCGGAACATGGTAGATCATCTCTCGACAGAACTCATGGAAGAATGAAAAATCAATCAGAACCGTCCATCTAGTTCCCCGTACTATGTATGCAACATTTATTAAATAAAAACATCCATCAGCTTATTCTACTATTGATAAGTGTCGATGAAAAAGTGACGGCGATATAAATAATTTTTAAAAAAAAGTACTTGAAAATGCAGCGAATTAATGATGGGTTTTTCTTATATGTGTGATTTTTGAAATTTAGACCGTCCACGGTAGGTATAATCAGATGAACGGATCCGATTGCTGCATCACCATCCCACGTGCTCTACTATATTCCTAGTCTATCATTTTCCCGGGAAAGAGAGCTAGGTAAGGCTGTCAACGGGCCAGGCCTCGGGTTTCTGACTTTCAGACCCGAGCCCGGCCCATTGATACCACTAGCAAGAGTCGAGACTCACGACGTGAACCTAACACTATAAATACTCCACATACCAACACTCAGCAAACACGCATCCACATACATTTCAAGCATATACACAAACTTTCAGTGTATACACTCACACCTTCTTCTTCCCCCTACTAAGACCTTCCCATTTTCGACGATCTAGATGGCATCTACGGCGATAAATTCACGATGGGCATGCACCCTTTTGCTTGTTTTGGCCGTTTGTGTTGTTTTCTCGCAATTCGACGGTGCAGATGCGGCGAGAGTGCTGTCGGAGGACTTCACAAGCTCAAGTCACCTGATGGCATACCCTTCTGTATATGAGACGGCGAAGTCGACCATGGAGTGTTGGTTCGCCCGGCTATCGTCTGGGTCGAGCCCTAATGGGCCCGGGCACTAGCGGTCCACGTAGCGGAGCCGGTCGGCCGCAACGGGATTAGTTGTAGTATGGTTTGTTACATGTGAATTGTACATGAAAATTTCAATTTTTTTGAATTAAGCAATATAGATGATTGTTTTTTCTTTATATGTATTGAGCTGAATGTGAGAGAAATTGATTTTATTAAAAAGAGCCACTTACATTTTGGACATTAATCAAGCGGCCTATTTAAATTCAGGACATCAAATAGCCCATTTAGACATGAAAAGGAGTTGATTTCTCAATTCTTGATTGGAAGTAACACATGGCTTTATGATCCAAACCATTGATCTGATGGGCCCCACAATGGATGGACCATGCTCTGGGAATCTCTTTTATAGAACAATCCCATTAAGAGTGTCTATGGGTAGGGTCCGGGCCGGTTCAAGGATTCTGGCGAACCTGACCCATGGCCTGGATGACGATGCCTAAGACAACTTGATTTCTCATCGGATCTGAATCCTTAGACCCAGATCTAGACTCGGATTCGGTAGTGACATTCGTTGCTGGTCGGTGCTGAAAAGTCTCTCTTGCCCAAGGACTCTCCTTCCATCTTGGCATGAGTCCAAAAGCTAGGTAGATGTAAATTTCGGATGGACCACACCTTAGGAAATAGTGGTGATTGGACGCCCGTCATTCAAAGCTTTTTGAGGGCACATAAGTTTTGGATAAAGCTGTCATTTGTGTTTTTCCTTTGACTAATAAACATGTCCACTTGAGCTTTGGATTTACTCATTTTTGCTCACAAAATGAGATGGCAAAATGGATGGACAACATGGATAAAACACAACATACATCATGGTGGGGCCACAGAACTTTTCTAGTACTCGACTCGATTTGGTTGTTACCCTACACGAAGGTGTCCGTAATATTCGGTTTTGTGGGCCCGATCATAATGCGTTTGTTTTGTCCATGCTATTCATTTTTTTTTTTATGAGCCTAAAAATGAAGCAAATCTAAATTTTAGGTAGACCACGTTATATGAAATGAAAAATAAAGCAAATCTAAATTTTAGGTAGACCACGTTATATGAAATGGTGGTGATTAAACGCTCACCATTAAAAACTTCCTATGGGCCGCTGTTGTGTTTATTTGCCATCCAACCCATTGTTTAGGTCACATGGACTTGGATGAAAGGAAAACACAAACATTAGCTTTTATACATAACTTTTGTGTCCACCTTTCTCTTGGAGTTTTTAATGGTGGTTCAATTACCATGGTCTCTTGTGGTGTGGTCCACTTGAGATTTGTATCTACCTAATTTTTATGTGTTTTAAAATGAGATAGCAAAATACTGTTAGTTCTAAAATATAGAGATATAGTAGGAAATTTAAAATAATAAATAATAAATAATAATAGAAAAGTTTGGAGAGTTGAAGTATGATTATTGTCACTTTCTTAAAGACAATTTTCCTCCACGGGAAGACAATCCCTAATGCATTAGGTCACAACAAGTTTACCCTTAAGGTACAACAACTCTCTTTCAAGATGAATTGCTTACATATGATGCATTCTTGATTACAACCTTATACTCGAA